>CM065589.1:253381013-254581013 GCA_033119425.1 Bufotes viridis | reverse complement strand
CAAATTTGTTATTGATATTCTGTATACCTACAATTCGACTTTAAAGAGTGATTGTATGCATGAGCATATACTGTCAGCATATGATTTATTGTAGGTTCTCATCATGCTTGTGCTTTACATTCTGTGCAGGACATGCAACAACTTTACAGCCCATACATATATCACTTCACAATGTACAGTGGCATAAGTTACTGTATACATAGCCACCTATGTATAAGAAATTAGGAATGCACTTAGCTATATTGATATAGAAAAAGAGATATCTACATTTATCTGCCCAGCAGTTAAAAAAATGATACTCTTTCGGTATCTGATCTATAGAGCTCTTTAGATATGCGTATTACATGCATTTAGAGAATGTCCCAGAGCATACCTTCTACATACACATTGAACATTGTGTGAACATGGTCCTCTCCTGCATAACGGAAATCGGACGCATCCGCTATGCTGGCCATAGACTATTATGATGAAGGAATGCATAACGGGATGCCTCTAAAGGCATTCCCCCATAGAATTGCATTATGGTCCATGGTAATCGAATCTACAACAAAATTCAGCATATAGCTAAAATCAATCTTTAAGACTTGAAGTTCGCCCATCCCTACTTATGACATTTCCGAAGAATCAGAGTCAAGCAGTAACAGTGATATAATTGACAATACCAAAGGAAAAAATAAGTTATTTTTACGCCAGAGTCAGTACTTTTTAAATGGGGGTCAAAATTACCTCTATTGGTATTAATTGGTATTATGAAACATGCGGCAGTTCCAGTGTTAAATTAGACCATTTTCTACGCCTAAAATAGGAGTAGAAAATGAGAAATGAAACAGGCCTGCCGGACTGTCCCTTTAATGCCCATGCTACGCCTCCTTTTCAGACCTGCCGTGAGGGGGCAGAAGTCGCATATTGCTGCACAAATAACCTATGCAAGAGATATATTTCAGAAAACTGGCATATATCTAATAGTAAATAAAAACCAAAGGGTAATTTCTGGAGTTTAACTTTTACTGACTTGATTTATTTGAAATGAATATCACATTTACTGTGAGTATTTATAAACAAGATCTTATGAAAAACAAATATATTTAAGAATACCCATTATACCTCACTCATACTTTTTCTCAACATAAATTTGTGGAGCAGATGCTTTCCTGTAATTAACAAACTGGGATTTGGGAGTTGTAGATCTTTTGCTATCAAACTTTCCATCAAGAAGACATCTGTGATTTTTATTTCTATCTTTTTTAATACATGTATATAATCATTTCGACTTAAAAAAAATCATTATGCTCAAATCAGGGGTTCTGTGCACAGCATCCCTACTATCATATACTCCTGGCTCCATTACTTTGTCTATAGCATGGAGGTTAGCGGGTATATTTTTTGTGTGTTATACCTCTTTCTAGAATATTTTACATGACTTAGTGATGTCATTACCCACATTAATATTTTTTTTTTAAACACATTCTCAAATAGTAGGGTTGAGAGAACCTGAACTGCAAAGTTCGGGTTCATACCGAACTTTGCGATTTCGGGTACCCGGACCCAAACCCGGACCTTTTCACTAAAGTTCGGGTTCGGGTGATTTTATTATTTTCCGTTATAACATGGTTATAACGGAAAATAATAGCATTCTTAAGATAGAATGCTAAATAAAATGGCCATTGAGGGGTTAAAAATAAAAAAAACTCACCTTCTCCACTTGATCGCGCAGCCGGTATCCTCTTCTTTCTTTAGGACCTACAAAAGGAACTGCGTTAACGTCATCCCGCTCACTGCATGTCCTGATGAATAAAGATAGAATATCCTCAGCAGGACCTGCGATGATGTTACCACGCTCATCATAGGGTGAGCGCGGTGATGTCATCGCAGGTCGTTTTGCAGGTCCTGAAGAAAGAAGAGAAAAATGCTGTGCGATCAAGTTTATTTAGCATTCTATCTTAAGAATGCTATTATTTTCCGTTATAACCATGTTATAATGGAAAATAATAAAGTGAAGTTCGGGTCCCCATTGACTTTAATGGGGTCCGGGTTCAGTGTTCGGGTCCAGTTCGGGTCCCAAATCCGGCGAACCCAAACTTCACCTGATTCGCTAATCCCTATCAAATAGTTATTCACATTTAGCTTTACACATTTTTACCTAACTCTACAGTTAACTCCTTCCTGACATATGCCATACACGTATGGTGCTGCGGAAGTAGAGCTCCTGACATATATAGTAATAGTACGATGTGTAGATTGGCGCGGGCACAGGAACTATGCCTTCCAGTTCCCTACTGTGACTGCTGGCATAGTTAACAACTCAGACGCAGATGCTGATAACTTAGATGCTGCAGTCAGTGCTCATCACTGAATCTAAGGGGTTTATGGGGGGAACACCCTCTTTCAACCATTGTCTCCCTGTGATTCTTTCACAGGAGAAACCAATGGCTGCTATGGAAGCCTGAGTTCCTACAAAAGCCATAGGACCTGTCAGATATGAAGCCTATGACCTTAGTGTCAGAGTAAAACTGACAGTTCAATTCAGTACAATACAGCGTGTATTTTATTGCATTGAAACAGGGATTAGGCCCTCAAAATTTGAAGTCCCCTAATAGGATACAAATAAAAAGGAAAAATAGAATTTTTAAAAGTGTCTTATAAAAAAAAAAGTTCCAAGTTAAAAAGGTGCTCTTTCCCCTCATCAAGCCATGTACAATTAAATTTTTTTATAAATTATATATATATATATATATATATATATATATATATTCCTTTGTCTGTAATGACCAGCTCTGTAAAAAAAAATCACATGATTAGTTAGATGAATGCCATAAATATAAAAATATTGCTCTCAGAAAATGGTGAAACAAAAACATGATTTTTTTTCTTTTCAAAAATGTTTGCATTGTGTAAAACTGAAAAAATAGACATATTTGATATTCCGTAATGACTAGAGATGAGCGAACATTAAAAAAAAGTCCGCTGTTCGAGCGTTCGGGTGGTGGTAAGTCGCGCATCCCGTTATGGATTCCACTATAGCGGCATATGGAATCCATAAGGGGCGGCTGCCACCAACCCAAACTGTTGAACAGCCGAAGGACCTGGGGTGACGTCACTGTCATGTGATCAGTGCAGGGGGCGTGGCTCAGCACTGGATTTGATCCCATACACGATGTATCCCGTTAGGTGAATGCTGTAAAAAATGTGATAAAAACTATGCCAGAGCGGCCAGTAGGAGTTGATGCCTTTTCTTTATCCTGCTTCCCAAAATTCAAAAAAAAAAAGGTGATTAAAAAGCCATATAAACCCCAAAATAGAACAAATGATAATAGCAACTCATCTTGCAAAAAATATATCCTCCCACAGCACCATTGAAAAAAAAATAAAAAAATATGGTTCTCACAGAATGGCTGTACTACTAACCCTAGTTGTGTTCATGACAATCACATTTTGCAAATCTGACTTTATGTGGTAATATTTTTGAATGTTTTTGCTTATCCAACCACGTTTGAGACTGTTTCTCATGACACAGTGTAGTTTGTGTGATTTTGAGTTGATGTTTTACCTTTACTTTGGAAACATTCACTATTTTCTACATTTTCTCTTCTTTTAAGATGGATAGTGATACCTTCAAACCAAAGAGTTAATATTTTTTTTTCAGTCTTATGGCCATCATTAGATCATCTTCTGATTGTCTGATTGATCATCTGGTTGTCCTAGGCATGTTAAAAACGGCAGTATTAATAGTATACAAGTTAAAATAACATTAATATGCATATTGCATAGATAATTGTCAATAATCGGGCATCATAGAGGGGGTAGAGTATGGGGGGAGGACACTCACTAATCAAAGAAATCACACTTTATATCAGAATTAGTGTTAAGCGAATCAAAGTGAAACAAATTGACTTTGATCTGAATTTCAGGAAAAATTTGATTTGTCACGAATCCGAATATCATCGCACTTTGTTGTAACAAATCATTTTTTTTCCCTAAAATGGTGGCTACATGTGTTACAATATGAAAGTAAGAAGCCCAGTAATGTAAGATGGCCCATAATGCCACGCAGACAGACAAATTTGCACAAAGCCATCTCCTGTGATGTCATAGCCCTATAAAAGCCTCATCCCACTCTGTTTTTCATTTCACTGCAAACTGAGCATAGGGAGAGATATGGCAAGCTCTAGGGACAGTGTGTTAGAAAGCTTTTAATGGTAGAATATTGTATAGGGACAGCACAAGGACTGTGCAGCGACAGTGTAGGGAGATCGTAGGGAGAGTCTTTATACACTGTAGGGAGAGCATAGGGAGACTGTAGGGACAGTGCCAGTTACTGTGATTTAGTATAACAGATCAGTCTTATTTAATATCCTGAGGGCAGTTCAAATAAATTGATTCTTCGCACAGCAGAGTTGATTGTTTTTTGTTGGAAAAATTATCATTTTATCTGAAAAATTAGTCTTTTAGTGAATAAATTAGTAATTTGCCAAAAAAAAAAATGTAACTTTGTAACTCTACACAAATTCATTGTTGCTAATGTGTTCTTTTAGCAAAAAAGTAAGGCCTCTTTCACATGACTGTGTGTACCCCGTGGCCGTGCTGCGAACCATAAATTGTGGTCTGCAATGCATGGGCACCGACTGTGTGCCAGCTGCATGTGAATTGAATGCGGTCCGAGATCCGTCCGTTCCGCAAAAACATAGAACAGGTTCTATCTTTTTGCGGAATGGAAGCATGGAACGGAACGCCATGGAAGCGCTCTGTAGTGATTCCATTCTGTGGTTCCGTTCCTTCCACACCGAATCTCCGGATTTGCAGAACTATTCAAGTGAATTGCTTCGCATCTGTGATGTGGAATGCACATGGCCAGTGCCCCATGTATTGCGGACCTGGCTTGTGAAAGAGGTCTTAGTCTGTGTTACTATTGCAATTGTTTATGGTCAGAACTATGACAGCAGTACCAGATAAATCGCTCCACCAACTGGACTCAAATTCATAATTCCTAGCTACCACATTCTGTTATGGAAATTTTTATTTTACGTCACCGACAACCAAATTCTAGCCCAGGTGTGTCCTTCCGTGAGGTCTGGGATCCCGCCATACTATAAACTTAATGGCATTTTGCTTTCAACATATTTTTGGGTTAAAACCACATAGGCCGAACTTCCTGGATGGATCAAACATGGCAGCTGGATTATTGCCATATGGGAGGAGTATTGGTTATTGAAATGAACCACACAAATCACTCCACCAACTCGACTCAAATTCATAGCTAATACGTTCTTTTAGTCAGTGTTTGGTCCGTGTTTTGCATTAGTATTTCATCAGAATTTGTAAGCCAAAAACTCTGGTTTGTAATGTGGGGTGATGTTGATGTATCATTAATAAAATTGCCTGTTACATTGATAAACTGAATTCATTGCATTGGATTATTTCACTTCAGAATGTTTCACGTAGGTAAATTATTAACTTTTTTAATTGGTTAACACATTATACATGTCACACTCTGCAGACTAGGGAAAGCAATTCAGTGAGTGTATTACCGTAAATCACATGAAAGAGACTATCATCTCTCTGTTCTGCCTATCATACCAAGTACTACCATATATCACTTTTTTTTGCATGCTGTCTAAAATCAAAGGTCAGCATTTATTTGAAGATTTCATTAATTAGCAGCTATTGTAAAGTAATAAAGACATCTAATGACTTTGAAATAGATTCTGTAGTCATATTAATTTAATATTGAAAAGACCACTCAAAATTCGTGCCAAGTATATTTCCCTAAAGAGGCTCCTGAGTCTAATACACGCGAAGAATGATTGCATGCATGAATATGAACAGATTCACTGACCTAATACTTGAGAAAGAAACCACTTGAATTCAAATAATGCACTGAAAGAACAGATTAGTTAAGCATTTAATCCGTACTAAGTGTTATTGGCCATTTATTGTGAGCTTATAGCAAAGTGGGAAAATATTACTTTCATGCGATATACCTTAAATTAGAAATGAAACATTGACTCAGAATTGGAAGACTATTTCAAATGGGGCTGATCGTTTGAAGAATTTCATTATCCCATTCCTTTAGTAGTTATTTGCAAGAGAAAACGCTGTCTAAAGAGCTACTTTAAAGCTACTTCTGTTCACAGTTGATCAGTCACATTAATGGATGCTTGGTATAAGATTGTTTCAGATTTCCTTTGCTAATGGTACATATTAAGACACTTTGACCTCCTGCTTAGTTAACATTTTATCTAAAACAAATGAAACTGACTCTCCTTAACCCCTTAGCGCTATTTGACGTCTATACTCGTCATGGAGCACTGCTCCTTGGCGCTCCATGACGAGTATACACTTCATGGAATTCAATTATCACCATGTCTGCAGACATGGTGAAAGCGCTGAGACCTCGGCTGTTACATACAGCCAGGGATCTCAGCTAACTGGCTCTGGACCAATAAGGGCGGTCCCTGGTCAGTGATCACTCTGATTGGCTCTTCTGTACAGACTAGCCAATCAGAGGATTCTAATTCCGGCTGACAGGTTCTGATGCCCACAGTCTCCACTCCTCCATTTTAAGGATGGCCAGAGCGGTTAGCAGAGTGTCAGAACACAGCTGACACTCTACTTGAAACGACCAACATCGGTGCTGGCACTAATGGCAGCCATTTAACTCCTTCCATGCCACTGTCCATAGGGACCGCAGTATGGTAAGGGTTAACAGGGAGGGAGCTCCCTCTCTCTCCCATGAAGCCACTGCTTTGCCGTTGTAGTAACCCCATGCTTGATGGGTTCACAGAAGGAGAGGGCTCCCTCCCCCATAAAGCACTGCACTGCTGTAGCAGCAGTCCTGATGGTTACCATGACAACCAGACACCTTCATAGACTTCTGGTTGCTATGGTATAGCTAAGCCTGATCAGCCTCCTGCTATAGGCAGAAGGCGGATCAAGCTGTGTAAAGTCACAATACACTGCAGTACACTATATAGTGTACTGCAGTGTATTATAGAGGCATCAGACCCACTGGATCTGCAAGAACCAAGTGGGTCTGATTCAAAAATATGTAAAAACAAAAGTGGAAAAAAAGTTAAATTTTTTTTTTCTTACAGCCGCATATTGATAATTGATTAAACATTTAAAAAATAAAATATACTACACATGTTTGATATCACCACGTTCGTAATGACCTGATCTATGAAAGGGTCATGTTACTTTCCCTGCAGGGTTAATGCCATAAAAAAGAAAAACTATGATGCCCACCTCACTTCCCAAAAAAAGGTATTAAAAGTGATTTAAAAAGTTGTATGTACGCCAAAATAGTACCAATCAAACCGTCACCTTATCCTACAAAAAAGTAGCCCCTACATGAAACAATCGCCCAAAAAATGAAAAAAATATGGCTTTAAGAAAATGGAGATATAATTTTTTTTTTTCTAAAATGCTGTTATTGTGTTAAAGTGAAATCTAAAAAAAAGTATACATATTAGGTATCGCCGCATCCACAACATCTTTTTCGGTCTTATATACTATGTTACTATGTTACTAAAAATGCCATTTTTTGTCACCTTACATCACAAAAAGTGTTCCAATTCCTAGATATCAATAAGTCATATGCACCCCAAAATCATACCAATCAAACCGTCATCTCATCCTGCAAAAAATAAGACCCCAACTAAGACAATCACCCATAACATTAAAAAAAAACTATGGCTCTCAAAATATGGAGACACTAAAACATGATTTTTTTTGGTTCAAAAATGCTGTTATTGTGTAAAACTTAACCTCTTAAGGACACAGGGCGTACAGGTACGCCCTAATGTCCGAGTCCTTAAGGACACAGGGCGTACATGTACGCCCTGTGTTTAAACTGCTACTGCACTGTGGGCGCGGTAGCAACATGGTTCCTGCTGATGTAGATCAACAGGAACCATGTTCTAATGCAGAGGGGGGTCATGTGACCCCCCCGTATCGGTGATCGCTGCAAACCGCAGGTCAATTCAGACCTGCGGTTTGCAGCGGTTTTAGCGATCTCTGATCCCCGCGGTCTGTGACCGCGGGGATCAGAGAGTTAATTGCCCCAAAGATAATCATTTTAACCCCCCCTGCAGCCCCCAATCTTGTTATGGCGGCGGCGGTGCAGGGGGGGTGGTTGCGGAGGCGGGAGGCGGTGCGGGAGGCGGGCGGTGCGGCAGGCGTGATCGCAATAGCGATCCCCCGCCCGCCTCCCTTGTAATAATTCCCTGGTGTCTGGTGGTTCTATCAGAGTGCCAGCACATTGCTGGCACTCTGATAGAAAAACGGCTGGCATCTGTGCTGCAGATGCCAGCCGTTTAACCCCTTCCTTACCGCGGTCCGGACGGACCGCGGTATGGAAGGTGTTAACAGAGAGGGAGCTCCCTCCCTCTCCCATCGAGGGGCTGCTGTGCCTATGCAGCCCCCCCCCCAGGATGAGATCGCAGAGGGAGGGAGCTCCCCTCCCTCCACATCCATCACCCACTACTCTCTAATGGCAGTGGGTGATGGTTACCATGGCAGCAGGACGCTTTCAGAAGCGTCCTGCTTGCCATGGTATAGTAACTCTGGTCAGATTTCTGCTAAAGGCAGAAGTCTGACCAGACTGTGAAAAGTAAAAAATACAGTGCAGTACACTATATAGTGTACTGTACTATATTATACTGACATCAGATCCACTGGATCTACAAGAACCAAGTGGGTCTGGGTCCAAAAAAAATGTAAAAAATAAAAAAAACACAAATCACTGAATAAAAAGTTAAAAAAAGTTAAAAAAAATACACTACACATATTAGGTATCGCCGCGTCCGTAAAAAACAGCTCTATAAAAATATCACATGACTGAACCCCTCACGTGAACGCCATAAAAAAAAAAAATGGTGTAAATAAGCCATTTTTTGGCACCTTACATCACTAAACGTGTAATACAAAGCGATCAAAAAGGTGTATGCCTCCCAAAATAGTACCAATCTAACCGCCATCTCATCCCGCAAAAAATGAGCCCCTTCATAAAACAATTGCCCAAAAAATAAAAAAACTATGCCTCTCAGACTAAAACATGATTTTTTTGTTTCAAAAATGCTTTTCAGTGTTAAATGTAAAAAATTTAAAAAAGTAGACATATTGGGTATCTCCACGTCCGTAAGAATCTGCTCTATAAAAATATCACATGACCTAACCCCTCAAGTAAACACTGTAAAAAATAAAAATAAAAACTTTGTCAAAAATACATTTTTTGTCACCTTACATCATAAAAAGTGTAATAGCAAGCGATCAAAACGTCATATGACCCCCAAATAGTGCCAATCTAACTGCCACCTCATCCGGCAAAAATATACCCAACCTGAGACAATCGCCTAAAAACTGAAAAAAATATGGCTCTCAGACTATGGAGACACTAAAACATGTTTTTTTGTTTCAAAAGGATATTATTGTGTAAAACCAAAATAAATAAAAAAAAAGTATACATATTGGGTATCGTCGCGTTCGTATCGACCTGCTCTATAAAAATATAACATGACCTAACCCCTCAGCTGAACGCCGTAAACATAAAAAATAAAAACGTTGTAAAAAGTCATTTTTTGTCACCTTACATCACAAAAAGTGAAATAGCAAGTGATCAAAAAGTCATATGCAACCCAAGATAGTACCATTCAAACCGCCATCTCATCCCGCAAAAAATGAGCCCCTACATAGGACAATTGCCAAAAAAAAAAAAAAATATGGCTTTCAGAATGTGGAGACACTAAAAAATATTTTTTTTTCAAAAATGCTTTATTATGTCAAACTGAAACAAAACCCCCCAAAAAGTAGACATATTTGGTATTGTCGCGTCCGTAACAACCTGCTCTATAGAAATAGCACACAATCTAACCTGTCAGTTCAACAATGTAAATAACAAAAATTACAAAACTGTCCCAAAACAGCTATTTTTTTGCAAATTATCCATTTTAATCCATTTTTCCAGTAACAAAGCAAGGGTTAACAGCCAAACAAAACTCAACATTTATTGCCCTGATTCTGTAGTTTGCAGAAACACCCCATATGTGGTCGTAAACTGCTGTATGGCCAAACGGCAGGGCGTAGAAGGAAGGGAACGCCATATGGTTTTTGGAAGGCGGATTTTGCTGGACTGGTTTTTGACACCATGTGCCATTTGAAGCCCCCTGATGCACCCATACAGTAGAAACTCCAAAAAAGTGACCCCATTTTGGAAACTACGGGATAAGGTGTCAGTTTTGTTGGTACTATTTTAGGGTAAATATGATTTTTGGTACCTCTATATTACACTTTTTTGAGGCAAGGTAACAAAAATTGAAATTCTGAAATTTCATCTCCATTTGCCAATAACTCTTGTGGAACACCTAAAGGGTTAACAAAGTTTGTAAAACTGGTTTTGAATACCTTCAGGGTGTAGTTTCTTAGATGGAGTCACTTTTATGGAGTTTCTATTCTAGGGGTGCATCAGGGGGCTTCAAATGGGACATGGTTTCAAAAATCCAGTCCAGCAAAATCCGCCTTCCAAAAACCATATGGCGTTCCTTTCCTTCTGCGCCCTGCAGTTTGGCCATACAGTAGTTTAGGACCACATATGGGGTGTTTCTGAAAACTACAGAATCGGGGCAATAAATATTGAGTTTTGTTTGGCTGTTAACCCTTGCTTTGTTACTGGAAAAAATTGATTAAAATGGAAAATTTTCCCAAAAATCGAAATTCTGAAATTTTATCTCCATTTGCCATTAACTCTTGTGGAAAACCTAAAGGGTTAATGATGTTTGTAAAATAAGTTTTGAGTACTTTCAGGGGTGTAGTTTCGAGAATGGCTGCTCGTTCAGGCCTCACAAAGTGACTTCAGACCTGAACTGGTTCCTAAAAAGTGGGTTTTTGAAAACTTCTGAAAAATGTCAAGATTTGCTTCTAAACTTTTAAGCCTTGTAACGTCCCCAAAAAATTAAATGGCATTCCCAAAATGATCAGTACATGAAGTAGACATATGGAGAATGTAAATCAATAACTTTTTTGGCAGTATTACTATGTATTCTAGAAGTAGAGAAATTAAAACTTGGAAAATTGCAAATTTTCAAAATTTTTAGTAAATTTGGTATTTTTTTATAAATAAAAATGAAATTTTTCGACTTTATTTTACCACTGTCATGAAGTACAATATGTGACGAAAAAACAATCTCAGAATGGCATGGATAAGAAAAAGCTTTGTAAAGTTATCACTCCATAAAGTGACACTGGTCAGATTTTGAAAAAATGGCCTGGTCCTTAAGGTGAAATAGGGCCGTGTCTTTAAGGGGTTAAATAAAAATAAAAAAGTATAGATATTACCTATTTCCGTGTCCATAAGAAACTGCTGTATAGAGATATCACATAACCTAACCCCTCAGGTGAACACCGTGAAAAAAAAAAAAAGAAAAGTGTGTAAAAAAAAGCCATTTTTTGTCACCTTACATCACTAAAAGTGTAATACCAAGTGATCAAAAAGTCATATGCACCCCAAAAAAGTACCAATCAAACCGTCATCTCATCCTGCAAAAAATGAGACCCTAACTAAAACAATCGACCAAAAAAAAAAAAAAACTATGGCACTCAGAATATGGAGACACTAAAACATGTGTTTTTTTGGTTAAAAAATGATTTTATTGTGTAAAACTTAAATAAATAAATAAAAGTATACATATTACCTATTTCCGCATACATAAGAAACTGCTGTATAGAAATATCACATGATCTAACCCCTCAGGTGAACACCGTTAAAAAAAAAAGAAAAAAAGAAAAGTGTGTAAGAAAAACAAAAAAAAACTAAGGCTTTTAGAATATAGTGACACTAAAAAAACTTTTTTCAAAAATGTTTTATTATGTAAAACTGAAACAAACAACCAAAAAAGTAGGCCTATTTTCTATTGTTGCGTCCATCACAACCTGCTCGATAAAAATACTACATGATCTAACCTGTCAGATGAATATTGTTCATAACAAAAAATAAAAACTATGCCAAAACAGCTATTTTTTGTTACCTTGCCTCAAAAAAAGTGTAATATAGAGCAACCAAAAATCATAAGTACCCTAAAATAGTACCAACAAAACTGCCACCTTATCCCATAGTTTCCAAAAGGGGGTCTTTTTTTGGAGTTTCTACATCAGGGGGTCTTCAAATGTGACATGGCAGCTTAAAATTATCCCAGTGAAATCTGCCCTTCAAAAGCCATATGGCATTCCTTTTCTTCTGCGCCCTGCCGTGTGCCTGTATAGCAGTTTATGACAACATATGGGGTGTTTCTGTAAACTACAGAATCAGGGCAATAAATATTGAATTTTGTTTGGCTGTTAACCCTTGCTTTGCTACTGTAAGAAATGGATTCCAATGGAAAATCTGCCAAAGAAAGTGAAATTCTATCATTTCATCTACATTTTCCTTTCATTCATGTGGACCACCTAAAGGCTTAAAAAAGTTTGTAAAATCAGTTTTGAATACCTTGAGGGGTGTAATTTCTAAAATGTGGTCATTTTTGGGTGGTTTATATTATGTAAGCCTCACAAAGTGACTTCTGACTTGAACTGGTCCTTAAAAAGTGGGTTTTTGAAATTTTCAGAAAAATTTCAAGATTTGCTTCTAAACTTCTAAGTCTTCTAACGTCCCAAAAAAGAAAATGTCATTTTCAAAAATTATCCAAACATGAAGTAGACATATCGGGAAAGTAAAGTAATAACTATTTTTGGAGGTATAACTATCTATTTTGAAAGTACAGAAATATATATATATATATATATATATATATAAAGTATTGAAATTTGCTAATTTGCAAATTTTTCCATATATTAGGTAAATTTGGTATTTTTTATAACTAAAAATGAAATATTTTGACTCTAATTTACCACTGTCATGAAGTACAATATGTGATGAGAAAACAATCTCAGAATGGCTCGGAAAAGTTAAAGTGTTCCAAAGTTATTACAACATAAAGTGACAAATGTCAGATTCCCAAAATTTGACCTGGTCCTTAAGGTGAAAAATGGCTGTCATGAAGGGGTTAAGCGATGCCAAAAATTGGTTGGACTCAACATCCATTTAGGACTTATTGCAGTATTTGAAATAACAATGCTCTAAAAGGATGATTAGGAATATTGAATCAGTGCACTTATGTACTGTTAGCAATGTGTAGCCTCATGGAGTAGGAATTAGCACTAATACTATGTTATGTCATTCTTGTCATTCAGCTCTACTTATCAAATGCTTGTAAAGTCTATGTTAGAACATAGCAATGTAGACTTATCGACACAGAACTTCTTTTGTCCATTACCTATTAGCATGGGCGTAGCTATAGGGGGTGCAGAGGTAGCAGTCGCTACCGGGCCCAGGAGCCTGAGGGGGCCCAAAGACCCTTGTGCCGCATAAGAAGACACACAAAGCACTGAGGGAAGGGGGACCCAAGCTGAACTCTTGCACCAGGGCCCATGAGCCATTAGCTATGCCCCTGCCTATTAGTGAACATAAACCTCAAAGATGGCATCCCCTTTTAGTCTCCAAAATGGTACGTGTGAAAAGATCTTCTGTCTCTCTAAAAAGACACTGTAGTTCATACTTGCTATACAAACCTAACGGTAGCTCCTCCTTCATCACTTTACAGCTCACAACCTTTGAGAGATCCCCACCCTGGTGCCGATGTATCATAAAGGTATATGCAGGAAGCAAAAGCGGCTTAAGTACGAGACTCAAATGAGGATGTAGACTGAACATGGGTTAGGACAGTGATGGTATCAGAAGCATTGCTATGCCAGGGCTAAGCTGGTCACAATCATAACATAATGGTGATAACACCAAACCAGGGTGACTGGGTAATGTGACCACTGTAATGGTGCATAATGTGGCTTGATGACATCATGGTCCACAAGTTGCAGTTCCTACGTGTGTATAAATCGCTTTTGTGGGGGTTGTGAGTGGGCAGTGGAACTGACAATAGATAATATCCCTCTTCTCCTCTGTATAGGTGGAAAGCCTGGATACGGGATATCACATCCAGGTCTCTAAGTGCGGATCCTGTGAATGCATCAACCGCTGTGTGTGGTGGATGTGTGTGCAAGGAACCCTCCGTTCCTATGTACAGATAGAGTGCATGGGTAGGGGAAAGGGGACATGCTACCTAAACAAGGGATGTAGTGCCCCCAAATAGCGGTATCTACATACATTGTTCCTGACCAAAGGTTTGAGGAAGGTGCAGCTGATGAGCCTGCCCCCTGAACCAAAAATACTCTCACATCCTAACCCAAGTTCAGTCTACATCCTCATTTGAGTTTAGTACTTAAGCTGCTTGGGATTCCTGTGTATACCTAGTTGATGCTTCGGCATCAGGGCCGGGACCTCCTACAGGTTGCAAGCTGTCAAGTGACAGAGGAGGAGCTACTGGTAGGCTTATCCTCATCCCCCTCGCCATTGATGGCCACCGAGCCTCCTGCCCTTTCTATGGGTGGAGGTCAGCTGGAAGTGCATGCATCACAGCAATATTGGTGCCAGACACAGCGCCGCACATTACCAGTTGTTGCCGCGAGTGCTCTCTTAGAATATCACACTGCATAAGCTCCTGATGAGACAGTAGTTGAAACAGGTAGAGCACACGCAGGGTTATGCAGCTAGTGGTCGTCTACCTGTCAGGCAGGGACCAGCAATAGGGTTATGCAGATGTGGTTTAATGAGCAGTGAGTCTGAGTAGGGGGAACAGAGAGAGTGGGCAATCACCCCTGGCATGCTCTGTATGCTAACAAATGTATACACACAGTGCACACTGAATGCCACTCTGTGAGTGCCCAGGTCCTCTTTTTTCTTGCCTACAGGGTACCTTCTCGAATATCCACCCCTAATACCACAGTGTTTTCTAAGGACACATACAGTGGGGTCCTGGCAACATCTCCAGTACCTCTTGGAGCACATTGTAGATTTATCTAAACATCCTTCTGGGCATTGAGTCTGTCCATGATTGGTTCTTCCACTGGCCCCCAGGTGGTATTATGGCTCCAGGGGATATCTCTCTTGTGAGGGGTTAGTCACGAGTACATGCATGAATTGGATTTTACTGCGATTTTAAAAGTTATTTCCAAATAAGGTTTAATATTTTGTTTTTAGCATCTCCTCAGGCAGTCATATTTTCTGGAACACTAGAACACTATTAACAGTGAAATGTGCATGGAGGATTGCAAAGCGTACACACCTCTTGTCTTCCCAGCATGTTCCTCATCTCCATTTCATGTTTTGGGCCCATTATGTCACCTCACCTTGATATCACGGGAAGGAAGCTTTCTGCATTTGTGTCAGAGTACTAAACACAATGCTTACTTTGAGCACTGTATTTAGCCCTTTTTAGGACTAGGAGCTTGCCATTTCATCTCTCTCTCTTTGGTGGCAGAGCCTTTTGCAGTGACCAGCATTTGAAATGAAGGACTATAGATTAGATATATACCTCGGCAGCATGGTGTATTGGCAGCTAGGATGTATATCTGTAGATAAGTGGTGGAAAAAAGTTAAGCCTCCTAAAGCACCAGGGTCAGGTAGCAACTATTTCTACCACTGCATCTCCTATTGCTATTGTTATGTCACTGATTTGTTTTTTAAAAAGTGTTATCAATATTCAAACTTTTGTCAGTTTTTATTTTCTCAGTTCTTATAACTGACCATTGTATCAAATTCAGGCAGCATTTCTTTAGCTGCAAAAGTATATTAAGCTCATATTGAACATTTCCTTATTGTTGATAACAGAATCTCTGAAAAAGTTATTTTCATCTTTGTACACAATCTGCTTTTCAGATAAATCCATTAAGGGTGATTGTATCTTCGGCAGAACACTAATATATGTACATGGTTCATCTAAAGTTTAAAGAGATTTGGGCTGAATGTACACAATAACAAAATGTTTAAAACATAGCTTTTTTAGGATATGCTCCATAATGCAGAATAAACCTCTTTCTATATCCCTCATAGTAAGTGCAGCAATCTATCAATGCATTTATGTAGTCCAGAAAATCTGCAGGGCAAGAACCTTCTTTTTGATATTTCTTTTTTAACAAAGTGTAATTTCATTTTTGTATTGTCGGATTTAAAGGAATGTAGATTGAGTCTGTTGAACACTACATGTGCTAAGTAAATATTAAGATTCGGTTGCTATGTTAAACAATTCTTAGAAATTTTGACAGTTATTTTTAATTTTAAATGTTCTATATTTTTTTTTTAAAAATCCTAAATTCCTGCAGTTTTTGTGCTGGTCTCTAGGCCTAATAATCTAGAGAGACTTCCTGTTCTGTGAAGATCATTTTCATCAGTCATCTCATTATCATCACAGGCAAGGTTGACAGATAACACCCATATATACATAGCACAGGATTCACCATTCACAATAGGTGATCATATCTACTCCCTCCATATAGAATGCCCTCTGCACAGGTCACAGTGCATACCTAGTCAATCTGCAAACTATTATATCTATAGCCCATAGTGTAAAGCACATATCTACCTGCTGTTAAAGGGGTTGTTCAGGTTCAGAGCTTAACCTGGACATATCCAGAATTTCACCCAGACAGCATCCCTGATGTTAGCATCAGAGCATTTCATGCTCTGATGCTCTTCCTTTCCCTGCACAGGATTGCGCAGAACAAGGGCTTTTTGATTTACAATAACACACTGCTGGGTGGAGGCTTCCACCCAGCAGTGTGTTCAGTGACGTCACCGGCACTGATGGGCCAGCTTTCATGCTGCCATAGCCTTTTTATAGGCTAGGGTAGCTGTAAAGCCCACTCATCAGTGTCATTGACGTCACCGGGCTCACTGCCGGGCGGAAGCCTCCGCCTGTCAGCCCTAGTTAGAGCCCAGTACATCACCGGATCACCTGAAAATGCCTTTTCCCTGCGCAATAATATGGGTATGTTCGGGTTTAGCTCTAAACCCGGACAACCCCTTTAATAGCAGCTCAGAAGAAATAGCTGCCCTTACAATCATGTTCCGGAAATGGAATTAAAAAATCTGCAATATGAAAATAAAAACAGATAAGGTTATAAAAGGTAAGCCACTATTTGACTGGCGGAAAAATGTATAGGTGAGGCAACGCGTTCCCTTTAAAGGGGCTGTGTCAAGAAAATCTATCCTATAGATAGATAGATAGATAGATAGATAGATAGATTTCATTTTTACACCGATCTGTAGGAGATCTGATAAATGGAACCCATGAGAACATACAATGGACCAGTGGCTGAGCATGCACACTTCTTCTCGATGCATCTCAATGCCTGGCTATCTATGGCAGGCATCCTCAAACTGCGGCCTTCCAGCTGTTGTAAAACTACAACCCACACAATGCCCTGCTGTAGGCTGATACCTGTAGGCTGTTCAAGCATGCTGGGAGTTGTACTTTTGCAACATCTGGAGGGCCACAGTTTGAGGATGCCTGATCTATGGCAATCCTATAGAGCAGGGATCAGCAACCTCCGACACTCCAGCTGTTCAGAAACTACTACTCCCAGAATGCTTCATTCATTTCCATGGGAGTTAGAAGAGCAGCCGAGTATGTTTGCATGCTGGGAGTTGTAATTTCACAGCAGCTGGAGTGCCGAAGGTTGCTGATCTCTGCTATAGAGAATGGAGAGTACCTGAGATTAGATTTCTATCTATAGGCCATATTTGGTATTGCAGCTCTGATCTGATTCAAGTAAATGGAGGTGCAATATGTGATGAAGCTCATGGACAAAAGTGTATACAGGCTAAATGTACCTGGAACTAGACTCCTTCATTTTGTGGTTATCTTTTTGTCATTAGTAAAATAGGCTAGTATTCAAGAGTGAGGCACACATGTTCTGCCAGTTCCCATATCCCCTCATATCTGTATTTAATTCAGTGTGTGTTTTAAAAGGGAATCACTTTATGCACCTTGTTATATATTATTTTATAATCCTTTATGTAGCGTAAATCTGATTTTTGTATTCACTTCAGAACTTCTTCGGATGCATATCTAATCGTTCCTCTTTATTGAGATGTATTTAAAAAGCAATTACTGTCTATTTAAATTTACATTGCTTTTCTCTTTTTTTCATAGCAATAATCATTTATAGAATTTTGTGTTTTACAAGCGAAGAAATTATTTTTGACTCGACTGCTTAGATACTTGCATTCATTCAGCACTTCCTTCCTCATTACAGAATTCTCAGCTTAGAATATGGAAGGTGTCATTAGATTATGTAGCTGTCTAATCAAGAAGGTGCAAAATTTTTAATTAAGGTAATGTCAGGCAGGATTAATTATTCATACGTATAAAACACGTCTTATATGGAGTGTGATATAGCTTTAACAATTCTATGGCTAAAAATGAATGTGTTGAAGACAATTTCGCGACTGCATAACATTTAGATTTACCTTTAAGCAAGGAGCAAGAAGGTATGTGAAGGATATTATTAAACTATGTAATGAGTACAGGATCTCTCCGTTCTACTGTTCCATATTCAAAAACCAAATTGCAATGGATTTTTATAGTAAAATGTATCCTTCTACTGAGACACAAAAAACTGCTAACTAATCAAATATTTTGTGATCTAATGATGCCTTTAGGGATTGATGTAATACATGGCAGTTTGCTCCAGGATGTGAAATTCTCCTAGTCATTATGTTGACAATAGATTTTGGGGGTCATTTTCTCTTACAGTAATGCAGACATGTTTTTGTTACATTATGTATCAATATTTATTTAATGTTCCATTAAATACCTACAGACCTACAGATGTAGTAGAGTTAACATACATGCTCCATGAGAGGTGTTTTCTAAACTAAATGCGTTAAACAAACACCTTCAATTGCTTGTCAATGCTTTTTGTTTCAAGATAACACGATGAGTTAAGAAATTTGAGTTAAGAGTTTGTGTGCTAACCCTGCTACATTTGTATGTTGCAAATATGTCTGTGTCCTAATGGATCACAAAAAGAACTGCCAAAAATGCTATGACACTTTGACAGAGTCGTAGAAGAGATAGAACAGGGGTTGGCATAAGTGCATAATAGGAAATATTTACCATATATTCCATTAAAGGCGTTGGCCCCTTTCTGGATACTGTTGGCAAATGTGTAAATAAGACAACTATATGACAATTACTAATCTAGTCTTTGTTGATTTTCCTTGCTGTTTGCTTTATGTCCCCTTGTTGGGCAAATATTCTATGCTGTCCATGCAGGAGACCTGTCCATAAGATAACCGCTGATGGAGGGTCATGTGACCAGGCAAAATAACCCCAGACACATCACTCCACATCTGCCATCTGCACTTGCAATGTTGAGACTTTAATGCATGTTTATCATTTTAACAAAAGAGACTGAGTGACTTGTCTGGTCACATGACCCTCCATCAGCAGCCATTTTATGGACAATACCATGTGGACAGCACAAAAGACTTGGCAAAAAGTGGAAAATACTTTCTAAAATATAGAAATTAGTGCAAAATATCAACAAAGATTATATTAGTAAGTGACATAAAGTCATCTTAGAATTATACTGGTCAACAATAGCTAGAAAGTGGCCAACCCATTTAATCTTTTGAGACTTCTTTTAGAAACTTTGGGCCAAATGTATCCAGACGGGATGGGTCTTGATGGGACAAGTGCCCATAAATTACATGGCTCTTCTGGAAGTCTGTGTGGTGGAATAAAATCTATTGTAGCTCCAATGATTTAAATTTTGAATGAGCCAGGGCCGTTGGCCCCACCCATGCTCCACCTTCGCCAGATTGTAAAATTGGCATCGTAGCATAAAATGCCAATTGCGCAAAGGCATAGCAAAGTCAAAAACCAGATGGATTTGCAACTTTTCTACGTCAAAACCAGGCATAGGGGTAATATTGAATTTATTGTTTTTTCTAGCAGATAACAAACATACTACTATGTATTCGTACCAGAACTGCATCATATAGTTGAATCTATTGACACTACTAAGGATTAAAGCCACCAAAGAAAATCTGTTTAAAATACCCCACAAATAATGCCTATAAGCTTAAAGTCTTCTTGAGTCGATTGGTAATAAATATACTGTACAGTGTGCTTCCCTGCTGATACCCACAGCAATTGGCTATAATTTTCTGATGAAATTTAAATGGGTTTTGCAGGCTTCTCATATTAATGATGACTTATCTTCAGGATATATCATCAATATCCAATTATTGGAGATCGAATACTCCATTCCCCCACAATCATCTGTTCCTTCTATCCAGAACTAGCACTTTGAATAGAACAGGAAGAACAGCTCTGTTCAAAGGTGGTAACTTTGAAACCAGTGGTAGCCACTACACTTTTAATAGCACTGTGCTTCTGGCTTTGTTTAGAATGTTAGCTCCGGCATAGAAGGCTGCAGAGAACAGATGACTGGTGGGGATGCCAGATGTTGGACCCCCACCAATCTGATATTGATGAGGATAGGTCATCAACTCATCAATATAAGGAGCCTGGAAATTCCATTAACACCAAGTGTTCAATTACTCTTTTGTTGGACTCAAGTAACTGACTTTCCTCTATTAACTCAGAATACCTTCAAATTTAATTCCTCCCAGAATTAATGTTGCTACTAGGGCAGTTTTTATAGATTTTGGGGAATAAAGATCAAAAAGTACTATCAAATAATGCTGACAATGCTAATAATTGGATCAATACAAAAAAGTTTTTTTTTTTTTTTTTTTTAACACATTTACACATTGCACATAATCCAAAATCTTTTCTCTGCCTCCCCATGCTGAAAATGAGACAGTGGTTGCGAGCACTGTCAAAATAGGTGCTTCCTTGAGTGCAATGGCAAAAGCCAGAGGATGCAAGTGGGGCTGCCAAATCCCATACTAAAACATGTCAGGAAGGTTGAAAAGGGATTAGGTTTTGGGGTGTACTTAATGTGGAATGTGATCTGCCATTTATATCTAGGAATTATTCATTGTCAAGAGAGTGTCCAGAAGTTACAGGCAGTATCAGGGATAAATAGCCATATTCAACCTTGATCTCAGCAGCAGTCATGGGGATTAGTATTGCTATAACCCCCATACTACTGTTTTCCCACAGTGAGAACATGGAAAAGGCAGTAATATGAGACAATGTGGTGTAACTTGAAGCTCCTAGGCCCCAATTCAAAATGTGTGCATGGGGCCTATCATCCACGTGCCATTCATAATACTCAACTAGCACTAGAATTACTGCTACATTTGGTGTGACTGCTAGTCTTGCATCCCCTATAGCTGCACCCCTACCCTTGTCACATTAATCCAGGGGTGATGTACCACCACAAAATGGACAGATGAGCCTGATCCTAATATGGGGAAGTAATGATGCAGTTCATTGTCTAAACTCAATATCTAGATACCCTGGCTTTCTGTCAAGCATCTTGCACCTGGGGCAAATACAGATTTAGCAGAGTTACCACTCAAACTCTTAACTCAAATTTCTCAACTCATTGTGTTATCTCGAAATAAAAGCCATTGAAAAGCAATTGAAGGCGTTTGCTAAACACATTAAGTTTAGATAACACATCTCATAAAGCATCAATTATTCTCTCCTAGCTGTGTTACTAGGGGTTGCAGATGATGCACTGATTTCAGGGCCTTAGCCCACAAGGGTAACAGGAAAGCACTATAATATGACCAAGAGCAGATTTTAAATTGGTGCCCCGTAGCTTCAAGCTAAGCTTCTGAGGGTCTCATACACATACACCATTTGCTTGTTGCAATGACTTTTCATAGGATACATTAGCTCTACTATGGTCATGACCAATGCTCCATTCACATGAGGTGTTAAAAATAAGTTTGGAGCAGCTACTGAGCTAAAACCTGAAATGTTTATATCCTCTGACACTTTCTTGTGCCCCATGCTGCCAAATGAGCTTACATGCATCCTATTTTAAAGCATGGGGAACAGTGAAACAGTTGAAGATGCAAGAATTGAAATGATTTTAGTTTAACTAGTCAGAATATGCTGTGCTCTGCTTTATGGAGTCCAAAAAGTCAGCAGCTTGGCGTGTTGCTTCTTCAGAACTGTAATCCTAATTGCTAGGTGGAAATGTACTTTTAAATATATGGTTACATGGGTTATCCAGGTGTTAAAAATCTGGATGCTAAATACAGTAGATGTTAAAATACTAAGAAAGACTATACTTACCTGTTAAATGACTTGCAGATCCAGCTCTAATGCTCCTGTGGTCCCTGGCCAGCAGGGCTGGGACAAGGTCCACCACCAACAGAGGCTGAGCTGCCCAAGTGCGCCCCCCCCCCCAACTTGTGGAGTCTTTACTAAATACTGTTGTAATCACACATAAATATGCGCAGTTTAATGTATCAATTAATGACGCACTGTTATGGAGGATCTGTGGATGACACTGTTATGGGGGGGATCTGTGGATGACACTGTTATGGGGGATCTGTGGATGACATTGTTATGAAGGGGATCTGTGGATGACATTGTTATGGGGATCTGTGGATGACACTGTTATGGGGGATCTGTGGATGACACTGTTATGGGGCGGATCTATGGATGAAACTGTTATGGGGGGGGGTCTATGGATGACACTGTTATGGGGTAATCTGTGGATGACACTGTTAATGGGTAATCTGTGGATGACACTGTTATGGGGGATCTGTGGATGACACACTGTTATGAAGGATCTGTGGATGACAATGCTATGGAGATCTGTGGATGACACACTTATGGGGGATCTGTGGACAACACTGTTATGGGAGATCTATGGATGACACTGTTATGGGGGATCTGTGGAGGACACTGTTATGGGGGATCTGTGGATGACACACTGTTATGGGGGATCTGTGGAGGACACTGTTATGGGGGATCTGTGGATGACGCATTGTTATGGGGGGATCCGTGGATGGCACTGTTATGGATTGTGACTCACAATGGATATTGGGGGCCAGCAAATTACAAGGAAGGCGGGGGTGGGGGATGATTGATAACATACATATCTAAATGGCTGGGGGGGTGAGGGCTTGACTTGAGCCATCTACTGATCAGGGCATTAGAATAGCAGGAATAAATAACATCTAAATGTCTGATGGGGGAAGGGGGACTGGGTTAGATAATCTATACTGACATACATTTGACACACATACATACTGACATACATATCACACACACATATATACTGACATACATATGACACACACATACTGACATACATTTGACACACACATACATACTGACATACATATGACACACACATATATACTGACATACATATGACACACACATATATACTGACATACATATGACACACATATATACTGACATACATATGACACACACACACATACTGACATACATATGACACACCCATACATACTGACATACATATGACACACATATATACTGACATACATATGACACACACACACATACTGACATACATATGACACACACATACATACTGACATACATATGACACACACATATATACTGACATACATATGACACACACATATATACTGACATACATATGACACACACATACATACTGACATACATATGACACACACATATATACAGACATACATATGACACACACATACATACTGACATACATATGACACACACATATATACTGACATACATATGACACACACACACACATACTGACATACATATGACACACACATATATACAGACATACATATGACACACATACATAAAAACACACAATATGCACATTACATTACTGCCATTCCATTCCCTTTAACCCCTTACATTTTCTGCACATACAGTCTCTGGTGACTTGGAGAGAGAGGCAGGCTGCAGAGTATTCCTCCTCCTCCTCCTCCTTCTCTGTCCCGACGCTGCTCTTCTCTCTGTGCTGGGGGAGGGGGTTGTGAATCTCTGGTGCACACACAGGCAGGAAGTCAGGGGCTGGGGAAGGTACGGAGCTGCAGCACACTGCACTAGACTGAGGGAGGGAGGAAGAACACCACTAGGGGGCGCAGGACCGGCTGTTACAGCAGCAGAGCGCAGAAATGGATGCTCTGCTGCTAATACAGCTACACGGCAGCAGCAGGGACTTGGTGAGAGTGGCCTGCGCCCTGAGGCTTGAGCGCCCTGAGGCTGGAGCCTCCTCAGCCTCTGTGTCGGCCCGGCCCTGCTGGCCAGTCTTTGTAAGCATGGCAACAGTGGTAAAATACCAATGTGACATATTAAATGGTTGTTTCTATGTATATAAAAACCATTGGGAACCATGGGAGTAATGAAGCATGGTTGAATTGCATTATGTAATTTTATATTAAGGCTGTTTCAGATATTTTAACCATCTCTACAGTAAACAGAGATGATCAAATCAATTATGTAATTTTAAAAGTTCGGGTGAGAGAGAAAATTTTTTCCAGGAAATTGGGGCACTTGTGATTCAGGTACAATTGATTCAGATCTAAATTAAATCAGACTTCCAATTGAGCCAATTCTGATCTGAATTGAATATTAAGAAATTCTTTTATCTCTAATAGTGAGTTATTTTTATTTATCTATGATTTTAAGTAGAATATTGTTTCGTATCTACACACTTACTTAAAATCACTGTATTATCTACTGTACATTATCCCCTCAACCATATTCTTTATAAACCAAGCTTTCCAGGAAGTAACATGAAGGACGTATAAAAAACACTAAGTCAATCTGTTGGAATTGGTACATTAGAAGAATGGAAAATATACTTGTCTGAGTGGTTTGTACACTTTGTTATCAATAATTATGTAATTTCTTTCTACAGATTCCCTTCTGTAAAAATCTAGGCAGGAATTTAACATTCTAGGTATATTTGGGGTTAGTTTTTGAGTTTAGTTTTTAGACTGGAGTTGCTATGCGTACCCGCGCCAAATTTATGAAACTGGTGCACAGTAATAATAAATCTGACGCAAGAGCATTGTAGTTGTGCCTGTTTCAATTATATAACCCCTGGGGGATGCATGGCATGAAGCTGTGACTTTTTTTTGTGAATTTTTAAAGGGAATTTGTCAACAGGCTTGTAGCTATGAAACTGGTTGATCTGTTGCATGTGCACCTGGCAGCCGAAGGCATCTGTTTTGTTCACATTTCCATATGTGCCCCCCCCCCTCTGAGAAAAATGAAGTATTTTGTATGCAAATAAGTTTCTAGGAGCAATAATGGTTTTGCTATCACTCCTAGAGGGTCAACTCCCCTTTGATTGACAGGGCCAGACAGTGAAAACATAATGATGCCTGGTCCTGTCAATCAAAGTGCAGAGGGTGCAGCAGTTGCAGAAGAGAGTTGAGCCTCTAGGGGTAATGGCAATGACCCATCCTATAGGCTCAATTGCATATATTTAAACATAATTTTTCTCAGCATTGCGGGCATATTAGAAAATGGGACCAACACAGATGTCTTCAGCTGCCAAGCACACATGCAACAGGTCAGCCAGGTTCATAGGTAAAAATCTGATGACACCAAAGTGTAAGTGACACCAAAAAGTCAGTAAGCCACTACTTTTTTGCATTTCGTTTGATCTGTCATAATAGAATGGCAATCATACCTGAACTGTATGGTTTCTGTTATGCAAGATGGAAAACAAAGTTTTGCATTCCAACATAAAACATGTATATGGGCAGCATAACGGATCCATCCTGGTTACCGTTATGAAGGACTCGACTCCTGCATAATGGAAACCAGGACGGATCCATTAGGCTGCCTATAGACTTGTATTATGAAGGATCAAAACGAAATGCCTCTTTTGTTTTGACTTCCGTCTTATGGATTCTGTTATTCACAATTATAACCATTAGAGATGAGCGAATTTCTCAAAAATTTGATTTGGCCGGTTCGATCCAAATTTATTTGTGGCGAATCACATTTAAAAACGTCTCTTTCCTGGCTGCAGAGAGCCTTAATACTTTGCAGTAACACGCATAGGGAGTCTTCTGGGGTAGTGAAACAATACTGTGAGTCAGTATGACCTGCAAATGACAGGCGTTACTCTTAGAATCACTGGGGCAGTGACGGGGCCAAAACTGACCAAATAAATCAAGTGAGAACTCAGCCCTACAGGTCAATGTTAGTGTCAAGAAGAAGCACACTCCTTTTACACCGTCGGCAGTTGATTCCACATAGATGTCTACAGAACTTGTTCTATTAAACGCTTCTACAAGTAGAGCCCCCTCCCCCCAACAGAGTGGAGAGGGTGTCAGCAGTAAGTATGTGTTGACGTCACTGATTATTTTGCCCTTCCTCTGATCCGTCAGAACAATAACCCCCAAAAAACAGATCTTGTCTGTGGACTATCCACCTTCACTCGGTCAGTATTTAGTCAGTAATCCATCAGTATTGCTAAAGCCAACAAAAAAAAAACAGGAGTGGATCCAAAACAGAGATGACACATGAATAGAATATTTGCATGTCTTCTGTGTTTTGTACCCACTCCTGCTTTTGGCTACCAAATCATAAGCGAATTCTGATGCAAAATAAGGACCATGTCGTGCAGGCCTTACAGCTGTTACATAGAAAGGGTCCGTTGTGCGTCTCATGTTTCCTTCCTTCTGACAGATCAGAAGGGTCAAATAAATGATGAGGTCAACCAGGCCGAAAGGCAAAATAGTGGCCCAGTCATGAAGTGGGAAGGTTGGGAACAGCATGAGGATTCCAAAGAGAGGCCCAATGACATAGTGGTGAAGTGGAAGCAGCATGAGGAGACCACAGAGTGGCGCAATGACAGAGTCTGGAGGTGGCAGCAGCATCAGGAGGAGGCCACAGATTAGCACAATGACAGTGTGGAGGTTGTAGCAGCAGCATCAGGAGGCCACAGAGTGGCACAATAACAGAGTGTGGAGTTGGCAACAGCAGCAGCATTAGGAGGAGGCCACGGGGTGGCCCAATGACAGTGTGGAGGTGGCGGCAGCAGCAGCATTAGGAGGAGGCCACAGGGTGGCAAAATGACAGTGTGGAGGTGGTAGCACCAGCATCAGGAGGAGGCCACAGGGTGGCACAATGACAATGTGGAGGTGGCAGCAGCATCAGGAGACTACAGAGTGGCACAATGACAGAGTGTGGAGGTGGCAGCATCATCATCAGGAAGCCACAGAGTGGCACAATTACAGATTGTGGAGGTGGCAGCAGAAGCATTAAGAGGAGGCCATAGGATAGCACAATGACAGTTTGGAGGTAGCAGCAGCATCAGGAAGAGGCTACAGGGTGGTACAATTACAGTGTGGGTATGGCAGCAGCAGCATGAGGAGACCACAGAGTGGCACAAAGACAGAGTGTGGAGGTGGCAGCAGCATCAGGAGAAGGCCACAGGGTGGCACAATGACAGAGTGTGGAGGTGGCAGCAGCAGCATCAGGAAGCCACAGAGTGGCAAGGTAATATAGTATGGAGGTGGCAGCAGCTTCAGGAGGCCAAAGAGTGGAAAGTTAACATAGTATGGCTGTGGTAGCAGCATCAGGAGGCCACAGAGTGGCAAGGTAACATAGTGTTGAGGTGACAGCAGCATCAGGAGACCACAGAGTGGCAAGGTGACATAATGAAGAGGTGGCAGCAGCATCAGGAGACCACAGAGTGACTCGGTGACAGAGTGGGGAGGTGGGTGGCAATACCAGTTCCAGCTAAAGATGGTGGTTGAAAAAAGGAGCACTTGGTATCAGATATGGCAGATGTGGCATCAGGTGGGTGGCAGCATCAGAATAGTAGCTGAGACAAGTAGCCAGAAGAAACTGGTCTCTTGTGTCAAAGTGGTGGTGTGGCACCATGGATGATCTAGTCTGATGAATCAGGCATTTGTGGATGGAAATCCTGGCTGATCCACACCTGATTCATCTTGACAAAGGTCAGTTTCTGCATATTTTGGGTGGATAGGCGAGTTCTTCTTGGGGTAACTATGGTCCCCACTGCACTAAACACCCGCTCTGATGTCACACTACTGGACGGGCAGGATAGCTCTTTCCAGGGTAAACTCTGCCAGTTGCGGCCATAAATCCAGTTTGGCTGCCCAGTAGTCCAGTGGATCTTAAATGTGGGTTGGCATGGTGTTGTCCAAGTATGCCACCACCTGCTGGTTCAGGTCCTGCTCCAGGTCTAGCTTTGCAAGCAAGTGAGTACGCATCGGGCCATTTGTGCAAGTGATTCGGAAGGACTCCCTGCCTCTATCTCCACTGCATACTGCCACGGTGTGTCTGGGTCTGCTGCCTCGTCTTCCTCATCGCCATATAGCTCCTCTGGCTGCTCTTGCTCCTCCTCTCTTATCACCTGTTTAGAAAAACCACCCTTTTCACTACACATTGCTTGTGCTCCAATGTCCTCCTCCTCCTCCAGTTCAGCCCCCACTAGGCTCATGTAGCCCTGAGATCTAGGCGCCACATCTCCAGTCCCCTGACCAGCAAGATTTGCCACCATCTGTTCCAGTACATGAAGCAGCGGAATGACATTGTTCATCTCGTAGTCCTGGCGACTGACAAATAACATGGCCTCCTTAAAGGGCCTGAGCAAACGACAGGTGTCACACATGAGCTGCCACTGGCTGACATTGAAGTTACACAGGGGAGTACTCCTGTCCACTTGGATCATAAAGAAATCGTTTATGGCATTTCTCTGTTCGTATAGTCGGTCCAACATATGAAGGGTGCAATTCCAACGAGTGGAAACGTCACACATCAGCCTACGTTGGGAGATGCCATTCTGCCGCTGCAGCTCACGGAGGGTGTGCTTGGCGGTGTACAATTGGCTGAAGTGCATGCAAAGTTTCCTGGACATTTTTAGGATGTCTTGCAGATGGGTGGGAGACTTCAGGAACCGAATGACAACCAGATTGAACACTTGTGCCATGCAGGGCGCATAGCCCAGCCCTCCTTGACTCAGCACCAATACCATGTTTTTCCCATTGTCGATCACCATGGTTCCGATTTTGAGTTGTCACAGAGAAAGCCAGGATTTGATTTCTTGATGAAGGTGCAGTTCTTCCCCTGTGTGCCCCCATTCGCCCATGCAAATAAGGTGCAGTACAGCGTTACCTTGCATTGCCCAGCACATGTGGTATGCTGAAAGTGCACTGTCAATTGTCCCTACAGTGGAGGCTGAGGACATGGTGGAGGATGAGCAGGCAGAGGCGGACATTGTCGCAGGACAAATGGCATGAGAACGTGGAGTCGGAAGCGGCTTCATCTGGCCAAGTTGCTAGAATGGCTAGGCAGGAACCACATTTACCCAGTGGGCCAAAAAGCACATATATTGTCCTTGACCGTAGTTAAAGCAACAGACAAAATTTTCCAAAAAAGGCTGTTTCACAAACAAATTTCACCACTGAATGGCTAATCCACATAATTTGGTTCATACAGAAGAAAGTCTTTAAGCATCCATCAATTTTCCCGTATTCGTTTTCATATTAATACACCACAAAATAAGAAATATAACGATCACAATTCACCGCAGAACGTCTGATAGGACTTACAGTTGTGTTCAAAATTATTCAACTCCCAATGCTGTAAAGGGTTTTAGGGAATTTAGTGTACATTTGTAATTGTGTTCAGAATGAAATCTTACAAGGACTTTTTAAAGAACCAAATGCAACTAAAATGACATCAATTGTTTTTGTAATACAGTATTAAATGTTTTTTTTGTGATTTCTTCATTGACACAATTATTCAACCCATTAAAGACTACCACTCTTAAAAACAGAGGTTCATTCAAGTGTTTTCGATCAGGTATTGAAAACACCTGTGGATGTCAAGGAGTAGCAATCAAGCATAATAAGCACAAATTAGGCAGATGTAAAATGACTGTGATACTCAGCTCCTTCTAGACATTTACTGGTGTGTTTATAAACATGGTAAAGTCAAGAGAATGGTCCAGGAAGACAAGAGAAGAGGTGATTTCTCTTCACAGGAAGGACAATGGCTATAAGAAGATTGCAAAGATGTTAAACATACCAAGAAACACCATAGGAAGCATCATTCGCAAATTCAAGGCAAAGGGCACTGTTGAAACGCTACCTGGTCGTGGCAGAAAGAAGATGCTGACTTTGACTACTCTGTGCTACCTGAAGCGCAAAGTGGAGAAAAGTCCCCGTGTGACTGCTGAGGAACTGAAAAAAGATTTGTTAGATGTGGGTACTGAAGTTTCAGCTCAGACAATAAGGCGCACACTGCGTAATGAAGGCCTCCATGCCAGAACTCCCAGGCGGTGCCCCTTTCTGTCTCCAAAGAATAAGAAGAGTTGACTGCAGTATGCCAAAAGTCATGTGGACAAACCACAAAAGTTTTGGGATAGTGTTCTGTGGACTGATGAAACAAAATTAGAACTGTTTGGGCCCATGAATCAACGCTATGTTTGGAGGAGGAAGAACAAGGCCTATGAAGAAAAGAACACCTTGCTTACTGTGAAGCATGGCGTGGGGTCAATCATGCTTTGGGGCTGTTTTGCTTCTACAGGTACAGGGAAGCTTCAGCGTGTGCAAGGTACCATGAATTCTCTTCAGTACCAGGAGATATTGGATGAAAATGTGATGCAGTCCGTCACAAACCTGAGGCTTGGGAGACGTTGGACCTTTCAACAGGACAATGATCCCAAGCATACCTCCAAGTCCACTAGAGCATGGTTGCAGATGAAAGGCTGGAACATTTTGAAGTGGCCATCGCAGTCACCAGACTTAAATCCGATTGAGAACCTCTGGTGGGACTTAAAGAAAGCAGTTGCAGCGCGCAAGCCTAAGAATGTGACTGAACTGGAGGCTTTTGCCCATGAAGAATGGGCGAAGATACCCGTAGATCGCTGCAAGACACTTGTTTCAAGCTATGCTTCACGTTTAAAAGCTGTTGTAACTGGAAAAGGATGTTGTACTAAGTACTAAGATTGAATGTCACTTGGGGGTTGAATAAAACTGATAATGATGTGAGCACAGAAAAGACATTTGTGGTTATTTCATTATAAATGTTATGTTATATTTGTCTGACTTACAAGTGCCTCTTTTATTTAATTGTAAACAGGATGATTGAAATGATTAAAATCAATGTCAAACTGTTCAAAACACTCAATTTCAGTGGGGGTTGAATAATTTTGAACACAACTGTATGTACTATCCTATTAATACACCCTGTAAATGGCTGTAGTACAAACTTATACACTCCACAAAAGGAGTTTAGCAGATATAACTGCACCACTGAACGGCAAATATATTTTACTTTTGCCACTAATACATGACAAAAAGGGCTTTAGAAGATATAACTGCACCGCTGAACAGCAAATATATTTTTATTTCGTCACTACTACACAACAAAAAGGGCTGTGATTTTCGCACTTCACCACACAACGGTTAATAAGCCCTTTTTTCCCAATAATACAAGACAAAAAGTGCTTTAGAACATATAACTACACTGCACAAGGGCAAATAAGACATGGAAATATTTCCTTCTAATAAACCCTGTTAATGGCTATATCAAACAGCACTTGCACCTCAATAACAAGAACAGTTTGATGGAATTACAGAGTTGTAGAATGGCAATTTGGGTCCCCAGTCAGTGCAGCAAGGTGTAATAGCGTTGTTCCTGTTACCCAGGCTGTAACCTCCCCTACTGAACCCTGTTCAACATAAATGCTATGGAATGATTCCTCCCTATCCTTTCCCTATACCTTGAATAATCTTTCCCTGAACTTGTAAATCATTTTTTTAGCATAATTACGTTTTTTCTAGCGCCTGCTGACGTCTCTCCATGCACTAAGTACACTGGAAAATGGCAGAATCCAAGATGGCTGAGGCTATTTATAGGGCTGTGACATCACAGGGCTGGCTAGTTGCTGATTGGCATGGGTGATCTTGCGTTCCCAAAGTTGCTTCATGTCCTTACATGTGCAGCAGCCATTTTAGGAAAAAATGTGATTCGTTACCACGAAGCGTGAGGAAATTCTAATTTGGTGCGAATGGAATTTTTCCTAAAATTTGGATCGAATTCCACTTCATCAACTTCGATTCGCTTTTCTCTAATAAAGACCAATGAAAAACAAATATTTTTTTTGTTCAAAATGAGTACAGTGCAATAATAAAAAAAATATTGCCCACAAAGGTGCCCATAGCCTTTAAGGTCAGTAAACTGTACACTGATTTAGTAATGACCAGAATTTAAAGGCTACATAGAGTTTAAAGGCTACATAGGCATAGGCATAATGGCTGCATAGGCATCGCTGGGTATAAAATGTAATGCATCAAACTTGCTCATTTTCATACATGCCCATAGGCTTCTGGCATCTTAGCATAATATATGTAAACTAAGTACAATATCTATGTAAATATAAGACTCAACATGCTTATTAACCAGCACCAGAGATAATTAACAATCAAGCCTTAGGTTTTACATTCAGAGATGATTCTATTTTATCCTCAGTGCACAACTTATATTGTGTCGGAATATGATTGGCATACTATATTGGTGGTGTATGAGAGAAAGTGGGAAAACATGCTTAGAGTTATTGCAGTATATATAGAGGCATCAATTTGTACAGCTCAATAAATTGATCAAAGCAAAACAATGTGTATCAGGGTTAGCAGAATATTTGTATTCAATGGGTGTAGGTAGTGAAAATATACAAACATGCCAAATGAGGGATAATTAGAGTGATACATTGCAGGTTATGCTTACGGTTAATTTCATTTTTTGTAAATATTTTATGGCTCTTTTCAAGGGGTTAATGTTTATGCATCCATATATGACTCCATAACATTATGTATCAACAATAATTGTACAGCTAGAAATGAAGAAAATGTATATAAAAGAAGAAAATTATAACTCAGCAGTCAACATTCTTCTAGTTGCTCCTTTGCAATGACATAACACGAAATACAAAAAGGTGGCTAGGGTAGTCAGTAGTTGAGCAATAGTTAAGACACATATCTAGGTGTCTTATTGCTTCTTTTTCTTGTATAATCTTTAGTTTAAATATTTTGATTAATATTTGGTTGACATTTCTGTTAGGCTCTAGCCACATCTGTGTTAGAGGCTCCATTTTGAGTTTTCGTTAAAGTTTCTTTCATATTAGCAGATAAAATAACAGCGTGTACAACATGATAGATCTAAATTCACGCTATTTTAAAGCAGTGCGGTGCACCAGGCTCTGTTGGCACCTGTCATGTGACAGATCCTTCAAAGCTTCAATTTTGTTTTTATCCATCTATGATAGAGCAGTAATATGGAATTGCTAAAATAGAGGGGAACCTTCTTTTTTTTTACTAAAGACAGAGTGCAAAAAATATTGGGGCGAATTTATTAAAGATTTCATGCAGCAAACATGGCTTGAAAAAGTAGCAAATTATTGTTCAAGAAAAAGTAGCAAATTTTGGTGCATGTCAGCATTGCACCATAATTTTCAGCTTTTTACAATTCTCACCGCTGTAAGAAAACCCCTTAAGGAAGCAACTAAGAAATATACATCAGGGTACTTGCAGCCATTAGTTGGTCATTATATAATGCTAAACCTATTACCTGATTACGTTGCTTGAGTTGTTACTCTTGACTGATTGGTACTGTTGTTAGCACTTAAACCACAATAAACATATGCCACCTTTACACCCATATGAGTTTTGGGTTTTCCACTAGTGCTGGAACAGTCTTTGCATGGGTATTTGCAGTCCCTTGACACATGTAATTGTAGGTAATTGTATATGTGCTTTTGAGGACTAGCTATATGTTCATGTTATATGACAATTTGTCATTTTATTATTGTCAGGGTTTAATGTCTTAAGTTGATAGATTTTGCTATATCTAGTAAGCCCACATTATCTTGTTTTTAATCAATGATGACTTAATCAAGTTTTATAAGAGATGTAACTGTTGTGTTGTTTTGATAGTACACAAAAAGTAAAAGTATACGGATATGCCAGCCCAAAAGATGGCAAAAAGACACCCTTTTAGCATCCATCAGATGAATTGAGGACATAGGTACATTTGGCCAATAAATCAGGAGCTTTCCTGAAGCAAATCAATTTGTCTCATCAAGCAGAATTGTGCACCTATGGGGTATCACTGAGGACGCTCCCACCACTTCTTGAATAACAAGTTTGGACATTTTGCCCGGCCCTAACATTCTTGTGTCTGCGCAGCTACTAGAAGTAGTGACACAAGCAGAGAGCCTCTTCTTCCTCCACTGGAGTAGCTACAGCGTATGGGGAACTACACTTCCGTGTAGCTGTTAATGAACAGCTGCTGCCTGGAGCAGCAGCACAGTGGAAGATTGTCAGAGATGTCTGACACTGTCAATCAAGTGGCGGGGTAGCTTCACATAACATAGCCTCACATTATTTAGTCTTGTTGATATCAGCAGAATCACATGACAATTACCATATTTATTGCTTTATAAGACACACCAGATGATAAGATGCACTCCAAGTTTTAGAGGAAGAAAATAAGAAAAAAAAATATATTTTTCATCAAACCCCCATATCAGAAAATCAGATCAGACCACCATATCAGAACATCAGATCAGACCCCTATGTCAGGACATCAAATAAGACCCCCATTAGACCTCCATGTCATACCCCCATCAGACCTAAGATCAGACCTCCATCAGACTTCCTTGTCAGGCCCCATCAGACATATCAGATCCCCATCAGACTTCCATGCCAGACCCCCGTATGAGACCTCAGATTAGAGATAAAATTCACTTACATACCTCTCCTGCTCCACCACTGTTCTCCGGGTCTGGCCATCTCTGCAGCACTCTGCAGCACTCCCTTGTCTTCTCCAACCCATGCACTACATCCTGATGCCACACACAGTCATGACAGTTTAGTGTGGCCCAAAGGAAGAAGACAAGGGAGGTTAAATATTGGTATCGCTCACAGTGCTTGACTCCCCACACCTACTGCATACTAGTGAGCACCTCCATAATGGAAGCGCTCACAAGTATTCGCTTTATAAGACGCACAGCCATTTTCTCCCACTTTAAGGGAAACAGTGTGTCTTATAAAGCAAAAATGATGTATCTATTATTTGTACTCGCTTATTATATGAGACTATTACTAGGGAGGGGTTGTTTCTCACATTCTAACTGTTCTGTTTTGTAGCAGTAAAAAAAATTAAGAGTTGTTGAGTATAAGGTTTGTATATCATCTTTATGTGTTTAAGATCAACAAAAATGTATACTAAAGGTACAAACAGAGCGATAGTTGGAAAATAGATAGCTTTGGTACTTTCAAAATGTCATCCTTAAGCTGCAGAGATATCCCACCATACTTTAGTGAAAATTCTCATGTTTCAGCATTACTCTTTACAATGGCCATATTACCCAACTACAAATTTAATGGAACAGAAAAGCTCATGAGGCTTTTTCTCCCAGATCGTTCCAGTGCAGTAACTCTAAGTGGCAGATTTATCAATATTTAACCATGTCAAGCTGAGCTGTTCTTTATCAGAAAGTGTAAAATTAAGCCAACTCAAAGAATATATGTCTATGTCTTAGCAGGAAGATGACATTAAAAGCTTAATATAGTGTGTTACAGCAGTATTGAAACCTTATTACTTTGCTGAAAAACTCTATGTAAATGAGGTGACAAAGTGATGATACTTATTGGCATTATGATTAGAGATGAGCGTATTGAATCCCCGAAGTGGAATTCGATCCGAATTTCAGAAATTATTCGATTCTCCTAGAAGCCCAATTTCCTCGTGCTTCGTGTCAGCGAATCGATTAATCCTGAAATTCAAACTTACCACCTCCATTTGCGCAAGAAGAGCCGCCAGCCTCCATCTTGCTGAAAGATCTCGGCCGAAATCCCATGCGGCGTGAGATTACATCATCACGCCGGATGGCGTGATGACGTAATCTCGCGCTGCATGTGATTCTGGACGAGATCTTCAAGCAAGATGGTGGCGGCCAGCCCGTCGCGAGCAAATGGATGTGGTAAGTTTGATGTAATGGTTTTTGTTATTTTAATTTCTCACTATTTGTACACTCAGATGCCGAGATCATGTATGAATGATGAATGTGGCATCTGAGGGTTACAATAACAGGGGCGGTGCTATCACAGCTCCCTGTCATTGCACCCGCTACTTACAAAAAATGCGCTTTGTGGCGAAGTAATTCATTATGAAGCAAATTTTTTGGTGAAATTCAGCCTAATCAGCCTAATCGAATTTTCATTGAACTAAAAATATAAGGAAATTAAAGAAACATCATTGAAACAATTAATTAACCAGAAAGGTCAGTGGGCCATGGTATAGGTCATAGATAGTGTTGAGTTAATCAAAGTATCCGAAGTGGACTTCGATACGTATTTCAGGAAAAATTTGATTCACTGCAAAACCGAAATTCTTTGCGCTTCATGGTAATGAATCAATGTTTCCTGAAATGGCGGTAAAAACAAAAAATACATACTCACCTCATCCATTTGCATACAAGAAGACCACTGCGGCCATCTTGATTGACGATACTGCTCAAAATCTTTCATGCGTTGACGTATGACTTCACGACAACAGCTGGCGTGATGATATCATCATGTCACCCTGTGAGATTTTGCACAGTGTCTTCAATCAAGATGGCCGTGGTGGCCTCTGCGCAATCAAGTGGATAAGGTGAGTATTTTTTATTTTATTTTTTCTACCAGATTTACCTCTTAAAGCCCCAAGTGTTAATCTCAGATGCTACGATCAGGGATGAATGCTGCACCTGAGGGGTTCATTGGCAGGGCAGCACTATCACCATTCCCTTTTATTGTGCCCGCTACATACAAATACATTTGTGAAATCGGCGAAGCAGCTGAATCGAATTTTCCATAACTTCACTCATCTCTAGTCATAGATTTCTATGTGGCCAGTGTTGCCTCACGAGAAAGATCTTTGTGGCTATTATTGGTCTGAAGTTACCTTTTTGCAGGTAATGTACAGAGGTGTAATTTGATGAATTCCTAAAGAATTTTACATTTCTTAAGAAATAAAAGTCAGAAATAGTGTAAACAAAATCCTAAATATTCATTATGTACAGTAGCATTTCCCTGAATGAACAATGTGCTGTAGTCATTTTGTTACTAAATGCTCTGTCCCATCTAGATATCCCCTTTCCATATGCTCTTAAAAGGCATATGCACATTATAAAATAGATAATGATCCCTATTATTAGCCATATGGTAGAGCCTCCAGCAAAAGTGACTTCTGCTCTGAATGTAGTACTTAATTTCCTGTATATTTTTGTGGGACCATGTGTAACTTCCCTGGGTTTTATAGCCCCAACACATTGGATAGTCAGCTGATCACTGGGACAGCTGCATTTATAATGGTGGACCATTCAACTTGATGGCATATCTGTAGATATCATCCTTAGAAAACACTGATTTTCTTGTGCTCTATACTGTAGCTCTATAAAATACTTGTATGCACTAGTTCCTTAAAAGCCCCCATATACATTAGTCTAATGTTTTTAAATGGAGCACCAGAATCTCCATGACAGATGACATCAGGGAAGAGAAGGATTGGGTGAACAGAATTTTTTCACCCCATACTTTTTTCTTCCAGGAAATATTCCACAGAAGAAGTGCCTGGATGCTGATTTTTCTTCTCTCACCATTGACAACACATACACACACAGTCAAACTGAATGTGTATGTGTATAGGGGAGTTGAGGAGAAGTTGGGACAGCTGTCGGCCAACATCTTTTGACTGTGTATGACTACTCTTAGTCATAATGGCATAATGACAACATACAATAGTCTCTTCCTGGCAAATGGCAATGTAACTGTAAACTACAATTAGCATACAATGCCACAGATGCTGATAATCTGCATTTTTACTGAAATGCATTCACTAATTGGTTGTTTAGTTGCACCCCTGTACAGTACATTATTACATGAGCTGTGCTGCTTTTACCTTAGCAAGTATGAGCTGTTTCTTTGGACACCAGATGAAAAAAAACTTCTGTCTTCATCTAACAGCAGTTCTTTCTGACTTTCCTATGTAATGATCTGCTTTATCTGTATTAGTTGTCTGCATAATTTTCTTTAATTTTCTTTTTTTCTTATTTTTGGTTGACATTTTGTTGCTTCAGAGCCAATTACTGGTTCCCCTAGAATTATGATCTCATGTTACAATGTTTTCAACTGACAGTGGTTAAAAATTTATATTATAACGTTGCAAGTCCACTATATTGTCATTATTTTGTGTTCTGCCTCATGCAGGAAGAGATTTGGAGTGGACAACATCTTTAAAGACCACTTTTATTTTGTAGTCATTCAATTTAAAATGTCATTTTTTTGCAATTCTTTATTATGTTTTTTATTCTTATTTTAACAGATTTTTCAGTTCATTTCTTCTCAGTGACATGTATAAATCTGTTGGCAACTGAACATCATCCACAAGCTAGCGAGTAATGTGGGATTTTATTATGACTTTATTTTTTTCTAATTATGGCAGGAAAGCTTATATTATAAATAGAGATGAGCGAACACCTGGATGTTCGGGTTCGAGAGGTTCGGCCGAACTTCCGGAAAATGTCCGGGTTCGTGATCCGAACTCAACCCGAACTTCATCCCGAACCCGAACCCCATAGAAGTCAATGGGGACCCGAACTTTTGGGCACTAAAAAGGCTGTAAAAGACACCCAGAGGGATAATATACCGCAATAAACGCATTGCGATTACAACTTAATTCTCACATCCGACAGTACATTCTACTGGAGGAGGCGTTCCCATGGTGATCGGTAGCTCAAAGTTGTAATCGCAATGCGATTAAGCAAATACATAAGAATCGCATTGCGATTCCAACTTTTTAGTACTCTACTTTTAAAATCGTACACCACTTTAAGTTCCAAAGTTGCAATCGCGTTCGAATAGAACTTAAAGCTGTCTCTTAGTCAGTTTTAGTATTGGTGTGCTGTAATAGAAGTTACATTCGTGCACCGAATATAACTTAGAGCAATACAGTCAACTTTACACTGTTAGTTTTATTATCGCGATAATACAACTATTCAAGAATCGTGTACGATGCGTCTGTACGTGTGTGCGTTACCTCGGACACTATTCTATTTTGCCAGCCACAGCTGAAACCACTGATTTATGGTATTGCTATTTTGGCAATTGAATTTAACCCCAGAAAATAATCTATCCTTTGCCAGACAGCAGACAGTATTATACTTGTCTAACCAAAGCTGGAACACCAGATTTAGGGGATTGGTATTTGGGCAATTGTATTTAACCCCTTAATAAAATATAGAAATTTCTTTCCTGAGTTTCTAGGGGTGACAATTAGCACAGCCAAGCCCCTGATATAGGATATAGCAAAAAAAAAAAAACTAGTATTGATGGATTGATGGACTTGGTGGCAGCTTCTTCTGGCGCACCACAAGTCACAAAATGGCCGCCGATCAACCCAGAAAATAGAGTGACAGAAAAAGCGCTCTGTGCAGCCTAAAAACCAGCGAGCAAGTAACTAGCAGAAGTTCAATGATTCTCAGCTGTAAATTGATCCGTTTATTAGGTGCTGTTGCTGACTTTAACCTGCCTAATCTCGCCCTGACAGAAGCTGCGTCCTCTCCCTACACTAATCAGAGAAGTGTGACGTGCGGCGCTACGTGACTCCAGCTTAAATAGAGGCTGGGTCACATGCTGCACTTGGCCAATCACAGCCATGCCATTAGTAGGCATGGCTGTGATGGGCTCTTAGGGCAAGAAGTAAAACGCTAGCTGATTGGCTGCTGTGCAGCCCTTCAGAAAGCGGGAAGTAATCGACGAACACCGAACCCGAACCCGAACTTTTTTGAAAATGTCCGGGTTCGGGTCCGGGTCCCGGACACCCCAAAATTCGGTACGAACCCGAACTATTCTCGAACTGTTCGCTCAACACTAATTATAAACACAATTATCTGATGTTCATTAACAACTGAACAACCAGACAACATGACTTTTGCAATAGCTGCATTAGGCAAAAACTGGAAAATCAGATTTTAAGATTTCACTTGCCTGTTCTGTACAGAGCCACATACTTGTTACAGCCTTCTTGGTATCCATTCCTGTATTCTGCTAACATGTTTAGGATGGCAGAATTCATTATGACTTACACAGGAACCTGTACAGGAAATAAAGCTGATAATGCATGTTAGATTAAAGGGTAGGTCATTAGTATACAATTGGTCGGGGGACTGATGCCCAGTACTCATCGCTGATCAGCTATTTGAAGAGACTGTGGCTCTCCGGTGAGCACTGCTGTCTCCACACAGCATACCAAGCATAGCACTGTCCATTTTGATTGTGATTGTGCTTGGTATGGCAGCTCAGCCTCATTCACTTGAATATGACTGACCTGTGCCTAGGCTATGTGACCAATGAACATCAGCAGGCTTTAGCATATAACTGGCAGGCAAACTCAACTCTGCTCTCTTTCTCTTTGACTCTGCTTAACTGACAAGCTTAAATCGTATCTTTGCTTTCTTCTTGATGCTGCACTTTCTGTCTGTAGTCTGACTCTAGGTTATGCCAGGGAACTTTCCTCCTGGCTCCTGAAGCTTCAGGATTTGGCCTCCGGGACCAGCATAGATTAAGGTGCTTTGGCTGGCATGGGTACGTCCAGCAAATATATGCCCCTGCACACCCTTCCTCTAGCTGGGGGTGAACTAGACTAACTTCTAACTGGTCCCCACCGTTCTTACAGGAAGTTGGCCTAGCCCACTTCTCTCCAGAAGGGGGTTAGAATGTAATGGAGAGTTCTATTCTACCTAAGTACAGCTCTGCCGTGTTAGCTGCCACCTGCTTGTGAACCAGGTAAATTGCATGAACAGTTACACAACAATATTAGGAATGCACAGTTTTGAGAGACCTCAAAATAAATATGCAAGATGACATAGTATTAGACCATTAAAGACATTAGCAGGGTGCCAGAGTGGTAACAGTACTCTGGGGTGTTACAGATACATCAACTTGCCTGACCCTTTCTTCTCGTGCACAAGTAATGGGATGTGATTAAGCATTGATATATGTGCAGTGGACTTGTTTCACAGAAACCCTGGGCTGTACTGTGCCATTTTGTAATCGCATGGCATTTGTGCAATAAGACAGGGCCAGGCAAGATGTCATATTTAATGCTTGGCCCTGTTACTCAACATTCAGAGGACCCTGGTGACTGAGCATATATTCCGTGCACTGCAGGAAATGGGAATACCTTCAGTGTACATAACTGCTGGTTTGCATATACTTTAAAATTCTTATTTATGCACAAAACAATTTATTTCTAAACAATTAGGAAATAAAAGACATTTTCTTCAACTGAGCATATCATATATGTCAACGCCATTGGTTTATTAGCACTGCTTCTAATGGCAGGCTCCCATTAAAGGGGTTGTCTGAGTTGTTTTTTTGTTCTTTGTATGTTTCTAACTAATAAAATGTAAAGGCTTTACCATGCACTTACTTCATCTGCAGTTGCTGCTTTCTCAGATTTCACTGAGTGTCACATGACCTGTGGTGTCAGTTTCTCTTTCTGCACTCATGATGTTTCGTTCAGAAGCCTGAGAGCAGATATGTGTCTGTACACGAGACGTCACTGTGCTGGCAATGCCCCCCCCCCCCTGCACTGCCATCTGCTGCTTCTCTCCCTGGATTATTCAGGGAAAACTATAACCCCTTCAGCAGCACAGACTCAGGGCTCCAGTGTTTATTGAGTAGCTGCAGGCAGTGAGGAGACAAATTCTGGCTACAGGAGCTGACAGACTAGAGGAGTTCTGCATAGCATTGCACAAGAACAGGTTGGGGGAAGATCCTATGTGTATCAGTAGTGTCATTGTACAGCTGGGACTTGTAGTCCTACACATATAACATTCTGCTGAGTTTCTCATCAGGCATACATGTCACTCAGGAAGACTTATTCCCTCCCTTATCAGAGCAGGGGGAGGGGCAGAGATTGTTGTTATTGCAGGTAAACAAAGGGCCAGAAGAGAACCAGGGAAATTAGGAAATATATATTTTTTTTGCCTAAAGCTTTCTTAGCTTAGTTATATATTGCTGCCCATAAGATTTACCGTGCTATATATTTTTTTTCATAACTCGGACAACCCCTTTAAGTAGAATAATTCCTGAACCCTATCAAAGATGGATGCTTCAATATCGGCAAATAAAACTGACTCACCAATATGTTTCTTTAACCGTATATTGTAAAAATAAAGCAATGAGCATGAAGACTTTCCATCGTGTGACCATATAATGACAGTTCATCAAATAAGGATCTTCATTTGTTATCAAATATGCAGGCTGCCCTTTTCTTTATTCATGCTTCTAAGGTTATGCTGAAAATTATAATGGAGCAGAAATAAAGACTTTACAAAGTACGACACAGGAAGGTAATAGGAAACTGTGGAAAATTATTGTTAACAGTAAGCCATATCAAACCTAAATGCAAAACTGTCCCCTTCTAAGTGCTGCCATTCTTTGTGCATGGTAATAATAGTAAAGAGCGAAGCCGAATCTAAGTATATCAGGAGCAATTTCTGTCCACTTTGATGAAATATCAGATATTTAAGCTGTTTTCCGAATGATCTTAGATCACTGGGTGCAGGCAGCCGGTGATTGTTCATTTTATGGTTTTCCAGGCCGAGAGATTTTATCCAAACTTTCACTTTGTCTGCACTTGCAATGAAAGATTCACTTCAGCGACTTGGCCATTTGCCATCATCATTATTTCAGGGACTAAAAAGTCTATTTTTCCAAGATGCTGGTAAACTTTCTCAACATGTTCTTCCGGTTTTCCTTATTGAGAAAACCTTTTCTTATTCCTTTTAAAGGATTATGATAAAACTAGTAGATAGCCCATCCCAGGACAGTGGCTGTTAGTTTTTATCGAAACGAAGTATCTAAAGTGGACTTCGATCCGAATTTCAGAGAAAATTCAATTTGCCGCAAAGCCAAATTTCCTCACGCATGTAAGGAAACAATTTTCCCCGAAATACTGGTAAAAAAAAAAGAAAATAATGCTCACTTTATCCATTTGAGCGCAAAGTGGCCGCCAAGGCCATCTTGATTGACGATCACGTAAAAAATCTTGTGCACGGTGACGTATGAAGTCACTATGTCGGCCGGTGTTATAACATCATCACACGCCGTGTGAGATTTTGCCCGGGATCTTCAATCAAAATGGCCTGCCTCTTTGCACTTAAATGGGTAAGGTGAGCATGAATGCGGCATCTGAGTGGTTAAATGACGGGGAGACGGCGCAATCGTCATTTCCCATCATTGCGTCCACTACTCACAAAGTAATGCACTTCGTAATAAAGTAATTTGTCACAAACCAAATTCCTTTGTAAAATTTGGTGAGACAGCCAAGTTGAAGTTTTGTAAACTTCGCTCATCTCTAGTGACTATAATAGACGATGCATCCACTTAAGGGCAATGTTCTTGCTCCATGAGAACGACTGCAATCTATATATAGAGAAATATTCATGATCATGCAAATTACTTAGTTGAATTAGGAATAATAGATGTAATGCAAAAGCATCAGGCTGATTCCATCAGCTATTTAAAATAGACAAAATACCCAGAATAAACTGACATGGAGGTCCCACTTTCGTAGACAGTGATGGAATCCCACCCCCAGTGCTTGGACAGCAGAAACCGCTTGGCACAGTAGATCCTAAGCCTGGGCTTCCTTTTAGCATGTTAGTTGTACATTTTGATATGAGCACTGAATGCAACAGAAGCTGCTGTGCACAGAAGGTTACCGCCCACATTACACTGAATATCCCTGTACAGAGCTTCCATGTGGGCGCTGGATAGGCAGAGGGCCGCCACAGGTTGGTGAAGCGGGAGCAGCTGAGCCAAACATGCAGGTTAATGTAGGGGGAGCTACTCTACTCTACACTGCTGAGTGCAGGGCACAGTGGCGTGAGTTTGTATTTGACGACTTCCTTCTCCCATGCCCCTTCCCCCAGTTTGGTACCATCTGCGTCATACTGTACATTCCAACCCACCACTTTGATGTAGCTGCTCACTGTAAGTGTAGCAACAGCCACTCTCCACTACACTGGTGGAGTAGGGCGCCATTGCTCTCCCTTAACCTCTACCCCCTGGCTGGTGAGCGGGGTCAAGTATAAACAATTAGGTGTCAAGTCCCCCTTTATTAGCTCACATATATACCATATTTTACAGACTATAAGATGCACCTGACTATAAGGATACCTGTATATGGGTATGGTAAACGCACATTGTTAGCCCAGCGGTCCGTGCCGGCTCCGCTGCCCCTAACTGCGGGCATGGGCGCCGGGCTCCCTCTTTTTTCTCTTGCCGCCATGCTGACAAACACGGGCAGCAGGTAATTAAACTATGCTATCTGTGTTCCATGCCAGAGTTTACAGGAGAAATCAGTAGTGGAAAAAAAAAAAGGTAAGTTAAATGTCCCCCAGAGGTCATGTATGACCTTATGGGGGATGCAAAGTGTAAAATAAAAAATAAAGTATTTTATAAAAAAAGGTTTCACGTGTAAAAAACAAATTCCCAATTAAGTAATTTAAAAAAATGTTAAAAATAGAAAAATACAATAAAATAGACATATTTGGTATTGCTGCGTCCATGACGGCCAGCTCTATAAATATATCAAATGATCCACCCTGTCCGATAAACACCAAAAAACAAATAAAAATAAACTGTGTCAAAAAAGCTATTTTTGTCACCTTACATCACAAAAAGTGCAACACCAAGTGATCAAAAAGGTGTATGTCCCACAAAATGGTACCAATAAAATCGTGACCTCATCCCACAAAAAATGAGCCCCTACATAAGAAAATCACTTAAAAAATAAAAAAAAACTATAGCTCTCAGAACATGGAGACATTAAAACATAATTTTTTTTTTTCAAAAATGCTATTATTGTGTTAAAGTGAAATAAATAAAAAAGTATACATGATAGGTATTGCCTCATCTGTTACAACCTGCTCTATAAAATATCACAGGACCTAACTCCTCAGATGAACACCGTAAAAAAATAAAAAAATTAAAACAATGCCAAAAAGCAATTTTTTGTCACCTAACCTCACATAAAGTACAACACCAAGCGATCAAAAAGGCGTATGCCACCCAAAATAGTACCAATCAAACTGTCACCTCATCCTGCAAAAAATGAGACCCTAACTAAGACAATCGGTTGAAAAATAAAAAAGCTAAGGCTCTCAGACTATGGAGACACTGGAACATGGTTTTGGTTTAAAAAATGCTATTATTGTGTAAAAGTTAAATAAATCAGAAAAAGTATACATATTAGGTATTGCAACTTACGTAACGATCTGCTCTATAAAAATGGCAAATGATCTAACCCATCAGGTGAATTCTGTAAAAATAAATAAATAAAAACTATGCTAAAACAACCAATTTCTGGGTCACCTTGCCCAATAAAGTGTTATAATGAATGATCAAAAAATCATATGTACCCAAAAATAGTACCAATAAAAATGTCAACTAAGTAAAGAAAAGAAGGTCCAGCTTCTGTAGCAAACGTGAAGAGCTTTATTCACATGGTGCGCTACAGGTTAAAAAACAAGGAAGTACTTGTCTACGCGTTTCGGATCCACATATCTTGATCCTTACACATGACACAAAGTACAAAAGTATTAAGGCAGCCATTAAATAGACCTCAAGTGCTAGACAGCAGGTGAGTCTCATAATAGCAAAACCCAGCCCACAAAAGAATTAACCCTGTCAAGGCAGCATAAAATTCAATAAAACAAGCAAAACAAAAAAGAGACATGAGAAACATCAATATTGAAGGATCAGATCGTGCCTATGATTTACAGTAAGCCTTCCGGAACACATGTTTTCATACGAAAAATCCAGTAGGACTCTCTGTTGAAAAGTTTTTTCTTTAGATCTCCTCCTCTATGGGAGGGAAAAACCCTTTCAACACCTTGTACTCTGAAACCACTTGTATCGCCCCTATGAACAGACGCAAAATGTAGACTAGCGGCGGAGACATTTTTTTCTTTAGAATGTGGCACATCAGATAAATGTCTGCAGATTCGCGTTTTTAAACTATTACTTGTGCAGCCAATATATTGAAGGTGACATGAAGAGCATGTTATGCAATAAACAACATATGAGGTATTGCAGTTTATATATTGCTTAACTGCAAAAACCTCATCAGTGGTAGTAGACTGCACCTGATTACCAGTGTGAATATAAGCACAACAAGTGCAGATTTTTTGACCACACTTGTAAGTGCCTACATATCTCGACCAAGTAGGTTTTTTTGTGGCTTGATCCACAAACAAGGAAGGACTAATTTTGTTGGCAATGGTACTTGCTTTGCGAGAAATACATTTTATGCCTTCCTTGACTGTGTCATGCCACTGATTGTCTTGTTGTAAAACAGACAATCGTTTTCTGATGATATTGCAAATCTGCGAATATTCAAGACTGTAATTAGTCGCAAAGATGGGAGTGGATTGGGAAAAATTGTTTTCCCAATCCACTCCCATCTTTGCGACTAATTACTGCTCTTCACGTTTGCTACGGAAGCTGGACCTTCTTTTCTTTACTTTGTGGATTTCTGGTGCCTGTGGTTCCTCGGCGTGGTCTTGTGCCTCCAGGGATTTGGGTGAGCTCACCACACTTATACATTTAAATAAAAATGTCAACTGTTCCTGCAAAAAACAAGCCCCTGCAAAAAAAAATATGGTGTTCAGAAAATAGAGACACAAAAACATAATTTTTCTCAAAAATGCTTTATTATGTAAAACTGAAAAAAAAACAACAAACAAAGTAAACATATTTGATATCATTGCGTCCCTAAAAAGTGCTCTATAAAAATAGCACTTGATCTACCCTGTCAGGTCAATGTTGTAAAAAAATGAAAAATAAAAAGGTGCCAAAACCATTTTTTGTTACCTTGCCTATCAAAAAAATGTAATATATAGCAATTAAAAATCATATGTATCCCCAAAATAGTACCAATAAGACTGCCATGTGCCCTTACTTCAGTTTACGACCACATGTGGTGTGTTTATTTAAACCGCGGAACCAGGGTAACAAATGTTAAGTTTTGTTTGGCTTTGAACCCTCGATGTGTTAAAGAAATAAATAGATTAAAATGGAAAATCTGCCAAAAAAAGAAACTTAGAAATGTAATCTCCATTTTCCTATAATTCTTGTGGAACACCTAAAGAGTTAACAAAGTTTGTAAAATGAGTTTTGAGTAACTTGAGTGGTGTAGTTTCTACAATGGGGTCATTTATGGGGGGTTTCCGCTATCCTAACATCCTAAGAAAATAACATGACATTTCCAAAATTATGTCAATATAAAGGAGATATATGGAGAATATTAAGTTATAAATATTTAATGAAATATTTAATAAAACTTTCTGTTTTAAAAGCTGTGAAATTGAAATGTTGAAAATTGCAACTTTTTCACATTTTTTGGTAATTTGGGGATTTCTTCATAAATAAATGTGAGATATATTGACTCAAATGTATAACTATCATGAAGTATAATGTGTCACGAGAAAACAATCTCTGAATGGTTTGGGGAAGTAAAAGCGTTCCAAAGGTATTATCACATAAATTGACACATTTCAGATTTGCAAAAAATGGCTGGGTCAGGGAGGGGGTAAATGGCCCGGATGGGAAGTGGTTAAATGGAGGAGACATTACATGGAGGTGATTTATCTGGTCACATGACCATCCATCAGTAGGCATTTTATGAACAGCACAAAAGACTTGGCAAACAAGTGGGTATACCTTATGAAATATAGAAAATGGTGCAGAATTGCATGAAAGGTTATATTAGTAAGTGCCATATAATCATCTTACACACCCATTGGTCAACAGTACCCAGAAAGTGGCCAACCCCTTTAAGTAGCAGTCAGGGCGGCAAATGCCTTATCGTGTCATGTAGTCACTCAACCATATGCTGGCAGTCTTTCTGTTACAAACTGACACAGGGCAACACAAGGTATATGTATATATATATATATAATCCCTATGTGCGTGGTGTCCGTGCATGTGTGCCGATTAGTCAAGCGCGCATGCGCGGCGCACAGACCAATCAGCACACACTCCAAGGACACTACATGGGCGGCATCCTATTCAGTGGCGTAGGGATCGCCATAGCAATGGCTATGGGGCCCTATGCCACTGGGGGCCCGGGCCGCCGGCATCTGCTCCTCCCCGCCCAGTGCCACCTCCTAGCTAATTTATTCACTGCACTTGCCTCTGAAATTGAAGAGAAGCGCCATAATCTCACACAGGTGCACTGGCAGAGGTATCAAAATGTGCATGCGCCATCTTCCTGGCCTCTGTCAGTGTGCCTGTGCGAGATTACAGCGCTTCTCTTCAATTTCAGAGGCAAGTGCAGTGAATAAATTAACTAGAAGGTGGCGGGGAGGAGATCTGTGGATGACACTGGGGGGGGATCTGTGGATGACACTAAGAGGGGGATCTGTGGATGACACTGAGAGGGGGATCTGTGGATGACATTGAGGGGGGATCTGTGGATGACACTGAGGGGGGATCTGTGGATGACACTGAGGGGGAGCTGTGGATGACACTGAGGGGGGATCTGTAGATGGCACTGTTATGGGGTGGATGACACATATATTTAATACCTATATTGCACCTCAGAAATTTTATACAAATATCAATCGACACTGGATAATAACATAAACCCCGATAAAGCACAACTACCAGTGTTCAGCAAAAAATCTTAGAGTCTCATGTAAAATACATATATCAAAATTTATTGGAATTTATTAAAATAAATATACACAGACATGGGACATAACAACCACTGAAGAGCCCGGTTGTAGCCACGGGCGACTACCCGAAGACTGATGCCGGAAGGAAGGTCACCACCCACCAGGTCAGAAGGATATGGTCAGAATCTCAGCAAAAAAAACAATGTGCAAATAAATAGATAATCACCCTGCATGCTCTAATAAGCCTAATAGCAGGCAACATGAAGCATGGCCATTAAGCCCCAAACAACATAGCCACAAAAATGCTCCCAAAAACAAAAAAAAGCTGAAAAAATAATGAAGTAAAAAGAACATATATTTGCAGTTAGTATTATGTAATACTAACTGCCAGGAATGGCCAATGTCAACCCAATTAGTAGGAGCATACAAGACAGCAATTGATTGTAGGGCTGGCCATACCACATGTAATGACCCCAAATAAAGTCAAACAATATAAGCACATGTTTGGCAGATAGAGTATATGGTAATATTACCCATGGTCGGAGGGCCTGGCTCCCGGCACCACTGACCACCTCAACGCACGTTTCGCCTGAATGGCTTTGTCAGAAGGCTAATCTATGTGGTAGTATACCAAGTTTAATTAGTGTGAGTCTCGCCTGTGTTGAATCTATGAGCGCATCAGCAGCATGATTGGGAGAGGAAGACACAACCGCGCGCCGCCCGTCGCATAAACAGGGCGTCACACGCCCAGTCCATGCGTGGCTACTAAGAGGCGTCCATCTCCATGGAGACCGGCATAGGACGTGACGCGTGACATCACCCCCAAGCGCCTGCCTGCGATGCGTCTCAAACACAGGCGCGGCACAGAGGAAAATTGGAAAAATACAGCTTATTAGAGCATGCAGGGTGATTATCTATTTATTTGCACATTGTTTTTTTTGCTGAGATTCTGACCATATCATTCTGCCCTGGTGGGTGGTGACCTTCCTTCACTCATCATTCTTTGGGTAGTCGCCCGTGGTTACAACCGGGCTCTTCAGTGGTTGTTATGTCCCATGTCTGTGTATATTTATTTTAATAAATTCCAATAAATTTTGATATATGTATTTTACATGAGACTCTGAGATTTTTTGCTGAACACTGGTAGTTGTGCTTTATCGGGGTTTATGACACATATATAACAGTGTCATCCACAGATCCCCCATAACAGTGCTATCCACAGATCCCCCATAACAGTGCCATCCACACATCCCCCCCATAAAAGTGCCAGCACTAATCTTCTAGTGTAACGGGCATAATGTCTAGTGGTTTAGGGTACTTTCACACTTGCATTGCTGGATTCCAGCAGGCAGTTCCGTCGCAATCTGTATGCAAACGGATACCATTTGTAGACGGATCCTGATGCGGATCTGTCTCACAAATGCATTGCAATACCGGATCCAGTATTTATCTTTTTTCAGATTTTTAAAGGTCTGGGCATGCGCAGACCGGAAGACCGGATCTGTCAATGCGGTAATTTTAATGCCGGATTCGGCACTAATACATTTCAATGTAAATTAATGCCGGATCTTGGATTCCGGCAAATGTTCCAGAATTTTGGACGGAGAAAATGCCGCAGCATGCTGCAGTATTTTCTCCGGCCAAAAAACAATAGAGGGACTAAACTGATTGATCCAGATGCATCCTGAGCGGAACGCTCTCCATTCAGAATGCATTAGGATTAATTTCATTTATAATCATTTTTTTCCCGGTATTGAGCCCCTAGTATGGAACTCAATACTGGAAAAGAATAACACTAGTGTGAAAGTACCCATAGGAATAATAGACAGTAAACATTCTTCAAAGTATTTGTGTATTAAATTCACATTTCAGTAAATTATATTTTTTAATCATTAATTACAGATCGAGTTAACACATATTCTTGTATTTCACTCTTGCTCTAATTAAGTACTGAGGGTGACAGCTACAGATTGAGAAGCGATATTAGTCTGTTGTAAAATATAAGGTCTGAAAATGAAAATCTGACATGTCTTTGGATTTGAAAATATGTAAGGCAGAGATATTCTGCAATAATTAGTTTACAATTGATTTACTGGATCATTGTAGTTAAACTATCCAACACAAAATGAGCTTCTATGTGAGGCTGTATACTGTAAAACAGCAAATAATTGGGTTCATTGTCACAATCCAACATATAATTATAATATGTATATGTCATAATGCCCTTTTCATTAGCTGATATTAGAGATTAACTAATGAGTTCATGGAAAATAATTGTAATTTAATGTGCCCACTTAACCAACTGCAAGCTTTGGCATCCGCTTAAAATGTACAATTTGTTTGTTCTGTCCTTTGAAGACAGAAGACATTAGGCCATTCAAGGGATAAAATGAATATTTAAATCTGGGCAAAATGGTAATTTATTATTAACATTATCAATGTACAGTCAGAATTCTTCACAGCGGCTTTGCTGCTGCTGTTGGAGTCTCCCCCACTCCTGTGTGATTATGGCAGGTCAGGAAGTCATGGCCTGCTGTAATGATGTCACTATGTTTAATACATCACTGTAGCGACCTACTCATCAGGCGTCATCACAAAGAGTACAAATAGATGTAGCAAGTTACCCTAACAGTGTCAGCAAGGGAATAGTTAATAAATCTGAAGGTAAGAATATTGAAAGTGTTATTATTATCTTAGTATTTTAGGATTTAATTTTTCTGGTTTCGATACATATATTAAAAAATTAATTATTTTAGAATTTTGAGTAGTTTTTCAGATCATATGTTTAATTTGGTCTAATATTCTTTCTTATATGATATAATTGAGTCTTAGCTTTCAATTTTTTGTTAACCTATAAAGACATGTTAATATAAGAATAACTGTTGTGATCCATTCAGTTCCAAGCAATTGTACCAATTGTTGTCACATCTAAACTCACAAAGAGATAAACAATAAAACTATTGTACATACATGAATTCATGGTTATAGTTAGTGATATCTGCAAATGTCACTTTTTCAACATTTGCAATCCACATGGGTTTACAATGAGATTTGCAATTGAAAAAGATGACATATGCACAATGATTCTACGACTGGAAATATTAATAGCATTGTTCGTGGCTGGTTTGAAAAGTTGCTACATACTGTATAAATGCAACTTAGGAAATTGTAATGTTAATGGATCAAATAAAAAACAGGTTGTAAGTACCTTAACCCCTTCTATCCCCAACAATTTTTAATTTTTGCACTTTTGTTTTTCACTTCTTGCCTTCCCAGAGCCAAAACCTTTTTATTTTTGCATACATATAGATGATTGAGGGCTTGTTTTTTGTGAGACAAGTTGCAGTTTCTAATGGTACTATTTATAATTTAATGCAACATAGTGAGAAAACTAAAAAAAAATTATCAACACATTTTGACCTATATAGCTTTTTTTTTAAGTTATGTAGTTATGTCTACAGAGCTGGGGTCAATTTTTTTGTGAATACTTGTAGGTTTTATTTTTTTAATTTCGGATGTGTGAGACATTTTGGTTACTTTTTATTCAATTTTTATTTTTATTTTTGGAGGGGAAGTGAAGTGAATAAATGGCAAATTGGCCACTTTGATTTTTTTTTCTATTACGTTGTTCACCATATGGTATAAATATTTTAATACTTTAATAGTAAGGGCATTTTCCCATTGGGCATAATTTATATTTTTTAAGTGTTTATTTATTTTTTATTCTGGAGGAAAGGAGGGTGATTTAAATTTTTATATTTTTATCCTTTATTTATGTTTTTTATGTTAATTTAGGCCCACAAGGGCCTAACATCATGCAATCCTTAGATTGCCACTTTTATATATCATTTGAAATAAATTAATTGACAAATAGACAACTCAATATATTGCAATGTGGTGCTGTGACCTATGGGCCAATGTTGGAATATACCTATGAAAGGCATCAGAGCCCTAGCAGAATCAAGCAATTCATAGGCAATAAAGGACTCCCCTGATTGCCGCATGGGGGAGTCCTTCAAGGCCAAGAAGCGCAGCTCTTGCAAGCTTTGCACTCTCAGATGCTATGGTCACATTTGACCACGGCATCTGAGGGATTGAATGCCTGCAATAGGCATTACCACCAATTGCAGACATTAGCTTTGAATGTTTGCTTTATAAAACCAGAAAAACAGCAGATACCTGACTTCCTCTATACCTGGTGGAAGTCAGGAAGGAGTTAAACACATCATTATGTTTAATGGTCTTGTTAAACAACAAGGAATCATTATGTTTATATGGTCTTGCACAATAAAGTTTACATTCTATTGAATATGTTTGTTCTAAGTTTGAAATTGAAAATAATACAGCTCACTTGTGGGAAACAAGAGATAAGTGAATTTGAAAAAAATGTGTTTAAGGCCTCATGCACACGACAGTTGTTTTTAACGGTCCGCAAAATGGGGTTCTGTTCCGTGATCCGTGTCCGTTTTTGGTTCCGTTGTTTTTCCGTGGTCCGCCAGAAAAATAGGACTGAAAAAAAGTGTAATTTATCATCTCCACCCAGGATAATGGAATATATATGCAGGTCACGGACATGGATGCGGATGACAGTCGGATGTGCCTCCGTATTTTTTCACGGTCCCATTGACTTGAATCAGTCTGCAAACCGTTTTTCACGGACAAGAATAGGACAGGTTATATTTTTTTTTTATTCGACGGACAGTAATCATGGACCACGGACGCAGAGAACAAACGATGCATTTGATGAGTTTTCCACAGACCCATTGAAAACCAATGGGTCCGCAGAGAAGCACGAAAAACGGCTCAATGGACACGGAATCAAACAACGGTCTTGTGCATAAGGCCTAAGGTAGATTAATCCAACTGATCCCAAAAGCTTGATTTCATTACGGATCAATTCTACCCGAAATGAAAATGCATTGAATGCCTGGAAATCTCTCTCTATTCCATATGCAGAGAGAGGGTGCACTGGACATCCTTGTCTTAATATCCAGGCCAGTAAAACAGAATGAAGGGTAAGTTTTTCAGGACTTCAAAAGTAAAATAAAAATGATTTGCTAAATCTTCATGCTAAAAATCTACATTTGGCTTATATGTTTCAAACTGATCACAATCCATTAATAAATCAATATATAAAAAAAACACATTTGGCTTATGCATTTCAAACTGATGGGGTCCTAATCATAGCTGTGTATTTAGTAGAGCTAAAACATACTTAAAAAATTTTACCCAGTGGATGAAGAGAACAGAATCAGATGGTGTAATACAACTAAAGCAGTGCATGTGGATCAATGTTGCCAAGTTCACACATTTTATAAAATAAATGGTCATTGGATACAACTTTGCTCATCTCTACCCATAATCCTTAGAATTAGGGGTAAAGCTGTCCATACACACTAAATTAATGTAGGCCAAAAACCAATTTTGACATGACTGAGCGACCTTCTAATAGCTCTTGTGGGGTCTTAACTCTCCATTGACGACAGATGCTGTAGAAGAAAAGTAATAGGCAGTTAGCCAACACCAGTGCCTTTGGTGATTTTCTCTGCACATCGACACTCTCAGCCAATGACTACTTCAAGTATTTCAACTCTCTTCATAGGTAGTGAGAAGAATGGTTTGCAGCTGTGCAGGAGAAATACTGAAGGAACATTATTCTAAAAATATTTGTGTAAATGGATCGGCACTCACAAATACATGGGTCATGCAGATAAAATTAAAATTAAAAATGTATTTGCACTGCAAAAATCACATAAACACAAAATGTTACACAATATGTATTGGCCAATACTAAATAAACTAAAAGCAGTTGTTTAAAGAAAAATATACAAAAAAGATTTCGGATAAGCAGTTCCTCAGACAGCTCCCAAAATCGATAGAAATAAAATCATTGTTTTGATATACTCAGATTATAAAAATATATTAATGATGAAGGCATGAATTATAAGGATTTAAATATTTGAACCATAAATATTTGGGTCCAAATGTCATGCAAAATGTGTTTTCTATTGCATTGTTAAAAGTGTAAGATCTTTGCTATAGTCCAGGGATCAGCAACCTTCGGCACTCCAGCATGCTCCATTCATTTCTATGAGTTCTTAGAAGAGCAGAGCAAGTATGCATGCTGGGAGCTGTAGTTTAACAACAGAAGAAGTACTGGAGGTTGCCTACCCCTGCTATAGTCTATGAGTAAGACACTGTGTGCCACTTTCCTGCATGGCATTTTTCTCACAAACATCTTTACTTGACCTTTAAATGAGATTAGGTCACATATTTCTCATTACATTCGACATTTATCAATAAGCTAACATTGTATTACAATATACATTGACTTACAAAAATGTGTCCAATAACCTGTAGGAGATTGCAGGCACAGATCTAGGCACAAATCTCTTCTAATAGGAACTGATGGTTTGCTAATGGACCCTAGTTTCTCTGGTGCATTAAGCATATTAAAATAACAGGTACAATAATGCCATTGCCACCTACAGTATATCTAGTATGCAGAGTACAAAAAATAAACAATATTAAAATAAATTGTTGGTTCTTTGTGAGCATAACCTAATCACCAGCCATGAATTTATGATATATACAGAGCTCAGCATAAATGAGTATGCCACTTTGAAAAGTAACATTTTTACCAATATCTCACTGAACACAATAACAATTTTCATAATTTGGACAAGACTGAGTTTCATAGAACATCTGTTTAACCCATAACATGAAAGTAAGTTTAATAATATAAGTTAGATTTCAAAATCTTCAGTTTTACTCAAATTAATTGATATACACCAAATTATGAACTCGGACGTTAATGAATACATAGGCTGGAGAAAATAAAGACGATTTAACAAACCCCACCAAAGATAAGTTACCTCCGTCAAGATTAGAAAAAATAGAATTTATTCAGTTCATATAATACATATAAAAACATACAGGTAGAATAGCAGCAAGTGAAACCCCAAGAGAGGACAAAGAGGAAACTGCAGAGTCAGTCTGCCTCAGAATGTAATCCAATAATTAGGTCACTATTACAGTCTGCCCGATAAAATCATTCCTAGCACCCAGGGCACAATGGCCACATATGAGTCATTTAAAGTACATATATAAGGGCTGCCGAGCTGACCATCAAAAACATTATGGGCGAGGGCCTTCTGCCAAGATGACCATCAAAAACATTATGAGCAAGGGAGTGCTGCTGAGCTGACCATCTAAAACACTAGGGGCGAGGGCTTGCTGCTGATCTGACTATCTAAAACATTTTGGACGAGGGCCTGCTGCTGAGCTGACCATCTAAAACACTAGGGGTGAGGGCTTGCTGCTGATCTGACCATCTAAAACATTATGGGTGAGGGCCTGCTGCCGAGCTGACCCTCTAAAACATTAGGGGTGAGGGTCTGCTGCTGAGCTCACCATCTAAAACATTATGGACGAGGGCCTGCTGCTGATCTAACCATTTAAAACATTATGGGTGAGGGCCTGCTGCTGATCTGACCATCTAGAATACTAGGGGCGTGGGCCTGCTGCTGATCTAACCCTCTAAAACATTATGGGCGAGGGCCTGCTGCCGAGCTGACCATCTAAAACATTATGGGCGAGGGCCTGCTGCCGAGCTTACTATCTAAAACATTATGGGTGATGGCCTACTGCTGAGCTGACTATCTAAAACATTAGAGACGAGGGCCTGCTGCTGAGCTGACCATCTAAAACATTATGGACGATGGCCTGCTGCTGATCTCACCCTCTAAAACATTATGGGCGAGGGCCTGCTGCCGAGCTTACTATCTAAAACATTATGGGTGAGGGCCTATTGCTGAGTTGACTATCTAAAACATTAGAGATGAGGGCCTGCTGCTGAGCTGACCATCTAAAACATTAGGGGCGAGGGCCTCCTGCCAACTGACCATCTAAAACAATAGGGGTGAGGGCTTGCTACTGATCTGACCATCTAAAACATTAGGGGTCAGGGCCAACTACTGAGCTTACCATCTAAAACAATATGGGCGAGGGCCTGCTGACGAGCTTACTATCTAAAACATTATGGGTGAGAGCCTACTGCTGAGTTGACTATCTAAAACATTAGAGACGAGGGACTTCTGCTGAGCTGACCATCTAAAACATTATGGGTGAGGTCCTGCTGACGAGCTGACCGTCTAAAACATTTATGGGCGAGGGCCTGCTGCCGAGCTGACCATCTAAATCATTATGAGCAAGGGCCTGCTGCTGAGCTGACCATCTAAAACCTTAGGGGTCAGGGCCTACTACTGAGCTGACCATTATAAAATAATATGAGCGAGGGCCTGCTGCCGAGCTTACTATCTAAAACATTATGGGTGAGGGCCTACTGCTGAGCTGACTATCTAAAACATTAGAGACGAGAGACTTCTGCTGAGCTGACCATCTAAAACATTATGGACGAGGGCCTGCTGATGATCTGACCCTCTAAAACATTATGGGTGAGGGCCTGCTGCCGAGCTGACCATCTAAAACATTTGGGGTCAGGGCCTACTACTGAGCTGAACATCTAAAACAATATGGGCGAGGGCCTGCTGCCGAGCTTACTATCTAAAACATTATGGGTGAGGGCCTACTGCTGAGCTGACTATATAAAATATTACAGATGAGGGCCTGCTGCTGAGCTGACCATCTAAAACATTATGGACGAAGGCCTGCTGCCGAGCTGAACATCTAAAACATTATAGGCGAGGGCGGGCCTCCTGCTGAGCTGACCATCTAAAACATTATGGGCGAGGGCCTGCTGCCAAGCTGACCATCAAAACCTTATGGGCAAGGGCCTGCTGCTGAGCTGACCATCTTAAACACTAGGATGGAGGGCTTGCTGCTGATCTGACTATCTAAAACATTATGGACAAGGCCTGCTGCTGAGCTGACCATCTAAAACACTAGGGGTGAGGGCCTGCTGCTGATCTGACCATCTAAAACATTAGGAGAGAGGGTCTGCTGCTGAGCTGACCCTCTAAAACATTATGTGCGAGGGCATGCTGCCGAGCTGACCATCTAAAACATTAGGAGAGAGGGTCTGCTGCTGAGCTGACCATCTAATACATTAGGGCCGAGGGCCTGCTGCCAACTGACCATCTCAAACAATAGGGGTGAGGGCGGGCCCGCTGCTGAGCTGACCATCTAAAACATTTTGGGCGAGGGCCTGCTGCCAACTGACCATCTAAAACATTAGGGGTGAGTGCCTGCTGCTGAGCTGATCATCTAAAACATTATTGACGAGGGACTGCTGCTGATCTGACCATCTAAAACATTATGGGTGAGGGCCTGCTGCTGATCTGACCCTCTAAAACATTAGGAGTGAGAGCAGTCTAATAAGCATGTTGATATGATGGAGGAGGAGGAAGACAAAAGGAAGATTGAACCATATACCCTTTTTTGTGGTGGAAGGGGTGCATGGGAATACAGTATATTCAATACACCATAAAAGCGACATTTAACGTGCCTTCATGTTCAGCTGCTTTCCTCTGGTGGAGTAGAGAAGTCGGGAGTAATGCAGACCTCATTCATTTTTATAAGTATCCCCGGAAGAAGCCTGTGTGGCGAAAAGGCGTTGTGACGAGGTGGCGGCAGGGTCGGCGTGCTTTATATAGTATCTATAATTGTTCATTTACCTTGCCCCTTTTGTTCTATACTTGATAACTGGCCAATATGTGACAATTGTGTGCTGGGTTTTATTATAAATCTGAGTTGTTAGGGGCGCTGGTTATACTTTTTACTTCATTGTGTTGCTGAAAGACTCTGCAGCCTCCTCCTATTTGTCCTCTCTTGGTGGTTTTTTCATCTGTTTTTTGGTGGGGCATGAAGTGTAGTTTTTTATCCTCCAGAGTATATATAGTTATTTATGCTCAGTTATATAATTTGGTGCGTATCATTTTTATAAGAGTCAACCTATCAGCATTTTCTTTTGACAGGCAGATGCACTTTTCAGTTATTATGCCCCTAGCAGCACTAAATACCCACTCTGACAAAACTCTGGTGGCAGGGCAGGCCAGCACCTCCAAGACATAGAGCGCCAGTTCATGCCACATGTTCAGCTTGGGCACCCAATAGTTGTAAGGCACAGAGGGATCATTAAGGACGCTGACACGGTAGGCTACATACTCCACCATCTTCCAAAATAGTTTTTCTCGATGTGACACTAGGGCGCGCATCAGGGTGAGGGTGCTGACGGGGTGTCATGAAACTGTCCCAGGCCTTGGATAGTGTTGCACTGCCTCTGGTGGAACTGCTATGTGTTCCCCTCATCTCCACTCCTCGGTTGTTCAATGAACTGCATACTCTGCTGTCAGCATTGTTAGATGCAAGCAATGTTTCCACAAGGACCTTCTGGTATTGCACCAATTTGCTAGTCCTCTCCACCACAGGAATGAGAGATGAGGGTCGAGAAGGGTAAACAACCAGTAATCAGTGTTGGCCAAAATGCGTACAACACGAGGGTCACAGAAAAGGCAGCATAACATAAAATCAGCCATGTGTGCCAGAGTCCCAACAGACAAGACTTTGCTGTCCTCATCAGGAGGATGACTCTCAATCTCCTCATCCTCTTCCTCCTCTTCTGCCTATCCATGCTGAACAGATGGAATAAACCAGCTATGGGTACTACTCTCTGTAGCGGAGTCAAACATCTCCTGCTCCTCCTCCTCCTTCTCCTCCTCACCAGCATCATTCAAGCATCATACAATTTCCGCTGAGAAGACAAACTGAGGGTGGTTTGGCTATCACCCTGTGTACTGTCTTCCCCCATTTCCACCTCTTTCACATGCAAAACGTCCACCTTCATTGTGAGCAGCGAGTGTTTCAGTAAACACAGGTGGGATGTAATGCTGATAATACCGGCATCGCCGCTCACCATCTGTGTTGATTCCTCAAAGTTGCGTAAAACCTCACAGAGGTCAGACAACCATGCCCACTCCTCACTTGTGAAGAGTGGAAGCTGACTGGAAAGGCGATGACCATGTTGCAGCTGGTATTCCACTATTGCCCTCTACTGTTCACAAATCCTAGCCAACATGAGGAAAGTGGAGTTCCAGCACGTGCTCACGTCGCACAACAGCCGGTGAGTTGGCAATTGCAAGCACTACTGCAACATCTCCAGACCGGCGGCAGCTGTAGATGACCTTTAGAAATGGGCACACACCCGGCATGCCTTCACCAGTAGCTCAGGCAAATTGGGGTAGGTTTTGAGAAATCACTGAACCACTAAGTTGAACACGTGGGCTAGGCATGGTATGTGTGTGAGCTTGCCAAGCTCCAAAGCAGTCACCAAGTTACGGCCATTATCAGACACAACCATGCCTGGTTGTAGGTTGAGCTCAGTCTGGCCCCTATACCCTGTCATAGCCCTGCGGCGGTGTGCTGTTTGCCACTAAAGCAAATAAGTTTCAGCACGGCCTGTTGCCGTTTCCCCACTGCAGTGCTACACTGCATCTAGCTAATGACTTATGGCTGACTGGTGCTGCAAGATGAGAGTTTAGAGGTGGAAGGAGGAGAAGGAGAGGTTGCAGCCACTAATGTAGGTGGTGGCAAAAATCCTGATGGAAGTAGGGGCAGCAATCCTTGGTGTCAGTAGCACCTATGCCATCCCTGGGTACGACTCGCTCCTGGCCTCAACAACGTTTACCCAGTGTGCCGTCAGGGAAATGTAGCATCCCTGGCCACAAGCACTTGTCAATGTGTCAGTCGTTAAGTGGATCTTTCCAACAACTACGTTGGTCAGGGCACGGGTGATGTTATGGGACACATGCTGTTGTAAGGCCAGGATGGCACACTAGGAAAAATAGTAGTGGCTGGGGACCGAGTAACGAGGGACAGCCACCACCATCAGGCTGCAGAAAGCCTCTGTGTCCACAAGCCTAAATGGCAACATTTTAAGGACCAGCAATTTGGAAAGATGCTCATTTAGTGCTATGGCCTGTGGGTGGGTGGCTGGATATTTGCGCTTTTGTTCAAAGGCCTGGGGTATAAACATCTGTACGCTGCGCTGTGACACAGAAGTGGATGTGCTAGCTGATGGTGCTTGTGAAGGTCCAGGTGCAGGGCAGGAGGCATCCGGGCCTGCATCTTGGACAGGGGATTGGCCAGCACGTAACACAGGGGAAGAGGGGGCAGTGGTGTTACCAGCAGAAACTGATTATGGACTCAAGCGTTCGGCCCACCTATTAGGGTGCTTTCATGCCATGTGGGGAATCATGCTGGTGGTGGTGAGGTTGCTAGTGTTCACGCCCCTGCTCATTTTGGTATGGCACAGGTTTCAAATGACAATTATTTTATCGTCCGCACTTTCCTCAGAAAAGCGCCAGACTGTGGCACACCAACCACTTGGCAAGGGAGATTGCCACAAGGCGGTGCTCCGGGGAACAGTTGCGGGGCCTTTTTGGTGTGGCCCTCCTTCACCCTTTTGCCACCCCACTGCCTCTTTCAGCCTGTTGCTTTCACCAGCGGCTAACATTATACAGGAGATGTAGCGTAGGTAATGTCACTGCTCTCACCAGCAGCCAACACTCAAAACTCCCTAAAAAAAAAAAATTCCTCTCCCTAAACTATCTGTCCCTGCTGCAGCTCATCCTGACTAAGTCTGAGCCAAACCACGTATATAGCACCTGATGACGCTTCCGGCCAGCCAATCACTGTAATGCCAGTAACCAACATGGCTATAGAATTACAGTGAGTGCCAGTACTTCTCGGCCAACAAAGGTGCCGGGAGGAGACTCGAGCATCGCGCTCAAGCACATGCAATATTCGGCCAAACACTGCGATATGCCAAGCATCGCGATGCTCGAGTCGAACACGAGTTCAGCCGACCATACTCGCTCAACACTATTCAAATCTTCATCATATTGAAAAGCAAGGTGGATTTTCCTTTGAAATTAAGGGGATATCAATTTTACACAAATTTCATATGTAATAATCCAAACGAAATTTCCATAACTTGAATGTCCTAAGAATCACATTTGATAAATGAAGTTTAGGTTATGTTTGTATAATCCATCTTCAAGTATGCCATTAGTAAATTCTGCATACATAGTGATGGGAGTCTCCCATTCAGGACCCTCAGAACATAGGAAAGATATGGGAAAGCTAGGGGACCCAGCAGCATGCACAATCCGATTAACTTGGGGTCTAAAAAGATTCCCCAAAGCAGACAACTCATTGAGCTCTAAAATTTATTGAAAAACAATCAATTCTGTCAAATATTTTATGCAAAAATAAGAAATTATGTTAAACCGTGTTATATAAAAATGACTTTATTCAGTGACCTGCATAGTAGAAAACAATACAGACACCATGAAGTTTTGCTCAATGGCTTTACATAAGGGCAACAATGTTTAAATTCAATTGTTTACACATTCCTATACTTTATAAAGTACAAGTTTCTCAGAGTCCAGGTACCTCCAGTTGACATCTTTGTCGATTTTTATCTTTGTTGTTCTAGCTTTGCCTACAACTTCCCTCAGACATTTCTTAATGCTGTCAAATCAGAAACTTTGATCTTGTAACAGCACTACTAGGATCATTAAATGTTACCTGAGTGAAATTCTTTACTGCTGCTCTCAGGGTGGGTGTATTGAACCAGCGAGGCTTTAAATGCATTTAAAATGGTTCCATGTGGAATTGTTTTAAAGCTAGGGTGATCTAATCATCCAGCCTTACCAAAAAGAGACAGGAAATGGCTTAATTTAATTTATTATTTGTAAATGTATAGCACTGTCATAATGGATTTTGAACAGAGATAGTTATTGAGCACAGAGCTACAGTAAATGTGAATTTTATCCAAACTACACCATAAAGCTACGATATATCCAAAAATCAGCTAAAGCAGTTTTTATGAAGCATAAAATAATTACAGCGTGTTCCTTGTAGTAAGTACAGACTCCAAATGCCTTAAGATAAGCAACTCTGTCTACTTATATGGTACTAGATGAAAAAGGCGCCAGTGAAGAGTAAATCAGCCTGAAAGGGTGACATATGGAAATTATATACAGACACAATACAAAGGGTAAAACATTGATAGCAGACATTATGTATTTTTTTTTTTTTTTTTGCAAATCCATTATCTTAAAGACATAAGGTCATTGCTCAACAATTTGTAGAAGGGAAATAACAGTTTATAATAAGACAGCAAGCAATTTCTTAATGTTATTTAACTCCTTCCTGATGCAGTGATTTTCTTTTTTCTTTTTTAATTCCTGCCTTTCCGGAGCAATCATTGTTTGTTATTTTCCATTCACATAGCCGTATGAGGATCTATTTTTCTGTGGGACAAGTTGTATTTTCTAATAACACCATAAAAAATTACCTATGACATTGTGGGAAGCTAGGAAAAAATTCCAAATTGGGTGGAATTTTAAAAAAAATATGGAGTTACACGATTGTTTTAGGGGTTTTGTTTTTACAGTGTTACCTATGCTGTAAAATTAACATATTTTATTAATTATGCTGGTAACTATGATTATAACAATTCTATATTTGTATAGTTTCTTCTCCCATAGACTGCAATGAGTTACAATTGCAATATATGGGGAAGTTTCCTATAGCAGATTTCAAAGCCATTAGTTGACTACCATAGCAACTGGACGGAGCAACTGGAGCCATTCAGGCGTAAGTGCCTTGTGCTCCAGATAATTGACCCCTCAGATGTTGTGGTCACAATTGACTATGGCATATGAGGAGTTAAATGTCCATGATCGGCATTACTCGAACAGAATTTGCCACTGAGTATCTTCTTTGTAAAACAGCATGCACTTGGTGACTGTGGAACCCGCTCAGCTTCTGTGTGGGAGCCATCTTTAAAGACCTTACATCTTCCGTACATGTACACCGGATGTCAGGAAGGGATTAAAAAAAAGTCTGCTATAACTGTATTCAAAAATTCTACTTTATTGCAAAAAAGGGTTATGATGACAACTGATAGAAGCTTAAAGGTGTTTTCTAGGAATCAAATATTAATGACCTATCCTCTGGACAGGTCAACAATATCTGATAGTTGGCAGTCTGCTGATCAGCTGTTAGAAGGGATTGTGGCACTTGGGTGAGTATTGCAGCTTATTTTTCAATTTATGACATTACATGCATTGGTTGCATAGCCTTTCTGCCGCTTAGTCTCATTCAAGAGGCTGCAATACTAAGCACAGCCTTTATGCAATGCATGGCTATGTGTATGTTACAGAATAAATTGTTCAGAAAACTCATAGGGGCACTTCAGTCTTTTAAAAAAATTGATCAACAGAGGTGGCGGGAGCCAGACCCCACGGATCAGATATTGATGACCTATCTTGAGGCTAGATAATTAAAACTGCTATATGTTCTTTTGCCATATGTTCTTTTTCTGGAAAAGTATATTAACTTTAAGGATGGCATACATTAAATCTCCTTAGAGCAGTTGTCCCACTTTTGACATTTATGGCATAGCGGCAATATATGACAGGTAGGGGTTCTGAATAGAAGAATAAGAGTCCCTATTTTGGCAAACCATGGCTCCAAATTAGATATGTAAAAATAGAGATGGGGCCAAACAAATGTTCATCTATCTGTCTGTTGGGATTACCAATGTTTCCTTTCCACCCTTTAGAATTACTCAAGACTTTAAAAGGGTTGTCTTGGTTGAAGAAAACATAATAAAAGGCATTGAAATGTATAAAAATAATAAAAAACGTTTTGTTTACTGTTCAAAGCAACTTAATTCCAGCTATGTCATAGTGATCCTCCCAGATGTGCTTTGTTTACATGACTGAAGCAGTGGTGTGCCTGTTTACATGACCACTACAGGCAATCACTGATATCAGCAGTCTTTTGCTACATACTGGGGAGTTCAATGATTGGCTGTAGTTGTCATGTGCAGTATACTGGACATCATTGCTACAGCCAAGAACACAATGTCATGGCTGCCAAGGCAAGCATTAGGGCAACGGCCTTGGACTGGAGGGCATTTAAATGGGTGAATATACCTTATGTTATACCTTTAACAACTTCTATGCCTTTTACCATTTTCTTTAACTCAGACAACCCATCTAACTAAAAAAAAAAAATGTTGAAAAGTTTGCTAAACTGCCATGCATGAAGCCAACAATTTATTAATTTTAATATCATGTATATAACTTTTTAGGAGTAAAAATAAAGCAAACACACCCAAAAATAATTTTGCTATAAATAACATATTTATAAAAAATAAAAAAATAATGTATTTGTGTGGCTGACAGCTTGTATAATATATTCTTACTTGAGTGAATCGACATAAAATAATATAGCAGCATAGTTTAATAAATACGATCATTGGACCAGTGTACAAAACAATTACTGTACCTGTCAGAATATATAGATTTCACTAAACATTTTTGGAAAAAAATCATTATTCCCCCATGCCTGTTTTGGCGTAGAAAACTTTACAATGCCATTGTGACTTTTTTAGTTGCAATTGGCATTTTACGCCATCCTCGGCAGTTTGAAAAATAAGGGGGGGCTTGGCGAGGACAATCGGTCCTGGCTGTTTCATCATTATTTATGCAAGAAACTGACACAAATAGTGACTGAAATCTATGGCAGCTCCAATCTACCTCAAATTTTATTCTGGAGCACAGAATGCCAGAGGAGACATGTAAATTATGACGTCTTGTAATAAATTACGTAGCTCCTCATACAGGGCAGACCCCATCAAGACTGGCGAAGCAGTCTTTGGCCTTGATTTATCAAGGTTGGCATATAGTACATGAGCCTTGATAGGGCCTGCGCTGCTGAAGGAGGCATGTCATTTATGGCCAGTCACAGGCCTCATCATAAAACTGCCTTCTCTGGTGGTCTGTGCACTGGAATGAAATCACCTTATAGCCGCCGTAGATTATAATAATGAATTAGTTGGTTACCCCTTTATAACCTATGATCTGTGTGATGTGCGGGAAAAATAGGTTTGATCCATGGAGTCCCCACCTCACAACAATTAAGAATCTGCTGCTAATGTCCTGGCCTAACCAGATATCACAAGACCTCCGTACAGTATTACAACAAAGTTTTATGCGAATCGACTTCGGATGAAGCATCCAAAGTCGATTTGCTCATCCTTAATTATAAGCCTAAATATCCTATGTCACAAAATCATAATGATAGCCCAACAAATAAAAAAGTTAGAGCAGTAAGTGTATAACTAAAAATTGCTAAACTGTGTTTGGTTATAAAGACCTGACCCGTAATACCTTGGTCCTGAACTGGATAATATGAGTAATCCAGCCAGGTTAGTGGAAGAGATATTACATTGGTCCTGCTTACAACCAAAAGAGAAGCTCCAGAGATAATATACAACATTTATGTTTTCGAAAGCATTAACTATTTTTCATTTCATTTTTATGGACTGATGTGATCTAAACTTAACATTGTATAACTCAATTTCAGACCAATAAAATTTACCAAGTGGAACCGAATTATGGCAGTACATTTTGTCACAGCAAAAATCGGTAAATTTTCTTATTAGAAATGTAAGTTTTTTTGTGTAGACAAGTGTCAAAATTTCAAATGTTATTTTAGAAGTACATCCCAAAAAACTGTCCTGAAATGCTTTCCCTGTGTATACTAAAATTATTGGCATATGTTCTTGTGAACTGTAGATAATAAAGTCAGACCAGTGTAAAATGTCCCTGTTCAAGCCATATATCCTTAGAATCTAGTCGCATATGCCAGAGAATTAATGAAACCCACAGCATAATTTTTCTATCCAGTAGAACTATCTGATAAGGTAATATCTGATGATAAATTGAGTTTATAGTCAACTGCTAGATTGAATCTATGGCTTTAAATCTCTCAAGCTAACTTCTCTTTACACCCATGACAAAGTCAGAGCAGAATACAATAAATGTCACTGGCATCAAATCTATCGTGACAGTGTTTGATCTCTGGTGAGACCTGCCTTCAAATAGAGGTTAGATCAGTACCCAATAAAAGCTATACAGATATACAGTGCATACTTTTTTATTGCAGCTAAATATGAATTTTACTTATTCCTCTTTACATTTGCAGTTTATTTTGAAATTGCATAGTAAGCACACCTCAATATTTTATTGAGCTATATAGTTTAGACATGGTTTAATATCTTAAAATCAAATATTCCCTAAAGTGCAGTGTGTGTGTTATTGCTTGATGTGAATTACTCTGCTGTGAAACAAGAAAAGCCATGTGATCTTTATAGATCCAATGAAAGAATATTATTAGCAAAATTCTATATAATCATAGCCTCCCAGGGTATTAGAAATAATGCAGACTGAATCAGCGAGGCTTATTTCATCAATTTCAATAACATTGAAAGATGCTAAATATATTTTCAGATCTATAAATGAAATCAGCGTTGCTGATCTGTATTGAGATTTAGATTAACACACATTCTGCTCTGTATATGGCACCTGAGGAATTGATAACGGAATTTGCAAATGTGATTCCATTATGAAACAATGTTAAATAAATTAAAAGTGTTTTTGATCTAGTGATCCAATAAGTTTAAATCGAAGAACTGCCTGTGATATGAATATAGGTACAGACAGGGCTGGCCATAGGGAGTATCTTACAACCTGTACAGTTACAAAGAGCACATTCACTACTTCAGAAGAAAGTGCCTCAGATGCCCTGAGGCAATTGGTCTTTATTAAAAATATTGAGCCATTCTGTCACAAAGGGTTAACTGTCTAGATGTGTGAATAGTACTTTTTACTTTCACGTCTCTAAATTATCTAGAGTTCAAACTCACGTGCAGTCTTTTCCAGGGTTCACTGTCCTGGATGGCGCTCAGGTAAACCACCACGGCGTCCCATGTGGTATGGGAGTAAACACGTGACGTCTCACGTGACTCCAAATTTCAAAGGTCCTTGAGCGCAATATGGACAGCGTTTTCATAGGTCCTTGAACCCCGATAAATATAGATAGGTGCTTCCCGGCTGTGTTTAAAAAGTTCTTTAACCACCACTACTGCACATATGCGATCCTCCAGATCCATGCTGTGTGCCAAATTGTATCAAACGTGTTTTGGGGTCTACACCCCTTCCTCAGTGGCTCTTCCTTCAGAAAAGACTGCACGTGAGTTTGAACCGACCTCCTTAATACTAAAAGAAACAGAAAGAAAGAGTGCAATATACTCCTGCCACCAAATCCACTGTTCAATGTTGGATAATAATTGTCAATCCCAATACAGCCACCGCACCATTCACAATCTCCGCTAAGTGTGCGGCGTTGTTTATGCTGAAAAGTAGTTGGCAGTATATAGAGTATTTAGAGTATTAATGCGTTCCTACAGCACAGGTCCACAGTTGCTCTAGCTATGCCGGTGTCTCCTTACCTCCTTCCCGGCGTGTAGTGATTCGGTCGGCTTCCGCGTGCATGCGACCTCTCCGTACCACTGGCGTCCCACGTGGTATCGGTCCTAACGTGGCGTCCCACGTGACCGGAGGTTACGCGGGGCACTAGAGGGATAGGAGGGCAGGTACTTGCTGGGTCCTAGCGCCTGCTGTTGTCTGTCTTTACAGGAGCTTACACCTGTCTTGTAACAAAGTAAAATATGTTCAAAGTCCGGACTTTGGTAGAGTTGATATAGGTGGTCAGTATTCCCAGACGCGTTTCGGGATTGTCCCCTTCTTCAGTAGATACTGACCATAACTCTTTGGATCCTTAAATAGCAATAAGTGGCAATATTCAAAATGTGGACTGGATGGTGGACCTTTTAGATGCGTACATAGTACATGAATACAATAAAATTTAAAAATCTCCATCTAATAAAAATTCTCCATGTAGTCTTGTACAAGCTCTATGTAAAACATCATAATAATCAAAGGATATAGTTATTGGGTTCCAACTTTGAAGTGGACGGCTGTTTAAGATGGGAATATGGGTGAGGGGGGCTGGGGTGAGGGGGGCTGGGGGGAGGGGAGATCAGGGTGTCGGTACACGGCCAGACCCCGATGTCCTGTCCCCTACAGACCACCTCCCCTACATAAAGCCGAAAATTTCCATCTCCGCATTGAGACCTTTAGGAATAAGGGTTTCAAATTCAAAGATCAATCTTGATTCGTGCCTGGACATATTCGAAATATGGTTCCCCCCTCTCCAGGGTCGATTTACTTTCTCTAATGCCATAAAGGTGAGTTGTTTAGGATCACTGTTATGCATAGCTTTAAAATGTTTCGATAGTGGGTGGGCTTCGTATCCCTTCTTAATATTTGAAACGTGTTCAGATATTCGCTTTTTTAAGGTACGCTTGGTTCTGCCAATATATTGTTTCCTACAACTACACTCTAATAAATAAATGACGTCGGTCGAGTTGCACGTCAGACATTCTTTTATTTTATGTGTATACGTGTTCACTACGGACTTCACTGATTCTATTTTCCTAGGGAAAGTTGTGATTTTACAGTTTGAACATCGGCCGCACCTAAAGAAACCATTCGGTGCTAGCCAGTTATTACCTTTCTTCCTAGGCCTCTGGACTGTGGGGGCCACTAGATTTCCCAAATTGTCTGTTTTAGTGAATACCACTTTGGGTCGTTCCCCTATTATGTCCCCCAACCATTTGTCTTTTAACAAAATGTTCCAGTGTTTGTTGATTGTTTTTTGAACTTGTTTGTACTGTGAACAAAAAGGTAGAATTATTTTAGGTGTATTATCCTTTTGAGTTTTTTTCTCTTTAATCTCAAAAAACTTATCTCTATCCATTGTCTTTACTTTCTTTAAGGCTGCATCCAAAACATGTTGGGGATATTTTTTATTTAAAAATTGGTCCTGCATCTGTTGTGCTTCTCTTTCAAAATTATCTACTAAGGTGCAATTACATTTGATACGTCTGAACTGGCTTACCGGTACATTTGTGAGCCATCTTGGGAGGTGGCAGCTATCAAATTGTATATAACTGTTTTTTGCTTTAAAATGTGTGTTGCATACCAATTTATTGCCCTTCACTTGTATGTCTAGATCCAAAAATTCTACCTTGCTTTCACTTACTGTTGGAGAGAATACCAAGTTTCTATCATTTTGGTTGATATCAATGAGGAATTTTTGTAACTCGGAGTGTGTACCCTGCCAAATAAATAAAATATCATCGATATAGCGCCGCCAGAGCACCAGACCCGCCCCCATTCTGGGTTGGATGATTTCGAATTCCCATTGTCCCAGAAATAAATTAGCGAATCTGGTGCCCATGGCGGTGCCCTTCTGTTGTAGGTAAAAAGTCCCATCAAATAAAAAATAATTGTGTTTTAAAATGTATTTGATTCCCTCCAATAGAAAGGACAGTTGTTCCTCCCCTAATTCTTCTCTAGCACTTAATTGTCTGGATACTGCTTCCACTCCTGTGTCATGGTCTATAATGGTGTATAGTGACCCCACGTCTAGTGTCCCCAAGATCCAGTTCTCCTCCCAGTGAATCGCCTCCAGGGTCTGTACTATATCTGTAGTATCCCGTATGTAGGAGGGGATTAATTTCACATACGGCTGTAACCACCTGTCGATATGCAGAGAGAGATTACTCGACACTGATTGAATCCCGGAAACAATGGGGCGACCTGGGGGAGAATTCAAATTTTTATGGATCTTGGGGATACAATAAAAGGTAGGTATTCTTTTTTCAGTCCCCAAGATGAATCTTGATTCCCTTTCCAACAGCAGTTCTTTTTCTACCCCTTTCTGGCAATAGGTTTTCAATAATTCTGTAAATTCATTGTGGGATCCCCCTTAAGGGTTTTGTAGGTTTCTTGGTCAGTGAGGAGTCTTAAACACTCACTTTGGTATTTTCTTGTGTCCATAATCACAACAGCCCCCCTTTATCGGCGGGGCGTATTGTGATCTCTTCCTTATTCTGTAGTGTCTTAATTGCCTCTGATTCTGCCCTGGAAAGATTATTGTTAACCTTCCGACTTCTAATACGTCTCAAATCTATTTCAATATTCTTTCTAAACGTTATTATTTCAATGCTCGTTTCTTGTCTTGGATATTTTTTAGATTTTAATTTTACATCCGTATACTTATTTCTATTTGTGCTCTCAGCCTCTTCATTTTCCCCTCTAATGGGGTTTTTAAGGAAATACTTTTTTAGGCATAATGACCTGATGAATTTTTCAATCCCTATGTAGGTTGAAAATTTGTTTAACGCATTTGAAGGGGCAAATTTTAACCCTTTATTTAATAGGCCCACCTGTGTGTCAGTAAGTGGCACCCCACTAATGTTTACTATGTTTAATTCTACCGATGGTGTTTTTGTCTCCTTTCTTTTTTGTGAATGTCTTCCTCTACGAATTTTCCGTGATTGTGTTGTGTCGGCCGTGCTTCTTGATGTGATCTGTGATGGTCTCTGTATGTGTAGTCGTAATCCTGTTTCACATTGTCCCTGTGGTGATAGTCTATTTGTCTTGTCCGTAGATTGTAGTCGTGTTGTTGTTTGGGTGTCTTGTAACCCCGGTCCTGTGCCAACCTGGTATTTGGAAGAGGTGACGGAGTGCGTGTTTTTCTTCTTTTGGGACGGTGATGTGGGGGGGTCTGATCTAAAAAACGTGGAGTGGCCAGTGTTTCAAATCTATTAAATGTGGGTACATTGTGAGTGCGTTGTGAATTTTCTTGTATATTCTTATTCCTTTCTGATTGTGTCTGTGTTTGAACTTCTACATTATTTTGTGTCCTCTTTTCTTGTGTATTATTTGAATCCCTTTCTTTTCTTTTTGTATTTTGGAGTTTTTTACATTTTTTCTGCATGATTTCTTTTTCAATGCTATCGAGATTTTTGCAAATTCTTCTTTCCCATTCCTGTACATTATGGTCAATGGAAAAGGAGGAAATAGTTCCCTTAAGGGCTTCAACTTGAGTGTTCAATCCCTCTATAATTTCATTTCTCCTTTTAATGATCATATGGATCAACATCGTAGATTGGGTCCTCAAAAAGGTTTCCCATTCACTATCGAACTTAACTTCTGACAGATCCGCTGCCGGAATTTTCATCAGCATTAGACCTTTCGGTATCAAACCCTTTTCCACATACTGTGTTAATGACTTCACTTCCCATTTATTTCTTAATTGTCGTATCATTAATTTTTCTAAATTTTTGAAAGTGTCTTCAATATATACATTATCCTTCTGATGATTTACGTCCACCCTATCTATATCAAATTCAAACGTATCAATATTATTACATTTGTCTCTCATATGATCCCAAATGTTCATTGTCCTTTGCAGAGGAGCACAACTTCAAGGGGTGAATATTTGTAAATTCAGGGAAAAAAAATGTTTGTGCGTGGCTACACTCTGTTCCAGACAATGATGCGCAGGTGCTCACCCAATGGCTTTCACCCAAGGCCCCAATGTTGCAAAATACTAAAAGAAACAGTAGGGGGCACACTGCTCCAAGTGGGTCATAAGATCACGTTAAAAATTACTAGTTTATTAAAATACATAAATTGCATAAATAATTACAGTACATTAATTCATATGTGCATCATTCTAGCAAGTGCAAGAAACCTGTGCAAAAGTGATAAACAGTGTCATCTTAATTGTGTCAATAGTATTATATAAGAATTTTTTTTTAAATTTTACTCCATAAAACCACATCAGTTCACTCACACTCCAGAAATTATACCGTTTGCGGCTCTATTAGCGTTGGTAAATTGATTTTTTTTCCAATGCGCTTCTAGTAGTCCACCATTAACCAGCTGCCGATATGTCTTTAAGCTGCTACCATGCTTAACTATATAAAATATCTTGTGCACTATTGGAACAGAGTGCAATATACTCCTGCCACCAAATCCACTTTCAATGTTGGATAATAATTGTCAATCCCAATACAGCCACCGCACCATTCACAATCTCCGCTAAGTGTGCGGCGTTGTTTATGCTGAAAAGTAGTTGGCAGTATATAGAGTATTTAGAGTATTAATGCGTTCCTACGGCACAGGTCCACAGTTGCTCTAGCTATGCCGGTGTCTCCTTACCTCCTCCCCGGCGTGTAGTGATTCGGTCGGCTTCCGCGTGCATGCGACCTCTCCGTACCACTGGCGTCCCACGTGGTATCGGTCCTAACGTGGCGTCCCACGTGACCGGAGGTTACGCGGAGCACTAGAGGGATAGGAGGGCAGGTACTTGCTGGGTCCTAGCGCCTGCTGTTGTCTGTCTTTACAGGAGATTACACCTGTCTTGTAACAAAGTAAAATATGTTCAAAGTCCGGACTTTGGTAGAGTTGATATAGGTGGTCAGTATTCCCAGACGCGTTTCGGGATTGTCCCCTTCTTCAGTAGATACTGACCATAACTCTTTGGATCCTTAAATAGCAATAAGTGGCAATATTCAAAATGTGGACTGGATGGTGGACCTTTTAGATGCGTACATAGTACATGAATACAATAAAATTTAAAAATCTCCATCTAATAAAAATTCTCCATGTAGTCTTGCAAAAGCTCTATGTAAAACATCATAATAATCAAAGGATATAGTTATTGGGTTCCAACTTTGAAGTGGACGCCAGCCCGATCAAGGATTTGGGCGAGAGGCAAGTGACTATTGTTACCAGTGAAGTGAAAATACACCTTTGAATATCGCAGTCTATAAGTTTTACATCTAGCCGGGCATTGGCTTTATCTTGTCAGATGTAGACTCTGTATTAACCACTGTCTACTGCCTAGCATCAAATGGTTGTGGACTCACGATTGCCTATTGGATGTGATTTACTACAGATTTTGCACCTTAGTCCAGTTAGTGGATAGGGACACTCTGACTCAGGTGGATTTTTTAAGCATTTTATGTACTATGGTTTAATGTTATTTTAATAACTGTGAGTATCTACAGGTACAGAGATTGAGTGCCCCTGATTTTACTGCTGTCCCTTTTCCTTATTATTCGGTTTGGGTGAACCGACGGGTGAGCACCATTCCCTTTAGTCGATCCAGGGGTGTAGCTGCTGTTACTGAGTATTTTCAATAGATTTTAACATTGTATGCTTCCTTTAGATTATCACTGATGAACGGCAGGGGCAATATTCAAATTCGCGATATTCACCCAACAGAATTTACAGCTATATTTAGCGGGTCCCAATGCCGTTCTAAGGATGGTAAGGCCTGAGCAAGTACAGGCGCTAGTCAATTGGGTGGCCGAAAGTGGATCTAGCACGTTCACAACATTATCTCCCACCCAGTCTTCTGAAGAAAGCACCTAAAACCAAGCCCATCAGTCTGTCACAATATCCCATGCATATGAGGGAAACTGTCTGAGCCTCAAGTTATGCAGCAGTCTCTTATGCTGTTTGAAGACTCTGCTGGCAGAGTTTCCAAAGGAATCCACCTAGCCCTTCCCCAGCGGTGGAAGACTAGAATGCACTGACGCACAACCACTTATGTTTCCTGATGATGAGGACATGGGAATACCACCTCATCAGAGTCCGCACGTCTCTGATGATGACGAAACACAGGTGCCAACTGCTGCATCTTTCTGCAGTGTGCAGACCGAGCAGGAGGTCAGGGAGGAAGACTGTGTGGAAGTCGATGCAGGGGATGATGAGGTCCTAGACCCCACATGGAATGAAGGTCAAGCCACTGAGTTTTATAGTTCAGAGGAAGAGGCAGTGGTGAGACGGAGACAACAGCGTAGCAAAAGAGGTAGCAGGGGGCAAAAGCAGAACAGCCACCGCCAAGAGATTTCGCCTGCTACTGGCCACCGCCACTAGGGACCGAGCACCACAAGGGCAGCTTCAAGCAGTTCTCTGGCATGGCACTTCTTCAAACAATGTGCTGACGACAAGACCTGAGTGGTTTGCACGCTGTGCCATCAGAGCCTGAAGCGAGGCAACAACACCACCACCATCTGTCTCCAAGCATCTCCACCATGTCACACTGCAGCATTCAGCTCACCCTCTCACAAACCTTGGAGAGAAAGCGTAAATTCCAACCTACCCCCCCTCAAGCCCTGGGCCTGAAAGCCAGCATTTCTAAACTACTGGCCTTTGAAATGCTGTCATTCAGGCTGGTGGACACGGACAGCTTCAAACAGTTGATGGCGGTGGCTGTCCCACAGTACGTTGTTCCCAGCCGCCACTACTTCTCCAAGAGAGCCGTGCCTTCCCTGCACAAGTATCCGATAAAATCAAGTGTGCACTGCGCAAGGTTCACCTAACCACAGATACGTGGACCAGTAAGCACAGCCAGGGACACGTTATATCTCACTAACTGCACACTGTGTAAATGTAGCAGCGCCTGGACCCCAGGCGGAGAGTTGTTTGGCGCACGTCCTTACGCCACCAAGGGTCGCAGGGCATCATTCTTTGCTTACTGTTGACTCCTCCTCCTACTCGGCTTCTTCCTCCTCTTCCTCCACCTGCTCATCCAGTCAGCCACTCACCTTCAGCAACAACTTCAGCACAGCCCGGGGTAAATGTCAGCAGGCCATTCTGAAACTCATATGTTTGGGGGACAGACCCAACACCGCGCAGATATACAACAACAGATCGAAGAGTGATTGCTGCCAGTGAGCCTCAAGCCCCGCCTGGTGGTGTGCGATAATGGCCGAAATCTCATCGCAGCTCTGGGACTAGCCGGTTTGACGCACATCCCTTGCCTGGTGCATGTGCTGAATTTGGTGGTGCAGAAGTTCATTCACAACTACATGTAGAGCTGCTGCATAAAGTGCAGGCCGTCTGTGTGCGCTTCTGGTGTTCACATCCTGCCACTGCTCGCCTGTCCGTGCTACAGCGTAACTTCGGCCTTCCCGCTCACTGCCTCATATGTGACGTGCCCACCAGGAGGAACTCCACCTTGCACATGCTGGTGAGACTGTGCGAGCAGCAGCAGGCCATAGTGGAGTTTCAGCTGCAGCACGCACGGATGTGTCGCACTGCGGAACAGCACCACTTCCCCACCAATGACTGGGCCTCCATGCGAGACCTGTGTACCCTGTTGCGCTGTTTTGAGTACTCCACCAACATGGCTAGTGGCGATGACGTTACAATACCACTTCGTTGTCTCCTTGAGAAAACACTTAGGGAGATAATGGAAGGGCCCAGGAGGAGGAGGAAGAGGGGTCATTTTTAGCATTTTCAGGCCAGTCTCTTAGAAGTGGCTCAGAAGGAGGTTTTTTGCAACAGCAGAGGCCAGGTAAAAATTTAGCCAGCCAGGGCCCACTACTGGAGGACGAGGAGGAGGTAGAGGAGGAGGATGAGAATTAAGCATGTTGACAGCGGGGTGTCACCCAATGCAGCTCGGGCCCAACACTGGTGTGTGGCTGGGGGGAAATGGAGGAAGATGACGATACGCCTCCCACAGAGGACAGCTTCTCCTTACCTCTGGGCAGCCTGGCACACATGAGCGACTACATGCTGCAGTGACTGCGCAACGACAGCAGAGTTGCCCACATTTTAGCGTGTGCAGACTACTGGCTTGCCACCCTGCTGGATCCCCGGTACAAAGACAATGTGCCCACCTTATTTCCTGCACTGGAGCGTGATAGGAAGATGCGCGAGTACAAGTGCACGCTGGTAGACACACTCCTGAAATCATTGGCAAATGTCAGAGGGGAACAAGTGGAAGCCCAAGGCGAAGAAAGAGGAAGAGCAAGAGGTCGTCAAAGCAGCTGTGTCACAGCCAGCTCCTCTGAGGGCAGGGTTAGCATGGCAGAGATGTGGAAAAGTTTTGTCTCCACGCCACAGCTAATTGCACCACCACCTGAAACGGAACGTGCTAGCAGGAGGCAGCATTTCAATAACATGGTGGAACAGTAAGTGTACACACCCCTCCACGTACTGACTGATGTTTTGGCCCCATTCAACTTCTGGGTCTCCAAATTGTCCACATGGCCAGAGCTAGCCTTTTATGCCTTGGAGGTGCTGGCCTGCCTGGCTGGCCTGCCAGTATATTCTTGTACTCCAGGGCACTTCTTTATTAAATCCTCTTTTTTTTTATTTTACTATTATTTTGCAGGGCAACCCAAAGTTTAATGAACCTCTCCTCCGTCTGGGTGCCAGGGTTGGTGACATGAAGCCTGATTCTCTGCTATGGGACCTCTCTCCTCTGTCTGGATGCTGGGGCCAAAATAACTAAAAGTGGCCTTCTACATTGGTGGGTGACATGATGCATCTTTTGCTGCTATGGAACCTCTTTCCTTTGTTTGGGTTTCGGGGCCTACATATCTGAAAGTGGCCTGTTCCAGTGGCGGGTAACATGATGCCTTTTTTTCCGCTATGGGACCTTTCTCCTCTGTCTGGGTGTCAGGGGCCTAACGTTCACGTACTTGCTAGCTGTCTTGGTGAGTGATATTAAACTCTTTTTACTGTCAAATGACCGCCCCATTGTGTGGGTGTCAGGGGCCTAATTTTGTTAAATTGCTTGCGGTCTTGGTGGCAGACATTTAACTCTTTTTACTGTCTGATGACCGCCCCATTGTCTGGGTGTCAGTGGCCTAAATTTCACATACTTGCTTGCTGTCTTGGTGGCAGACATTTAAAAATTTCTACTGTCAAATGACCGCCCCATTGTGTGGGTGTCAGGGGTCTAAATTTAGTTTAATTGCTTGCTGTCTTGGTGGCAGACATTAAACTCTTTTTGCTGTCTAACGACCTGTCTTGGTGAGTGATATTAAACTCTTTTTACTGTCAAATGACCGCCCCATTGTGTGGGTGTCAGTGGTCTAAATTTCACGTTCATGCTTGCTGTCTTGGTGAGTGATATTAAACTCTTTTTACTGTCAAATGACTGCCCCATTGTGTGGGTGTCAGGAGCCTAAATTTTGTTTAATTGCTTGCTGTCTTGGTGGCAGACATTTAGCTCTTTTTGCTGTCTAATGACCGCCCTTTTATGTGGGTGTCAGGGGCCTAATTTCACGTACTTTCTTGCTGTCTTGGTGAGTGACATTAAACTCTTTTTACTGTGAAATGACCGCCCCATTAGGTGGGTGTCAGTGGCCTATATGTCGTTTAATTGCTTGCTGTCTTGGTGGGAGACATTAAACTCTTGTTACTGTCAAATGACCTCTCCTCTGTCTGGGTGTCAGGGGCCTGCATAAATGATAATGGCTTGTTCCATTGCAGATTGACCTGAGTCCTGTGTTGCTGTTACGGTACCACTCTCCTCTTTGCTGGTGCCATGGCCCTGAGTCTGTGAATGAGGCCTGTGGCACTGCAGGCAGACATGAATCCTTTTTGGCTGTGATGAGAACTTCAACTCCCATAGCATTCTCACCTGAAGCCACCCCAACCTTCTATTCCACCTCCTCCAAGTTGCCAATTGATATTGGTTAATTTTTATTTATTTTATTTTAATTCATTTCCCAATCCACATTTGTTTGCATGGGATTTACTTACATTTTGCTGCCTTTTGCAACCCTCTAGCCCTTTCATGGGCTATTTTACAGCCTTTTTAGTGCCCAAAATTTCGGGTCCCCATTGACTTTAATGGGGTTCGGGTCAAGTTCGGATCCCGAGCCCAAACATTTTTGTGCAGTTCGGCCGAACTTCTCGAACCCGAACATCTAGGTGTTCGCTCAACTCTATTTAGGATATGGGCAACTGATACTGAGTGGAATGACCCAGCCTTACATAGTCAATTCTGTCAAGGGTTATCTGAGAACCTGAAGGATGCCTTGGCATTTCATGAATATCCAGAGTCATTGGATGCAGCCATGTCTCTGGCTGTACGTATTGATAAACCCCTGAGGGAGAGTTCTAATGTTCCTCTCGCTCGGGACGCATCAAATGGGGAAGCGGCCTCTTCTGACACTTTGGGTAGGGAGGCACTTGAGCTCATGTTGGGGTTAGTCACTGCTGGACCTAGTGATAAAGAAAAGACTTTGCTTTTTCTGTGGTAAAGGGGGACATTTTGTTAACGTATATCCTTATGTTAAACATCAAGGTGAAAAAGAGAAAAATAAAATAATGTGTTTAGTCGTCTTCTCACTCTTGGTAGTGTGGGTGGGGAATCTGAGAATGTACTTTTATCATTTACCGATAGTACCCAACTTCTCCTGCCTGGTGGCGCTAGACTCCAAAACTGTGGGAATTAAAGTATTTATTGACAGTGGGGCAGGGATTAACCTAGTGGATGGCCAGTTCGTCCATATGCATGGTTTGACAACAAGTGTAGATAAAAATATTTTGGTGTTTGCGATTGATTCCGCAGCACTCTCACAAAAGTGATTGTAACAAATGGTGCAGGACATTCGCCTAAAGGTGGGAGATTCTCATCAAGAATTAATTCCGTGTTTTGTGCTGCAGTGTCTGCCTGCTCCTCTGGTGCTAGTTTTACCGTGGTTAACCAAATATAACCCTACCATCGATTGGCAAGCGAGACAGATTCTTGATTGGAGTAATTTTTGCATAGACAACTGTCTTAGCACGTCGCTTTCTGTTAACCTACTTCTTTTATTAAGCATTTTTCTGATATATTCTCTGAAAGTGGAGACCAGGAGTTACCTCCACATCGGGAGTATGATTGCTCCGTCAAGCTTATTCCCGGAGTCAGGTTGCCCAAGTCTTGGTTGTATAATCTTTCTGAACCCGAAAGAGTAGCCATGCGAGAATATATCACCAAGAGTTTGGCTAAAGGTCATATTAGACCATCCAAATCACCAGTGGCTGCAGGGTTCTTCTTTGTTAAAAAAAATTGGACGGAACGCTTAGGCCATGTTTGGACTGTCTGTGATCCCTATCCTCTACCTTTGATCCCAGATTTGTTCAATCAGATTGTCGGTCCCAAGGTGTTCTCTAAGTTGAAGACAGGTCTTACAGATCCTAAGGGAGAATAAATTGTGTGCTAAGATGGAGAAGTGTGTATTTGCGGTTCCGGAACTGTAATTCCTGGGTTACCTACTCTCATCTTCGAGTTTTCCTTTAGATCCGAAAAAAGTCCATGCTGTGTTGGACTGGGATCGACCCGAAAATCTGAAAGCCTTCTTGCGATTTTTGGGGTTCACCAACTACTACCATAAATTTATCTTGAATTACTCGACTGCAAACATTAACAGATATATGACTAACAAAGGGGCAGATTTCTTAGTCTGGTCTGATGAGTCATTACATACCTTTTCAGCGGGAAAGGAATGCTTTGCTTCTGCTCCTATACTAGTGCAACCTGATGTGTTACAGCCATTCATTGTGGAAGTTGACACATCCGAGGCAGTGGTATATCTTGGTTTTGTGCTGCCCTAGGCGAGATTAAACTCGGGCACCCCCCTAATTTAAATTTGACCCACCCCTTCCTGTCAAGGCCAAACCCCTTCCTCTGTAAACCCCACCCCTTCATCTTTAAACTCCACCCTTTCCTGTTAGAGCTTCACATCTTCCTTTCTGTATTTAAAAGTGAATAACAAAGAGAATCTTTAGATATAATAATATAAAGTGTAAATTCAACCACTTTACAAAGTTCATTCATCCATGATCCACACACCCCCTCCCAATAACAGTGCCATCCACAGTTCCCCCTAAACAGTGCCATCCACAGATCCCCCTCCCCATAACAGTGCCATCCACAGATCCCCCTCCCCATGACAGTGTCATCCACAGATCTTTCCCCATAACAGTGCCATCCACAGATCCCTCACCCATGACAGTGCCATCCACAGACCCCCCCCCCATAACAGTGCCATCCACAGATCCCCCCATAACAGTGCCATCCACAGATCCCCCACCTATGACAGTGCCATCCACAGATCCTCCCCCCATGACAGTGCCATCCATAGATCCCCCTCCCCGCCTCTCACAGGATTATACATTTATTAACTATAATCAGTAACTTTAACTTTAAATGAGTGCTTATCTCTTTACTAGAGTATCTCACTCTAAGCTCTGGTAACAGGCAGTGCGGGCAGAGCTCATTCACTGACGTCACGATCCTGCGCCGCCTAGTGGGAGGAGCAGGCATGTGACATCAGTGAGTGAGCTCCGTCTGCACTGCCTGTTACCGGAGCTGAGAGTAAGATACCCTAGTAAAGAGATAAGTGCTCATTTAAAGTTAAAGTTACAGATTACAGTTAATAAATGTATAATCCTGTGAGCCGCGGGGCCCTGCATATTCACTGAGATCGTGAAAACTCAGATCCGATGGTAAATTCTAACCACCAGGCTAGCGTCCCTGTCACCATGGGAACGCCTGGCTGGGGGTTAGAATATGCCATCGGCTCTTAGTATACCGGAATTTTGCCACCCCATTGGCAAGTGCCGCCCTAGGCAAATGCATTGTTTGCCTCGTGATACATACACCCCTAGGAGTTGGAGCAGTCTTGTTGCAGGGACTTTCGCCTAACAAATGGCGCCCATGTGCTTTTTTCTCGAAAGAACTCTCTTCTGCTGAAAGAAATTGTGATGTAGGCAATAGAGAGTTGCTGGCCATTAACTTCGCATTTGAATATAGTCATTAGTTGAAAGGAGCGATTCATCCCATTATGGTAATTGCTGATCACAAAAATATGACTTATCTAGAGGCAGCTAAATGTCTGAACCCAAGGCAGGCCAGATGGTCGTTGTTTTTTACCAGATTTTATTTTATTGCCACCTATCGCAGTGGGGTTAAGAACGTCAAAGCGGTTACTTTGTCACGCAGCGTTCCCGGGGGGCCCGATATTAGCTGATGGGGTGGTTGTATCCACCCTTTATTCTGAACTTGAGGCAGAGGTGTTGGAGGCCCAGGGAGATGTACCTCATTCTTGTCCTCCAGGGAAGTTGTTTGTTCCTTCAGAACTACAGCACAAGGTGTTTGAAGAACATCACAGTACTGTTCTTACAGGACACCCTGGGAGCAGATGCCCGGAGGTTCTGATGGCAAGGGTTGCATCAATGTATTGAGGGCTATGTGTCCGCTTTTGAGACATGTGCGCTTGCCAAGGTGACACATACTAGGCCTTCAGGATGTCTACTTCCCTTGTCTATCCTGTCCCGACCGTAGACTCATTTCAGGTCTACCTAATGCTAAAACTATCACACAAGTGCTTGTTGATAACATCGTGAAACTACACAGTATCCCCTTTGATGTGGTGTCTGATAGGGGGACTCAGTGTGTTTCCAGATTCTGGAAGGCGTTCTGTACTCGCCCGAGGATCCAATTGTCCTTCTCTTCGGCTTTTCATCCTCAGTCAAATGGACAGACTGAACGCATTAATCAGAATCTGGATCTTGGCTGATGTTAAGGGAAATATTAATTATTAATATTTTGGGATAATACTAATAATTAATGTTCATAAATAGGTGTGAGTTGTCTATTGTTGATTGCGCCAATTTATACCCTAAATAATAACTAACTCTTCTGTTGCCTCACACTACACTGAATTCCATGCAAATTACTACAACTACTGTACTACGGCGGTGACTACAATAATAAGACTACACGCTGTGCTTAAATAATTAACACACTACACGTCTATAGTCTAATTATTGCTATAATTATATATAACTATATCAATGGGAATATATATATATATATATATATAATATATATATATATATATATATATATATATATATTGTGGGGAGTCGCTCTGGTAGACAGCGGTGCGGGTGCAGTACTGAGGCAAAAACAAAGAGTCCAGCATGTGCAATAAACAGTGTTTTATTCACACTGACACAAAAATAAACAGCAAACAGTCTTTTGGTGGTAATTCACACATGTCAGAAACAAGGAGGCAAAACAAAATAGGAGCACAGGTTCAGTCACCTGGGAGGTTTAGGTGCAGGTTCGCACCAGGCTGTCGGCCCAGCCGCAGGAGAATCCACCTTCAGGGTGCCAGGAACAACAACACCTCCTTGCTGAGCTCTTTCCTCTAAGTCAGAGAACTCCACAGCCCTGTTTGCAGCTCCAGGACAATCACCCCACAGCTGCTAAGGAGGCTGCCTTTTAAAGGCCCGGATAAAGTCCGGCCTGGACCGTGGGGAGTAGGCACCCACCCAGCTCTTTGCCTACTCCCAGTAAGAGCCGGCCCGGATTAGCTTTGCAGCCAAACTAGGTAACAAAGTCAAACAGCACTAGCTGCTGCAGACACATAAAACCCGGCTCTCACCTCACCGAGGCCAGGAACCTCGGTGACACGTACCTGCCATCGACTATGATACCTTGCACCCTCTTACTCACCCCCCCCCTTTGTTCAACCCTGAGGGGGTGAACACACGTGAGGCAGTGGACGCGGGACAGGGCATCTGCGTTACCCTGCAAGCGGCCTGCCCTGTGTTCCACGGAGAATTTGAAATTTTGCAGGGAAAGGAACCACCTGGTAACCCGAGCATTCCTCTCCTTGGCCTGACTCATCCACTTGAGAGGGGAATGGTCGGTCACCAGACGGAACCTCCTCCCTAACAGGTAGTAGCTGAGAGATTCGAGTGCCCACTTGATAGCCAGGCACTCCCTCTCCACTATACTATACCTGGACTCGGCGGGACTGAGCTTACGGCTCAGGAAGACAACGGGATGTTCTTCCCCGTTGACCTCCTGAGACAGTACAGCACCGAGGCCTACCTCCGAGGCGTCGGTCTGTACGACGAACTCCTTGTTGAAGTCGGGTGTCACCAAAACCAGGGACCCACACAGGGCCGACTTCAACGCGGAGAAAGCCTCCTCCGCCTTCTCACTCCAGCTAACCCTCCCAGACTTTCGCCCCTTCAACAGATCTGTCAATGGCGCTGCTATTGTGGCAAAGTGGGGCACAAACCTCATGTAGTATCCTACAATCCCCAGGAACGACTTTACCTGCCTGGTGGTGACCGGTCGGGGCCAGTTACTGAACGGCCTCTACCTTAGCTACCTGAGGTTTGATGACTCCCCGCCCGATTACATATCCCAGATATTTGGTCTCTTCCAACCCAATCGCACACTTTTTTGGATTGGCGGTTAGTCCAGCTTTCCTCAGGGCATCCACTACCGCCTGCACCTTGGGTAAATGGCTTTCCCAGTCGGTGCTGTGGATGACTACATCATCTAAGTAGGCCGAGGCGTACCGACGATGTGGTCGCAGCACTATGTCCATTAACCTTTGGAAAGTGGCGGGGCGCCATGCAGGCCAAAGGGTAACACCTTGTAGTGATACAGGCCCTGCGGGGTAACGAACGCAGTTTTTTCCTTAGCCGACTCCGTTAAGGGTACCTGCCAGTACCCTTTAGTGAGGTCCAGCACAGAAAAATAACGGGCTTGTCCTAAATTTTCAACAAGCTCGTCTACTCGGGGCATGGGATACGCGCCAAACTTGGATACTTCATTTAACTTGCGAAAGTCGTTGCAGAACCGCAACGTCCCATCCGGCTTGGGTATTAGGACTATGGGGCTGGCCCACTCACTTTTCGACTCCTCAATGACATCGAGCTTCAACATTAACTGCACTTCCTCCGCGATGGCCCGCCGCCGAGCCTCGGGTACCCGGTATGGTTTTAACCGGACCTTGGCCTGAGGCTCAGTGACGATGTCATGTCGGATGAGAGACGTGCGGCCAGGGAGGTCCGAGAACACATCCGTGTTCCGACTGATGAACTCCCTGACTTCCTGAACTTGTTTGGAAGACAGGCTGTCTGCAATTTTTACCGTGGCTACCGCTCGCAGGCCTCGAACTGTGGGGCTGGACCCTTGTCACCTAGGAGCCCTGGCCGGGGGCTGTTGTCGTCGGCCATGTTCCTATCTTTCCACGGCTTTAGTAAATTCACGTGGTACACCTGCTCCGGCTTGCGCCGCCCTGGCTGGTGTACCTTGTAATTTACTTCCCTACCTTCTCGATCACCTCATAGGGGCCCTGCCACCTAGCTAGGAATTTGCTGTCAAGGGTGGGTACCAGAACCAAAACCCGATCTCCCGGATTGAAGTCCCGCACCCGAGCCTGACGATTGTACACCCTACTCTGGGCTTGTTGTGCTGCCTCCATATGCTCCCGGACCAAGGGCAACACCCTTTCCATCCGTTCCTGCATCTGGGCGACATACTCAATGACACTTTTGTGGGGGACAGGCTGTTGTTCCCATGCTTCCTTGGCGATATCCAACAGGCCCCGAGGGTGTCTGCCATAAAGCAGTTCGAAGGGCGAGAACCCAGTAGAGGCCTGGGGCACCTCTCGCACTGCGAACATGAGATAGGGCAGAAGCAGATCCCAGTCCTTCCCATCTCTAGACACCACCCTCTTTAACATATTTTTTAGAGTTTGGTTAAACCTCTCCACAAGACCGTCTGTTTGCGGATGGTAAACGGACGTCCGTAACTGCTTTATACGCAACAATTTACACAGTTCCCTCATTACTTTGGACATAAAAGGGGTCCCTTGGTCTGTCAGAACCTCTTTGGCAGGCCCACACGGGAAAACATCTCCAATAACTCTTTGGCAATGAGCTTAGCTGAGGTATGTCGCAGAGGCACCGCCTCCGGATACCGAGTGGCATAGTCGAGAACTACCAGAATGTGTTGGTGGCCCCTGGCAGACTTTGGTACAGGCCCAATTAAATCCATAGCGATTCGCTCAAACGGTACTTCAATAATTGGCAGAGGTACCAGAGGACTACGGAAATGTGGCTGGGGGCTAGTTATCTGACAGGTTGGACAGGACTTACAATAATTTTCTACCTCCTTGAACACACTGGGCCAATAAAACCGCTGCAGAATGCGGTCCTGGGTTTTCTGCCACCCCAGGTGTCCCCAAGAACATGTTGGTGGGCAAGCTCCATGACAAGCTTGCGATACGCTGTGGGCACCACCAACTGTTCAACAGGTTCACCTCGGATTTGGTTCACCCGATACAACATATCCTGCAGAACAATAAATCGTGGGAACATTAATTCAGCCCCTGGTTTCTGGGGTTTACCATCAATTTCCAGCACATTCTCCCAGGCCCTGGTTAGGGTTTGGTCCCGGTGTTGTGCGGTCCCAAAATTTTCCCCGGAGACATTGAGGTCTGCCAACTCAGGTCCCGGTGGCAAGTCCTCCGTGTCTCCCACCATTACACTCAGTGGGGTTGTCTCCCCACTACCGCTGCAGCAGTGGTCACCCCTACCGCTGGCCCTTCAGACTCGGGCTCCCAGGGTTCTGGCCTTCCAGTGGTATCAGGCCACTCTGCTAGGGTTACCCCTGTCTCAGGGCTATTAGACACTTTCACCTCAGGCCACAGTGACGGAAAACCAGGGAAGTCTCTCCCAATTATCAGTTCATAGGGTAGCTTTGTGGAGATCGCCACTTCACAAGTCCAGGTGCCGGCCGCCGTGGACAGAGACATTACAGCAGTGGGATAGTCCTTTAAGTCTCCGTGAATGCATACCACACCCACTTTCCGGCCCGTATACTGGGTGGGCTGTACCAGGGCAGCACTTATCAGGGTTACCAGGCTCCCTGAGTCCAACAGCGCCACTGCCAGGTTATCCCCGACTTGCACCTGGCACAGATGACGATTGTCTATTGTCTCGGGGTGCCGGTCGCACACAGTCTCCGGGCGCACAAGGAGTGGCGACCCCGTAGTTCACCTCCATCGGCTCATCCCGATGCGGACAGTCGGCCCTGATGTGGCCTGGCTCCTGACACCTCCAGCATACCACGGGAGGCGGACTCGCAGGGGTATATTCCGTGCAGGCCGCTCTGTCGCCGGACGTCGGAACTGGGGCAGAGGCCTCCGGGTTTGACTGACCCCTTCCCAGCAAGACTCCCTGCAGGTTTCTGGTGGCCTCGTAACGCTCCACCAGGTCGACCATCTCCAGGGCATTGGTGGGCGATACCTGGCCGATCCAGTGCTGGAGGGGATAAGGCAGGGCCCTCCAAAAGATGTCCGCCAACAGTCGATCCAGCATGGCAGTGGGACTTAGTAGCTCAGGCTGCAGCCACTTTTGCAGCCTGTGCAGCAGGTCGTAGTACTGCGGCCTAGCGGGATCAGTCGCTTTAAAGTCCCACTGGTGGACTCTTTGAGCGCGGACCAGCACGTTCACCCCCAGTCTGGCTAGGATCTCTCCTTTCACGGTGTCATAATCTGCCGCTTGGTCGTCCGACAAGTCGAAAAACACCTGCTGGGGTCCGGAAGCCAGGAACGGAGCGACCACCTCGGCCCACTGGTCACGGGGTAACTTTTTCCTCACGGCGACCTTCTCAAAGACCGCCAGGTATGTCTCAACGCCGCCTGCGGGGGTCATTTTTGGGATCGCCGCACGGACCGCTTCCGGGCATCATGGACGTGGTGGGACGCTCCTGCCGCCTGTAACGCCATCACATGTTGTAGCAGTAGCTGGTTGGTCTCCCGCTGCTGCACGTTAGCCTCTATGAGAGCCTTCACAGCAGCCTCCATGTTGCCAGAAATTCCTGCTTGCAACTTTGCTGGCTTAATAAATTCCATGCACTTTAGCAAAAACTTCGGGCGTTCACGCCAGCCTCACTGCGCATGCCCGCATCCTCCACCAAATGTGGGAGTCGCTCTGGTAGACAGCGGTGCGGGTGCAGTACCGAGGCAAAAACAAAGAGTCCAGCATGTGCAATAAACAGTGTTTTATTCACACTGACACAAAAATAAACAGCAAACAGTCTTTTGGTGGTAATTCACACATGTCAGAAACAAGGAGGCAAAACAAAACAGGAGCACAGGTTCAGTCACCTGGGAGGTTTAGGTGCAGGTTCGCACCAGGCTGTCGGCCCAGCCGCAGGAGAATCCACCTTCAGGGTGCCAGGAACAACAACACCTCCTTGCTGAGCTCTTTCCTCTAAGTCAGAGAACTCCACAGCCCTGTTTGCAGCTCCAGGACAATCACCCCACAGCTGCTAAGGAGGCTGCCTTTTTAAAGGCCCGGATAAAGTCCGGCCTGGACCGTGGGGAGTAGGCACCCACCCAGCTCTTTGCCTACTCCCAGTAAGAGCCGGCCCGGATTAGCTTTGCAGCCAAACTAGGTAACAAAGTCAAACAGCACTAGCTGCTGCAGACACATAAAACCCGGCTCTCACCTCACCGAGGCCAGGAACCTCGGTGACACGTACCTGCCATCGACTATGATACCTTGCACCCTCTTACAATATATATATATATATATATATATATATATATATTTATAGCCATACACAGTAATACAGTCAATTCAACACTATAACACAGCAATATACTATTACAATACCTAAACTACGCTACCAAAATCCCAAGTCCTCCCCAAAATCTAACTAAAAATACAGATAGACGCACACACTCTTCTATAGCAGCCCACCCCTACCTGGCTAAATTATTTCCCTATGGGAAACAAAGGGTTAAAACACAATCCACTACTGCTGGGGTACAGGAGGCAGGGCAGCAGCGTATGGGTCAATGCAGACTGTGGTCTGCAGGGGTATTTCAGCAAGGGATTCAGTCACAGCAATGCAAGGGTTAAAGATTTGGTGGTAGGGATACAGGGTGTTGGGGTAAGACAAGGGTTAATTAAATTGTTGGTGGTATAGGGGTAAGGGGTTAATTTCAGGGAAATGTGGGCAAATAAGGAGTTAATATTACAGGGGAATCGTTGGTGGTATGGTGGGGTAAATGAGGGGTTAATTGCTACTTAGACAGATAATGCTCGTCTTTAGGGGATTGTTCGTTGTCCAGGGATGATCCTTGCTGATGCTTGTCTTATAGGGGTTGATTCTCACCTGGGCTGAAAGGCTCTAGCCTTCAGAGCGCAGTGCAGTGCCTGCGCCCCCTTCCTTGCTGGTGGTGCTGGGTTAACTCTCAAGCGCAGTACTGCCGGACTATTTAAATCCGGCGATGCTCGCTCCAGTGCTGCCCGCAATGCGGCGTGCACGCATGCTGCTGGCCAAGTCCACGTGGGCTGGCGCAATGATATGATGTCACCGCACCAACCCACGCGTCCTGACAAGTATACGTGGACTGGCGTGCATTGAGCCATCCCTCTCATACCAGTGCGAGCTTCCAGGCGGGAGATAATTTGAATCTTCCGCCTATGAAGTGCCCACATACCTACTGGTACTTTAATTACCGCAACAGAGGTATGTGACCTACAGGGGTGGGGGAGCTATTTGTTCCCCTGCCCTTTGTAGTGTAAAACATCTCCGGCCCTGGTGGGGATGCAACCAAAGCGCAGAAAATCGTATTGATTCTTTATTCTTTGAAGTGACAGAGACTGGACATAATATGTGTATAGATGCTTGGGGCACATATATATATATATAACATATATAACTTGAGGGAAGTGTTGGGATATATATGCCTCCTCAACCCCACTCTTGGTGACAGTTCAGGAAGGACTGAAATATAATCTGCCCCTCAGGTACCTAGAAATCTTCCAACGCGTCGCGTTCAGAGGATCGCGTCCTGTGCTTCACGTCCATCTGTACAAACAGATAAGTATGGCCACTCTAATAAGTTAAGATATCCGAGGAGAGATGTGGACAAAATACAATTTTGTTATTGCTGGCACAATATCCCTGTCCACTCATGTGTACTCAGGCTGATTTCCCCCTGTCATCCTGTCTTGTAGAGGGCAGCTGAATCCATGGTATAAGCCATGCTCTGGCTCTTTAGGACTCCACAACACAAAAACACAGTCTAACCTCTGCTGCCAATCACTCTGCATCCAATCCCAATCAGAGCTGTGTTACCTGATCGGACCAGAATCAAGTGCGCAGTGCAGCATTACACCAATGTTGTCTGTCCACCCTATGCCCCAGTATACAGAGCCCTACCAAAAACCTTGAGCAAAACAGTGCTACCCGTATCGATCAGAGACCCTGGCTTGCACATTGTGACATCCCACTAAACCATGATCCAATGTCACCTGTTCCGCAAGCCAACTATTTTCTCAATCCACAGTATAACACAGTTCTACTCAAAGGGGACACAAGAATGAATCAAAACAGCAGAGACCGGACTCACAGCGGGGAATGCAAGGACTACCACCATCAACATAAAAAGAACAAACAGAAAACAAAAACACACTACATGGACATACACAGGGAACAAACGGTGTAACAAATAGTACAGGGGTGTCAAATGTTGCCTAGCCTAGCTTGGCAATTCTGACCCCTCATCACCTGCTGGAGTGTATGCTGCTGAGAGGTAACCCCTTCATGGCCCAGCTGACTAGACCCCACTGCATGTTTTGTTACCTGGCGGATACTACTGCTGGACACATTGCAATTACTTGCACAAGGGCAATTCCTTGCAATGTGTCCTTTGTTCCCACACCTGAAACACGTGACTTGGTTTCATGTCCTGTGTTATGTTCCTATCTGCGTTGCAGTGTCTCGCTATATGACCTAAGCCACTACATGTGAAACATCTGATGTTTGCTCTGCATGGCTTAGGTCTGTCTACACTGCCATCATGCTTCCTTTTCTTGTACTGATCCATCCTCAGGGACGCACTATTCACAACATTTCTTTTTCCCAAAGTCAGGGAAAAATCTCTGTTAGTCTGAACAGACTTGGTCTGGTGATTTGGCCGGTCACAGAATACTAGACAGGGCAAAATTTTGGGAGATTCCGGCCCTGACTTTACGGAAAAAGAAAGGGCCGGCACCAAATTGGTGATGACCTGTTGCATGCCAGTCATTAGCTGGGACCTTACAGCAACCTCAGCCTTGAATTTGGCTACCGTCACGTCAGTAGAGGCAGCCCGCTCCTTGAAGGCCTTGATCTCAGCATAAGACTGAGTCAACTTAGCCTCAATTTCCTCCTTCTGCCTCTGCAGCTCTACTAACTGTGACTCTATCCTAGCCACATACGCATCTCGGTCAACAGTAGACTGTGCATTCTCTGCCAGCTGTGCCTGCAATGCCGGAACCTGGTTCAAATTATTGGCACAGCACTGGCAGTGAATGGTCGGAGGAATTGTCTCTGTTGACCGAGATACCAGCGCAACTTCCTTTGGCTTGCAGATGCTAACCTCAAATGTATGAACAAGTTTGGCTAGCATCTGAAGCCGTTTGGTGGTGGTGTTCAATACCATCCGTTTGTTAACACATAGCTTGTCATAACTACAAGCTTGTGCCAACAAATCGGACCGCAGCATTTCTGCTGACTTGAAAGTGGTGGGGATGATGGAGTTGAATGTACTGTGTTTGCCTAAGTGTTGCGGTGTGGAGAAGTCATCTCCTTTTGGTGCTGTACTTTGATGTCCTTTGTGTGCTGCTTGGTGGAGGTCCTTTGTGTGCTGCTTGGTGGAGGTCATTTGATCCGGAACGCCTTCTCCCGACCAGCTGGACTTCTTCTGTTCAGCTCCAATGGTGATGGTTCTCTCTTCAGTGACGTATGTGACGACTTCTCTCCAGTGTTCAGTGGGGGTGTAAGGGAATCAGAAATCATTAATACACAAAAATCTAAAGATTTTTGGTTCTCTGCTGTAGAGATTGCCCTGTGTTTAGTTTTGATTGGAAAAACTGCTTTACCCGTCCGAACTATTAGGCCCTGGACACTCAGAATCCACTGAACGCGAACCTCCCACCTGACTAGTAATACAGTCAATTCAACACTATAACACAGCAATATACTATTACAATACGCCTAAACTACACTACCACAATCCCAAGTCCTCCCCAAAATCAAACTAAAAATACAGATACACACACACTCTTCTATAGCAGCCCACTGCTACCTGGCTAAATTCTTTCCCTATGCGAAACAAAGGGTTAAAATACAATCAACTACTGCTGGGGTAAAGGAAGCAGGGCAGCAGTGTATGGGTCAATGCAGACTGTTGTCTGCGGGGGTATTTTAGCAAGGAATTTAGTCACAGCAATGCAAGGGTTAAAGGTTTGGTGGTAGGGATACAGGGCATTGGGGGACGGCAAGGGTTAATGAAATTGTTGGTGGTATAGGGGTAAGGGGTTAGTTGCAGTGAAATGTGGGCAAATAAAGTGTTAATATTACAGGGGAATTGTTGGTGGTGTAGTGGGATAAATGAGGGGTTAATTGCTACTTAGACAGATAATGCTCGTCTCTAGCGGAGTACTCATTGTCCAGGGATGATCCTCGCTGATGCTTGTCTTGTAAAGGTTGATTCTGACCTGGGCTGCAAGGCTCAACCCTTCAAAGGGCTGTGCAGAGCATTTATGCCTGCGACCCTCTTCCTTGCTGGTGGTGCGGCCGTTAACCGACGAGCGCAGTGCTGCCGGACTATTTAAATCCGGTGTTGCTCGCTTCCGTGCCGCCCACGCTGCCGGCCAAGTCCACGTGGGCTGGCGCGGTGATATGACGTCACCGCACCAGCCCGCATGGCCTGGCAAGTATACGTGCGCCAGCCCGCGCCTGATTTGAATCTCCCGCCAGTGAAGCGCCCGCATACCTCCTGGTATGCAACAGAGTTATGTGACCTACAGGGGCAGGGAAGCTATTTGTTCCCCCATATTTGTAGCGTAAAACATCTCCGGCCCTGCCGGGGATGCTATCAAAGTGCAGAAGATCTTATTGTCCAGCTGCTTTGTCCACATTTAAGCATATATATGTATAAATTCTTGGGGCACATCCATACACACGTATAGATATATATATATATATATATATATATATATATATATATATAGATATATAGATATATAGATATACCAGAGAAGAGGCAGCACTCCTGAGTTAACCCTCCTGAGGATTTTGCACCCGCCAAGCCCTTTGGACGTGCTGCCGATATATATATATATATATATATGTATATATACACTCAATATAAACCTGGGCATAAATGTGCAGCTATAAGCTCACAGATAAACCCATATACTGGGCCCACATTCAGAGGACCCATATATACATGGCCACAGAGGGAAAATATATCCCTATTGACCATATAAGGGGCCAATATATACAGATATACATATATATCAATGAAGGGGCAGATAGATATATATATATATATATATATTGTGGTAAGGTGCAGGGTGCCGTCCTAGATGGCAGGTACGTGTCACCGAGGTTGCTGGCCTCGGTGAGGTGAGAGCCGGGTTTTTGTCTGCAGCAGCTAGTGCTGTTTGACTCTGTTAAATAGCATGGCTGCAAAGCCGATCCGGGCCGGCTCTTACTGGGAGCAGCTAAAGAGTAGGGTGGGTGGCTGCTCCCCACGGTCCAGTCCGAGTTTTGGGCTGGGTTTATAAACTCAGCCAGCACCACCAGCTGGGAGAGTGATTGTCTTGGAAGCTGCTGCTAGTGGTGTGGAGCTCTCTGGGGTGGAAGGACGTGCCCAGCAAGGAGGCGTGCAGCCGTCCTGGAACCCTGAAGGAGGATTGTCCTGCGGCTGGGCTGACAGCCAGGTGCGAACCCGCACATCAAACCTGCCAGGTGAATGGAACCTGTGTTTGGACATTTTGTTTTCCCCTTCATTTGCTGATGTGTGTGACTTAACACCAATTGACTTTCTGCTGTTATTTTGATACAAGTGTGAATAAAACACTGTTTTCCGCACCTTCTGGACTCCCTGTGGCCTCTATACTGCACCCACACCGCCGTCTACCAGAGCGACTCCCCACAATATATATATATATAACATATAACTTGAGGGAAGTGTTGGGATATATTTGCCTCCTCAACCCCACCATTGGTGACAGTTCAAGAAGGACTGAAGTATAATCTGTCCCTCAGGTACCTAGACATCTTCTATCGTGGCTAACACCTACGACCTGCCTTCACCGGAACCAAACATCTCCATCCACAGAATACACTGTCTCCTCTCTGGATCTTAGTCTGGAACTTTCTTGGCATCCTTCGTTAACAAGAAAAAAAATAAATATATATATATATATATATATATATATATATATATATATATAATCATAGAAAGGAGCGTAGCACTCTTTCAGACGTAAAAAAAAGCGGTGATTTATTCAGCACATGTGTCAGCAACGTTTCAGCTCTCTCACAGAGCCATTATCAAGCCAAGTGATATATATATATATATATATATATATATATAGCCCACCTGACTTCCCTGTACAGCAGAGTTTGCTATAAATAACCGTAGACAGGAGTCCACTAATAAGTCGCCGTTTTTGGAGCATTTGGGTTCCATCTGCAGTTTGGCACATTTTCTGGTACTAAGACTTCTGGTATACTGGGAGAGGAAAGATTTTCATCCTTGTTGTCAACTACTTGGCAGAAAATTTTAAGCAATTTAGAAAAAATGGGCAAAAAGAATAAATGTATGGCTGACAAGAGACATATGAGTTGTCCGGACCTGTGAGTGGGTGATTCTGAGTGGCTGTCCACAAGAAACATTAAGTTGAAGATACCTTCTTGGAAGTTGGGGTCAAGGTTTATTGGGCCATATAAAATCTCTGCCATTATTAATCCGGTTGCTTTTCGTCTTGAACTTCCGCAGGCTTTAAAAACTTGAAATGTTTTTCACAAATCATTGCTGAAAAGATATGTCGAACCTGCTGAAATGTCCTCCTTACCTCCTGCTCCTGTCTTGGTGGACAGTAATCTTGAATTTCAGATTGCCAGGATTGTGAACAAATTCTCCGTAGATCTCTCCAGTATCTTGTGCACTGGAAAGGTTACGGTCAAGAGGAAAGAATGTGGGTTCCTGCGACCAACGTTAATGACAGTCGCCTTGTGAAGGATTTTCACAGGGCGCATCCTGATAAAGTCGTCCCTGGGTGCCCGGAGTTCACAGGTAGAGGGGGGAGTACAGTCACGGTCCCTTCCAAGACCGAGGTGAGAAAATCTGAGAGACTGGCAGCACTTGAAGGTATCTGACAGTCTCTCTGTTTTCATCTTGCAGTGTTGTTTGGTAATGATCACACCTCTTGTCAGGTGCAGCTTGTGGTCATTACTGAGGCTCTATTTAGTTCTGACTCACACTGCTTATCATGCGGTTGATATTTCCTGTTGGAGTTGGTTGAGCTGGTATGTTGTTACTTTGGATCTCCTGCTCCTCCATTCTTCTTTAAGCTAAGTGCTTTTTGTTTTGCATTTTGTTGTTCTCTTGTGTGTGTTGTTGTCTAGGCCTCAGGGAGAAGCTGGTTCCTTTATCTGGGGAGGAAACAGTAGTCTCATTTCCTGCCACCACTCCTAGGGCCTTCCAGGGTCTCCAGGGCTATGGTTCTGGTGTATGAGAATTTCGACCTTTAGGGTATACTCATACTGGCAGGAGTCAGGGAGAGGTCTAGGGATTCCTAGGAGGTCATTATCCCTCTCCCTTAGCTTTGAGGCCCTGATAATTATGCTTTTATATGTCCATATACATTATAGGAACTTCAGCCAAACTCACCGATTTTGGCAAGACTGGCTGACCATCCAATGTGTATGGCTGTATCCTGACTCTCCCCTGGAAAGAATGAAATCCAAGGTAACCAATCTTTTTGTTCTTAGCATAAGCTGTTCTAGTGGTATCTAGCGGCTGCTTATTCCCCTCTTCCTATTAAGAGCACATGCAGTTCGGCTGAGAATGAACAAGCTTTTAGCTGACAGCTTATGGTCACATTTACTCCATTTGCCCTAGAGAAGATAGTGGCACGGACAATACAAATGAAAACAATGATGCTTATATTAACAACATACAGATGGCGATAAAGCTAAAGAAAATCTAGATATTACAGTGTTAAAAAGAGGTTATTATTAATACTAAAGAAAGAAAAAAAATGACATATTTCTCCTTTGCCCTCTAACCGTTAAAGATATCATTAAGAAATATTTATGCATCATGAATAAATAACATTTTCTCAGCAGTGTAAATAATGTGCAGAGTTTATTTTATTATATACAGTACATCAATATGCTTTAGTTATGACCCTGAGGTAGAAAATATGCAAAATGAACTCTTAGTGTACTAGGGCATTTTTGTAAGGAAACTTAATACAGCAGGAGATATATAATTTAACCCTTCATAAAGTTTCAAAATATAATTTACATTTTTTAAGGATTATTTTATGTTAAATAATATACCTTAAAGAAATGAAAAGGCATTTCTAAATTTACCATTTACATGGATCATTGTTTGGGAAAATTATTGGGAAGGAGCATTCGTAGGAAAGCTTCTTCCTGATAACTGTGGAGTGTTAAGATCACACTGATCACCCAATGAATACGCAAACGCTGATGTGACCACTTATATCATTGCTTCTGGGCATTAGATCATTCTGTTTAGGCCTCATGCACACAGCTGTTGTTGTTGCGGACCTCTATGCACTAGGCACGAATATTCGAATTGCGAATATTTATCGCGAATATTGGGACTTAGAGAATTCACAAATATTTAGAATATAGTGCTATATATTTGTATTTTAGAATATTCGTCATTTTTTTCCATCTGAACTTATGATTCCTCCATGCTTCTTGCTTGTGGGCCAATGAGAAGGCAGCAATGTCTTTGTCTGGGCTTAGCAACATCCCTAGCAACCAATAGCAAAGTTGCCTAGCCCTTTACTAGATAAGAACCTCTCCAGCAGGAATTTTCTGCATTTTTTTTACAGTTATGAGAGAGACAGCAGTGTCATTGCTGTGCTCTGTGCTTTGCTATGTCACATTACATTAGATAGTTAGTTAATTAATATATATATATATATATATATATATATATATATATATATATATATATATTTAATACAGATAGTTAGTGGGAGATAGTCAGTGTAGGTTAGATAATGATATAGTGTAGCTGATAGGTTTCAGTGCAGGGTGTCAGGTAGGGTGATAGGTTCTGCTGTCCATAGATACATGCTACAGTGCTGTGATGTCACAAGTTCACAAAAATACTTAGTGCACCAATCAGTAATATGTAGTGTACCTGTTAAAATGTGAAGTTGCCCGTATTGAGCAAAAATATACGCATTAATTGCCGATTAGCAGAATTGCGAATATATTAAAGCACTCTATCTGCATATAAAGCTATTGTGATGGTCTGCCGTGCCAACTATTTACTCCAGTCTCAGGAAACTTCTAGCAGCTTGAAAATTGTAGCAAACGTGACCCACGCCTGTATTGCGCACGCAATATGCGAATTTTACACTGCCGATTTTCGCAATCAAGATAATAATCGCAAATTCTCGAATTCTCGAATATATGACGAATATTCGCCCCAAAATATTTGTGAAATATTGCAAATTTTAATATTGCCCCTGTCGCTTATCACTACAATGCATGCAACATCTGTGCGGATTCTGCAGATGGATCCACACCTATTCAGTTTGAATGGGTCCATAATCCGTCTGCACTGCAAAAAAGTAGTGCATACACTACTTTTTTGCCGTGCAGAGGCACGGACAGAAACCCCACGGAAGCACTCCATGGTGCTTTCATAGGATTCTTTGCCTCTGTTCTGCACCGACCTCCCAGATTCTGGACCCATTCAAGTGAAAGGGTCCACATCCGTGAATCGAGGTGCACATGGCCGTTGCCCGCATATTGCGGACCCTCTGTTTGCGAGTCGCAATGCGGGCATGGCCAGGCAACGGCCATGTGCATGAGGTCTTAAACAGTAGGGGTGACCCAGAAACAATGAATTTGTATGGCGATCATTTATCTCTATAAAGCAGAGGTGATTGCTTAATGTAAATATAGCTGTCATCTCCTGAAATGAGCAGGCAAACAGGAAATAATTATCTTCCGATATTTGTCTTCTGTGTAAAAGGGCATTGATGCAAAGCCCATTCTCATTTTATGTTAACCTTAACAAAAAGCTAACATCTATATCAATCTGCAGTAGCTAAACAGATTACTTGTAATGCTCCTGATTTCTTCTGTACAAAACACATCTGCTCATGTACCATTCAGGACATATATACAGACATGCAGGAAACTGCATGGGTATGATATCACAAGGACAGCCTTATAAGGAAGTTATTATCAGAACACTACCTATTGTTTAAAGTAAAGATGAGCAAAATTTTTGAAGTTTCTTTCATGTCTGATTTGGCAAATTTTTGAAGAAAATGTGATTCTGGTCTGAGCAGTTGCCCTGAAAATTGGTATATAAAAGTGTCTGCAGTTCTAGCATTCATATTTTTTCTAATAGTAATAAAAACTGAGTCCAAAACACAAGACAGTCTTAACACTCCAATAAAATAAAAAAGTGTGCCCAGAAAATGTTGGTCTGGAAGAGACATACAAATCAGTTATCCTCCCAAAAGGACAATAAAACTGAGTGGCTTACACCAGCAAAAAAAATATACATGAGAGGACTTTGGGGGGGGGGGGGGCACTTAGTACTCATAATAAGTATTGTATGCTAGGCAGCACTGTTCTGTGTGAGAGAGGTAAGCTTATTTGGTGCTAGCAGCATAATTAAGATAAGCTAATCTGAATATATTGTACCCAGAAACTCAAAGCAGTGTTCCCTAGCATATACTACTCATTATGTTTACTAAGAGGTCTCAATTATGAGTAAGCGTCCTACCCCCCAGACTCTGGCAAAGGCATCTCAGATGTTACGTCTCAGGTGTAAGATATTCAGTTTCCTTCTTCTTTTGGAAGAAAATCTTGTAGATATCTCTTCCAGACCACTGTTTTCTGGAGCCACTCAGGTTTCTTGTCTTTTTGGAAGAACTGACTTGCACATTTCTTTCCTAGAGGAGTGCTACACATTGGTCTCTCTCTGTGAACTTTCCGTCAGCACTGAGAGAGTTAATGCTTTCCCACTGCCCCTGTCCAGGTGCTGGTTAAGTTGCTGATCAGTCTCCGTATTTAGCTGGGATGTGTTCTACCTCCTCGCCTGAGTTTGAGGTTATTCTTTGCTAGTAATCAGTGACAGTGATCTTGTTTGGATATCCATGTACTGAACCTTGTTTGTCTTCTGATTCTGCTCCATGGTGCCTTCCCGATAGAGATGACGCGAACATAAAATTTTCAGTTCGCGAACGCGAATTATCGCAAATGTTCGCGAACGGGCGAACCAGACGAACCGCCATAGACTTCGATAGGCAGGCGAATTTTAAAAACCACAGGGACTCTTTCTGGCCTCAATAGTGATGAAAAAGTTGTTTCAAGTGAACTAACACCTGGACTGTGGGATGCCGGAGGGGGATCCATGGCAAAACTCCCATGGAAAATTACGTAGAGTTGGGTTTTAATCCATAAAGGGCATAAATCACCTAACATTCCTAAATTGTTTGGAATAACGTGCTTTAAAACATCCAGTGTGTGTATGCCATCAGGTATGATGTTGTATCGATCAGGTAGTGCAAGGGTTACGCCCGCTTCACAGTGACAGACCAAACTCCCCGTTTAACGCACCGCAAACAACCGCAAACAGTCCATTTGCACAACCGCAAACTCCCCATTTGCACAAGGTTGGATACTAAGCTAGCCATGTCCCGTTCCTTGTCCTGATGTCATTTAAGGTCTCTTCCTCCACCCAGCCATGTACAACACCAAGGGTCCCCGAAAGGTGACAACAAGTTGACACACTCATGACATAAATTTTATTCCTCTATGCGTCAATCTTGGTGTAGTGATGACTGTGCTCGTGCGCATGTTTGGGAGATTGCAGGCGATGGGGTTTTTTCAAAGCCTATGGTCATGCTGAGGTAGTTCAGTGACAGTTAAGTGACCCAGAAAACAATGATTCTGCACTGTGGGCCCATTGTTGGCCTACCATGCTTTAATGATCACTGTTCTGGTCCTGATGCAAGGGTCAGGCTGAGTTGATGTACTGCTCCGAATGGGTATCATATATTAGGCGTACGCCGAGAAATCAGCACACAGACTATCACAGGGAAGTCAATGCAATGTTCTGTTTATTGCGTGTGATACATGGGTTAATAAGAGGTAAAAAGAGGAACTAAGTCTAGGTTATCTCATTTGTCACATGTTAGTGTTCTAACGGTCTCAGACCACATTAGAATAGCTGAATCATTATGATTAGTAAGGTGTGTTAGCATCAGGGGCCATTTTGTCATAACTAACTGTTAGTCATTAGTAATTAATACAAGCAAGTATACACTCATATATATGATTCCACAACAGTCCCCCCTTGTAGACTTGATTGTAGACTTTCCCTAAACCTAACGAATCCGCAGTGAATACCTTTCGCATCCTCTTCACCGACAGTGGCGACAACCTATCCCTTGTGGATAGGCTCCCGGTTAAGCGGACTTCTGGTAATATCCTGGGATTCATCTGAGTCTAGTCATTTCTTGGGTCTTCTGTTCCTGGAGGAGGAGGAAATTCATCAGCGGGAAGTGGTGGAGGCGGAGGTGACGGGACTGAAGGGATCACATCCACATCTGCTGTACTACTAGCCATGTGCTCATAGAGGATCATTATTGGTTCTCCGGCATTCTTCTTTCTCTTGATGATGCGAGTAATGCAAGAGATAACAAGTTTGATTAGTATGTAACTTATCAACAATATTAGGGCTATCTGCAATATCCCCTGAAGTATTCCCATTAACCATCCTGAAATTCCTTTGAACCAGTTACTGGGGTTAAGGAACGAGAAAGTGTCAGACCACCATGTTGATTTTTCTGCTTTGTGTGCCTCCAACCATTGATCACGTATTTCACTTATCTTTTCCAAACCCACTTTCACTTGTAGATTACCTTGTGGATCAATATAGTGGCAGCATGCAGTACCTATTATCTGACACATACCTCCTTCCTTTGCAGTCAAGTAGTCTAATACCAAAGTGTGTTGGTTGGAGACTATAAAGAGTTGGTTCTGGACAATATTGGATGTGTTCAGGAGTTTCATTACTTCCCAAATCTGATCATCTAGGTAGTCAGTGGCCATTACCAGTTTGTCATACATTTGCATAATCATGGGATAGATAAACAGGGTGCTAAAGATTTTGTTGGGAATACTCATTTCCACAAGATGGGGTTTCCCATTTGGTCTTGGAGTGTTATCTGCAGCCCTTTTGTATAATGTGTGTTTAGGGATAGCATTGACATCTAGTTTCCCATGAGGCAGTATAAAGGTGGCTGGTGTAAGCCTAGCAATTGTACATAAACCCTTGAAGTTTGCAGGGAGCCATTTATATGCCTTATATCCACATACCATGTATACATTTTCTGGGATAGAGACCACTGTACTGTTGGACAAGCTAGTGATCAGTTTGGCTACCATGGCACCTTCTGCTAGTCCCATACCCTTTTTCTGACCTTTTGTTGTCTTACTAGTTATTCCAGTTACCAGGTCATTTATAGTGCGGCGGCCGCAGGCTAGATTACCACCTGCTGCGACGTCTATGCCGATGCATTGCACTGGGCTGTTGGGGTTGGAATCATTGCAGCCTGATTTGTTATGGGGACTAAAAGTCATACCTTGGGTCTGCACCTGCAAGCAGTGACAGTTTTTCCAGTTGGGGAAACAGGATACATTGCTCCACATGTAATCATCCCAGGGCATATAGCTATCTTCAACAGAGGGTCCTGATCGGTTTATCATTAGCCATGGGGACCCATCCCATGCTACTATGGTTAGGAAGCTTTCCTGTTGCCATCTTTAGAACTGACCTCTTCTATACCTGAAAGGAAGATAGCTGATCCTGCTAGTTCTTTCAATTCTAGGAGAGTTAGGGGTACAGCTAAGTAAGGCATAGCTCTGGCATTTATTGGGCCATGTGTACACATCCAACAATTTTTAGTGAAGAGATGGAGTCGGAATCACCCTCCTTCAGGCTCTCATACAACACCTGGTGATGTCTGACAAACTTGTTGTCCCACCCGTCATCCTTCCCTAGGGGAAGTATGTATGTATTGGCAAGTGTTAATGGTGCCAGTAGACAAAGGAAAATCATTTTATTAGCTCCGGATCTGGCGGGCATCTTATCCTTTTGCAATGAGAGGCGTGAATCCAGGTGGGTCTCCCTTCGAGCTTTACGGAACTTGGTGTGGTCAGTAGTACTTGGTAAGGCCCCTCGAAACGTGGTTCCAGGGTACTTCTGACGTGTTTCTTGACCACCACCCACTCTCCTGGTTTCAGAGTGTGGCTTCCCTCTAGGGAGTCAGGATCTGGAATGGAAGAAAAGACTTGTGCATGGATGTTAGATAACTGTTTGCTCAAAGCTATCACATATTTTGCAATGGATTCATAATGCATTTGCAGTTGTTGTGGGAAGTACAGCCCCATCCGGGGTTCTGACCCAAACAATATCTCATGTGGAGTCAGCTTGTGGGGAGGTTTTGGAGTGTGCCTGATTGCAAAGAGTGCTATAGGTAAACACTGGACCCAGTTTAGCCCTGTCTCCCTAGTCATTTTCAACATTTTTGACTTTAATACCCCGTTCAGTCTCTCAACTTTGCCGCTACTTTGGGGTCTGTAGGGGTGTGAAACGCCAGGTGTGACCCTATCATCTTCCAGACTTCTTGGGTTAGGCTAGCAGTGAATGCTGGGCCCTGATCACTCTCAATGACCTCAGGTACCCCGTACCTACAGACAGTTTCCTGTATCAATTTCTTAGCAGTAGTTGTTGCTGTCTGATTCCTGACGGGGTAGGCTTCTGGCCACCCAGAGAACATGTCTACCACTACTAACACGTATTGAAACCCTTGGCACATTGGCATCTGGATATGATCAATCTGGATCCTCTGGAAGGGGTATAAGGCTTTTGGGAGACATCTTTTGGGCGTGGGCTCAGTTTTACCGGGATTGCATTGGGCACAGATTAGGCATGACTGGACATATTTTACCAGAACTGGGGTGATTCCTGGTGCTACCCATATTTTATCAATGAGTTCTTTCATTATTGTCTTAGATTGGTGAGTGGGTCCATGGGCCACAGAGGCAATTAAGGGATAGAGTGCTCTAGGCAAGCACACCTTCTTTCCTTGTGTCCAGAGTCCGGATTCTTCTTCAAGGGCTGACTCTTTCAGCCAGGTTTCCTTTTCTGAGAGAGTGGCTTGCTTCTGCATTTGTTTCAGTAGATCCCATGATACTTCTTGTTGTTTATGATCCTCTTGTGTCAGCATGATTTTATCCGGCTGTGCTCTTTCCTCTTCCATTGCTGCCTTTTTGGCAGCTCGGTCAGCCAAAGCATTTCCCTTGGCCTCTGGTGTGTCAGCACGGGTATGTGCCTTTACTTTGATTACTGCCACTTCGGTAGGCAGGAGTACTGCAGTCATTAAGGCCTCTACTGCTGAAGCATGTTTAATTGGGGTTCCTGCGGCTGTAATGTAATCCCTAGCTTTCCATATTGTCCCAAAGTCATGGACTACTCCAAAGGCATATCTGGAGTCTGTATAGATGTTGGCAGTGGAGTCTTTTGCTATGAGGCAGGCCTCAGTAAGAGCTATGAGTTCAGCTTCTTGTGCTGACTGGTCTGGGCGCAATTGCCTTGCACATAGCACTTCATACTCACTAGTAACTGCCATGCCAGTATGGAATTTCCCTTTGTCATCGGCATACCTTGACCCATCCACAAAGAGTGTCCATTTTGGGTTTTGCAAGGGAGTGTCTTGTATTGATGGTGGTGTTCCTACTTCAGCTTCCATCATTGTAATGCAATCATGATCTGGTTCCTTATCAGGGGAGTCAGTAGCTGTCCATAATTCCTCTTCCTGAAGATCTTCTTCTGCCTGTAAATCAATAAAATCCACAGAATCTGTAGTATACTCCCCCCTTTGGGAGAGGAATGAGTGCAGCCGGGTTGAGAATGTGGCACCTCTGAATGGTGACATTGTCTGGCAGAAGCAGACTACACTGAAGTCTGAGGTGGCGCTGTGCAGTGAGGTGTTTAGGTTGTGTCTGTTGAAGGATGGCAGAAATGTCATGAGGAGCCATGATGGTGAGGGGGTGTCCTAGGACAATGTCAGAGGTAGCGTCCAGAAGGGAACTAGCTGCATGAACGGCCCTGACACAAGATGGGGTGGCTCTGGCTACAGGGTCAAGACGTTTTGAAAAGTAGCCTAGGGGTCTATTACGGCCCCCATGGCTCTGGGTGAGAACTCCTGTAGCATGACCCTGACGCTCCATGACATAAAGCCGGAAGGGAAGTTTGTAGTTAGGAATGCCAAGAGCTGGGGCAGTTATAATGGCTTTTTTAAGAGTTTCAAATGCTTTTATGGCTTCTGATGTCATCTGGAAAGAAGCAGTGGCCACACGTGGTATGCAGTCATAGAGAGGCTGCATCAGGACTGATGCATCAGGAATCCATGGTCTACAATAAGAAATAAGTCCCAGAAAGGTTTGCAGTTGATGAGGAGTGTCTGGGAGTGAGATGTCTGAGACTGCTTTTTTCCTGACATCCGTAAGATGTTTACTGCCTTGTGAGATACAGTGGCCTAGAAAAACAACTTTGGGAAGACACAACTGTAATTTGGACTGTGAAGCTTTACACCCAGCATCTGCCAGAAATTGGAGAAGTGAGGTAGTTGAGTGTAGGCAGGTGGGATGTGAGTCGGCACAGAGGAGTAAATCATCCACATATTGTAAGAGTTCCACCTCAGGGTGATCTGCTTGCCATGGTTGTAAGATGGATGCCATAGCTTTACTGAAACAGGATGGGCTATTCTGAGCTCCTTGAGGCAAAACAGTCCATGTGTACTGTTTCCCATCATGTGTGAATGCAAAGAGAAATTGAGAGTCCTCATGCAGTGGGACAGAGAAAAAAGCATTTGCCAGATCAATGACTGTAAAAATAGAAGCTGTAGGAGGAATGCTAGCAAGCAAAGTATGAGGATTTGGAACAATAGGGGTCTCAAAGACTGTAGCCTCATTGATTGCTCTGAGGTCTTGGACCATGCGATACACAGGGGTTGTCCTTTCTCCCTCCGTTTCTTAACTGGGTATAAGGGAGTGTTACAGGGGAGGTGGTCACTTTGATAGCCCCATTTGCGAGAAAGGTCTGTATCTGGAGGGTGATAGCATCCTTCTGTGGAATGGACAGAGGGTATTGAGCTTTGTATGGTAGTATGTCAGGATTCTTCAAGGTAACTGTGACTGGCTGGACCTTGAGACGCCCTATGTCTTGGGGACCTTTGGCCCATAGGGTGTCAGGGATGAGGTGCAAAATGCTTTGCAGCGTATCCCCTTGCTCGGGTGATTCAGAAGGCTGGGCTGTTAATGCCATCAGGAGACAAGTTTCCTCTGGGCACAGGTCTGTACCCAAGGCAACTGTACCATCCTCCCTGAATTGAATGTTGGCCCGTATTTTCTGAAGAAAATCCGAACCTAATAGATTAAAAGGACAAGTCTGGCTTACAACAAATTGTGACATTACTCCAGTGGGTAGATGCAATTGTGGGAATTGGCTTCGGGACTTAGTGGATGGAGTAATCAAGAGAGGTTTAGTAACAGGGTTGTGCTGTGTAACCCCTTCCAAGCCAGAGCAGGGCAAATGGATATTTGTGAGCCAGGAAGGGAGTATGGCAGTTTCACAAAACACGCTGCGGGCTGCACCAGTGTCTACAAGGAATGAAAGTTCCTTCCCTGCCACATTGAGGGTGATTCGAGGGGCGGGGCCAGCTGGAGGGGCAGAGACTGCCATACATGAGGTGTCCCCTCCCAGCAACACTGGTTTGCCAATATCCTAGCGGGGTGTGGCTGGCCAGGAAGAAGGTGTTCCTCCTTGGCCTTGGTTCACTGGCCACAAGTGCCTGGAACGACAGTTCCTCTTTATGTGTCCAGGCTTGCCGCACCCATAACAGACACGGGGTGGGGGCCTTTCCTCTCCCTCTTCCCCTGTCATGACAGCCATAACTGCTGTGCGAGTCTTCTTGGTATTACTCTCCAATCCTTTAGCAACTTGTTCTAAGATCTCAAGGGTTAATGATTTCCATTCTGGGCGACAGGTGACAAGAGCTTTGTTGAGATCTGGTCTAAGACCATCTACAAATGATCGGGCCAGAAGTCTCAAGTGTACAGGTTCATTTGGACTGAATCCCATATCTTTGTAATTTTGTTTAACCCTTTGGGCGAATTTCTCCACTGACTCTGCTCTGTCCTGTAACATATCCTGCAAAGTAGTGGATTGTTCTGCCAACCTGTCCTTTGCCCATTTATACAGTTGTTGAATGAAATAGTCCCCGGATTCTGAATCACGGGTGTCAAAATTTGCTCCTTGGAGCTCTGGTTGTTTTATGTGATCCATTATAAGTGAAGAGTATTCACCAGTCTTATTTTCTACAATACTCTGTAGGTCAGACCATGTACACCCATATGTTTGATATACTTGAGACAATTTCCTGAAAAAGGGCATAGGGTGAGTGTCTGGGTCTGGCATGAGATTCACTATGGTGAATAACTGCTGGGGGGTGAAAGACACATACTTAGGAGGTCCTACTGGGTGGGTATTTAACAATGCCTCCTTTAAAACTGTAAGATTTCCCTGCTCTAAGTTATGCATGTCACTTTGCAACTGTGCAAGTTGATGTTGAAAAAAGTCATTTGTTATTCCTGTACCCTGACTATGTGGGGAAATATCAGAGAAATGACTAAGAGGCGGCATCCTGCGCGCAGGGGGAGTGGGTGGTTCTGCACCAGCTGTATTAGCTGCATATTCCATCGTCTCCTCTGACACTTCCCCTGTGGGTTCTTTACATTCCTCTTCCCCCTCATCTTCTTGACCTGAGTGGCCTCCACCATGCATCATTATGTGAGCAGGCACTGTGGATTGACTGGGTGGCATGTAGGTGCCATCCGGATTTATCATGGGGTATATGGTAGTGACTTGGGGCATGACAGAAGGGACAGATTTGGGGGGAATTACACGTCCAGCCTTGCGTGTTGGCTGAGGACAAGGTGGTGCTGTGGCTAAGACAGGCGGGACGGGCTGTGGAGCTGAAAGAGTGTTTTCTCTTTCATGTGGGCGCGGAGCACCACAGGCTAAGCATGTATCTCGGGAAGCAGGGTTCTGCTGACCACACACTGTACAAATCCAACTTCCCCTTTTTATTTCACCAGCACCATTATAGGGCGGTGGTTGCTCTCTCACTAACACTGAGCCAGGCCGATAATAATGACGTCCTGATTTTTCATCAAACATTGCATCTCCTTTTGTCTGTTCAAATTCTCTGCTGCAATCCAGCCACACTCTGACTGTATCAATCAACTTATCATCTTGCAATCTACCTCTCTTTTCAGTTAACAATGTCTGCCATGTAGCAGAACACAGTATACCACATTTTACAATATTATAATTCTTCTCTAACTTGCTTAATCCTTTCACATGACTTTTTCCTCTCCGGTCCGCCACGTACTGTCCAGGTGAACAGTAGCCCTTCGGGACACTTTCTTTGTTACCCATTTTGCAATGAAACACGTCCTGGAGCCTTCACTTACTGTCTCTGATTCTTGGATAGCACAGACACTGACAAACAAACACCTTGAGCCTGAGACCAACACTTGTCAGCAAGCCGTCTCCCTCCCTTCTACTATTTCTTGGGGTCACACACCAGGGTTACCCCTCAATGTAGGCACTTAGGGAGACTCCCTTCGGTTGTTCTGTCAGTCTATGCCTCTCCTCACAGAGAGACCAACACACATATAAAAATAATAAACCACAGTACATCAAATCTTATCAATACAATGGGGTTCTTACTCTCATGCCCTCGAGGTTGCCCCAGACTGCCGATGCACCCTCCCTAGTACAAATGTGGATTGACTAGGCCAAGGAACACAAATAGGTAAGATGATTTATTTTCCCACCTCTTATTACGGGCCGGCCGGTCCCGGTGTCCGTTGGCTCGTCTCTCCTTGTCCAGTCTCTGGGGGTACTTCAGCAGGGGGTCCAATCCACGAGCCCCACGTTGGGCGCCAAATGTTCTGGTCCTGATGCAAGGGTCAGGCTGAGTTGATGTACTGCTCCGAATGGGTATCAGATATTAGGCGTACGCCGAGAAATCAGCACACAGACTATCACAGGGAAGTCAATGCAATGTTCTGTTTATTACGTGTGATACATGGGTTAATAAGAGGTAAAAAGAGGAACTAAGTCTAGGTTATCTCATTTGTCACATGTTAGTGTTCTAACGGTCTCAGACCACATTAGAATAGCTGAATCATTATGATTAGTAAGGTGTGTTAGCGTCAGGGGCCATTTTGTCATAACTAACTGTTAGTCATTAGTAATTAATACAAGCAAGTATACACTCATGTATATGATTCCACAACATCACCTTAGATAATCACAAAGAAAATTAATGTTTTTTCTATGCAAAATTATCCAGCCAATCGTTTTTGGTCTGTTCACAGTGAAGCAACAACCTTATCATCTGGGGTGTGCCAACATTGCCATTGCCAACACACTCATAGAGGTGGTCGCTTCATTGTGATACGCAAGCCCCTTCAACACAAAAAGGTAACGATCACGAAGGGGAATTGTCCCATGTATGTGCCTTTTTTTTGTTTTCAGCACAAGAGGCCAGAAAAATTTGGCATGTACACATGCCAGAAAAATTAGGTATTGTTGCAGAAAGTGCACTAAAACATTGCGGCTTGAACCCTAGTTGGTGGCGGATAAGTCATGCAAGTCATCCGGCATGCAGAGATAAAATACAGCAGCGTGTGGACCATTTTTAGCCCAAGGCAGCTCATCTCATCAGGCATTTTTTAGTCAAATGTATCGCCCACTGTCAGTCCCTTCGGGATCCATGCCTCATTCATCTTAATAAAGGTGAGGTAATCTAGACTTTTTTGACCTAGGTGACTTCTCTTCTCAGTGACAATACCTCCTGCTGCACTGAAGGTCCTTTCTGACAGGACAATTGAAGTGGGGCAGGCCAGAAGTTCTATCGCAAATTGGGATAGCTCAGGCCACAGGTCAAGCCTGCACACCCAGTGGTCAAGGGGTTCATCGCTCCTCAGAGTGTCGATATCTGCATATAAGGCGAGGTAGTCTGCTACCTGTCGGTCGAGTCGTTCTCTGAGGGTGGACCCCGAAGGGCTGTGGCGATGCGTAGGACTTAAAAAGCTCTGCATGTCCTCCATCAACAACACGTCTGTAAAGCGTCCTGTCCTTGCCGGTGTGGTCGTGGTAGGAGGAGGATTACTTTCACCTCTTCCCCTGTTAGATTCCCGTTGTGCTGTGACATCACCCTTATACGCAGTGTAAAGCATACTTTTTAATTTATTTTGGAACTGCTGCCTCCTTTCCGACTTCTGGGTAACATTTCAGGCACTTTCTGCTTATACAGGGGGTCTGGTAGCATGGCCACCCAGTACAGGTCGTTCTCTTTCAGCCTTTTTATACGAGGGTCCCGCAACAGGCACGACAGCATGAAAGACCCCATTTGCACAAGGTTGGATGCCGAGCTACTCATGTCCCGTTCTTCGTCCTCACTGATCTCACTGAAGGTCAGTTCTTCCCCCAAGCCACGTACAACACCACGGGTCCCAGATAGGTGACAACAACGAGCACCCTGGGATGCCTGTTGTGATTGGTCTTCCTCCTCCTCAAAGCCACATTCCTCCTCTGACTCTTCTTCCTCAGACTCCTCTTCCAGCGTTGCCCCAGGTCCAGCAAGCAATGCTGATACGGCTGTTTCTGGTGGTGATGGTGACCACAACTCTTCCTCTTCACACTCATCTACGGCCTGATCCAGCACTCTTCGCAGGGCACGCTCAAGGAATAAAACCAATGGGATGATATCACTGATGGTGCCTTCAGTGCGACTGACTAGGTATGTTACCTCCTCAAAAGGACACATGAGCCTACAGGCATTGCGCATGAGCGTCCAGTAACGTGAAAAAAAAAAATTCCCAGCTCCGCAGAGGCTGTCCTAGCATCCCGGTCATACAAATACTCATTGACGGCTTTTTCTTGTTGGAGCAGGCGGTCGAACATTAGGAGTGTTGAATTCCAACCTGCTGTGACACCAGATATGAGTTGCACTGGTGACACTGTGCACTTGCAGGGCATGAAACACACACGCGTGCAGGTAACTGACTGCTATTATATTACAGTCACAATTGTTGTTTTATTTTAAATGTAATCTACTGTGACACCAGATATGAGTTGCACCGGTGACACTGTGCACTTGCAGGGCCTGAAACACACACGTGTGCAGGTAACTGACTGCTATTATATTACAGTCAAAATTGTTGTTTTTTTAAAATTGTAATCTACTGTGACACCAGATATGAGTTGCGCTAGTGACACTGTGCACTTGCAGGGCCTGAAACACACACGCATGCAGGCAACTGACTGCTATTATATTACAGTCAAAATGTTTTTTTTTTTTTTAAATCTAATCTACCGTGACACCAGATATGAGTTGCACTGGTAACACTGTGCACTTGCAGGGCCTGAAACACACACGCTTGCAGGCAATTGACTGCTATTATATTACAGTCACAATTGTTGTTTTATTTTAAATGTAATCTACTGTGACACCAGATATGAGTTGCACTGGTGACACTGTGCACTTGCAGGGCCTGAAACACACACGCGTGCAGGTAACTGACTGCTATTATATTACAGTCAAAATTGTTGTTGTTTTTTTAAATGTAATTTACTGTGACACCAGATATGAGTTGCGCTTGTGACACTGTGCACTTGCAGGGTCTGAAACACACACGCTTGCGGGCAACTGACTGCTATTATTTTACCGTCAAAATAGATTTTTTTTTTTTTAAATGTAATCTACTGTGACACCAGATATGAGTTGCACTGGTCATACTGTGCACTTGCAGGGCCTGAAACACACACGCGTGCAGGCAACTGACTGCTATTATTTACAGTCAAAATTGTTGTTGTTTTTTTTTAAATGCAAGCTACTGTGACACCAGATATGAGTGGTGGCACTGGGAAAGTGAGCACAGTATACGCTGTGAGCCTGACACACACGCTGGCAGGCAACTGCAATTAGATTACACAGAAAAAAAAAAAACAGACTGATGTACTAGCCCTAAAAAGGGCTTTTTGGGGTGCTGTCAGGACACTGTCCTTACAGCAGAGATCAGATGAGTCTTTCAGGACTGGAGTGGACATTGAATACACTAGCCTAGCTATCGATTTCCCTATTAAATCAGCAGCATCTACACTGTCCCTCCTCTCATTAAGACTGCATCTTCCGAATGAATCTAAAATGGATGCTGTCCAGGAAGTGGGAGGGTCTGGGAGGGAGGGTATGCTGCTGATTGGCTTGAATGTGTCTGCTGACTGTGAGGTACAGAGTCAAAGTTTACTCAATGATGACGAAGAGGGGGCGGACCGAACATTGCATATGTTCGCCCGCCGCAGCGAACGCGAGCAAGCTATGTTTGCCGGGAACTGCTCACCAGCGAATAGTTTGGGATATCTTTACTTCCCGACCTTGGAATTGTGACCTGGATAAAGCTTGCCTTATTGGACTGTGTTCAGACTGCACTTTGGACTGTGTCCTTGGGACTTCGCACTGGTGTCCCTAACCCAGGAGGTAGCGGCTTGGTTGGTTCCTTGCGGCGAAGTCGAAATCTCTGTTTAGGGAGTTAAAGTGAGAATACCTGGGAACTGCCAGGACAACGCCCTTCGGTTTAGCCCAAAGCCAAACTAGTAATTATAGGGGTCCTATTCCACTGTTCGTAACACCTGTACTTAAAAAATGTTATGACTATTGGATTTATAGGTCTGAACTGGAAGTATTATATATAGAATGTTAAATAATTGTCCATCATGTGGTAAAAAACAATAATTTGTGGAAAGTCATCCTCACTTTTATTTTCTCAAATCTGTAAAAAAAAAATCCATTTACTAATTTAAAGTGCTGATTGCAACAAAAAATGTAATTTAATATTATACAGCTCAGTGCTACTTCCTGTGAATATGTTATTTATTCTCTTTATACAACTAGATGATGACAGATTGTGAAGTCCAGGGGACCGTCTACATTGTTTCTAATGTGAAAAAAAATGTTGAACTATTTGTTTACTATTTCTTTTAAGTCCATGATTGGCGTTAACACCAGTCACAGACTTTGCGTCCCCAGGTATCTGCTTTGTAAAACAGCAAAAAAAAACAATGCTTCTAAGTGGGCATCATCTTTAAAGTCCTGGCTTCTTCTTAGGTCAAATTTTGTTTTGTGAATCTGAATATCCTGGGAAATTACTAGCTAGAGCCATCCGCAATCAAGAGCCCAGAAAGGATGTCAGCAGGATTCATTCCTCACCAGTAGAGTTGAGCGGACACCTGGAAGTTTGGGTTCAACGGGTTCGGCCGAACTTCACAAAAAAGTTCGGGTTAGTAATCAGAACTTTACCCGAACTTAACCCCGAACCTGAACCCTATTGAAGTAAATGGGGACCCGAACTTGTGGACACTAAAATGGCCATACAAATGTAATGGAAAGGGCTAGAGGGCTGCAAAAGGCAGCAAAATGTGCTTAAGGGCATGTCAAGTGCTCTGCAAACAAATGTGGATAGGGAAATAACTTAAAATAAAATAAATAAAAATTAAAAATTATTAACCTGCAACTCAGAGGAGGAGGTGGAAGGGGAGTCGAAGGTTGAGGAGGCAGTGAATGTGGTGTTGTAGGTGGAAATGGCAATGGAGGAGGAGGAGATAGCTAATGTTTTTCTTTTTTTATAAATTGGGGTAGCCCCCAAAATAATGTGACAAATAAAAAAAAGAAATCAATAAATAAGTGCACTTAAGTACAAGAATGTAGGGTTGAGGCGGGTATAAATGTCTATTCGGCACAAGGTACAGACAAGTCTTGTGTGATCCAAGCCTGGTTCATTTTAAAGAACGTAAGCTTGTCCAGTTTGGCTGTGGACAGGCGGCTGCATTTGTCTGTAATAGCGCCCCTTGCCATGCTAAGTACACATTCAGACAATACACTGGCTGCAGGGAAAGCCAGCGTCTCCAAGGCAAAAAGGGCAAGCTCAGGCCATGTGGACAATTTGGAGAACCAGAAGTTGAATGGGGCAGAACCATCAGTCAGTACGTGTAGGCATGTGCACATGTACTGTTCCACCATGTTGTTCAAGGTTTTTGAGTAGTCTCCGAGACATTTCTCCCGGTTAGCCAGAATCCTACTCCGCACTGATGAGGGGCAACACCCCGAAACAGCTGTCTGTGGATGGATAACTGGCTTAGGTTTTCCCCGTCACATCCTTAAAGCTTGTAAAAAAGTGGGATCTTGACACAGGGGCCACTTAATATGGTGGATTTGGTGATCTCTGTAATGGAGACACCCCTTTGCTCGGTTTTCCTTCCTTTGAGGGATATCTGGCTTTCATTGTGTTGTAGACCCATAACTGGGGCTCCACATTTATTTTGCATATTACTGTTTCCCAGGGAGCTTTGCACTTCGGATTGCTGTGTTGAGACTCTTAAATGAGGCTCAGCTGTGTTTTTTTCTAGCTGGTCTCCCTGAGATCAGCTGTTGTTGTGTTTGAGTAGTCTCCGAGGCATTGCTCCCGGTTAGCCAGAATCCTACTCCTCACCGATAAGGGACAACACCCTGAAACTGCTGTCTGAGGATGGATAACTGGCTTAGGTTTTCCCCATCACATCCTTAAAGCTTGTAAAAAAGCGGGATCTTGACATAGGGGCCACTTAATATGGTGGATTTGGTGATCTCTGTAATGGAGACACCACTTTGCTTGGTTTTCTTTCCTTTGAGGGATATCTGGCTTTCCTTGTGTTGTAGACCCATAACTGGGGCTCCACATTTATTTTGCATGTTGTTCAAATGCTGCCTCCTGCTAGGATGTTCCATATCAGCTGGTGGTGCCGGTTGCTGTGGCATGGTTGCAAAGCTTTTCCACATTTCGGCCATGCTAACCCTGCCTTCTGAGGTGCTGGCCGTGACCCAGCTGCATTGGCTTCCTCCTCCTCCTCTGCCTTCGCCTTGTGCTTCCACTTGTCCCCGGTGTCCGTTGGGAATGCCCTCAGGAGCACGTCTACCAGCGTGTGCTGGTAGTCACGCATCTTCTTATCACGCTCCAATGAGGGAATTAAGGATGGCACGTTGTCCTTGTAACGGGAATCCAGCAGGATGGCCACCCAGTAGTCAGCTAAAGTTAAAATGTGGGCAACTCTTTGGTCGTTACGCAGGTACTGCAGCATGTAGTCGCTCATGTGTGTCAGGCTACCCAGAGTTAAGGATAAGCTGTCCTCTGTAGGTGGTGTATCATCTGTGTCCTCCGTATCCCCCCAGTCTCACTCCAGTGATGGCCATGAGCTGTGTTGGGTGCCACCCTGCTGTGAACTCGGTTCCTCCTCCTCCTCCTCTACCTCATACTCCTCCTCTTCGTCCTCCAGAACTGTGCCCTGGCTGGCCACATGTGTACCTGTTCTGCTGGTGCAGGAACCCACCCTCTTCTTAATGACTGGCCTGAAACACTGTGAAATGCCCCCTCTTTCTCCTCCTCTTCCTCCTGTGACACATCCTCTACCATCATCGCCCTAAGTGTTTTTTCAAGGAGACATAGAAGTGGTATTGTAACGCTAAGAACGGCGTCATCGCCACTGGCCATGTTGGTTGAGTACTCGAAACACCGCAACAAGGCACACAGGTCTCGTGTGGAGGCCCACTCATAGGTGATCCATGCGTGCTGCAGCTGAAACTCCACTATGGCCTGCTGCTGCTCACACAGTCTCTCCAGCATATGCAAGGTGGTGTTCCACCTGGTGGGTACGTCGCATATGAGAAGATGAGCGGGAAGGCCGAAGTTGCGCTGCAGCGCAGACAGCCGAGCAGCAGCAGGGTGAGAACGCTGAAAGTGCGCACAGACGGACCACACTTTCTGCAGCAGCTCTGACATGTCTGGGTAGTTTTTAAGGAATTTCTGCACCACCAAATTCAGCACATGCGCCAGGCAAGGGATGTGCGTCAAACCGGCTAATTCCAGAGCTGCTATGAGATTTCGCAAAATTATCGCACACCACCAGGCTGGGCTTGAGGCTCACTGGCAGCAACCACTTATCAGTCTGTTCTTCTATGCCCCTATACAGCTCTTGTGCGGTGTGGAGTTTGTCCCCCCAAACACATGAGTTTTAAAACCGCCTGCTGACGTTTACCCCTGGCTGTGCAGAAGTTGGTGGTTAAGGTCTTTAGGCATGGCTGTGATGGCTTCTTAGGGCAAAGTAGTGAAATGCTTGTTGATTGGCTGCCCTGAAGCCTTTTAAAAAGGGTGAAGAAATCGTCGAACAATGAACCCAAACCCAAACTTTTACGAAAATGTTCGGATCCGGGTGCAGAAAACCGTAAAGTTCAGTACGAACCCGAACTATACAGTTCGCTCAACTCTACTCACAAGATATAATTTTCGAGGATCAGGGACAAATGAGGGAGGAGTTCTTTAGGTATATCTCTGAGACATATAAAACGTTGAATAACATATCTATTAGTAGTGTAGATTCTTATTTGAAGGCTTTTGCAATGTCAGTACTATCAGACATCCAGAGGGAAATGATTGAATAAAATATAAAATTGTGGGAAATACATGCAGCAATTCAAGCGTGCACAGGGAATTCTTCTACTGGCCCTGATTGCATTCCATTTGAAGTGTATCAAAGGTATAACAACAGAACCCTTCCATATTTGTTGGAGGTATTTAAAAAATCCATTAAAAGTGGAAGGCTATCAGAATCTATGCTAGAAGCAGTTATTATTACTCTAATCCCCAAAATAGGTAAAGATTAGTGTTGAGCAAGCATGCTTGGCCGATCACCTTTTTCACTCGAGCATTGCGATGCTCGGCTCATCGCAGTGTTCGGACGACACCGCGTGTGCTCGAGCGCGATGCTCGAGTCTCCACCACGCACGTTTGTTGGCTGCTACGCAGCCAATAAAAGTGCGGGAGGATTCTTCGACTCACTGTAATGCCTTAGCCATATTGGTTACTGGCATTACAGTGATTGAATGGGCAGAATGCGTCATCGGGTCCTATATAGCATCCGATGCTATGTGGTTCAGCTCAGACTTAGTCAGGGCGAGCTGCAGCAGAAGGGACAGAGAGTGTAGGGAATTGTGTTTTTTTTTTTAGGTAGTTTGATTGTTAGAGACCCAGCAGTCCTTTTAAGGACTATTGTTTTATCTGGCTGCGAAATATATTAGCGCAACGTACACTAAATTGCGTGCAATTGTTTGGCTGCTGGTGACAGCAGCAACAAAACTTGCGCTACATCTCCTGCATAACGTTCGCCCCTGGTGACAGCAGCGGCATTACCAGCGTTATATCTCCTGTATAACATTATCCGCTGGTGACAGCAGCAACATTACTTGCGCTACATCTACTGTATAACGTTGGCCACTGGTGACAGCAGTGACATTACCTGCGCTACATCTCCTGTAAACCGTTAGTCGCTGGTGACAGCAGCAACATTACCTGCGCAGCATGTCCTGTATAATGTTTGCGCATCCCAAATAGCTGTGACATTCCCTGTAATTTTTTATTAGCCGTGGGTGACAGCAGTGGCATTACCTGCGCTACATCTCCTGTATAGCGTTTGCGCATCATAAATATCAGTGACATTCAGTTTAATTTTTTCACCGCTGCTCACAACGACATTACCTGCTCTGCATCTCCTGTATAGTGTTTGCCCATCATAAATATCCGTGACATTCAGATTAATTTTTTCGGTGCTAGTGACAGCGACATTACCTGCTCAACATATCCTGTATAGCGTTTGTGCATCTTAAATATCAGTGACATTCAGTTAAATTTTTTCACTGCTGGTGTTAGCTGGTGCACTAATGTACGTGTGACATACTTTCAAGCATATATACCATTTAATATGATGAAGGCGAGCAGTAAGGGACGGGGAAGTGACAGTGCTGCTTATGGTGCATGCAGAGGCAGTGGCCCTGGGCGCGGTGAAACTGTGCCTGCTGCCAGAGCACAAGAAACACACTCATCCACGATACCTAGCTTCATGTGCCAGCTAGCAGGGCGGCGCAGGACAAGACTTTCGAAGTTATACCAGTGCGACCAGGTGGTCAGTTGGATTGCAGCAGATAATGCTTCTAGTCGGTTAAGCACCACCCTGTCTTCTAAAAAGTCTACTTTCTGTAGATAAGAGTATGGTCAACAGAATCCTCACCCTGATGCTCTTTCCTCCCACCATGGAGAGTCTTTGCAAACAAGTGATCCCACACTCTTATATTCCGAGGAGCTCTTTTCATGGCCATTCCATGATTTGGCCCTCTCTCAAAGCCCGCTTGATGAGGGACATGAGCAGATCTTGAGCACTGTTACCCAAACTCTTGAGCATCCACAGTCAGAAATAGATGATGGTGGGGAAACGCAATTAGTGTTTCACGAGGTGGATGATGATAATGAGACACAGTTGCCAATAAATGAGATTCTTGTTAGGTTAACAAGCCAGGAGGATGACCAGAGTGAGGAAGTTGAAGAGGAGGTGGTGGACGATGAAATCACTGATCAATCCTGGGAAGATGGCAAGCCGAGTGAGGACAGCAGTACAGAGGGGCAGGGATCCGCAGCAAGGCAACAGGCTGGAAGAGGCAGTGGGGTGGCAAAAGGGTGAAGGCAGAAATCTCCCTTGCCAAGGGGTAGGTGTTCCACAGTCTGGCACTTTTTTGAGGAAAGTGCGGACGATAAAATAATTGTAATTTGCAACCTGTGCCGTACCAAAATGAGCAGGGGTGTGAAAACTAGCAAGCTCACCACCACCAGCATAATCATTCACATGGCACCAAAGCACCCTAATAGGTGGGCCAAAGGCCTGGGTCCACAATCAGTGTCTGCGGGTCACACCACTGCCGTCTCTTCCCCTGTGTTACGTGCTGTCAAATTCTCTGTCCAAGACGCAGGCCCGGATGCCTCCCGCCCTGCACCTAGACCTTCGCAAGCACAATCATCTAGCACATCTACTTCTGTGTCCCAGCGCAGCATACAGATGTCCATATCCAGGCTTTGAACGAAAGCGCAAATACCCAGCCACCCACCAACAGGCCATAGCACTAAATGTGCACCTTTACAAATTGCTGGCCCTGGAAATGTTGCCATTTAGGCTTGTGGACACAGCAGGGGCTGACTGGCAACTTTTGGCCCAGGGGGCAAGTAACACCCAGAGGCCCACTGAGCCCCCGTCTACTTCCTGATTCGCTGTCACAAGAGGCTGGGCGGGGAGCTGCGGGAGGAGAGCACAGCCTCCTTCGACAGCATTGACAGCTATCTCCGCCCCCACACCTCCGCTCTCTTGATCTGTCACAGGAGGCTGAGCATTGCGGAGAGGATAGATGTTGGCCACTCACATCGCTTATAGCCCCCCCCCCCTTATGTGCCAGTAGCCGTCCCCCTTATGTGCCAGTAGCCGTCCCCCTTAAGTGCCAGTAGCGGTCCCCCTTAAGTGCCAGTAGCCACCCTTATGTGCCAGTAGCTGTCCCCCTTATGTTCCAGTAGCCGTCCCCCTTATGTGCGAGTAGCCGCCCCCCTTATGTGCCAGTAGCCGCCCCCCTTATGTGCCAGTAGTCCCCCCTTATGTGCCAGTAGCCGTCCCCCTTATGTTCCAGTAGCCGTCCCCCTTATGTGCCAGTAGTCGTCCCCCTTATGTGCCAGTAGCCGTCCCCTTATGTGCCAGTAGCCGCCCCCCTTATGTGCCAGTAGCCGTCCCCCTTATGTGCCAGTAGCCCCTCTTATGTGCCAGTAGCCCCTCTTATGTGCCAGTAGCCCCTCTTATGTGCCAGTAGCCCCTCTTATGTGCCAGTAGCCCCTCTTATGTGCCAGTAGCACCCCCTTATGTGCCAGTCGCCCTCCTTATGTGCCAGTAGAATCCCCCCCTCACCTTATCATGTGCCAGTAGAATACACCCCCTCTCGGTTATCATGTGCCAGTAGAATCCGCCCCCTCACTTTATCATGTGCCAGTAGAATCCCCCCCCTCACCTTATCATGTGCCAGTAGATTCCCCCCCCCCTTTATCTTATGTGCCAGTAGAATCCCCCCCTCACTTTATCATGTGCCAGTAGATTTCCCCCCCCTTCTTTATCTTATGTGCCAGTAGATTCCCCCCCCTTATCTTATGTGCCAGTAGATTCCCCCCCCTTTATCTTATGTGCCAGTAGACTCCTCCCCCCTTTTATCTTATGTGCCAGTAGATTCCCCCCCCCTTTATCTTATGTGCCAGTAGATTCCCCCCCCCGCCAGTAGCCCCCAAAAACACAAAAAACAAACAAACAAACATACAAATAACAGTTATACTTACCTCCAGCGAGCGATGCAGGCCTCTTCTGGCCTGGGTCCCTTGCTGTACCGCTCCGGCGGCGCGATGACGTCATCGCGCCGCCTGCACCAACCTCTGATAGGCTGCCGGCCTAGTGCTGGCAGCCTATCAGAGGAACAGGGAGGGGACACGCCTCTCCCTGCTCTGCCGCAGCACAGCCATCTGTATCGCCGTCCTGAGGACGGCGATACAGATGACTATGGAGATGAACGCTTCCACAGTGGAAGCGTTCATCTCCCTGTGCCCTGCCGCCGGCCGTCCCCACTTGTCACCAGGGCCGCGGCAGGGCACATGCACTACAGAGGGGCCCGTTTACAGAGGCAACAGAGGGGCCCGGGGGGCAATTGCCCCCCTGCCCCCGGCCCAGTCCGCCCCTGGGACACAGAGGCTTTCCACAGCCTGATGGCGGTGGCTGTCCCTGGTTACTCAGTCCCCAATCGCCACTATTTTTCTCGGTGTGCCATCCCCGCCTTACACCAGCATGTGTCCCATAACATCCCCCATGCCCTGACCAATGCAGTTATTGGGAAGGTCCACTTAACAACTGACACATGGACAAGTCCTTGTGGCCAGGGATGCAACATTTCCCTGATGGCACACTGGGTGAATGTTGTTGAGGCCGGGAACGAGTTGTACCCAGGGATGGCATAGGTGCTACCGACGCCAAGGATTGCGGGCCCTACTTCCATCAGGATTTCCGCCACCACCTACATTAGTGGCTGCAACCTTTCCTTCTCCTCCTCCACATCCTCCTCCACTTCCACTTCTGAATTCTTATCTTGCAGCACCAGTCGGTGATCAGTCAGTAGCAGTAGCAGTAGCAGTGTAGCACTGCAGGAGGGAAGCGGCAGCAACAGGCTGTGCTGAAAATAACTTAGTTAGGTGACAAAAAACACACCGCCGTAGAGCTGTGGCAGGGTATAAGAGACCAGACTGAGCTGTGGCTCTCGCCACTCAACCTACAACCAGGCATGGTTTTGTCTGATAATGGCCATAACTTGGTGGCGGCTTTGGAGCTCGGCAAGCTCACACACATACCATGCCTAGCCCACGTGTTCAACTTAGTGGTTCAGCGGTTTCTCAAAACCTACCCCAGTTTGCCTGAGCAACTGGTGAAGGTGCACCGCGTGTGTGCCCATTTCTGAAAGTCATGTACAGCTGCCGCCGGTCTGGCAACGCTGAAGCAACGCTTGCAATTGCCAGCTCACCGATGTGAGCACGCGCTGGAACTCCATATTCAACATGTTGGCCAGGCTTTGTGAGCAGCAGAGGAATACCAGCTGCAACATGGTCGTCACCTTGTGAGCGGCGATTCCACTATTATCAATGAAACCATCCCACCGCTGTGTCTATTAAAATGCTCGCTGCTCACAATGAAGGCGGATGCTTTGCACATGGAAGAGGTGGAAATGGGGGAAGACAGTACACAGGGTGATATCCAGACCAGCCTCAGTTCTTCTTCTCAGCGCAAATTGGATGATGATGAGGAGAAGAAGGAGGAGCAGAGGGTAGTACCCATAGCTGGTTTATTCCATGTGTTCAGCGTGGATGGGCCGAAGAGAAAGAAGAGGATGAGGAGATTGAGATAAGGACAGTGAAGTCTTGTCTGTTGGGACTGTGGCACACATTACTGACTTTATGTTAAGCTGCCTTTCCCGTGACCATTCCGTTATATGCATTTTGGTCAACACCAATTACTGGTTGTTCATCCTTCTCGACCCCTGCTACAAAGAGAACATCTCTCATTCCTGTGGTGGAGAGGACTAGCAAAATGGTGCAATACCAGAAGGTCCTAGTAGAAAAATTGCTCCAAAAACGCTATTGGCAGAATACGCAGTTCCTTGGGCAAACGAGGATGATAGACGAGGGGAACACACAGCAGTTTCAGAAGAGGCAGGGCAACACTCTGCATGGCCTGGGACAGTTTCATGACACCCTGCCAGCACCCTCAGCCTGATGCGTGGCCTAGTATCACAAGTAGGGAAAAGTTTTGGAAGATGGTGAATGAGTACGTAGCAGACTGTGTCAGCGTCCTCGGTGATCCCTCTGTGCCTTACAACTAGTGGGTGTCCAAGGTGGACATGTGGCACGAACTGGTACTGGTACTTTGGAGGTGCTGGCCTGACCTGCTGCCAGCATTTTGTCATAACGGGTATTTAGTGGTGGTGGGGGCATAATAACTGATAAACGCATCCGTCTTTCAACTGAAAATGCTGACAGGTTGACTCTTATCAAAATGAACAAGGCCTAGATTACCCCTGACTTCTGTTCTCCACCAGAGGAAAGCGGCGGAAAATAAAGGCACTTTAAATGTGGCTTTTATGGTATATTGAATACACTGTATTCCCATGCACACCTTCCACCGCAAAAAAGGGTATATGGTTTAATCTTCCTTTTCTCGTCATCCTACTCCTCTTCCCCTTAATCATATCAACATGCTTATTAGTCTGCCCTCTCTCCTTATGTTTTAGATGGTCAGATCAGCAGAAGGCCCTCACCCCTAATATTTTAGAGGGTCACCTCACCAGCAGGCCCTTGCTCCTATGGTTTTAGAGGGTCAGCTCAGCAGCAGACCCTCTCCCCTAATGTTTTATAGGGTCACCAGCAGACCCTTACCTTTAATGTTTTAGATGGTCAGATCAGCAGTAGGCCCTCGCCCATAATGTTTTTGAGGGTCACCAGCAGGCACTTGCTAATAATGTTTTAAAAGGTAAGCTCAACAGCAGACCCTCACCCCTAATGTTTTAGAGGGTCACCAGCAGACCCTCGCCCCTAATGTTTTAGATGGTCAGATCAGCAGCAGGCCCTCGCCCATAATGTTTTATATGGTCAGCTCAGCAGCAGGCCCTTACCCCTAATGTTTTAGATGGTCAGCTCGACAGCAGGCCCTCGTCCACAAGGTTTTAGATGGTCATCTAAGCAGCATGCCCTCGCTTATAATGTTTTAGATGGTCAGATCAGCAGCAGGCACTCGCCCCTATTATTTTAGAGTGTCAGCTCAGCAGCAGACCCTCAACCATAATGTTTTAGATGGTCAGCTCAACTGCAGGCCCTCGCCCATAATGTTTTACAGCAACCTTCAGCACTCCAGCTGTTGTGAAACTACAATTCCCAGCATGCTCTATTCATTTCTATGGAGTTCGGAGAACAGCAGAGCAAGTATGCATGCTGGGAGTTGTAGTTTCACAACAGCTGGAGTGCCGGAGGTTGCCTACCTCTGTTTTAGAGGGTCACCAGTAGGCCCTTGCTCCTAATGTTTTTGAGGGTCGCCAGCAGGCCATCAATCATAATTTTTCAAGGGTGTGTATGATGCCCTCCTTTATGTGTTATAAAGGGTGTATTGGAGTGCTAGTTCCTTGTAATTTTTGGCAGCCCTTTCACTTAGTGCGTAGGCTTTATGATTGTAGGGGTCCCACTACCTGAACATTTGTACCACAATGTGAATGAGGCCCTCCTTTATGTGATATACAGGTTGTATCGGAGTGCCTCTTCCTTGTAATTTTTGCCAGCACTTTCACTTTATATACAAGTAAATATTAAGGAAAGAATGTTTTCTAAAAATGTTTCCTCTAAAAGCGATTTTATCTTCGGTTTTGTGCGTATTATTGTCAGTCTGTAAAAGTGGCGCACTACTTGGACAACATCGTTCCCAGCAACGACCTCAGAGTCCAAGATGCATCCAGACATCCTCCTCAAGCTGTTCCCGAACCATTTCAGTGGTGTTTCCATCAATTTCTGACCTTTTCCTATGAACCAGACAACCTCCCCTCTTCAGAGCAGGGGGTGCCTGGTTTAATGCTTTGGTTCTCCCATTGACTTCCATTGTGCTTGGGTGCTTTGTCAAGCATCTGAGCATCCCAAAGTATTCTACTCAAGCACCCGAGCACTTTGGTGCTCAATCAACACTAGTAAAGATCCCTTGGAAAAGGGTTCCTACAGACCAATATCCGTACTCAACACAGATGTTAAATTGTTTTCAAAAATACTTGCTATAAGGCTTGGTAAAGTAATAACTTTGTTGGTTCATTCGGATGCATATAGCTTTGTCCCTTCCAAGGATAATCATAATTTGCATTGTCTTTTTGCTAACATACAGTTTTTAGGGGAGGGTTCATGCTCCATCTTGTCACTTGATACCACTAAGGCTTTTGACACGATGGAGTGGGAATTTCTCTAGAATGTGATGGTTAGATTTGGGGTGAGGTATAGTAATAAGTGAAGTAATGAAAAATTTGATTGGGCTGTTTCGCCGAATTTCACAAAGAAATTAGATTCATTTCAAATTAGCTTGTCACAAATTGCATTCCTTTGTAAGTAGCAGGCGCAATGTCGGGAACGGCCATAGCGACACCCCGTCATTGAACCCCTCAGATGACGCGCTCATAGTTGATTTCTAAGCATGCAGAAATTTTGCTTTCAGGGAATCAAATTTTTCCAGAAATTTGGATCAAAATCTATTATTTTGGCTTCAATTTGCTCAACACTAGTGAGGGATATTGATATGGTTAAACTTCTGTATAACCATCCAATGGCTAAAGTTAATGTTAACAGGGGTCTAACTTCGAGCTTTAATATAACCAGAGGTACCCCTCAGGGTTGTCCTCTTTCACCATTATTGTTTGACATCTATATTGAGCCCTTGGCAATTAGTATTAGACAAGATGCTATTATTAAGGGCTTTGCGATATGAGGCAAAAAAGATCTTCTATTTCTATACGCACATGATTTATTATTTGATATAAACCATACTAATAATAAATTACCAATAATTATTTAAGTTTTAGAGCATTTTGGTGAAGTATCAAGACTACATACTAATTTGCCTAAGACTGCTTTTTTGCTGTTGGATGGTTTTGAATTAGAAAATAGGGGGACCTTGAGGGTCTTGGGTGCGTCAGAATCATTAAAATATCTTGGCATTAGGATACCATCAAATATTGATGACTATATAATACTCAATTTATTGCCATTGATTTCTAAACTAAGGTCTAACATCATGTCATGTTTCAGATTACTGTTATCAAGAGCTGATAGAATATCGCTTGTCAAAATGGTGCTTTTGATACAATTTTTGAATGTCTTGAGAATTTCATCTATTTGGATTGAGGATAAATATTTTAAAATAATTGAGTAAAATGTTAATGATATAATCTGGGAAAGAAAATGTTTCAGGATACAAAAGGAGGGTTATTCCTTATGGAGGAGTGTTATTCCTCCCCCCCACTTCAAGGGATACTTTCTAGCTTCACAATTACAGATTTGTTCTGATTGGGTACAAAGTCCTATGCTTAAGATGCTGCTAAGACAATCGTTTATTGATAGTATATTTACTTTGTTAGAATCTGGGCATTTTAGGTATGCTGAACATAAATCTCAAGCTATTGGCATTCTTCTTAACTCCTTAAGGACCTATGACGTATATGTACATCATAAATCCGGCTCCTAAACATGGCACCCGCTCGCACGTACAGTGGGAGCCATAGCCGTCGGGTTTCTGCTAATTTAAATAGCAGAGACCCACGGCACATGTATGCGATTAGCCATAAGTCTGAACGCATACATTTTACCCTTCAGATACCGAGGTCATATGTGACCACGGCATCTGATCAGGCCATAAGCGGAAGTCACGCTCTTCCGCTCCGGTAACAGAGTTCCCCGGCTGAGATCAGGGAACCTGTTACATCGCTGAAATAGCCCAATGCCTCAAGCAGGCTATGGTGCCTATTTCGGGAATATACCAATACAGGCCAATAGGTAGAAGCATTTTATTGTTATATTATAAATGAATTGTTCAATGATGGCTATATAGCCATCACTGAACACAATGGGCAATCTAATGATTGCCAGTTATAGTCACCCAAGGTGACTTAAATAAAGTAAAAAAAGTTTTTACAAATATAAAAAAAAAAGTTCAAATCACCACCCTTTCCTTAAAAGGATTCTGTCACCACTTTTCAGCTCTGTGAGCTAAACATATGCTCATGTTCAGGGTCTCATTATGATTCCTAATGTGGCCTTATAAACGAGATCTGTGGCTCAATTTTGCAAAAAAAACTGGTTTTACTAACCTGTCAATCATAGAAATAAGGTGCCCAAGGGGAGGTCCGGGGATGCAGGGTGCCCGGCTGCAGCCATCGTTGTTCATGCCCAGCTCCGCCTTCCCAGAGTTCTGCACCATCTCCTACTCCTCTGTTGCGCATCTCCCTCCCTCCCCCTCCTCCAGCTGTGAGATGCCGTGCATGCGCACAGGCTCAGCCTGATGCGCCCGAACGGACTGCTGGCAACGGCTTCTTCTAGCATAGTGCACATGTGCCGGCACTTCGCTAGAAGAAGCCGATCCAAGCAGTCCATACAGATCTCGTTTATAAGGCCACATTAGGAATCATAATGAGACCCTGAACATGAGCATATGTTTAGCTCACAGGGCTGAAAAGTGGTGACAGAATCCCTTTAAAATAAAAATACTCAAGAAAAAATAAACATCATGGGCATCGCCGTGTGCGAAAATGCCCATACAATTAACATATAACAATATTAATGGCAAATGGCGTAAAAAAATAAAAACAGCCAATTTTCCATTTTGCTATAATTTTGCTACAAAAAAGTTATAGGGGTCAGAATATGCTTATAAAATTATTATTTTTTTCCTCAAAGGTTTTAAAAAATGTTTTTAGTATTGAAATGCAAGTAAATTATACTTATGGTATCGCCATAACCGTACTGACCTGGAGAATGAAGATACCAGGTCAATTTTACCGCATAGTGTACAGTGTAAAAAAAAATTATTTTTCCGCTTCCTACTACATGGTATGCAACCATAAATGGTGCCATCAGAAAGTACACCTTATCCCGCTAAAAATAAGCCCTCATAAGGCTGTGTGAATGGAAAAATAAAAAAGTTAAGACTATGGAAAGGTGCGGAGTGAATAACAAAAATGGAAAATCTCAGGGTTCTGAAGGGGTTAATAGGTGCTGGATTACAGTAAGGGTACTATTGGGGATTAAGGGAGCACTTCTTTGTACCCTGCTCTTGAATAATTATTATTAGTAAGAATTTTTAAAATGTCTGATTATCAAATTTGGGTGGAAAATAATATAAAGTATGTTGCACGGGTTGCATGTTGGTAAGGAATTGGTAACATACAAACACCTAAAGTCAATAGGGAATTTTGGGTATCAAGGTATTTTTAGATATTACCAGCTGCATTCTGCATTTCCTCGGACACAGGATAAATCCCTGCTAAGTACTGAAACAAGCGCTTTTGCGGAATATCTTTTTAAGAATCAAAGTTGTAAGGTTATGCTCTCACAAATATATAGGTTGATCATTAAAGAGTCTTCAAAGGGTCTCAATTCCCCTGGTCAGAGGGCATAGAGTTTGGAGATTAAGGCCATTTCCCAGGAGAACTGGGAGAGTATTTACAAGAACCTCGTGAATGTGTCACAAATTTAATCACGTTTTGGTTATGAATAAGATGAGAATTAGTGATTAGGGCTGAGCAAACCCAAACTGCAAAGTATGGGTTCATACCAAACTTTGTGAGTTCGGGTACCTGGACCTAAGTACGGACTTTTTCACTGAAGTCCGGGTTCAGGTTCAGTGTTCAGGTGATTTTATAATTTGCCACTATTATATGGTTATATCGGAAAATGATAATATTCTTAAGACAGCATGCAAAACAATATGGCTGTTCAGGGGTTAAAAAAACAACTCACCTCATCCAGTTGATCCCGCTACAGCAGCTTCTTCTATCTTCACTGAACAGGACCTGCGTGATGACGTCACTAGGGGGAAGGACATTTTTTTATCCCCTTAATGGCCATATATATTGTTTTACATTTTGTCTTAAGAATGTGATCATTTTCCGAAATAACCATGTTATAATGGAAAATAATAAAGTGAAGTTTGGGTCCCGATTGACTTCATTGGGGTTCGGTGTCAAGTTTGGGTCATGTTCGGGTCGGCCAAACTGGTTCTCTCATCCCTATTAGTGATACTTCTAATTGTCCACAATGTAATTATTGGAGGTTATTAAAGACAGACTGAAACTACAGATCCCATTGAAGTGCACAATGTATGATTCTTAATGATCTCTCAAAAGTTAATTGTAGCAATATGAAGGGAGTGCAGCTTAGTAAGTTAATATATTTTGGCTAGATTACTAATTCTACGTGTTTGGTTTTCAAAAGATACTCCAAATATTAACTGTGGCTCAATATGGTCAAGTGATATGAATATTTTCTATATAATGAAAGAAACAACTGGAAACAATGGAAAAACATGTTTTTTTGGTTATAATGACTGATTTTGCCTAATGAGTAAGGATTTTTGTTCTCTTTTTTATTATCTTCTCTTTTCCTGGCATGCCCTCAACACTCGGCCATATAAGTCAGTCAGCATCTTTAGTACACCATTTTCTTATTTTTTTTTTTTTTTTTCCTGAAACGGTTACTTACCAGAAAACTGCCAGATCTTTTTCAAAGTCACAATTAAAATTACAGATTTTAGCAGAAATTTAAAAATTTTAAGTCTTTAGACACGTAAGCTTATAGGTATTGTAACATAATTATAACTTAGTCAAATTGTTTTTATGTTCACATTTGCTCCCTGTGATCTTAAATTACTGGAAATGACATAGGTTCTGCTTAACAACAGATAGTACAAGCTCTATCCTAAAAAAATGACTTCACTTTCTATAGATGGCACTACATTAGTTGTGTCTAAAGATTAAGACTGATCATTGTGTTAATCTGCAAGATAATGCCAGTTGCCTTGAGAAAAGAGTACAGACCTCAGGTACTGATCGCTGTCATGTGTAGAAAACAGATACCCCCACACACTCCTTACCAAATGAGACATACTTTCCCGATGTTGTTATCCAATTGTCTTCTTTTAAGTACATTTTTAGTTAACATTCCAGCACCTGCAGTATAGAGCACCATCTAGTTCCTCGCTATCCATTAAAATGAGTCCAATGCCAGACTGGAGTGGACACTCTTTCAGCCCTAAATTCATTGTTTCTATGATACAGTATGCATGCTCTTGTCACTTCGATAATGGTAGACACAGACTGACTGTCCTGTGGCACAATATCAAACATATAAAGAAGTTATTGTTAAATAGCTCTTTCCCCTAAATGTTTCAAGTTAAATGAGCTATTATATTGTATTTTATAGGGAAGGCTTGTGGAATGTTATGAGATGATGTTAATAAAACAGCTATTAGTAGCTTAAAAAAAAAAAAAAAAAAAAAAACGTTTTGCAATTATAAAAACCATCTCTATGTTCTCGTTTTCAGTCCTATCTAATAAATAGTTTAATTTTAATTAACTTGTTCAATTTCTAATTAGCAAAGAGATAATCAGTAATTACATTTAGAATAAGATGCTAAAAGTGTTATTTAACCACTAGATTCTGTTAAGATAGATTTAATACATCTATAACATGTGTATTAAATTCAGGACAAAATGCAAAATGTAGCAAACGATATATATATATAAAATTTATACTTAAATGCATACTGTTAGCCATTGTGTAACAAAAAAAAATCTTTAAAAAATGAGGTTCCAAAAAACATTTTTTATATTCGGACTATAGAAGCATCCCGCAGCTCACTGACCCTTAGTCTCTGTAGATAATAGTCTCTAGATTGTGTGGCATAAAAGATGATAAAATGAATGATGAAACATGTTCAGGATTCCAAAGAGAGCACAAAGCAAGCATATTGTACATTTGTCTGCTTTTATTGGACATGTGGTGTATGAGTATCTATTAATTATAACATTTTTTACTGCTGAAAAATTCTTGCTGAGTACTGCACCTGTAGTTCCAGAATGTTGTAATGAGATCTAGGAATATTTGATTCCAGTCAATAGAGAACTAGTTTTCACTAGAAAAAAATCTGCAGAAATGAACTAAATAGGATTGTAATTAAATAGCTTGTTGAGATCTTAACAACTCCATCTCTGTGCTACAAATCCCACTAAGAGAAATGTGATCACACAGAAAGTTGAAATCTAATCATTGTAATGAAGATTAATGATTTTAGTATTGGTCAAAAGTTGCACCAATTATGACCTCTACTGCAGCCATTCGTGTTCAAGTTAAGTCATGTGGTAAATAATATATCCTTTTAATTCAGTCATCCATTATCTCCATTTTTAGCAAACAAATGGTTATCCAGTTGGTTAAAAGGTTGTCTGTTTTTGGGAAACCCATTTGTTTTTGACGCTTTAAGGCATCTTTGGATAACAAATGGCTGCCACAAAGGAGACCATTATTTAGTCCAGGGAAGTATCTGGAGGCTTTCTCAGCAGTAAAATACATGTTCCCTGACTTGCCTTGCTATGAATTCACCTTTTCTAAAGTGGCAATGCCATGAAAAGTAGCATCAGTGTTGAAACTCTCCTGCTACATAGAGCTTAAAGCTATCCTTTGGGTTTTCATATTGAAAACCTATCTGACTCTGCACACCCCCACCAATCAGCTGTTTGAGGAAGATGTAGAAGTCACTGAAGCTCTGGTGAGTGCTGCAGCCTCCTCGTAGCTTACCAAGCAAATTACTGTCCATTGTGGCTGTGTTTGATACCACAGTTCTGCCCCATTCACTTGAATGGAACTAAATTGCATCTAAGCCATGTGATGTCCCATAGCCTAGGGAGCGGCCGCAGCACTCACTAGAGTGTTGCTGCCTCTTCATATAGCTGATTGGCTGGGATGCAGGAAGTCATATCCTACTGATCTGATATTGATGACCAATTCTGAGGATAGGCCATCTATTTCTCCTCTATTTCCAGCACTGCTGCTGCGGTCCTTACATCTGGTCTGTGCATACTGGCTGCAGGAGTGGCATAACCATATATAGCTTATGATGAATACAACCAATAACTGAAAACAGCAAGAAATTGCAAAAGCCAGTGATTTGCTGCAGCAGTCAATTGACGTATAAGGCAATGTCCCTACTGCAGCCTGTAAACACAAACTAGAGGTGAAGATTGGAGTGTCAGCACTGGAAATGTAGTTGAGCAACACTATATTGGGGCAAGACCTTTTGAAATAAGTTACACAACACTTTAAAGAGTTTTTCTGGGTTATAACATTTTATGGCATATTCTAAGGAATGTCATTAATGCGTGAATGTTAAGATTCCTGCTCTAAGAACCCCACTAATTAGCAGAAAAAAGCAGGAGCTGGCACAGTTCTATATACAGAGCAGCTGGATAAACATTGAAGGAGCAATGGCAATCTGAAGATTACATTAGCCCACACTTTTTTGTTTTTTGCTCAATAGGGGTTCAGATCCACTGATTATATATTTTTCCTAATGGAATCAGTGGTATATTAATTAGTTAAATCTGCTTTATATTTATGTCTTCCCTAGGCTACTTTTACATTTGCATTGTGCCATCCGGTTTTGATATCCGGCACAGTATCTCAAACTGCAGCACAATGCTTCAGTTTTACTCATTTTGGCTTAACCTTTTTCTTTTTTTTTCTTTTCAATTGGTCTGTATTTACATTTTTTAGCAGTTTTTGTGCTATAGGGTTAAATTTCAGCCCTGCTTTAGAGTGTGTTAGTTTCAGTTCCACACTGAGCATCATGTTGTTGTTCTGATGGCTATGTATAGCCCCTATCTCTGAACTTCTGACCAGTCATAAATATTCTTATCAGTTTGATAAGTAGACTAACATAATACTCAATGTGAAACTGAAACTAAAATACTGTACAGCTAGGCTGAAACCATGTAGCACAAAAGCTACTGAAAATTTAAAATAAAAACCCATTGAAAAAATTATTTTTTGCTCAAAATGAGTAAAATGAAGTAAAAAAAAAATTGCCCCCAAAGGTATTCACAGCCTTTAACCCATTCTGGACATGTGATATACTATTAGATCACATGTTAGGTCTTTACATTTTACACCCACTTTGGAGCAGAGCAGGCACCATAGCAACCGGGAGCCTGCTGTGTCACACACGGCATCTGAGAGGCCGAAAACCCGGAAGGCTTCTAGGCTTATTACTTGTATATTATAATTGAAGCCAGCAGGTGGAAACACTGAATTGTACTTTAATACAATCTTTGTATATAATAATGAATATAAAACCTATACAAGCCCAAAAAAATTAAAACAAAATATACAAAATCAAATCACCCTCTTTTCTCCAAAATCAAAATAAATAAAAAATTAACATCATGGGTATTGTCACAGATGAAAATGCCCGCACTATTAAAATATAAAAATATTTATCCTATACTGTATATTTTAAAACAAAAAAAGAAAGTCAAAATGGCTGATTTAACTTTTTTGATCACTTTACCTCCCACAAAAAAGAAATAAAAAGGGATACAAAAAATGCACACCCTAAAATGGTATGAATGAAAAGTAAAGATCAAAAGGTCAACAACTACAAAAAATGAACCCTCACACAGCTCCATACACATAACTACAAAAAGTTATAGAGGTCAGAACATGGCAATGAAAAGAAAAAATTTATTTCTTACCAAGTTTTATTTTTTTGCATTATTAAAACATAAGAAAAACTGTGCAAATTGGTTTCACCATAATGAAACTAACCTGGAGAATAAAGAGCACAAGCCAGTTTTGCCACATAGTGGACAACAAAATAACAAAACCTATAAAACTGACACGACATTGCATTTTTCTTTCGAATTCCACCTCATTTGGAATTTTTTTCCAGCTCGCCACTATATCCTATGCAATATTAAAAGGTACTATTAAAAATTACAACTTGTTTCTCAAAAAATAAAAAAGTTATGGCTCCAAGAAGCTGGGGACTAAAATAATGATCACTATAAAATAATAACTATTTTAAATATATTAACAGACTCTTTGGAAACAGCAGTATGCCTTTCTGTCTTAATCTCTAGTATACTACCAGTTGTTAGATACAGAAAAAGAACACCATTTATTTAAGGATTTGGCCAAGCATGCACAAGTTTTCAAGAAGGAGGGGAGAGTGGGCCAATACCAGATATCTCTAGCATAACAACTTATATCCCCTGAGAGGGAAAGGCACTGAATTTTCCAATCTTTTTCCCCCTGACATAATCTGATGGAGGAGAGTTGGGAGGCCTTATATACAGTGCCTTTCAAAAGTATTCACCCCCTTGACTTTTTTTGTGTTTTGTTACATTACAGCCTTAAGTTCAATGTTCTGTTATTCTGAATTTTATGTGATGGATCAGAACAGTTCTAAGTTGGTGAAGTGAAATGAGAATAATATATAAATAAAACTATTGTTTAGAAATAGAAAACAGAAAATTGGCATGTGCATATGTATTCACCCCCTTTGTTAAGAAGCCCATAAAAAGCTCTGGTGCAAACAATTACCTTCACAAGTCACATAATTAGTGAAATTATGTCCACCTATGTGCAATCTAAGTATCACATGATCTGTCATTACATATACACACCTTTTTTGAAAGGCCCCAGAGGCTGCAACATTTAAGCAAGAGGCATTACTAACCAAACACTGCCATGAACACCAAGGAACTCTCCAAAAAAGTATGGGACAATGTTGTTGAGAAGTATAAGTCAGGGTTAGGTTATAAAAAAATATCCAAATCTTTGATGATCCCCAGAAGCACCATCAAATCTATCATAAACAAATGGAAAGATCATGGCACAACAGCAAACCTGCCAAGAGACGTCCGCCTACAAAAACTCACGGACTAGGCAAAGAGGGCATTAATCAGAGAGACAGCACAGAGAAATAAGTAACCCTGGAGGAGCTGCAGAGTTCCACAGCAGAGACTGGAGTATCTGTACATAGGATGACATGAAGCCATATGCTCCATAAAGTTGGGCTTTATGGCAGAGTGGCTAGAAGAAAGCTAAAACTTTCAGCTAAAAACAAAAAGGCACATTGTTTGTGAAAAGGCATGTGGGAGACTCCCAAAATGTATGGAGGAAGGTGCTCTGGTCTAATGAGACTAAAATTGAACTTTTTGGCTATCAAAGAAAACACTATGTCTGGCTCAAACCCAACATATCCCATCACCCAAAGAGCACCATCCCACAGCGAAACAAGGTGGTGGCAGCATCATTTCTTTGTGTGGGGATGTTTTTTAGCAGCCGGGACTGGAAAACTGGTCAGAGTTGAGGGAAAGATGGATGGTGCCAAATACAGGTATATTCTTGAGCAAAACCTGTACTACTCTGTGCATGATTTGAGGCTAGGACGGAGGTTCACCTTCCAGCAGGTCAACGACTCGAAACACACTGTTAAAGCAACACTTGAGTGGTTTAAGGGAAAACATCTAAATGTGTTGGAATGGCCTAGTCAAAGCCCAGATCTCAATCCAATAGAAAATCTGTGGTCAGACTTAAAGATTGCTGTTTACAAGCACAAACCATCCAACTTTAAGTTGCTGAAGCAGTTTTGCAAGGAGGAATGGGAAAAAATCCCAGTGGTAAGATGTGGTAAGCTCATAGAGACTTATCCAAAGCGACTTGGAGCTGTGATTGCCACAAAAGGTGGCTCTACAAAGTATTGACTTTAAGGGGGTGAAAAGTTATGCACATTGACCTTTTTTGTTATTTTGTCCCATTTGTTGTTTGCTTCACAATAATGTTAATTCCAGGTTGTGAGGCACCATAATACGAAAAAAGTCAAGGGGGTGAATACTTTTGCAAGGCACTGTACACAAGATAGTTGGCTGGTCCCAGGGAGTTAAGATGACTTTTTCTTTATGTGTATGGGGGCCTTGTGACCATTCTCATATGAGTAATTTTTGAAACAATGTAAATTACAAAGTTTCTTCAAAAAGAATTGACACAATCATTCCAGGCTCATTAACCTCTGGATACAGATGAGGAAAATTCAACATGATTTAATTTCATGAAATCTGAAACTTTTGTGATTTGTACAGATCTTTCAATATGGAAACCCCCATTTTACAGATCAGAAGACAGATTTTGCCCATTTTTTTAATCTATCTAAAGTGTGTTTTTAAACAGGCTGTTTGTTATCATACATTTATCCATAGCTACAACATATATGTCACTGTCACTTTGACATTAATAATGCTGTTGTCACGATGAGGGGGTAAGAGAAAGTGCAAAACTGACTCAGCCCACGCATCTGTCCCTGCCTACTTGTACTAACCCATCCTAGGTAACGGAGCGCAACTTGGTGGCGGTCCCTGACCTGAGTAAGTGCAGGAGAGACACACAAGACAGACAAAAACAAAGCAGTCCGACTAGCAGGGTCAAAAGGAAGCAGACGAGGACAAGTCAGAAAAGACTAGCCAGGAGTCAAAACCAGAAGATACAACCAGAATCCAGAAACAGATGAGCACAGAGCACACACGAGCCAAGATACAATACCTAACAAGGGGATATCACTGAGGACACACAAGGTATAGGACCATATTCACAGGCAACCTGTGGCCAGCAGACTGCCTGTATAAATAGGCCTAGCTGGGCAGTCACATGACATGGCCAGCGTCACGTGACTCACAACAGCCCAACTCAGCCGAGCACCGATCATCATTATCGGCACTCGGCTCCCCTGCAGCTCGCCTGCTGCCATGGAGACGAGGGTGCAAGCTATGTCCTTGCCCCTCTCCTTGCGCATGGTGCCGGCGGTGCAGAGGAGGAAGAGGGCAATGCCGATGCCCTGTAACAGCTGTCTGAACTTTTCAGGGCAAATTGAGCACTTTTAATTGGGACTAAATTTATTAAGACCAAATCTAATCTAAAGGCCGATTAGCATGATTTTTTAACCCAAAATAAATTTTGGGAAATTCACTAATCTATACCCCTGGACTATTGAAGACATATTTTAGCAGCTTTCCCATTTTAGTCTTATAAAATATGATTATTTCATATTCTATTGAATAGTACACTGATTAGGAATTCTCATCATGTTCCTAGCACAAATGAAATTCTTGTTTTGCTTTGTTACAAACTGGGCAGGGCGGCTTTATAAAATGTATTTACAAACAAGTCTTTTACCTTTGCTGGTGCCTTAGGGGAGGGAAGGAGGAGGGTGAAATACTCTAATGCACATCCAGATGCAATTTAAAGGACATTGATATATGGCTGTCTTCATTTGCTGAGTCAAATACAGTCATTGGAACTCTTCTACACGTTCAATTCATCTGTCCTGTTCTGTTATCCAGAGCATATTTTATTTTAAAAACACTTCTTCAAAGCTTCTATTTCAAGGCTGTTTCCTCTAGAAATCTATTCCTTAGTTATAAATTGGCCTCTGAGAAGAATTATAGAATTGCACATGTTTTTATTTAAATGTCTGTTTACTCGATTTCATCCCAATGCAATTTCCTTTGGAAGAAGAAAGGTTTGAAACTTAGGTCAAGTCATCATTGCTGAAAATTGTATTGTCACCTTTTTAGACCTAAACAGAGGAATAGCAGGGATTTAGGGCTTGATAAAATGTCTCAGGATCTGTCAATATTTGCAACACATAAAACTATTTCTAGATTTTCAAAATGACTTCTTGTCATGCTTGACATGAACACAATGGGTCAACATTTTTTTTGTTCATGTATTTCAGTCCACTGTAAAATAAAGGCTATATTCATCACATCATTGACGGGAAGATTCTCACAGTAGATGACATCATTTTTGTGTATGAAAAATCAACTTTCCTTTCAGGCTGTGAAAAACAAAGATACACACAGAAAACTGGCCTATATTAGTATATATATTAGTAAATAACCCCTATAATGTCTACAAAGTGGCTCAAAGCTTGGTAGTTACATAATTAAACACATACATTATCTTGGTCATTACAGTCTTTAATAGACATACAACTCTGTACTGTCTCTGCTATATTCACAAAGCAACTCAAGGTATAACTCCATGCAGTGTCTCTGCAGCCTGGCACTGATTGCGCTCTTGACTACTACTCACTTTGGCAAACTGAAAGTGGCCTACTGCAAGTCTACTCCACCAGACTTAGACTGCTTTCTTTGTCAGGGCCCCACTACTCTCCACAAATGCACTCAAGTTCTACAATGTCAGTCTGTCAGACTGAGAGCAATGATCTCACATCTGACAGGTTCTCCGCACAACACACTATCACACTAGTGACTTCCTACAAAAGAACATTGGGTGTGACAAACATCTCATTATATACTCTAGCTCTTTCATATGACCACATATGATGTGATGCTCCTGTATCCACACATATACAGCAGGTGTTAGCTGTATAATACGGCCAGCAATGACCAGGATTGGAGATAATGCCAATCCTGGTCATATAACCCTCTCAGATGCCTTTGTCAATAACTGACAGAACTATTTATGCTCTGTATACTGTGTACAGTATCCACTATATCTGAACATAGCTATAAACATATTTTAAACTACTTACAATAAGATTGGTAATTACAACTGGGATGCAGTTTGATCTGTCAAGAATGCTTAATGACAGACAGCCCATTTAATTATTCCAATGTCATAATGTTAACCTTGGTGTACTGATTTTACATAATGTTCCTATTTCTAACTTTGTTAACCTTTTTAAGCACCTGGACATAGCTGTAGCTTGCTCCATATATTGCAGGTGTCACCTGGCAGGAATCAGAGGTAAATCTAATGCCAGCAGTTTATCTGTCCCCTCAGATGACACGTTCAATGTCTGAATCAGTGGTAGTGCGGAACTACTGTGCCAAGTAACCAATTTGACATTGGGCTAAACACTAAGGGTGCAATTCTAGTGTCTTTAAACTTTATTGTGGGTTAACAGCCTCCCAGGATGGCCCCGATGTACTTGGCAGCAGACCCGCTATGATTTGAGACACTGCTGCAAAACACCAAGCACAGGCATGGCAAGACTCAGAATCAGACAAAATATAGTCAAGATCCAAAACACTGAAAACTGGTAGATAGGCCGTACAGAAACCAACACATATAGACCCCTGGACTGGTATATAGATATATAAACTTCTGGAACAGACTAAAGGAATTAGAACACTTGGACTTATCAAATGGACTTCAGTAACAGATTTCAGAAAATGCTCAGCTAACACAAAACAAAGTTGGCATACATAGATGGATGAGAAGTCAGAAATGCAGACTCAGGCAAAGCACAAACTATTGCTTAGAACTGGAAGACAGACTGCAAACAGATAAAAGCAAAACATGGCAAGACAGGCATAAAAAACATATCTAATAACTTAACAAGATAGACTACAGGAACCCATACAGACATACCAACTTTAAAAGACTGTTCAGAAACAACATGCACTTCAGGAACTATACAGACATGACATGAGCCTCCGGAACTATTCAGACAAAACAGGAATCTGTATACACTAAGAAAGAGCATTGCGAACCCATACATGCATTTAAGGTGTTTCAGGAGCCCATACAAGCACGGCAAACAAGCAGGAACTCATTTGCACCAGGCAAGAGCTATAGGAACATGTTCACACTTTACAACAGCTGCAGGAACCTGTTAACACTTAGCAAGAGCTATAGGAACCCATTTATACTCTGCAAGTGCTGCAAGAACTTGTTAACACTTTGTGAATACTGGGTGACTAGGCAGAAAGATGCACAAGACACACATACTGGTGTTACAGGATACAGTAGAGACACAGCGGTTACAGGAATAAGGACAACAAATGCACATACAGACAAGGATCAAATCAGACTTAAACTAGAGAACCCAGGCAAGTGCACAAAGACTGTACATATTAAGGTTGTGAACCCAGGGCAGTCTATAAAACTCAAGACATACATATCAAATAGATGCACAGCTCAGCAACATACAACAGTCTGACGCAGAACTGTGAACATACCACAGACACAGGACACTGGAACATTTATAGAAGACTTAACAAACTCATGACAACAGGTGTAGAATCAGATATGTTCAGGCACAAAAAAGGGAATTAATCTAATAAGGACCTGAGTGGAGAAATGAACATAACAGTGGTTCATTTCACAACCACAAGCAACTGCTGCTGCCAATATGCACGGACCAAAACAAATGTGTACTGTGATACTGAGAAATTACCCAACCTAAACATCCACAAGTATCTAGCAACCAGCCACCAAGGCAAGAGTTATAAACAGTGAACAGATTTGTAACAGATAGCTTCTCCATTCAGATATAAACAGGGTAGACATACAAGTCACAAAGGTACGGTTCACAACCACAAGTATCCACAGCCAATACACATGAAACACAGCAACCAGCCCACACGATATACATTGACACACATTGAACAGACATTGTAACTAGGGATGAGCGAATCGACTTTGGATGAAACATCCAAAGTCGATTCGCATAATGCTTTGTTCTAATATTGTAAGGAGCAAATGCTCCAAATGGTGCCTTGGAACAGAACCCAAGTTTTGTAATTTTTTTTTTACAGTGCAAATTAATTTCTGAAGTTATTACGCAAAGTTATACATTCTAATACTGTACGGAGCTCCTACTCCGTACAGTATTAGAACGAAGTTTTATGCAAATCGACTTCAGATGTTTCATCCGAAGTCGATTTGCTCTTCCCTAATTGTAACAGTATAGTTCACACTTACAAGTATCTGCGGCCAGTGCACACGGAACATGGCAAACAGCCCAACTATCGCAGACAGGAGCCTAGAGAATCTTCCCAGGCCTGACATTCTGTCCCTAAAGTGCTCATAGACTGCAATAGTAAATAAGAAAATATATATACAATAATCCTATACTATATACAATAATGATAAACTATCAACAATAGTAAACTATTAAAATATAATATAATGTCATAACATAGAGTAAGAAAAATGCCCAGATTGCTTTTTTGGTCATGCACTCTTTGAAAGAAAAAAAGTTATATGTACTCTAAAATAGTACCTATAAAAACTACAGCTCAATCCACACACAAAAAAAACACACAGCTCTGTAAATATGAATATAAATAGTTATGGGTTTAAAAGTATGGTAACATGAAGAAAATTTTGTTGAAAAGTTGTTATTAAAAAATAGTAAAACATAATTAGAGATAAGCTAATTTCTTACAATTCTAACTATAAATGAGCAAATTTCTTGAAATTCATTTTGTGTCTGATTCGTCAAATTTTTCAAAACCTGAATCTTTTGTACCCAAATCAATTATGCTCCAAATGCTTTGAAAATTAATAAATAACAATCTGTGTGTGTGTGTGTGTGTGTGAGAGAGAGAGAGAGAGAGAGAGAGAGAGAGAGATTTGCCTGAAATGAATCACAAAAAATGTGGGTTTATAAGAATCTGAATTTTTGGAGAAATTCAGGACGAACTCCAGTCCTAAAGAAGTTACTAGATAAAGTCTGAATGTTAATGATGTTTAAATATTCTTGACTCTAGCATGTTAAGCAGCCATTTTAGAAGTCAGTCTACAATATTTCCAAAGGCAGGTAACAGGTTTATTATATTTTTCCTTTTGTTCTAATAGATTAAATTTACTTTCATATTTAGAAAAAACAGGGTTTAAAATGTATCCAATTAGCAATAAATGCTATATAATAACATATTATTGCTTCCTTTGTAATTAATTACTGTTTTCATTTAAAATGTAATGACCTGGGGATATTTTAATTGAATATTCCATGTATATTGATCTCCAAATTTAAAGAAATTATTTCAGTTGCATGTTATGGATAGTGTCTAATAGAACACCTGTTTCTGCACACAAAATTCAAATAGACAGACATTGGGCTGTGAATAACATCTCTTGGTAATTAGCACTAGAAATGTTTACGAGACATAAATTACTGTTTTATTTTCCAAAAATGTTTTCCTATGACTCATGTGCATAGTTGTGTGCCAGAAATGTGCTCATGACTAAAATTAGATGATAAAATACATGCTTTTTTTTTCGTGATTGAGATATCCTCCAGGAGAGTAAAATACATCTATGGATGGAAAATATAGTCTAATTCATTGTAAATGCATTACATATAAGCAATGGTAATACAAAATATTATTGCTTTAATTAAATGTCTTGGTACCATACATATACTCTTCATGATCCAACTTAAAATACTAGGGGGAGCCAAGTCTAGCTGACAGGGTTCTGAAATGTTTTAAAAAGCAATTTTTTTTCTTTATCCAGCATGCATATACACTGATGTAACTGTAAATGCTGAGACATTGCTTCTCACTCTGCCTCTCATCTCCCCTGCATTTAAGTCTGCCTCCTATCTTCATATATGCCCACAACAACCAATCACAGCATAGCTTTTATTTTACTACAGCAGTTCTCAAAATACATGCCCCTGCCTTTTGTCAGAAAATAAGGTTATTTGTTATTCAAAGTATGTGTTGTTTAAAAGACAAACGGTTTGTTGCTCATAGCAAGAAATTTGCAGCATGCACTTTATACACTCTTACTGTGTAACTGTACCTGCTGAGGCGATGCTTTTCACTTCGCCTCCCATCTCTCTGCATTTTAGTCTGTCTTTCATCTCCCTGTATCTGCTGTCGAAAAGAACAGTTTTTTGGTCCACAGTGACTAATCACAGCACAGCTTTTATTTTGCCCATAAAAAACCAATCACATGTTTTATTTTACTAAAGTGCTTCTTACAGTACTGTAGACCTTTGTTCCCCAACCTGTCTCCAGCATTTTTGAAACTGCAAATTCTATTATGCCTCAATGGCTGCAATCTGCCAGAGCATGGTGATAGTTGTAGTTTTGAGATGAGCAAACATGAAAGCTGTGTGATAGTTTGTTGCTTATACAAACTTATTTGTGGTCAGTTGCTATGGGCAATAAACTTATTAAGTGCACATGCAGGAAGATGAGGGACAGACTGAAATGCAGGGGAGATTTGAAGAGAGAACAAAGGGGGTAATTTATTAAACAGAAATGCACCTAAATTAGGCGTATTTCTGGCTCAGATTGCAGTGCAAAGGTCCACTGGGCCGCAATCTGCAACTTCTCCCCGCTCACGCCAGGTCTAAAAAAGTGGGGGCGGTATTGTTTAGGAAGGAAACAGGCCGTCAGGCCCGTCTCTTTTATCATTTTCTTTGCCTGTTTTAGGCCTATAAAATGGTCCAAATGTAAGACAACTAGGAAGCTGTCTTAAATTTAGAAGCGGTGGTGGATCCTCCGAAGTTATGTAGAGGCCAGCGCCTTTTCAAAACTCTGGCAGATCCACCACCAGTGCAGGGCCTTATTAAGTCTGGTGTCTAAAACGCTGGTCTTAATAAATGTGCCCCAAATTTTTTAATTTTAATTAATATATTTTTTGGCTGAAATAGAACTCTTGACTACCAGGTTGCAGGCTCTCCATCACTGTTTTTTTTTTTGTTGTTTGTTTTTTATTTGCTGTAGGGCAAAGCCTGGAGCTGAGTTGTACTCCTAAGATATGGTTGACTGTTATTCATCCAGCATCATAGAAGGCAGATTGTAAATGTATCCATTATTGTTAAGTCCTATTAGAGAAAATAAATATTGCAAGGTTTTAGATTAACTTATTGCTGAAAATTAAATTCTAAGTATTTGAAAAAAAAATATATAATGATGCTTGACTTCAACAAAAAGAAAACAAATAAAGCTAGTACATTCACCTAACAGCTGGTCAGGGTGAAACAAGGGACAGGCTTCTGCACTCAGGTCAGACACAAGCTCAACAGTAATCAATTCCTGCAACCATCCTCTCAGCTAGAGAGCGGAGCTGCAAGTCACAACCCCTTCCTCTGAACCCCCACAAAACCATGTATCATATGACTGGTACTTCCCATGTGTAAATACAGTATGTTTTCATTCCCCCTGATAAAGTTAGTGCTTTGGCTACCATGGGATGATTTTTAACCCTTGAAAGACACTGCCAATTTAGCTATTGAAGATGCACTGATCCTACTATAAATGGGCTATGAGATCTTGAGGGCAGCTGTAAATGAGAACCTGCAGGTGATCACTTCTGTGCCTGTGCTATCACTCTAAGATACATTAATGGTGCTGGTCACTGACTACTTGCTACAACATATAAAAAGTCACATGGATCTTTCACAAATGCCGTGTGTCCTGTGCAATTATTATCCAAAAGAATAGTGAGATAGCTTGCCGACCAAATCAAGGAAGTCCAATGTACAAAGAGGAATATAATTTGAATCCTGCACTTGTAAGATAAAAACTTCCATCTTTATTAAATATCTATTAAGAAAGATTGCAGCATGTATCGATAGGAGAATGTCTATGGAAATATACTGCAACTTTTTTAATGGATATTTAATAAAGCTGAAAGTTTTTTTTATCATACAAGATGTTCAGGATTCAAATTATATTCATCTTTGTAAACTTGATAGAACACTCTACCTCCACCACAGTGCTGTCAGTAGCCCTATACCCATAATAACCCATCTTTTATGCTCTCTTGCTGCTCTCCTAGATCATTACTTGAAGATGAAGTCAGAAAATGGTGGCTGTATAATGTGGGAGAGCCAGATATAAAGATTTAATAATAATACCTATATATTTAAGTATTAGGATGTCACTATGTCGATTATACGGAAATAATTTGCATGATTTTATGAAGTGTATTATAAGCTAATATTTACTGTAATTGCAATTCTGTTTTCCTGTCTAGTCCTTGACGAGGATTAATTCAGGAATGCAAGTCTGACACAGATAATTGCTTATCTTATATGCTTTCCAAATTCAAGTGATAAATATCATTATATGCTCACATCAATAATAATCCAAGCATGTAAATCACTGATAGAAAAGGCACGTTAGTTACTGTACAGTTATTCAGTGGAACTAAACTTCAGTGCTACAGTATATATTCAGAAGTTATTATTTAAATGGTAAATTGCTTTTTATTGTCAGACTACAACTAATGTGATGCAGTAGGTCTGTAGATATTAATGGTAGCATGGATTATGCTGCTACATATGCATCAGTAATTTATGAGGGTTTGTAAACATAATCAGTCAAATATACATAAGTAATTTATTTATATTGAAGATGAATTGCTTGTTTAAGAAATATTTATACCCTCAGTGCTATTTAAATTAGCACTCCAAACTGGTCTGTACTACAGAGATTCCACTCACTACTGTAATCCAGAGAGAATACCAGTACTTCCTGTAAAACAGCAAGGGAAATACCTATAGCATGCATACTATACCCTACTGTTAATCGCTGCCTTTCAAGAGGTTTCCCCAGATTAAAATGAGCTAAAATAAAAAATGATGTGATATTGGTCTGATTGATGTTACAGTCAACAGTGATATCAGTTGGGTGGGATACATTTCTATTAGTGGCACAACCCTTTGATTCAAAAACCATTTAACATCTTTATGTACTTGCTTTTCTAAAGCAGTGTAGATATAAAACCATACAGTAAATTAAAGTTCTGCATCACAAAAAGTTGCCAACATATGTTCTGTCAAGATTGCAATTCTTTTTCAAGCACCTACTTAGGCAAGTTATATCTAAACTGTAGGGATAGATTGGTGTCAGGATTACATATAGCATAAAGTGGTTAATGAAGAGAAAAATTCAGATTTCCTGCAGTAATAGCAAAGCACATGAGGACAATTTTCAATATATACCTGTTTAATTTTAAAAATATTATTGGATGGATAAGGCTAGGTTTCACACTAGCGGCAAGGAACTCCGGCAGGCTGTCCTGGCGGGTGAATAGCCTTTCGGATCTGTACTGCCACTAGTGCACGCATTCCCCCGGACAACTACTCCGGCCCCATTGACTATAATAGGGGCGGGCCGGAGTTCTGGAGGCAGCACGGCAAACATGCTGAGATGCGGCCAAAATAAAAGTAGTGTGAAAGTACCCTGAATCATTTAGAATTCATATATAAATGCAAACAGCTGTGACAACAATCTTTAGTTTATGAAAATATAAAAATAATTATTCCCCCATTCCCCTAAACTCCCCATACCCCCCCCATCCTCTGCAATATAATAATAAATCTGGCTGTTAATTCTGTGGGTGACCTATAGCGATTTGTTGTGGGTGCAATGCACCATCTTTGTACCCCTGACAGAGAAATATAATAATCAATCTGGCTGTTAATTCTGTGGGTGGCCTTTAGTGATTTTTTGTTGGTGCAAGCACCATTTTTGTAATCCTGACACAAAAATATAATAGTTATTCCATGACATATACCCATTTTTGGTGTAAGATACACGTACACTTTATAAATGACATGGAAAATAATATAGTTAATCTGAATATTAGTTCGGCCGGTTACATATACCCATTTTTGGTGTGAGGTAAATCTGCACTGCATGTGACAGGTAAATTAATATATTTAGTCTGTCTGTTAGTCCAGTGGGTGATCTCAAAGAATGAGGAGAGTATCAAATAAGTAACCTGGCCCTGGTCATGGTGCTGATGGAGCTATTATTGCAGGGAGAGGACGTGGTCGATCTGTGCCAGATACATGCCAAAATGAAACAACCAACTTCCTCGGGTGCACTTAGGCGACAGGACGTTCAGCGTCATTTTGTACGCCTGAATACCGGTGTACGAATAGTAAGGCCAGAACAAGTAGAGGCGGTAGTAGATTGGATGGCTGACAGTGCCTCCAGTTCCTTCACGTAGCGCAGAGTTGGCACCTGCAGCCCACCCCCTTGCAAATCAGCCAAGCAGTCTGAGCCCCAAGTCATGCAGCAGTCTCTTATGATTTTTGATGACTCTGCTAGCGGGGTTTCCATGGGCAATCAACCTTGCCCTGCACCAGAAGAGGAAAAGATTGAGTTCACTGATGCCCAAACACTCATGTTTCAGGATGATGATGACAAAACACAGGTGCCAACTGCTGCGGATTTCTGCCGTGTGCAGAACGGCAATCAAGGTTATGCTAGTGAAGTGTGCAGATCGGAGGAAGAGGTGGTGGTCACACAGCGTCATCCCAAAAGAGGGAGCAGGGTGCAAAAGCAGAGTGGCCATCCCCTAGCCAGTATGCCTGCTACTGCCCACATCAACAAGGAAATAAGCACACCAAAGCAAGCTCCAAGGAGTTCCCTGGTGGGCAGTTCTTCAGACAATGTGCTGACGACAAGACGCGAGTGGTTTGCACACTGTGCAATCAGAGCCTGAAGCGAGGAAGTAAATGTTCTAAACCTGAGCACTAGCTGCATGACCAGGCATCTAAATGCAAAGCACGAGCAGCAGTGGAGTACACACCTGAAAAACCATAAAAGATCTCAGGCTCCTCTTCCTCCCCCTCTGGAGTAGCAGCAACACCACCACCTCCACCACCGTCACCCAGCATGTCCGCAGTATCCCATGAAAGTGTTCAGCTGTCCTTCCCCAAACACTAGAGAGAAAGAGGAAGTACCCCCCTACCCACCCGCGATCCTTGGCCCTGAATACCAGCATTTCAAAATTCCTGGCTTTTGAAATGCTGTTATTCCGTCTGGTGGAGACAGAGACTTTTAAAAACCTTATGGCGGCGGCTGTCCCACAGTACATGGTTCCCAGCCGTCACAACTTTTTCTGGCGAGCCATCCCTGCCCTGCAAAGCCAAGTGGCAAACAAAATCTGGTGTGCACTGTGCAACGCCATCTGTGGCAAGGTCCACATAACAACAGATACATGGACCAGTAAGCATGGGCAGGGACGTTATATCTCCCTAACTGCACACTGGGTAAATGCAGTGGTGGCTGGGCCTGAGGTGGATAGCAGTTTGGCGCATGTATTACTGCCACCGAGGATTGCAGGACATTTCTTGTTGCCTCCTGTTCCCTCCTTCTCCTACTCTGCTTCCACCTCTACCACCTCCTCATCTGGTCAGTATAACACCTTCACCACTAACTTCAGCACAGCCAGGGTGAAACAACAGCAGGCTTCTTTGTAACTCATCTTTTTTGGGGAAAAACACCACATCGTGCAGGAGCTATGGATGGGCGTGGAACAACAGACCGATGAGTGGTTGGTGCCGCTGAGCCTCAAGCCTGGCCTGGTGATGCGCGATAACGGGCAAAATCTCATAGCGACTCTGGGGCGAGCCGGTTTGACGCACATCCCTTGCCTGGCACATGTGCTGAATTTGGTGGTGCAGTAGTTCCTGAAAAATTACCCTATGTCAGAGCTGCTGCAGAAAGTGCGGGCCGTCTTTGCGCACTTTGTGCATTCTCACCCTGCTGCTGCTCGCCCAGTCTGCGCTGCAACGTAACTTCGGCCTTCCCGCTCACTGCCTCATATGCGATGTGCCCACCAGGTGGAACTCCAGCTTGCACATGCTGGAGAGACTGTGCGAGCAGTGGAGTTTCATCTGGAGCACGCACGGGTGAGTCCCTCTGCGGAACAGCACCACTTCACCACCAATGAGTGGGCCTCCATACGGGACGGGTGTGTGCCAGTGCTGATGACGCAGTCCTCAGCATTACTATCCCACTTCTATGACTCCTTGAAAAAACAATTCAGGCGATGTTGGAAGTGGTTGTTGCACAGGAGGAAGAGGGATCATTTCCACAGTCATCAGGCCAGTCATAAACAAGTGGTTTGGAGGGTGGGTTCCTGCACCAACAGGGGCAAGGTGCAAAACTGTTTAGCCAGTACACAGTTCTGCAGGAGGAGGAGGAGGATGATGATCAGGAGGAACCCTGTTCACAGCAGGGTGGCACCCAAAGCAGCTTATGGGCATCAATAGAGAGTGGCTGGGGGGATACAAAGGACACAGACTCACCTCCCACAGAGGACAGCCTGTCATTGCCTCTGGGCAGCCTGGCAAACATGAGTGTCTACATGCTGCAGTGCCGGCGCAATGACCTCCGAGTTGCCCAAATTCTAATCAGTGCTGATTACTGGGTGTCCACCCTGTTGGATCCCCGCAACACGGACAACATGCTGTCCTTAATTCCATCACTGAAGCATGATAGAAAGGTGTGCGAGTACAAGGCGCACGCTGGTAGACGCGCTGCTGATGGCATTCACTCCTCATGATGGCTCAGTGGAAGCAAAAGGCGAAGGCAGAGAAGGAGGAGGAAGAAGTTGCGGATGCAGATGGGGCACCACCAGCACCTCAGAAGGTAGGGCTAGTTGCACCACCAGCTGATACGGAACGTCTTAGCAGGAGGCATGCAGGCATTTTTTGCAGGGCAACTGTCCTACTCTTATCCCCATTTTGCAGCCCTCTAGACCTACTTCGACAGACATTTTAGTGCACCAAAGTTTAGGTCCCCATTGACTTCAATAGGGTTCGGGTTCCAGTCAAGTTTGGGTCCCGAACCCGAACTTTGACCTGAAGTTCGGCCGAACCCTGGCAAACCCGAACATCCACGGATCCGCTCATACCTAGGAAACATCAATTTCTTTATTTTCATATCTGTCAAAGCGGATTCAATAAACTTTTTCTGTGGCTTTTTCTTTATCATGCTCAGTATTCAGTCTCTCCATATATGATAATTGTTTCATAGTCCCTATTACTAGTGTTAAACGAACAGTTCGAGCATAGTTCGGGTTCGTACCGAATTTTGGGGTGTTCGGGACACGGACCCGGACCTAAACATTTTCAAAAAAGTTCGGGTTTTTTGTTCGCCGATTTCTTCCCGCTTTCTGAAGGGCTGCACAGCAGCCAATCAGCTATTGTTTTACTTCTTGCCCTAAGAGCCCATCACAGCCATGCTTACTAATGGCAGGGCTGTGATTGGCCAAGTGCAGCATGTGACCCAGCCTCTATTTAAGCTGGAGTCACGTAGCGCCGCACGTCACACTGCTCTGATTAGTGTAGGGAGAGGACGCAGCTGCTGTGAGGGCGAGATTAGGCAGGAAAAAGTCTGCAAAAGCACCTAATGAAGTGATCGATCTACAGCTGTGAATGATTGAACTTCTGCTAGTTATTTGCTCACTGGTTTTTAGGCTGCACAGAGCGTTTTTCTGTCACTTATTTTCTGGGGTGATCGGAAGCCATTTTGTGACTTGTGGTGCACCAGAACAAGCTGCCACCAAGTCCATCAATCCATCAATACTAGTTTTGTTTTGCTATATCCTACATCAGGGGCTTGGCTGTGCTAATTGCCACCCCTAGAAACTCAGGATAGCAATTTCTGTATTTTATTAAGGGGTTAAATACAATTGCCCAAATACCAATCCCCTAAATCTGGTGTTCCAGCTTTAGCTAGCCAAGTATAATACTGTCTGCTGTTTGGCAAAGGATAGATTATTTTCTGTGGTGAAATTCAATTGTCAAAATAACAATCCCCTAAATCTGGTGTCCCAGCACTGGCTAGCAAACTATAATAGTGTCCGCCAAAACATACATTTTGTTCTGGGTGAAATTCAATTGCCAAAATAGCAATCTCCTAAATCTGGTGTCCCAGCACTGGATGGCAAACTATAATAGTGTCCGCCAAAACATATATTTTGTTCTGGGGTGAAATTCAATTGCCAAAATAGCAATACCATAAATCAGTGGTTTCAGCTGTGGCTGGCCAAGTTTCATAGTGTCCTGCAAAGGATGTATTTTGTTCTGGGGTGAAATTCAATTGCCAAAATAGCAATACCATAAATCAGTGGTTTCAGCTGTGGCTGGCAAACTATAATAGTGTCCGCAAAAACATATATTTTGTTCTGGGGTGAAATTCAATTGCCAATATAGCAATACCATAAATCAGTGGTTTCAGCTGTGGCTGGCAAACTATAACAGTGTCCGCCAAAACATATATTTTGTTCTGGGGTTAAATTTAATTGCCAAAATAGCAATACCATAAATCAGTGGTTTCAGCTGTGGCTGGCCAAGTTTCATAGTGTCCTGCAAATTATATATTTTGTTTTGGGGTGAAATTCAATTGCCTAAATAGCAATACCCTGAATCTGGTGTTCCAGCTGTTGCAGGCCTAGTTTAAATCTGTCCATAGAAGGATACCTTTCATCCAGGGCCTAAATACTAGCCCTAACAGAGATATTCCCCTAAATCAGTGGTTACTGCTGTGCCTGGATTAGTGTAATACGCTACATAAATAATTAGGCAGATAGTGTTAGGTGCCTGTAAAAAAAGGCCTGAATTTGAAATCAATACATTGGGCCAAATATTTTTTTTCTTATTGTAGTGCTTGGTGAACGGTAACAATGAGGAAAACATCTAGTAAGGCACGCGGACGCGGTTGTAGTGGTGTTAGTGTACCCTCTGGTGTTGGGAGAGGATGTGGCAATTCTGCCACAGCCACACATCCCAGTGAACCAACTACCTAAGGTTCCAGTACACGCCAGAATTTACCGCGATATTTGGTGGGGCCCAATGCCGTTCTAAGGATGTTAAGGCCTGAGCAGGTACAGGCACTAGTCAATTGGATGGCCGACAGTGGATCCAGCACGTTCACAACATTATTTCCCACCCAGTCTTCTGCAGAAAGCGCACAGGTGGCGCCTGAAAACCAAGCCCATCAGTCTGTCACATCACCCCCATGCATATCAGGGAAACTGTCTGAGCCTCAAGTTATGCAGCAGTCTCTTATGCTGTTTGAAGACTCTGCTGACAGGATTTCCCAAGGGAATCCACCTAGCCCTTCCCCAGTGGTGGAAGACATAGAATGTACTGATGCACAACCACTGATGTTTCTTGATGATGAGGACATGGGAATACCATCTCATCGCAGTCCGCACGTCTCTGATGATGATGAAACACAAGTGCCAACTGCTGCGTCTTTCTGCAGTGTGCAGACCGAACAGGAGGTCAGGGAGGAAGACTGTGGAAGACAATGCAGGGGACGTTGAGATCCTAGAACCCACATGGAATGAATGTCGTGCCACTGACTTTCATAGTTCAGGAAGAGGCAGTGGTGAGACCGAGCCAACAGTGTAGCAAAAGAGGGAGCAGGGGGCAAAAGCAGAACAGCCGACTCCAAGAGAGTTCGCCTGCTACTGGCCACCACCACCAGGGACCGAGCACCCCAAAGGCAGCTTCAAGGAGTTCCCTGGCATGGGACTTCTTTAAACTATGTGCTGACGACAAGACCCGAGTGGTTTGCACGCTGTGCCATCAGAGCCTGAAGCGAGGCATTAACGTTCTGAACCTTAGCACAACCTGCATGACCAGGCATCTACATGCAAAGCATGAACTGCAGTGGAGTAAACACCTTAAAAGCAAGGAACTCACTCTGGCTCCCCTTGCTCCCTCTTCTGATGCTGCCTCGGCCTCTTCCTCCGCCTCGGGAGGAATGTTGGCACCTGCCACCCACCAGAGGATGTGCCACCGACACCACCACCTGCGTCACCAAGCCTCTCCACCATGTCACACAGCAGCGTTCAGCTCTCCATCTCACAAACCTTGGAGAGAAAGCGTAAATTCCCACCTAGCCACCCTCGAGCCTTGGGCCTGAATACCAGCATTTCTAAACTACTGGCCTTTGAAATGCTGTCATTCAGGCTGGTGGACACAGACAGCTTCAAACAGCTGATGTCCATGGCTGTCCCACAGTATGTTGTTCCCAGCTGCCACTACTTCTCCAAGACAGCTGTGCCTTTCCTGCACAACCAAGTATCCGATAAAATCAAGTGTGCACTGCGCAACGCCATCTGTCGCAAGGTCCACCTAACCACAGATATGTGGACCAGTAAGCACAGCCAGGGACGCTATATCTCCCTAACTGCACACTGGGTAAATGTAGTGGCGGCTGGGCCCCAGGCGGAGAGTTCCTTGGCGCACGTCCTACCGCCGCCAAGGATTGCAGGGCATCATTCTTTGCCTTCTGTAGCCTCCTCCTCCTACTCGGCTTCCTCCTCCTCTGCTTCCACCAGCTCATCCAGTCAGCCACACACCTTCACCACCAACATCAGCACAGCCCGGGGTAAACATCAGCAGGCCATTCTGAAACTCATATGTTTGGGGGACAGGCCCCACACCCCGCAGGAGTTGTGGCGGGGTATTGAACAACAGACCGACGAGTGGTTTCTGCCGGTGGGCCTCAAGCCCGGCCTGGTGGTGTGCGATAATGGGTGAAATCTTGTCGCAGCTCTGGGACTAGCCGGTTTGACGCACATCCTTTGCCTGGCGCATGTGCTGAATTTGGTGGTGCAGAAGTTCATTCACAACTACCCCGACATGTCAGAGCTGCTGCATAAAGTGCGGGCCGTCTGTGCGCGCTTCCGGTGTTCACATCCTGCCGCTGCTCGCCTGTCTGCGCTACAGTGGAACTTCGGCCTTCCTGCTCACCACCTCATATGTGACGTGCCCACCAGGTGGAACTCCACCTTGCACATGCTGGAGAGACTGTGTGAGCAGCCGCAGGCCATAGTGGAGTTTCAGCTGCAGCACGCATGCGTCAGTCGCACTGCGGAACAGCACCACTTCACCAACAATGATTGGGCCTCCATGCGAGACCTGTGTGCCCTGTTGCGCTGTTTTGAGTACTCCACCAACATGGCCAGTGGCGATTACACCGTTATCAGTGTTACGGTACCACTTCTATGTCTCCTTGAGAAAACGCTTAGGGCGATGATGGAAGAGGAGGTGGCCCAGGAGGAGGAGGATGAGGGGTCATATTTAGCACTTTCAGGCCAGTCTGTTAGAAATGGCTCAGAGGGAGGTTTTTTGCAACAGCAGAGTCCAGGTACAAATGTGGCCAGCCAGGGCCCACTACTGGAGGACAAGGAGGATGAGGAGGAGGTGGATGAGGATGAAGCAGGTTCACAACGGGGTGGCACCCGACACAGCTCAGGCCCATCACTGGTGCGTGGCTGGGGGGATACGGAGGACGATGACGATACTCCTCCCACAGAGCACAGCTTGTCCATACATGTGGGGAGCCTGCCACACATGAGCGACTGCATGCTGCAGTGCCTGCGCAATGACAGCAGAGTTGCCCACATTTTAACGTGTGCAGACTACTGGGTTGCCACCCTGCTAGATCCCCGGTAAAAAAAGACAATGTGCCCACCTTACTTCCTGCACTGGAGCGTGATAGGAAGATGCGCGAGTACAAGCGCACACTGGTAGACGCGCTCCTGAGAGCATTCCCAAATGTCACAGGAGAACAGGTGGAAGCAAAAAGTGAAGGCAGAGGAGGAGCAAAAGGTCGCCAACGCAGCAGTGTTACGGCCAGCTCCTCTGAGGGCAGGGTTAGCATGGCAGAAATGTGTAAAAGTTTTGTCTCCACGCCACAGCTAACTGCACTACCACCTGATACGGAACGTGTTAGCAGGAGGCAGCATTTCACTAACATAGTTGAACAGTACGTCTGCACACCCCTCCACATACTGACTGATGGTTCAGCCCCATTCAACTTCTGGGTCTCCAAATTGTCCACCTGGCCAGAGTTAGCATTTTATGCCTTGGAAGTGCTGGCCTGCCCGGTGGCCAGCGTTTTGTCTGAACGTGTATTCAGCACGGCAAAGGGGTGTCATTATTGACAAACGCAGCCGCTTGTCCACAGCCAACGTGGACAAGCTGACATTCAAAAATTATGAACCAGGCATGGATCCCACAGGACCTATACCTCCCTTGTGCAGAATAGACATTTATAACTGCCTCCCCCTCAACCATGTATTCTTGTACTCAGGGGGACTTCTTTATTGAATCCTCATTTTTTTTAACTTCACCATGATCTTGCGGTGCAACCCAAAGTTGATTGAACCTCTCCTCTGTCTGGGTGCTGGGCCGAAATAACTGAAAGTGGCCTTCTCTAGTGGTGGGTGAAATGACGCATGATTCCTTGCTGTGGGACCTCTCTCCTCTGTCTGGGTGCTGGGGCCGAAATAACTGAAAGTGGCCTTCTCCAGTGGTGGGTGATATGACTCCTTATTCCTTGCTGTGGGACCTCTCTCCTCTGTCTGGGTGCTGGGGCCTAAATAACTGAAAGTGGCCTTCTCTAGTGGTGGGTGAAATGACGCATGATTCCTTGCTGTGGGACCTCTCTCCGCTGTCTGGGTGCTGGGCCGAAATAACTGAAAGTGGCCTTCTCCAGTGGTGGGTGATATGACGCATGATTCCTTGCTGTGGGACCTCTCTCCTCTGTCTGGGTGCTGGGGCCGAAATAACTGAAGGTGGCCTTCTCCAGTGTTGGGTGATATGACGCATGATTCCTTGCTGTGAAACCTGTATCCTCGGTCTGGGTGCTGGGCCGAAATAACTGAAAGTGGCCTTCTCCATTGGTGGGTGATATGACGCATGATTCTCTGCTTTGGGACCTCTCTCCAATTGATATTGGTTAATTTTTATTTATTTTATTTTAATTCATTTCCCTATCCACATTTGTTTGCAGGGCATTTACCTACATTTTGCTGCCTTTTGAAGCCCTCTAGCCCTTTCCTGGACTATTTTACAGCCTTTTTAGTGCCCAAAAGTTCGGGTCCCCATTGACTTCAATGGTGTTCGGGTTCGGGATAAAGTTCGGGTCGAGTTCGGATCCCGAACCCGAACATTTTCGGGAAGTTCAGCCGAACTTCTCGAACCTGAACATCCAGGTGTTCGCTCATCTCTACCTATTACTTCTTCCCATGAGTGGGTCTCTGGGTGTAACCAGTGCCTTAATATAAAAAATGTTTACCACCATAAGTAACAGATGTATCCCTCCTTCAGCTACCAAGGCAGATGCCTCTGTGTCTTGGTCTCTCATGATATAGTGGTAGATGCATTGCTGTGGGTTTTGCTGGACTGATATTCCTCACATCGCCTCTATGTACTGTATGGCTTGTGCCCAAAACAGCTGCAGATCTGGGCAGGTAAATAGACCATGCAGAAGCCCCGCTCTTGGCAATTCGCACTTTGGACATTGTCTAATATAGGTTAGGTCAAATGCATAAGTTGCGTTGTGCATTATTCTCAGTTGTATCTCTCGCCATTGTTCATTAGAGATTGCTCATTGTATTAGATCCATACCATCTCTCATTTTTCTTGCTAGGTCCCTATCTCCCAGTTCCCTTTTCCCATTTGGAAAAGGCTTCCTTCACTAAGCCTATGGAGTGTATGTTTTGAATCTTGTTAGTGCCCAACAGGGCCAAAAACCATGTCAGTCTATCTTGCTCTCCCATCTCCACTGACTGTGATTTACAAAATGGTTTTATTTGTTGAAATGGGAGGGAGAAGTGTGACGGTGCTAATTGGTGCTTATCCAGAAAGTCTTTCCAGGACATGATCTGATGTTCTGATGTGGTCAGTATATCCTGTAGTGATTTTATCCCTTTTCTCTGCAAGCCAGTATATATAGTTTCCTGATTGCCTTCCAAGACATAATCATAACCCTTTGAACTATTGAGCTTTTGATCTCTTCCGGGATATCCCTAAGCCTAGCGTGTAAACTTGCAGGCAGTTCCCATGGATAGACCATCTCCTTTTCTAGGGGTTCATCTGAGAAAGGGGATGTGCCCCATATCCAGACCCCACCCCATATATACTATGGATGTCGTCTCTTTAAAGATGATGCCTGCCCCACTCAACACACATCACGCCCTTTCTACTCACACAGTGGACACCCAGGGCTAATGTCGGCAATCGTCAGTAATGTTAAAAAATAAATAAACATGAAACTAAAGATCATATGCACCATTGTGTCCCAAAATGACTGAACCATTAATATATAAATGGATTTATACTGAACGATGAACACCATAATGGAAAAATAAAAATGTCTGATTTCTAGTTTTCTTGTGGCTTTACCTCCCCCTCAAAAAAATTGAATAAAAAGTGATCAAGAAGTCATACACAGTCCAACATGGTATTAAATGAGTACTTACACAACTCCATAGGTGGAAATAGATAAAAGCAGAGAATTTATAGTAGGTATCATACTACTTTAATTTACAATCATCCCCATTTCTTAGTTCTATTGTTTGCATGTGAAATGTTGTACAGCCATGTTTTATTATCTGTATGCTTGCTTTATGGATATGCACTTGTAACCCATGTTTGTGTTAGTCTAAAATTTCTTGCAGTGTTATAACTCATTCACATGTCAATGTTTCGGTCTGTGATTCCCATCAGTGACTGTGAGCCAAAACCATATGTGGAGCCTCCACAGACATAAGGTATGAGGCAATGATCTGCACATGTGACCGAACACTGACTGTGTGAATGAGTTATTAGTCTCCATTCATTTTAAATGAGTGGGGGGCCTCCGCATGTTTTGTCCAGGGAGATCCAGCCCTGCTTAGTAATACTCAAATTTATTAAAGCTTTTCATAAAACTTGTAGACTTAAATAATCAAAAACATGAAAGTAGCAGTGACTAAGATGTTTTTGTACAGTATCTGTGTTATCACACATCTTTAAATACTTATTCTGAATGAGAATATATATTTTATATATGGACTGTGAAATATGATGCTGGTTGAATCACGCTAATCATTAAGCATGTTAAATATAAGCTACATATTATAGATCCATATAATATAGATTATTAGTAAGGCTATATTTACACAACAGTGGTGAAGAACAGCTGTTAAAAACGGCAATGTGGCCGATTTTTCACAGCCATCTTTTCACTGATGCCTTTCTTAAAAAAATCCATTAAAAACGGCCTTGAATTGTATGAGAGCTGTTGGGTCGTGAAAACGGGCAAGATAGAACATATCCTATTTTTTTATAGCTGGTATTAACAGTATGCTGCAAAAATGGACAGATGAATAAACTCATAGTCTGTCATTCTTCTGAACATGACCATGTAACGGTCATTAAAAAAAAACTGTTGTCATGCTGCCGTTTTTCACTGTCGTGTGCATAAGGTCTATATGACAACAAAATGTCTTTATTACTTATCATTTCACTATAAGCGGAAGAAAACTATACCGCATGCACTCAAGTAAATAATGGATGTAGTACATTATAGTAACCGCTAAATGATTACCTCTGGATGGACTCATTATTCTTATTTTTGCTGCTTATGCCATAACTAAAATTGAACTATTTCCCAGATATGGAACTGAGTCTGTAGTCAGAGCAAACATCATGTCTTTGTGTTGCTTGTGTCTGCATCATGCAATTCAGTGGGTGGCAATAAACCAATTGGCATTTTAGAATTAGATGTCACGTATTGCTTAATTTAGACAACATTATAGTATAAAAAGCTTGGTGACTGGCGAGATAGCTGGCATGAGCCAGTGCCCATCTGCATGAATTGCATTTGTTAGGGATACGCAATATATATGGTCACTAAGAAGGACATTTATCAAGACAAGCATTTTTATCACCGGTCTTGACTCCCCCTGCTCAGCCTGAGGATGCACCAAAGTTATGTTATGGCGCAGGCCTCTGCATAGATTTGGAGCATCTGTGACAAACTAAATATGGTAGCATCCTAGCTGCTGTTGATTTCTAGCTTCATTCACACCAGAAAACTGGCATAAATGATGATAAATGTGCTGGCCCTGCTGGCCATGCCTCCTGCCCTTAACACGCAAGTTTTTTTACCACTTTAGAAGTGATAAGAAGGAGGAAAAGTCGTGAGTAATGCTCAAAAATGGTGTGCAGCATAAATTCTGTCTTTTTAATGCCACAACAGTCGAGTAACTAACATGTAGAAGGTAGATTGTAGACATTCAGATTCAGTCAACAGAGAAAATAACTTTTTAAATGGATTGCCCCATGGAAAATATTTTACATTATTCAGACCAGCACCTGGATCTGAATATTTTTGTAATTGCATGTAATTAAAAAAATTAATATAGCCACCAAGTAATTTTAGGTTCCTTTTCTCCTCTGACCCAATATAACGTCCTCCTGTGCCTCTGCCTAATTAATGTGCCTGGCATGTTGAGAGGTAGTGTAGCTGTTTGTGTAGAGAGAAATTCCACATCAAATTGCCACTGAAAAGATGAGTGTCAAAGTGCAACAAATTTGCTTAATTACCTACCCTTAAAAGGAACTTGTCACATTGAGCATATTAAATTCAGCAGCATGTTATAGTGTAGATGGAACTGAGCAAACTGATATATAGTTTTGTGGGAAACACTATACAATCCTGCTTATTTTGGACCCAGGAGTGCAGTGGGTTATGTTATACAGTGATTAACATTTGTCTTTGTATTCACTCTTATATGGGGCTGTCAATCATTTAGTAGGACCACCCACTAAACATAGAAAGAGCAGGGATTTCATGTAATATATTATAATCTGTACTGAATATTTTTTCTATCAAATTCAGTGACCCAATCAGGAAGTATGGGTTTGCTACTCCATTATACAATTGACCATAGGGCTTCCAATCTAACCAACTCAACCACCCTGTGTATATTCTGTATTAAAGTATACTTTTTATTATATGATATAAAAGTACTGAATTAGTGCTTTTAAATGACAAGTGTCTTTCAAAGGGTCAGTATATCATGGGTAGAGATGTCGCGAACATAAAATTTTCTGTTCGCGAACAACGAACCCGAACTTACTCAAATGTTCGCGAACAGGCGAACAGGGCGAACCGCAATAGACCTCTATTGGCAGGCGAATATTAAAACCCACAGTGACTCATTCTAGCTAACCTATTTTATGACATCTAAATCTACCTTAACATTTTATTTTCTAACCTACTTTTAAATACTAATTTAGTTATTTAACATATTTTAATTACTTGTAACATAAAAATCACTCTACACCATGTCAAAAGCCAGGTATGTGCAGGCTGACTATCTAATCCATAAGACAGGGTGTCAGCATACCTTACAATGACAGGTTTGAGCAATTTAGACAAACAAACATGTCAAGTTCTCAATCCAAAAGGAGAGAAATTGGTCAGCATTGGTTGGCTATCTTGAGGGGCCTGGACCCTAGACCATTATCATTAGGGCGACAAAATTGTAATTTTATATGCCAGCCTAACTCCTCTCTCACTGCCTAAGAGAGCTGCATAAACATTTCCCAACATTTAAATCTCATTTGCATACACATGACCAAGAAATGCTAATGAGCAATATAGCAGTATCTGCCTTGTTTGTAAACTGAAACACGATTTGCATAGCTTTCCATAGTCCCATGTTATGCAAATGAGTTTATATGACAAAACAGAATAGAAAGATTATAAAGTTAGTCTTTAAAAATTGCAAAATCAAAAAAACTGTGCAGCCTTCCTAATCATTGAGATGAGAGCTAGGTGGCATAAAAAAAAAAAAAAAAAAAAATGTTGTCACCCTAATGATAATCATCTATGTGCACAGGTCCCCCTAGATACCTAACACTAAACAGACAATTTCCTTCTGGGAAATTTCCCTTCTGGGAAAACTGGTTAATACCCAGGCTGCCTTGCTAAGGTATGCTGATGATCTGTCTGTCTGATGGATTGTTGGTCCTGCATATACCTGGTGCTTAGCGGCCATAGGGGAGAACTGTTCTGTGTTGTCCATTGAATGTTTTATGTAATAATACAAATAATAATAAGATTTTATGATAGGCAGGCCAGGGTAAATGTCTGTAAGTCTGTCTTTGTCTGTTTTAAAAATACAAAGATTAGTTTTTTTAGTCAGCTACCTTACTGTATGTTAAAACTCATTTGCATACACATGGCCAAGAAATGCTAATGAGCAATATAGCAGTATCTGCCTTGTTTGTAAACTGAAACACAATTTGCATAGCTGTCCCATGTTATGCAAATGAGTTTATATGACAAAACAGAATAGAAAGATTATAAAATTAGTCTTTAAACAATTGCAAAATAAAAAAAACTATGCAGCCTTCCTAATTATTGAGATGAGAGCTAGGTGGCATATTAAAAAAATAAAAAAATGTTGTCACCCTAATGATGATCATCTATGCGCACAGGTCCGCCTAGATACCTAACCCTAAATAGACAATTTTCCTTTTGGAAAAACTGGTTAATACCCAGGCTGCCTTGCTAAGGTATGCTGATGACCTGTCTGTCTGATGGATTGTTGGCCCTGCATATACCTGGTGCTTGGTGGCCATAGGAGAGAACTGTTCTGTATTGGTAATTGGATGTTTTATGTAATAATACAAACAACAATAATAACTAGAAAGTGCTGTTTCTGAAGAAACCACAGGATGTTGGCTTGGAATATGATTGGCTGTTTGTGGCTCCACCTACTTTCTTGAATTTTAATGCCAGTCCTCAAGTGACCAATTGTGCCAAGTTTGAAGACTGTGCCAATAACAGGCTACGAGCTGCGGCAGTTTTACATTTTCCCATTTAAACCAATTGCTAAAATTTGATTGGCTGATATAGACTCCGCCCACTTTTAACAATTTTGACCCCAATGACCCACGGTGCCAAGTTTGGGTATTCTCATTTAAATACTGTGAGAATGGTAGCTTTTTAAAGTTTTCCCATTGAAGTCAATAGGGAAAATCTGATTGGTTGTAGTTTGCCCTGCCCACTTTTTCCAATTTTGAATTGGACATAACCTACCACCTGATTTCTGAAATTCGAAGCCCCTGACATAAAAATTTGAGAATTGCAGCATTTTTGGAAGTTAAAATTTTTCAAATTTTCACATTTTTCACACTCAAAGAAATCTGATTGGTTGATTTTGGCCCCGCCCACTTTTCAGAATTCTAATCCCAGTCCTCCAATGACCAACTGTGCCAAGTTTGAAGACTGTGCCAATAACCGTCTACGAGCAGCGGCAGTTTAAAATTTTCCCATTTAAACCAATTGCTGAAATTTGATTGGCCGATTTAGACTCCGCCCACTTATAAAATTTTTGACCCCAGTCACCCAATGACCCACGGTGCCAAGTTTGGGTATTCTCATTTAAATACTGTGAGAATGGTAGCTTTTTAAAGTTTTCCCATTGAAGTCAATAGGGAAAATCTGATTGGTTGTTTGTAGCTCCGCCCACTTTTTCTAATTTTGAATTTGATGTAACTTGCCACCTGATTTCTGCAATTTGAAGCCCCTGACATCAAAAAATTTGAGAATTGCAGCATTTTTGGAAGTTAAAATTTTTCAAATTTTCACATTTTTCACACTCAAAGAAATCTGATTGGTTGATTTTGGCCCCGCCCACTTTTCAGAATTCTAATCCCAGTCCTCCAATGACCAACTGTGCCAAGTTTGAAGACTGTGCCAATAACCGTCTACGAGCAGCGGCAGTTTAAAATTTTCCCATTTAAACCAATTGCTGAAATTTGATTGGCCGATTTAGACTCCGCCCACTTATAAAATTTTTGACCACAGTCACCCAATGACCCACGGTGCCAAGTTTGGGTATTCTCGCTTAAATGCTGTGAGAATGGTAGCTTTTTAAAGTTTCCCTATTGAAGTCAATAGGAAAATCTGATTGGTTGTAGCTCCGCCCACTTTTTAATGTCCCCAAAATGTGACATAAATTTTCAGGTTGACCCCATGACTAAGTGACCCAAGTTTGGTGAGTTTCACTCCGAAGCTGTATGAGTGACAAACGTTTGCATTTTTCCAATAAAACTCTATGGGAAAAAAAGAGGTTTTTGTGGGCCCGTCCCAGGGGCCCGGAGGGTGGGATCGGTTAAAAAGCACAAGCAACCTATTCGGGTATGTGCCGAACAAGTGTGCAAAGTTTGGTAATCCTAAAACTGTGGGAGGAGTAGCGTATAGAAATTTGCTAAATTTTCATTGGCCGTTGGTAGCTCCGCCCACTTTGGGGTGTCCCTCAAATTTACCCATTTATTCGGGTTGACACCAACAATATGTGATCCAAGTTTGGGAGCGTAGCTTCAAAATTGTGCGAGTGGGAGCGATTTGAAAATTTTCCTGTCAAAGTAAAAGGAAAAAGTGGGTGTTCGGGGCCCGTCCCAGGGGCCCCGAGGTTGGGATCGCTTAATAAAGCACAAGCAACGTACTTCGCTATAGGCCGAAAAAGTGTGGAAAGTTTGAGGTCTGTAGCACAAAAACGTTTTATAGACATTATGCAAAGACAGTGTTTGATGATAATAGCATAGTTTTTCTGAGATCAAGGATCCTAATACAGGACTATATATATTTATATAGATATATTTCTATAGGGTAAAACAGCCTGTCCCTTTAAGGTGTAATACTCAATCAAACATACAGTAAGGTAGCTGACTAAAGAAACTAATCTTTGTATTTTATGAAACAGACAAAGACAGACTTACAGACATTTACCCTAGCCTGCCTATCATAAAATCTTATTATTATTTGTATTATTACATAAAACATTCAATGGACAACACAGAACAGTTCTCCCCTATGGCCGCCAAGCACCAGGTATATGCAGGGCCAACAATCCATCAGACAGACAGATCATCAGCATACCTTAGCAAGGCAGCCTGGGTATTAACCAGTTTTCCCAGAAGGGAAATTTCCCAGAAGGGAAATTGTCTGTTTAGTGTTTGGTATCTAGGGGACCTGTGCACATAGATGATTATCATTAGGGTGACAACATTTTAAATTTTTTTTTTTTTTTATGCCACCTAGCTCTCATCTCAATGATTAGGAAGGCTGCACAGTTTTTTTTGATTTTGCAATTTTTAAAGACTAACTTTATAATCTTTCTATTCTGTTTTGTCATATAAACTCATTTGCATAACATGGGACTATGGGAAAGCTATGCAAATCGTGTTTCAGTTTACAAACAAGGCAGATACTGCTATATTGCTCATTAGCATTTCTTGGTCATGTGTATGCAAATGAGATTTAAATGTTGGGAAATGTTTATGCAGCTCTCTTAGGCAGTGAGAGAGGAGTTAGGCTGGCATATAAAATTACAATTTTTGTCGCCCTAATGATAATGGTCTAGGGTCCAGGCCCTCTAGATAGCCAACCAATGCTAGGCAATTTCTCTCCTTTTGGATTGAGAACTTATGTTTGAAAGCTCATGATTGTCATTGTAAGGTATGCTGACACCCTGTCTTATGGATAGATAGTCAGCCTGCACATACCTGGCTTTTGGCATGAATTGAGTGGTTTAAGTTAAATGTGATAGAAAATGATTATTAATGATATATCATTTTCAGAAAGGATTTTTTTTTGGTTTGACGGTTGGGGTGGACCGAGAACATTAGGCAGGGCGAATCGAACATAGCATAATGTTCGCTGGCAGAAGCAAACGCTTCGCAGGGAACTGTTCCGTTCGGGACATCTCTAATCATGGGTTGTCCACTTATTCCTTTCAACCTCATGTTACCTCGGAATTTTTGGTCCACTCTAGGCTGATATTGTATTTGTTATATACTGTACTTTTCCCAATATTGAAACTTATTCCTTTAACCTTTCTTGTGTACTTCTCCTTTGTAGGGCCTGCATAGGTTAGAAGTTGTACATCTCTGGAAATCACCACTGCAGTCCAGTGCTTCACCTATTGCTTTTCTTGATAATATGCTTGCTATCTAAGCTATTTCCTAACTACCCCCCTGACATGTTTCACTATTACACACATCATCCTCAGGGGTCTCAGAGTGATTACTCACTATGCTGATGACCCAAGCAGACCCCTGCATTCACTTCTGTACAACAGTTGTGTCCCCTGATGTAACATTTCTTCAATGGCTCCTCAGTAACATAACTGATGGTTTAGGCCAACCTGTTTGGTACACCCAAATTCTGAAAAAAGTGCAAAGCATTTGTTGCCATTTCTGAACATGGATAATGTATTCCCTTATTTCTAGATCAAACATTCTCAATTAATTCTGTGTATAAATTGATTGTTAAAGTTAGAATATATACTTAACACAAAATGTAGCTGCAATGTTGTGTTCAGCAATACCTGTGCTTGTTCATTATGGTAAAGGAAAAGTGCTTCATCAGGACCCTATCTAAAATAGATTTTTAATAGAAAGAAAATGTTTACAGTCATAAATCATATCTGTTCATGTAGGAATAGTGTAGAGAAGGCTACTCCACTGAGAATTCAGGGAACACTATAAGCTCATTTTACATCCAGCTACATAAACTCTTATATAGTTTAAAACTGCAATTGAGGTCAGTGTGGACAAACTATATATATATATATATATATATATATATATATATACAAAATCTACTTTCATAAGTTATTCTAAAAAGTTCTCTACATTCATATCTCCGTTCGGCCAGAACAGGCTGCCAGAGTTCACCTGTTCTGAGGGTGCTGGATACTACTGTACACTGCCGATCCGGCAGTGTACAATGGGATCTGGCAGGGATCCTGCCACTTTTAGGTGAAATGCTGGCTTTCAGCTGGACAAGAAATCTGTGCATGCAATAGTTTTTGTCTGGCCAAAACCTGGCACTCATGCGGGAAAATGGCTGAATCCCTGCCACACCTCATTATAGTCTATGGGGTTTGGCAGTGAAGAGTAGTATCCCGCACTGCCATATCAGGAAAACTCAGGCAGGCTGTTCAGAGCTGGAAGAGATGTGACTGTTGCCTTAAGATCCCTTTAGATGGTACAATTCAGCCGGCGATTGTAGGGTAAAAAGCTTTCCATTTTGGCAATCGCCCATTTGCACGCAGTGATCTCCTCTGTATGAGGAGGAGCGATCACTAATGTCATCACTTATCCCCATAGAAACTCATTATTTGCTAGAAGTAGAGCATGTTTAGACAGTACAATCAGATGCTGGCAACGAATAATTTAGGTCCAAAGCACAAACGATCCACTTACCCAATGAACAAACATTTGGCTTGTTAATTGGGTAATCGGCAGCCCTTTTACACCGCCAGATAATCCTGCGGATCCTTGGCCTGTGCAAAGGGCCCTTTAGCTGTATCTATAAATTCCATTGACTGAGTATGGGTGTTTTGGATTTATATTAATATCCCAGCATTTCTGAGGTTAATTAATGGTGTTATTTATAGGCAGTTAACAATTAAATTACTGAGATTCAATTTAGGGTTGATGCACACAAGTATGTCGCTACACTATATAATCTGTGTATGTATAAATAATCTATAATATGGCACTTATATCGGTCTTTGGAACCCTACTGTACTTCCATATTCCATGTACCTCTGATTTCGTTTGAAGGCACATGGAAAGCATCTCCATAATATGGAGCCTTATGGGGACACTATATAACATCCAAGTTGGAACTGGCCCATCACAGCATCAGTGAGCATTAATGGGACTGCAGAGAACACATGATTCTTGTACCTAAAATGCACAATTTTACACAATCTGCTTGTCACTAAAAGGTTTGGCATAACCATCATGTGCTCGGGGATTCTTATGTTCTTGTTAAGCAGAATGGGCAGCACAGTGGCTCAGTGGTTAGTAGTGTTGCCTTGCAGCACTGAGGTCCTGGGTTTGAATCCAACTGAGGACAACATCTTTATTTTCTCAAAAAACAACAAGAATAGTGCTTCAATGGCTCTCCCTTCAGACTATTGTGGAATGGGTGCTCACTTTCTAATAGGCAACACCCGTGCCTTAGAAGTGGTTCAAGCGATAAAAGATAGTAGTGAAAGGGCACTCCTGTATCTGTCGTATTTGTTTACCATTTATTTGATATATATGTTACGATTAAAATGTCATATATCAAAAACATACAATAAAATCAGGTAATTTAAAATTAAACAATATGGTGAGGTTAGATATCAACCCTGCTTATATTATAGTTAGTTCTGTTTGGGGAAATTGTCCATATATGGTAGAGATCTCCTTTGGATGTTGCCTTAGTATAAATCCATCAGACCATATATGCCCAATAAACTGTGTATAAAGCAAAGTTCCTGATCACCAGACAATGTCTCTGAATCTGTATGGTATATACAGTAAAGTATAGTTGTGTCCAAGAGGTTTGTATAAGTTGTAATTATGCCCCAGTGGGACAGAGGTATTATTTATCAGATTTTTGTATATTATGCAGCTTGATAAGATATATTCATTAAATGACGTTCCTTAAATTTCCTATAAATTGTCAGTGACATATACTAAAAGCCGTTATACTGTTCAATATGCATTGATCTTTTGGTGTTGTTTAGTAGGTTGCCTCACTGGCTACTTTACCGCTCCTGGTGTGGCTGTCTTCCCGGCTTGTGCTGTGTGTGATCCGCGGTATTCTGCTGAGTACGGTCGGCTGCGCACGCTTCTCTGCTGCGATGATTCAGCCTCCGACTCTGTGCGCGCGATCCTGTGCAGGGCCGGCTCGGCACTGACCAGCGGCGTTCTCGTGGTATTCTGTATCTTTCCACTTTGCTGTGCACAGTTTCTGAGCCCTCAGTATATCATTTAATCGGCACCTTCTTTCAACTTATAGTATAATAATTGCTGGCATTTGATTCCCCCCTATGGGGGAATGTATGGGGGAATTCCACCTATGGGGGAATCAAATGCCAGCAATTATTATACTATAAGTTGAAAGAAGGTGCCGATTAAATGATATACTGAGGGCTCAGAAACTGTGCACCGAAGCAAAGTGGAAAGATACAGAATACCACGAGGAACGCCGCTGGTCAGTGCCGAGCCGGCCCTGCACAGGAGATCGCGCGCACACAGAGTCGGAGGCTGAATCATCGCAGCAGAGGAAGCGTGCGCAGCCGACCGTACTCAGCAGAATACCGCGGATCACACACAGCACAAGCCGGGAAGACAGCCACACCAGGAGCGGTAAAGTAGCCAGTGAGGCAACCTACTAACCAACACCAAAAGATCAATGCATATTGAACAGTATAATGGCTTTTAGTATATGTCACTGACAATTTATAGGAAATTTAAGGAACGTCATTTAATGAATATATCTTATCAAGCTGCATAATATACAAAAATCTGATAAATAATACCTCTGTCCCACTGGGGCATAATTACAACTTATACAAACCTCTTGGACACAACTATACTTTACTGTATATACCATACAGATTCAGAGACATTGTCTGGTGATCAGGAACTTTGCTTTATACACAGTATATTGGGCATATATGGTCTGATGGATTTATACAACATCCAAAGGAGATCTCTACCATATATGGACAATTTCCCCAAACAGAACTAACTATAATATAAGCAGGGTTGATATCTAACCTCACCATATTGTTTAATTTTAAATTACCTGATTTTATTGTATGTTTTTAATATATGACATTTTAATCGTAACATATATATCAAATAAATGGTAAACAAATATGACAGATACAGGAGTGCCCTTTCACTACTATCTTTTATCGCTTGAACCATCTTTATTTTCTCCCCATGTTTGTGTGGGTTTCCTCCGGGTACTCTGGTTTCCTCCCACCCTCCAAAGACATATGGATAGAGATCTTAGATTGTAAGCCCCATAGGGGACAGCTTGATACTAATGTCTGTAAAGCGCTGCAGAATATAATAGCACTATATAAGTGAGAATAATAATAATATTTACACTCACTGACAAAAATAACATACAAGGAGTTATCGCAATTGAATGAAAATGTAGATGTGTGAATATAATGATAATATACAGTATGTAAATGACAACAATATTAAAGCAAAAGGATGTTTATTGTGGAAAATTGTACAATTGAAAGAAGGCTCTAGTACCCTGCTTGGCTGGCTCTAACTTGGGTACATTATAAGATATTTGCCGTTCAGCTGTGCAGTTATGTTCTAAGGCCAAAATCTTTTTGCCGCAGGCACAGCTCACAGCAGAGTAAGGGGGCGTGGGAGCAGAAGTCACAGCAAGAGGCCTGAGCTCCCGGTGTCATCTTGCGGTCGTGTCTTCACCAGCAACCCAGTGGTACTTGAATGGTTGACTCGATCATCCACTTCATCCCAAATGACATCAGAAACCCCCAGCCAAGAGTCGGTGGGTTTGTTAGACACCACTCTTAGTTGGCATGGCCCAGAAGCAGGCCCTGTTCCCTCACCTATCCTCAACCTGCCTCTGTCCTTTTCTGTTCCCTCAGCCAGACAAGAATTATATGCTGTGGGCTCAGCTCCACTATACAGTGAGGACGAGCTTCTAGAGGACAGTCAGCAGCTACTGGCCAGCCAAGATGTGGAAGAGACATCTGCCTCTTCCTCCAGTAGGAGGGCAAGTAGTGATGAGGAGAGTGGTGTGGGAGCTGGAGTTGGGAGCGCTCAGGCTCCTGACCCAGTGACTGTTGAGGAGGATATCAGTGACGTGCAGACAGTACTCCATGATTATGTAGCTGATCGCACTTGGAAGCCGGGTGAATTAGAGGCTTCATCATCATCTGGAGGTGGCAGCTTGCCTGTGAGGCAGCGGCGGAGCCAGAAAGTCATTGGCTGGGAGACAGCAGGATGGCAGCAGTGGGAGGTTGGGAGCCAAACATACCCGGGGTAGACCACCCACTTTGCAGGAGCCTACTGGCCCGGAAAGTTGTGGTGCAGGGGTTCACGGAAGCAGTGGTGGTAGAAGTCAGTCAGTGCGGAGTGTTGGGGGTAAAATCACCAACGGTGTGGGGGGGTTTTGATAAGCGCTGGAGGAGGTGAACATGGCCATTCGTAGAATCTGTGGGCAGAAGGTGAAGCATGGCCAGGTTGCCAATGTTGGCACCACGGCTCTGTGTCAACATATGCAGCATTACCATAAAGTGGCCTGGGATAACCATGGCTCTGAGGTGGTGGTCCAGCCTGCAGCAGCAACTGCTGCATCGACTAGTGGCAGGCACCCGATTTAGGGCAGTCAAGGCTCCACCACCTCAGCCGAATGGAACTGTCTGTCCTTCCCATCATCTGCTGGTCCTGATGCTCCTGCTCCACCTCCTACTTCTTTTCAGTCATTCCGTCAGCAATCAATCACCAAAGCGATTGCCAAAAGACAACAGTATGTGTGCACTCATCCAAAGGCACAGAAGCTGAATGTGCTCCTGGCCAAGTTGCTGGGGCTGCAGTCCCTCCCTTTCCAAGTGGTGGACTCTGCACCTTTTAGAAAACTGATGGCTTGTGCCACTATTTTGCTTTTCAGCTTGGCTGACTTCATCATTTATTTGATTATTCTTCTGATCTGTCAGAAGAAAGGAAAATTGAGACGCAAAATGGATCCTGTCTATGTAACAGCTGTGAGGCCTGCATGACATGGTCCCTATTTTGCATCAGAATTGGCTTATGATTTTGTAGCCAAAAGCAGGAGTGGGTACAAAACACAGAAGACATGCAAATATTTTGTTCACATGTCATCTTTGTTTTGGATCCACTCCTGTTTTTTTTGGCTTTAGTAATACTGATGGATTACTGACCAAATGCTCACCGAGTGAAGGCGGATGCTCCACAGGCAGGATCTGTTTTTTGGGAGTTATTGTTCTGATTGATCAGAGGAAGGGCAAAATAATCAGTGACAACAACACAAACTTAGTACTAACACTCACTCCACTCTGTCGGGGGGGTTGAGTTGCTCTACTTGGATAAGTGTTTAATACAACAGGTTCTGTAGAAATCTATGTGGAATCAGTGAAAAAGGAGTGTGTTCTTTCACGCTATAGTAGGATCTTGGGCCTCTACACGGTTCTTTATATCTAGCGCTAACATTGACCTGTAAGGCTGAGTTCACACTTGAGTTATTTGGTCAGTTTTGGCCCCACAACTGCCCAAATAAGTGAAGTGTGCAGTGATTCTAAGAGCGATGCCTGTCACCTACATGTCATACTGATGAACAGTTTTGTTTCACTGCCATAGCAGACTCCCCATGCGTGCTCCTGCAAGGCACAGTGTTCTACACCACTATAAAGGCTCTTTACAGCCAGGAAATAGACGTTTTTTAACGCGATTCACCACAAATAAGTTTGGATCAACCACATTTTTTCTGAGAATTCAGCTAATTTTTGATTCGGCCGGTTTTCAATTACATATCTGCCTTTTTTTAGTAAATTAGTGTATTATGTCAAACATGTAATAATTATTCTTAGCTACCAATTTTTGTCTATTCTCCTTCACCATATCTGCTTTTTGATGGAATATTTATGTGCTTGGAATTATCATCCTTGTGCAAAGGCTTTTAAGGGAAGAAGAATCATGCAAAGCTAAAATAGCATTTTTATTTTTGCCCCTATAGCAATCTCATATGTTACAAAATTTACACATATTTGACATTATTATGCCTGGGGAATATTTTTTATTTTATTTAAACTATCTTAAGACAGCGTCAAAAAATAAGAAAACTGAATTTTCTCCTGTTTGTGACCCTTTTTCTCTGAATAAAACATCTAAAATGTATTGTCTTATGTATAAAAAAAAATTGTAAATAGGAAAAATTTGACTGAGAAGCAAAAAAATTATTTAATATTTTCTTTTGTAATGAAGACCCATAATATCCCTAGTCATAGACACAATCATCCATGGACTAGTTAAATCCTGGTATTCACACAAACTCCTATTCTGCAGTTCTTGTTTTTTTTTTATAGCAGAGCAGTGAGTTCTTCACATCTGTTGATGCATTTTTGAGAATGACAAAGCAAATGAATGTCTGTCTGATCCCGAGTAACAAAGAATACGTAATAGCAGTCACTCTACAGATTTTTACTAATAACTTATGTACACGCTTTCAGTAGAATATCTACAAAAGATGTATTCTATCAGGAATTTAGAGATCTAGCCAACATTTGTTATTATAGAAAATGTACTATTCTAAAGTTGCCGATTATTTTATTCCATTAGGTATGAGCCCATCTGTGGACCTGATTGCAATATATTTCTGTTAAGTCTTATTTTCTAGCTTAACAATAGTGCACCTGTACTTTAAAATGTAGATAAAGAGCTAGTGCTGTAATTTCTGATAGCAATTTCTCATGAACTATTGAAAGAATTAAAAAAATGTAAATGGAACCAGACTTATTATGATTCTTGCATCTAAACATATTTACAAAAATTCCTTTTGTCTTTCTTTACAGATGTGAAAACTTTTCAAACTAAGGTAAGTGTACATACCAAGTATATGCATTTAAATCTATTATTTGTCGTCAGTGATTTTATTATGTTTTCAGTATCTAAAAACAAGGTGTTTTTTTTCAATTTGGAGTTTAAAATCCACTTTGTAGACAATAAATTGAATCACAGACTGTTGATTTCCTACTTAAAATATCTTAGGCTGAGTTCCCACTTCAGTTATTTGGATAGTTATTTCCATCAGTTATTGTAAGCCAAAACCAGTAGTGAAGCCTACTCAGAGATAACTTATAATGGAAAGACTTTCACTTATTCTGTTTTTGAACCCCACCTGGTTTTGGCTCATGATAACTGATGGAAATAACTGACCAAATAACTGAAGTGGGAACTTGGCCTTACTTGATATTAAATTTAGTGCCTATAATATGGCTTACTCTGTAGGCAGCAGATGTAGAGCCAATGGCGATATTTGACTTCTCCAGCAATTGTTATAAATAAGCTAAAGAATTGTTAATAATATGTGGTTAAAATACATTTCTGGGAATCCCTTGAAAAACACAAATAAGTTTTTTCACTTCTGGCAACAAGGGTTAATAGCCAAAGCAGAATTTTTGAAAATGTTTCTTTGTTTCATTAGCTTAATTGATGTAGTTTCTATTGTTTATGAGATTATGTTTTACTACTGTCATCTAGTGACATATGATAGACTGGAACTTTTTTTGGGAAGGTCACTAAAAATTCTTTTGAAAAATGGACTCCTGGAAGAGTGGCCGTCTCAAAGAAAATGGCCAATATGCCTAGGATATGATGGATTTCAAAGATGCCACAACAAATTTGGTATAGTTAATAGGGTAGTCTTCACAAATAGTTATTCTTTTGAAGAGGTTCCACTGTGATGTGTTTTATGTTTTTATTGTCCCCCAGCAATGATAGTATTTCATCCAGTATTCTGCAAATTAAAATCAAAAATTATAGGTGTCTAGTCTACAGATTGAGATGAGCTTGTCAATGTAGCAGACCTAAGCTGTTGTCTAAAAGGCTTCAAGTAAAACTGACTTTGCAAGAAAAATAATTAAATGAAACCAGTTTATTACTTGTATAAAGTGGTTTTCTCTTGATGTATGTAACCCGTAGGATACCAGCGCCGTACATGTAAACCGGCACCCTTTCAGCTGCAGGGGTCCAGCAGTCACTGATAGCCTGACCCCTGCTGTATGCCCTGGCATCGGTGAAAACACTGATGTTGACACATTAATCCTTGCACTGCTACGGACAGCGCTGACCACGGCAGGTGCGGTATCCTGCCGGGTGTGGGGTGTCCATCAGGTCCCCGCGCTGCTATGGCGGGGACCCGATGGCAAGGAAGGCAGACAGATGCCTTCCTTAGGCATTGTGGCTGCCTTCCGTGAGACCCTTGGATCATCACAGGCCCCCTGGATCTCACAGGCAGGAAGCTGTAAGTGTATTACAGTGAGTAATACACTTACATCCAATGCATTACAATACAGAAGTAAAGGGGATCAGGCCCCCCCAAAAAATTAAAAGTTTCAAGAAAAAAAGTGTTTTTTTCCACAAAATAAAGTTTAAAAAAATGATAAAAAATAGGGAAAAAAAGAAAATTATACATATTAGGTATCGCCAGATCCGTATCGTCCGACTCTATAAAAATATCACATGATCCACCCCGTCAGGTGAACGCCGCAAAAAGAAAGTGTCAAAAAAGGTCACTTTGCCTCACAAAAAGTGTAATACCAAGTGATCAAAAAGTCTTATGTACTACAAAATGGTACCAATCACACCATCATCTTATCCTGCAAAACATAAGCTCCTACCTAGGACAATTGCCAAAAATTAAAAAATTCTTAGGCTTTCAGAAAATGGCAACAGAAAAACAAGATTTTATTCTGTTCAAAAATGATTTCACTGTGTAAAACTTAACAAAAAAAAAATGATAGACATATTATTATTGTTATAAAAAAAAAAAAAACAATGGCACCCATAAACCTATCCATCAAAATCTGTGCTTCAAAAGCTATTTGGCGCTCCTTCTGAATCCTGGCATGTGCCCCCACAGCAGTTTGCCACTGCATATTAGGTGTTGCCATATTCAAGAGAAAATGGGTAACATATTATGGAGTGCTTTTTCTCCTGTTACCCCTTGTTAAAATGAAAAAATTGGGGTTAATGCAACATTTTATTGGAAGAAACAAAACTTTTTATTTTTATAGCCAAGTGGTTTGAGGGGGTCAAAGTGCTCAGTACCCCCCTTAATATATTCTTTAAAGGGTGTAGTTTCTAAAATGGGGTCACTTTTTAGGATTTCCACTGTAGGGGTACATCAGTGTCTCTTCAAATACAAATTAGTGCCTAAAAAACATACTAGCAAAATCTGCCTCCAAAATCCAAATGGCGCTCCTTTCCTTCTGACCACTGCCACATTCCCATAGAGCAGTTTAGAGTCACATATGGGGTATTTCTGTAAACTGCAGAATCAGAGTAAGATATATTGCAGTTTATTTTGCTGTCAACCATTGCTGTGTTGCAAAACAAAATTGATCAAAATAAAAAATCTACCATAAAAGTGAAATTTTAAAATTTCACCTCCATTTTCCTTTTATTCTTGTGGAACACCTCAACATCAGTTTTGAATGATTTTAGGGGTGTAGTTTCTAAAATGGGGTCATATATGGGTGGTTTCCATTAAGTAAGCCCCTCAAAATCACTTTATAACTGTATTGATGCTTAAAAAAAATGGTTTTGGAAATTTTGCAGAAAATTTGAAAAATAGCCTCTACACTTCTAAGCCTTCTAACGTCCTAAAAAAATAAAATCACATTTACAAAATTATGCCAACATAAAGCATACTTATGGGAATTTTGATTGGAAACCATTTCATGAGGTATTACTATTTGCCGTAACAGTAGAGAAATTCAAATTTAGAAAATTGTGAATTTTTCAAAATTTTTGGTACATTTTGGATTATTTTATAAATAAAGGTGAAATATATTGACTCAAATTTATCACTGTCATGAAGTACAATGTGACATGAGAAAACATTCTCAGAATGGCTTGGATAAGTATAAGTGTTGCAAAGTTATTACCACATAAAGTGACACATGTCAGATTTAGCGTGGGATTTAAGGTAAAAAGTGGCCCGGTACTGAAAGGGTTAAGTATAGATTGTTTGTTTGTTGCAATGCTGATGATAAATAATGTAACATTTAACTTAGTAAAACTTTTCTTTTTAACCAAATTGTCATAAACGAGATATGGGGATTGTTCTAATCAGTAATCAGGCCTATGTAAAAGTCAAAAGAGGAGATAGATTTACAAAGAAATAACGTTTTTACATTCTGACTCATTGAGATAAAAGCTGGTTACAGGGGCCCTAAACAGTCAGACCCTCCATATTCAACGTGAAAGCAGTTATTCAAACTCTAAGAAATTCTTTGTATGTTGAAGAAAGAAGTTTTGGGAAACATACTGAAAGATTTCTATCAAGCTTCTATGCCAGTTTTTTGTGTAGAAAAGTTGCAAATTGTGTCACAAATTTTTGGCTTGTCGATTTTCCAAAAAGTGGGTTGAGTGTGGGTAGATGGCCCGACTCATTTAACAACATGTGCATCAGAAAACTGGTGCACATTACACCAGAAATTTACTACAACCTACTCTCTGTCACTTGCATATGCTACGTATTGGTGAGTTTTCCCGTTAGCCTACTCAGCCATGATGGCATATTATAGGCAGGATCATTATATCTTTACCATCAATTGTAGAGCAGTGTAGTTTGGGGTTGAGGCCCCGCTCCCACATGCACCTTAGCATCTCTGCAGGTTTGTGGCAACCAGTTGTGCTCAAATACAAGGAAAGGTTGGTTGCGGCTATAATTTAAATAATTCCTGAAGAACCTCTAAATAATTGTTGTGCATCTCACACTACCACAAGACAAATTAAGACCGGACTACACAATGTCGGTGTTAATACATCTCTCTCACTGGATTCTACCCAGTTCTATTAATTAGCATGCAAAAATATAATAATGAAAATGTTATAGCATATTTGAAAAGAAAGTGCATTTTGAGATATGCAGTATTATGGGTAACATTTTATCTAAGCGACATGAGTTGTATTGTTCTTTTAAATAGGCCCATTGAAATCTAATTTATTTTAACAATAGAACAGCTAATAGAAAAGCTGTTCCAACAATAGACAAGTGTATACATTGATCCACAATAATACTTATACACTGTTAAATTGCTATGCATTATATTTGCAGTTCACTTTGCATTCTAAATAAAGTTACATTGAAAAAGCTTTGATTATGAACATGAAAAAAAAGTCAGCTTCCATCCAATTATGTACTAGATACTGGCAGCCAGCTCACAGAGAGACTTTGTTAAAAAGCAACTGTGTACTAAAATATTAAAGTGTGGTGCGGCATAGCAGTTGTCATCTACTTGTGTATACATATGTTGGAGCTGATATGTTAGGGCTAATACTAGACTTTCTGCTGTCTGAGGTAAACAATTAAATTGTGCATTCTCCTCCATATTGGCTGCGTGCACAGCATTTAAAGCATGGTTTTCAGATATCGCCTCAATCATTAAATACCCTTTCATAATAAGGACTTGATTTGGAACTCAAAGTGGTCCTGGGAAAAAAAATGTAGAAGTAGTCTCATGTTGTAGGCAGAACCAAACTGGTAGAAGGTATGTTCAAACCAAGTGGGCAGGTTTTTTGGGGGGCAATCTGTAATTTCTATTGATACCATTTTGGAATGCAAATGTCTTTTTTATCACTTTTTATTTGTTTTCATTTTTTGAGGGGGAGATAAAGCAACAAAAAATCTGCAAATCCAACATTTAGATTTTTTTTTTATTACAAAGTTCACCATATGGAATTAATACGTTAATATTTTAATAGTATGGGCAGTTTCTGTGCAACAATGACAATGACCATTATTTTTTATTATTTTTGTTTTTAACATTGGGAAAACTTTTTTCCACTTATTTTAAGTCACCCTAGGGGACTTTAACATGTGATCATCTGATCGCTTCTCCCATAGACAACAATGATTTGCCATTGCAGTCTATAGAAAATTTACTGTTTTCGTATGGAGCTCTGCCACAGGAAGGCCTCCTTGGGAGGCTATTGCAGTCCTTAGAGTCCTCTAAAGGTCCTATGCTGCACTAGCAACTGAACAGCTCCCTTAATGCGGGGGATCTGTTCAGGGCTCCAGAAGTGCAGAGCTCCAGGGAAAAAAATGCCTCAGAGGCCGTGGCAATTGACCATAACATGTGAGTGGTTAAATGTCAATGATCGGTGTTATTGCAGATCAAGGACAATGCTTCTAGGTCTCTGGCCTAGGTGTCTGGCACCTGCCAACTATGGAGCCCACTTAGCTTCCGAGTGGGTACCATGTTTAAAGTCCTAACTTTAAATGTATGGTAGAGGTCGAGGTTAAAATAAAAGTATTCACCAAATACTGTATATAACTAGGGCATTCAGTATTATATAATAATAATCTTTATTTATATAGCGCCAACACATTCCGCAGTGATTTACAGTTCAGGGGTCCATATATAAACAGTCATAAATAACATAGCAACAGACAAATCAATAATTACAAGAGGACCCTTCTCGTAAGAGCTTACAATCTATGAGGAGGTAGGAGGGGCACAAATATTATAACCATGCTTGATTATACGATAGCTTGTTTGTTAGCTAGTGTTTAAATACTTCAACTCCCTTTTTATCTAAGTTGTAATTTTCAGTTCTTGAACCCAGGACCTTCAGAATGGGAGGCAAGAATGTTACTTGCTGAGCCACATGCTTGACTGCAAGAACAAAGTGGAATTTCTCTCACTATTAATCTCACTACTAGTGATGAGCGTCAGGGGCAATTTTCGAATTCGCAATATTTTGTGAATATTTGGTAGAATATTCGTCATATATTCACAAATTCGTAGTTATTTTCTTGATAGCGAAAATTGGCAATGTGATATGCGCGTAATAGCTGCATTTTTGAAGCAGCTAGAAGTTTCCTGAGACTGGAGAAGATGGTTGACATGGGAGAACTTTGCAATAGCTTTATATGCAGATAGAGTGTTCCAATATATTCGCGATTGCTATTATCGGCAATTAATGATGCGCATATTTTTGCGCAATACGTGCAACTTCACATTTTTGCAGGTCTGACTACATATTAGTGATTGGTGCACTAAGTATTGTTGTGAACTTGTGACATCACAGCACTATGTATGTATGTAAGTTTTTTGTAATTACTAAATAAATTAGACTTTTGCTGCTATGCCAATGTCCTGTTATACAGTATACAACACTGTATTAGGGTTGGTAGTTTGAGTTTGCGATCGCCGTTGGTGAATTATATTATTATAGATTACGGTGTAATCATCCGTAATCATCTGTTCATAATTACAAGTGGTAATTATCAATCTCAAGAAAATATTGCAACTACACCCAAGTTTCCAGTCCTATTGTTGGCCCTGAACTCAAAAGGAAATTTTAGTATAGCAGGTGATCCCTGCAGTAGTGTTTCATAGGATCTACGTTATGGTGTCCATTTATGCACATTAGAGAAAATAGTAATGTTGCTCAAAGATGGGTATCATTGACAAATCAATGCAGATTAACCCCTGAGGACTAAGTAATATTTGTTTTTATTTTTTTATTTCCATTTTTACTCCTGGTCTTCCTGGAACAATTACTTTTTATGTTTCCATTCATATATGTACTTTCTAATGGCACCATCTTAAATTACATACAATGTAGTAAATATAGGAACAATGGGGTTGGCCCACTTACTAAAAAAGTCTATAGGAGATCCATTATATTCATTATGTGCCACAGACCATCTCAGCTATCAGTGTAGTAGTCTCTGAACCTTTCTAAAGATTGTGGCTACTACAGCGTACGAAGAGCACCCTAAATAGACATGCGGGGGAACCATTTGTGGCCCAGGAGTGCAGCTTCACCTGGGAAAAGCCTCTCAGATGCTGTGGTCCCAATTGACCACAGCATCTGAGGGGTTATATGTCTGTGATCAGCAAAACTGCCAATGGCGGACATTGTTTCTGGGTGTCTGCTGTTTAAAATGCTGGATTTCTGCTGTACATGACAGTGTATAGTGTACATGTGCGATAGTTGTCCATGAGAGGTGCTCACCATATCACAATTACTAAAATGTAGTCTTTCATTGAGCACCAATATCCTCCCCACCAGTGCCCCGAGATGTCGCAGGTATCTTTGTCATCTTCCAACCCTTCTTTGCAACTTTTCAAGATTTTGGCTTATGCCAATAGTGCTTAGTGGAAGGGGATGAAACATCCTCGACCCAGCACATTTAACGTATTTTGGCAAATCTTACCCCAGTAGACTTTATACTACGAATAGCATGTGAATTTTAAGTCTTTAGCAAATGTGCCCCAGTGCATTACAGTCACACTAATTATGAATTTCAAGCCAACTAACACCAGACACAACTCGGTATTTTAAGGTAGAATGTAGAATATTCCACAAAAATGTATTCTTTATTAGTGTATATTACAGAACCCTGAAGATTGGTGATTAATGCACTTAGAAGCAGTATGCCGATCTTAATAAGCATCTCCTTTAAGACATAAACATACATGAAGTTTAAGCATTCCAATAAGCAGTTAAAGATTATTTACACCTTTGAGGGCATTTTTTTTTATTATTATTGCATTATACTTATTTTGAACTAAAACAATTTTTTTTTCAATTGGTCATTATGAAAAAAAGGATTCCATATTTTTGTGTACATAGCTGAGATGCTCTAGTAGCAGCATGAGGATTTTCTGCTTTTTGAGGAGCAGACAGACTCCTTATCTCTGCTCTCTGGCATTATAAACACTCATCAAAGCTCAATTATTATCTTAACGATTAGGAATGTGGCTTAGGGTACTTCCAACTAGCGTTGTGAGGATTTGGCAGGCAGTTCTGTTGCCGGAACTGCCTGCTGGATCCGGAAATCCGTATGCAAACAGATATAATTTGTTTCCAGATCTGGATCCAGCTGACAAATGCATTAAAATACCGGATTCGTCTCTACGGTGTCATCTGGAAAAACGGATCTGGTATTTATTTTTTTAACATTTTTAAAGGTCTACGCATGCGCAGACCGAAAAACCAGATCCGTTAATTCGGCAATTTCCTGAACACTTGGTACCAGATCCAGCATAATTACATTTTAATCCAGCAAGTGTTTTCGGAGTTAGGGATACCGTAAAAGGGACAGAACTGAAGACATCCTGATGCATACTGAACGGATTGCTTTCCATTCAGAGTGCATTAGGACAAAGCTGACGGAACTCAATACCAGAAAAGAATAACGCTCGTGTGAAAGTACCCTAAAATAAGTGTTTATGACTTCTTAGTAGTTTAGAGATAAGGGTAATTAGATGACAGGGACAAAGTGAAAGTGAACGTACCAGTCACACGGCTAGAAAAAACAGTTAACTCTTTGTAACATAATGGCTCAATATTTTTTTAATAAGGACCAATTAAAAATATAATTTTTAGCCAAAAATGAGTAAAATGGGATCATAAACAAATATTAGTAACATAGTAACATAGTATATAAGGCCGAAAAAAGACATTTGTCCATCCAGTTCGACCTGTTTCCTGCAAGTTGATCTAGAGGAAGGCAAAAAACCCCTGTGAGGTAGAGCCAATTTTCCCCACTTAAGGGGAAAAAATTCCTTCCCGACTCCAATCAGGCAGTCAGAACAACTCCCTGGATCAACGACCTATCTCTAGTAGCTATAGCCTGAAATATTATTACGCTCCAGAAATACACCCAGGCCCCTCTTGAATTCCTTTATTGTACTCACCATCACCACCTCCTCAGGCAGAGAGTTCCATAGTCTCACTGCTCTTACCGTGAAGAACCCTTTTCTATGTTTGTGTACAAACCTTCTTTCCTCTAGACGCAGAGGATGTCCCCTCGTCACAGTCACAGTCCTGGGGATAAATAGCTGATGGGAGAGATCTCTGTACTGACCCCTGATATATTTATACATAGTTATTAAATCTCCCCTCAGTCGTCTTTTTTCTAAAGTGAATAACCCTAATTTTGATACCCTTTCAGGGTACTGTAGTTTCCCCATTCCAGTTATTACTTTAGTTGCCCTCCTCTGAACCCTCTCTAGCTCTGCTATGTCTGCCTTGTTCACAGGAGCCCAGAACTGTACACAGTACTCCATGTATGGTCTCTGAAGGTATATATAGCCTTGGAAAAATAAGAGTTAAAGTATTATTAATTTATAGAAGACCATCAACCACATGGAAAAAGGAAATAAATAGACCGCTTTCATGTTCTGCATGAATCCATCAAACGTTTACATACCAGTGAGAAGAAGCCCTGGCGACCCCACTTCATTTTCATTATTTGATTACATGTTTGTCTTTTTTTTTTAACATTGCAGCATCTCTGGATAAAACATCCTTTTGCAGATTGTAACCACCCATTAAAATGATGACAAAGCCAACCTGGAATCGACCTTTACTCTCCAGTGGCCTCATAGCTAGTGTTAAACGTGAATATTCTAATTGTGAATTTTAATCGCGAATATCGCGACTTAGAGAATTCACGAATATTTAGAAAATAGTGCTATATATTCGTATTTGCGAATAGTGTTGATCGTAAATATTGTAACCGCGAATTTATGGCAAATTTATGGCAAATTTATAGCGAATATCTCGGCACTTAGCAATTTCCCTAGCAACCAATAGGAGAGTTAGGTACCCCTTAGTGTTGATCGCGAATATTCTAATCGCTAATTTTTATCGTGTATGTATTGCATTGCCGATTTTCGCAATCAAATAAATAATGACTGAAGATCACAAATTCTCAAATTTGCGTATTTATGGCGAATATTCAGCCAAAAATTTGCGAAATATCAAAAAATCCGAATATTCCCTATGTCGCTCATCAATAGTCATTGCATGCCTATACATGTGCCCTTGCATGTGAGTTCTATAGCCGAGGGAAGCATATCCAGGAAATGGTAGCTGTGTCATTTTGATCAATAAGAAGATCTCTGCACATTACATTTTTATAAAAGGTGAAAAATCCCTGTTACTTGATAACTCAAATCTTGCTTGTATCATATTTTTTATTTCAAGGTAAGTCAGCTTGACAAAAAGGCTTTAGTGTTTTCAGGTTACATTTTGCAGCCATTACTACCTGAAACAATTTCTGCAGTATAGCCTTGCACAGTTAACAATATATATATATATATATATATATATATATATAACATAATCTATAGTTTTATTCCCATAAATATTATATATAACATTATATATTTGAAGTCCTATTGAGAAAATGGCAAAAACAAGATTAATGCTCCTTTCCTGCCTATATGAGGATCAAAGTGCCAATGAACAGCTATAAGTGTCATAAAGGAATGGTGAAGGGCATATTAAAATCTGCATTTACTGGGTAATAATGAGAGTGGCAGCAGTCAAGGTAATTCTTATGTGACTTAGAATTTCAACAATAAAAAATATGGTAAAAGTTATATTAAAATTATATTTTCTTACCTTGGTTACTGTCAGCTTATAGATGCACTGTATAAAAACAAGATTTTAGCCTTTATGATTGTTTATTAAGGGGCTGTAGTTAAAGATTCAGTTTTCTCTTTGAAATGCTTACACGGGTCAATGATATTGAAATCTTCAAAAGATATTTTGTATGTTAAAACAGGCTAAGGAATAAATGTGGGTGGAGAAAGGTTCTGGCTTTGTCTCCATTTATTGATGATTGACCTACAAACTCTTTTCTAAAGTATCACAGTCTACCGAAACCTTCATCAAAGAAGCATTTTGTCAAATGTCAAGATAAAAGTTTAAATGCAGAGACGTATAAAAGCTTTAGGTGGTTTAGGAACATAATAATGCTGTATTCTCGGAGCTGTGCACTGGCAGCACATATTGTAAGTGGGATGTGGAGTGCATATGCGTCATGGCTGTGTGATCCAAAAGAGATAAATTCAATATTTAGATGCGTACCATAATTTTATGCATCATACATGCCATTGTACATAGCATAGACAACATTTATTCTGCTGCATATTCACATATAAGAGCACGACAAAGGAAATATGATTGTAGATATACTATCTATTATTAGCTCCTCCAGATCTAGCTACTATGTATCCAGAGGCATTGCTCCAAGCCTTTGAATCCCCTCAGTCACCAGTGCTATCTATCTGTTTCATTTGATTAGAACTTTTTACTTGATCATCAATAAAAACACATTTACCTTTATTTTATTCAACAGATTCATAGGGATAAATTGGAAAGTCAAAAACAGCCGAGTATTGTTTAGGACTAACCAATAAATCTCCATGTAATGGGATAGCTCATGCTTATCCTTCTCTTTAGTTGAGAGTAGAGATCTCAATGTAAATGCCCAATGGCGTGGGTAGGTTTAGCATCGGACCTGCCTGACTGAGACCACCTTGGTGCAGGTAGGTGGGCACAGATGTGTTTTGATCAAAATATATTAGTGGAGAGTCTCAAATTTTATCATATCAGAGTGAGGGCTTAGTCCATATATAATGTTTGCATCTATTGTGTTAGTGCATTATTTTCCGTGATTCTTTCCTTTATAAATGTTTCCATGGTCATCCGCTTATCTGGGGCCCCTCATTCTCAGTGGTGGTGAAGGTCCCAGAGATCCCAATAAACTTTAATTTAGAACATTTCTGCCAGGCCACACCTTAAGAAACAAAGATATACTTCAGATGGAGTTATCTTCTAATAAGAGTGAAAACTGTTCTGTCACACTAAGGGTGCATTCACGGTCTGCAAAATATGGATCCACAAAAAATACGGAAGACATCGTTTTTTTTTGTGGACCCATTTTAATAATGCCTTTTTTGTCTGCAAAACAGACGAGAATAGGACATGTTCTATATTTTTTGCTGGACTGCGGAATGAACATACGGAACCGGACAGCACACTGCACATTTTTTTGAAGCCCCATTGAAAAGACTAGGTCTGTATCCAATTTGCAAAAAATGTGGATCAATGGGAAACAAAAATATGGTTGTGTGAATGGGGCCTTAAAGGTATTTGAATCCTGTAATCAATAATTATCATCCATTCACAGGAAAGGTGATAAGTATCTGATCAGTGGGTTCCAAATGCTTAAGCCCCCTCCATCATGAGAACAGGGTTCCCTGAGTAGTGATGAGCAGCATAGAAAGTATTCGTTTGCGATTTTTTGCAAATTTTTGGCCTAATATTCGACATAAATTCCAAATTCTAGAATTTGTGATCTCCAGTCATTATTTTCTTGATTGTGAAAATCGGCAATGTAATATGCGCGTATTGCGCCCGCAATACAGGTGTGGCTCACTTTTGTTACATTTTTCAAGTTGCTAGAAGTTTCCTGAGACTGGAGAAAATGGTTGGCAGCAACTTTCCTGACTCTGAGGAAGAACTCCTGATTCTTAGACCAGCGCCAGCCTTAAGTTAGATGGCTTCCTGTGTTGAAAATTTGATGGTGGCCTTTTTTTTTTCTCCAGGATAAAAAAAAACAATGTGTTGAAAAAAGTATATTTGGCTCTGTTCTCATAGATATTGGGGCGCAGAACTAATTTTTTTCCCACAAAACAGAAAATGAATGCATTGTAGAAACTTCAAGTCAAATGTATATATTTATGCATTGACCCTCACTAAAAAAACATACACCATAGCATATACATTTTTTTGTAGTATTGACTAGTATAGCAAGCAAGCATGCTTTAGAACTACTGAATAATAAATAGCATATATATATATATATATATATATATATATATATATATATATATACAATCCAAAGAACGAGGCAGCAATCCAACTTCAGATGAAACAACGTTGACCCACTTTATTTCCCAGGCAACATTTCGGACTACACAATGAAGCTTGACAAAGGCCTCATTGTGTAGGCCAAAACATTGCCTGGGAAATAAAGTGGGTCAACACCGTTTCACCTGAAGTTGGAGTGCTGCCTCGTTCTTTGGATTGTATTATTTAGTGGAAGAGACACCTGACTTCCCTGAGGATTTGCACCCTGTTCACATTATCCAACTGTGCTTCTGCTTTATTTGTTTTTTTTGTATATATATATATATATATATATATATATATATATAAAAGAGAGAGAGAGAGAGAGAGATGCGGCAGCACAGACTAAGTAGTCCGGGTGCAAGCTCAAATAAAGGGATGAGCAACCCAATCTTCAATATTATCAAAAGAAAATAGAGCAGCACACCAAGATAGTGCAAAAAAGTGATGTTCTTTATTTACACAGCATGCACTGATGTATGAATAAAGAACAACACCTTTTTTTTCCACTATCATAGTGAGCTGCTCTACTTTTTTTTAATTTTATATATAATTTTATTAATATGACAGTCCTGTCATCTGAAAATGGTCTGTGTAAGTGCAGCAGAGCATAAGGACAGGTCCATTGTTCCATTAACCTAGTATACTATGTAGATTGTAAGATCTCAAAGGCAGGGTCCTTCCCTACTCTGGTCCTTCAGTCTGTTAATGAGTTCAAGCTTATTGTACTTGTTTTATATTAGTGTATGTATGAATACCCCAATTTTAGATGTACTGTCCCCTGGAATTAATGGTGCTTAAAAAAAATATAAATAATATACTATAAGTACATTATCTTTACTATTAGTCTTGAACTAATAACTAAACCAATAATAGTAATATCCCAGAAACAGGAGATATTATACAAGTGCTGATCAAGCAATGTTAATGTGACTGCATTTATTAAGATGTGTGACCAATGTTAAATATAACAAGATCTCAAACTGCTTGTGCAGCATATGCCAAATATAGGTATTGTTTCTAAAGCAAGAATCCATGTTTCCGACAATCAAGGACATTTAGTTTGCAGCGAGGCCAGTTACTGCAGTTTAGAAATATTTGCTTTGAGGGTTTTTCTTGTTGTTTAGAGCTACATTATGACACAAAACTATGACATGATGACTACAATTTATTTACTAGGAGAATATTCTACACAAAGATAATTAAAATCAATTCATTTAAGACAATATATTAAAAGCCATTGTAAGATTGTAGTGGGGAAAATATTATCTAGTTTCCCATCTTCAAAAAGACAATGGACCTCATTTTTTAAAGATACTGTATGTAAGGCCGGGTTAACATTTCTGTTGTGAACTCTGGCACTGCAAACTAGTCACTGAATCGGCGTACATGCCGGCTTTTAGCCAGACTAAAAATGCTACATGCAACATTTTTTGTCTGGCTGAAAGTCGGCATATATGCTGGAAAGCAGTTGGATTACCGCCAGATCCCATTGTTATGAAGATGGGTTCAATGAAATTCTAGCAAATTCCGGAAGAAAACATAGCATTAGTTATAAAAAACAAAAGCTGCAATTAAAAAGAGGATGGCTTCTACAATATTGATATATGGATATTGATCCTAATCACACCTCAAAATTTATAACAGACTACCTCAAAAGGTGCAAGCTGAAGCTTTTATCATGGACGTCACAGTCCCCTGATCTCAAAAGAGCACTGCAAGCAAGACAGCAAGACTTTTGCAAGAAAGAATGAATGGAAATCCCTCAAACAAGAATTGATAGACTGGCTGGTTACAAAAGGCATTTACAAGCTCCGAGGGTGCTACTAGGAACTTATGCAAGTTGTAAATGTAGCTGAATGAGTGGTTGATGATCGGGTATGAATGTTTCTTATCTGTAAAAGGGCTTTTAATTCACATTTGTCTATTAACCTATCTAAAGATTATCTATAATATAGATATATAGTATTGATCATGAAGGTGGCAGTAAATAGAGATAAGATAAATGTTACGTTCAGAGTTGTTCCTCTTTAAGGGTGACATTTTGGTTTGTTGTTACTGAGTATTCACTGCAAAACAATAGGAAATGAGATCAGATATAGACTTGTACATCTGTCTGGTGACAGGTGCCTATTTACACAAACCACTATTCACATCTTTGGTTTTATCAGTGATTGCTTCTGCAATCACATTTTGTTTGTGCTGCCTTCCTGCATTAGACAACAGTAAAAAGAACAAAAGATCCTATGTGGCGAAAAGAAAGTCTGAGGGAAACACGGTAGACAGCATAGTTTTACTAATTGTGCTGTACTTGTACTTTTAAAATTTCAAAGATTGCAAAAGAGATACAATTAATGTGCAGTATCAATTGAAGTGCCCTGAACAATGTGTTCAGTGGCTTAGTACTGAAATAGTTCATTACAGTATTACATCCTGTGGTTAAAAAATAATGAGGTCAGCTGCAAAATACTTACATGGCTTCAAGATATTGTGGATTTCCATTTCAGTGTGTTAACAAGGTATTGTGTTGCTCATGCTCACCTATAAAATTCACTTTGATGAAGATGGAGAGCTGAGATTACCAAGAATATAACCCTGACAATGGCTTCAAGATTCTGCTAAATACAGTTCATATGAAACTGGTAAACCATAAATAGTGAATTTATTTAACATGTTTTCTTTGTTAATACTTGACCATGAACTCTAAAAAGTCTTCATCTTGCAGGTATGACACAGTGTATAATGTGTGCACACATTTGATCATGCATTGCAATGGAACATATCAAGACTAAGGGGGAGATTTATGAAGAAGTATGCTAGGCCAGTCTTGACATCCCCTGTGCCACCAGAGAATGCATTTAAAGTTGCTGTGGCCAGGAAAAAGCGAAGCAGACCAGCGCTCTGCTGTTTCAGTGGCTCCTGCTGCATTGCATGGCAGATACAAAAAACAGCATAGCAAAACAAGCTATTTTTTTTCAGGCCTCATGGTGGTCAGAGCTTAGTTTCCAACTCCATTTACATGTCATTTTCAAATCACAGCAAAATCTTTGGTATGACTGTATCATTTCAATACACACTCAGTCTTACAAAGTAACAAACATTTTCATTCCAGGAACTCCTATTCCCATCCCCACCTAGGAGTAGCTTAGAGTAGGGGTAGCTAAAGTACTCAATAAATCTTGTACTATGTTCTGTCTGAGATGTGTTTATCACCACTCTCTTTCCTATAAAACGGCTGTGTCTTCAAGCCGTTGACTAGGTTCTAAGATAGTCTAGGGTTCAGATAAACTCTGGTTGGGAATTTATGGTTTACAGGAAAATATGAACCTCAGAAATGTAACTTAGCGTTCATGCACACTGGCATGGAGTCTGCAGTACATAAAACCTCTATGTCTCCTTAGTTGTATAGCTTCAGTGTACTTATGTACAGGCTAACATAGAGCCCTTAACAAATTGTAGGCATACAAAAGTTCACTATGTACTGTACTTCTATACCTCTAGGAAGCCCTATTTATGACAAAAAATGTAGTATTAAAAAGTGCATGAGCAATTATTATAATTTCCCTCCAGAACAATGGAAATGGAAAGGAAAGTGCCTGGTAAGGCCCATAACTGACCTGTATAGAGTTGAACAGACTCCATTGACTACCTGTTTTTTGTCCTGTCTTTTTGTCTGGGATAAAGGCCCCAAATGGAGCCTTTGACTCAAATGTGAACTTAAGTGTTAGGAATGCTAGTCAACTGAAATGTACCTTTTTTGAAATGTTCAAAATGTGCAACACCAGCATTGGTCCCATCATGCTCTCTGATTTAAATAGCTTAACTGTCTTTAAACTGGTTCTGTCTTTAAACACATAAATTTAAAATAATCTTGACATCCATCTTATGCAACATCATTAGTTATACTGGCTGTCTGTAACATCTGCCAATTCACTTTTTGTAGTAAGCAAAGCCACCAAAGCACTCACCTGGCTTACCCATCCTCTGTGCCAGAGGTCTTGACCCACTCCAGACCCTGCTTTGTTGGCTTGTCCACTGGAGTAGCACTGCTATGTCCACTCAATGCAGGCTGAGGACTGTTGAAGCACACACAAGCTCTCTCTGGCCCTTATATGGTCAGTGACAACATCCTAATATCCCCAGGCCTATGGCTATCCATCCCAAGGTATTTAAGAAACCTCTCTGTGGGAGAGTGCCTGAGTGGTAGGTTATAGTAAGCTAGTGTCCTACTAAGGTGCACCATTGTTTTTTTTTGACCATCCATGCATTGGCCACTGCCTCACTTCTGGATTTGACCCTCTGCTGCTTGACCTGATCTTTGCCAATTCCTCATACTGACCCTGTGATGGTTGCCCTGACCCTCAGGCTGACATTAGATTGCTAGAACTCTGACTTCCCTGACCTCAGCTTATTCCTGACTATGGTTTTGTCAGACCACTCGGTGCTCTGCACTTGTGTATTTTGACCCAAATGAGTTAGTATTGCACTGGACAGAGACTACTTCAGGAGGTAGTAGCCTGGCGGTTCCCCTGTGGCAGAGTGCAAATTCTTGTATATGGGTTAAAGAGTTATGACCAGGGGCCTGCCAGAATAACACCATTATGAATAGCCCCAACCAAATCCTTTTGATCGATTCATAGTATTAATTTGCAGCATTATTTGCACATAATGTTTTTAAAGAAATGATTGGAGGTATTTTTCTTATATCAGGGGTGCACAAGTTTTCTTGCCCAAGGGACTCATTGGCATAATGAACAACTCCCATATGAACACAGTTATGGCATCTCAAAAGTGTAGGATCCACTTACAGGACTCCTAACTATCACAAGAATGGGCATTATCTTCCACCTGAATCAGCACAACAGAGAAAAGAAGATTGCCCCTCCATGTGACTTTCTCCATTGAACATTATGGCTGTTGTGGCCATGGCTTAGCATTTCACAACTCCCATAAACTACCATTGAGATACCTGCATGATGGCCACCTCTAACTTATATACTCCTTTTCTGGAATGCCAAACAAGGGGTCAAGGGAACCCATTCTTTTGAAGGCTACATAGGGAACCAAATATGTATTTCTTTGTTTAGATGGTTGGGGACCAAGCAGAATGGCACCCCTGGCTTATATTCTTATACCTTAAAATGGTCGTCTATCTCCTTTTTTTTTCCTCAAAATCTAAAAAACGCTATAAAATACTCAATGGAGTGATGCTTATCTTACTGAACTCTGCCACCTCCATGATGCTCCTTCCTGGGTTCCCTATCCAATTTCTACATTTCTTCATGTTCAGCTTTGCTGACAGGGACCTGTGACCACTGTAGGTAATCACTGCCTACACCAGTATCCACAGTGATTGGATGCAGCAGTCAAAATCCCAAATGAAATGTCATATCTGGAGGTCTGGATGCAGAGATTATCTGGAAACACAGGAAATGGCAGTGCAAGAGAGATGGGAGATTGGTAAATTAAGCGTTTCTTATGTGCATTCCAAGAATTTGATAAAAAGGTTGAAAGAGCTGGATAAATCCTATATAGCATAAGGCTTCAGTGAATCATTCAAACCTATACATACAAACATGTGCACACATACAAACTGCATACAATCAAACCATTGAAGCCTTTGGCCTCAACATGACAATTGGCTACACTATATCAGGTCAATAAGAGTTGCATACACCAATTGGCACACATTGTAGAAAAATCTCCAGCGTCTAAAAAATAATAAAGAATCTAGTTTTTATCCATAAACTTCATACTACAGATACAGCACTGCTAGCACATTTTGGACTGATAGTCCTTTCTCTATTGATAGCTGATTCTTTCATCTTTATGTGTGTGGGGGATCACAGGAATACTGCTCTATACTAACCATATCAAGTGCAATGGGATAGACTCCAATAAAAGATTAATTATGCTGCTAGTTCTAAAAAACAAACCATAATTTCAGTTATATAATAGACTGTTATTCTAATAGCTATGTACAGAACAATACATTGTATTTAAACATCATCTAGGATACCACAGAACTGAAATACGCTTTTTTTTTCCTTCTTGTAAAGAATGAATCTTTTCAGCCTACTCAGTCATTTAAGTTAGAAGATTTTCAAATGTGCTAAAATATCAATTTTACATTGACAGCAGGAAAGTTAGAGACATCATTATTTGTTATATGTCATGCAGAGGTATTGTTTGTGGAGGCTCATTATTATACTGGGAGTTGCTGACACTACATCATGCCTGAATACCACTGCATTCAGCACCTGCTCCCACCCTTAATTATTATGTTGTGTTTTCGTATGAACTCAATAATCAATCACTAGTTAAGTTCCTGAAAATCTTCTCCTGTGCCTCCTCCCCCAAAAACCTTGTACATGCTTTTATTAGACCAATATATATATAAATATATATATATATATATATATATATATATATATATATATATATATATATAAATATCTTAGCCCCATATACCTTAGCTCCACTCCATAGGCTTTTCACATGTGGGAAAAAAATGTATAATCACATCAACTGGAATCTCGATATTCCAAAGAGCAGAGGTTTTACTGTTTAATAGGCCACAGTAATTCTGTATATTTGCCGTTATTGTATTTCATAAATCTTTCTTGGGTCAAGGAATGTTGCTTCTGTTGCTGATGAGATTAGGAAGAATATTAGAGAGTGTTGTTAGTTATTTTAAATATACTCATTGTTAAAAAATGGTGCCTACTTGACATATGACATACAACATGGTTTCACAATACAGCTATGTGCTTACACGTGCATAAGCCCGAAATACGAATCTCAAACATAATAGTAAGTCAAGTAAATTGGGTCCAAAAATAATTTGGAAGATACATAGACATAGAGAAAATACCATAGAACAAACCAATTTGGTATATAATAAAATAATTAATGTATATTAGTTGGGTTAAAAAATTAATTGGAAGTTACATAGACATAGAGCAAATACCATAGCACAAACCCATGGAAATATAATAAAATAATTAAAATTTAGGTTGCACAATTTATTCAATGATAATACTTGATTTATAACTTGAACTTAACAATGGTTTATATTAAAATCATCTTTTTTATAGTTTGTAATTAGTGAAGATCAAAGTTTAGAAAAATTTGATTCGGCAGTTTTGCCAAAGTTCAACAAGAAATTTGATCTGTTACTTAATAATTCATCACAAATCGCTATAAATCAGGCATAACCAGGCCACTCTGCCTTAGGGTACGGCCATGCTGGGTTGGAGAACTGCGTGGCCAATTTGCCCACAGTTGCCTTTCATTTAATAATGAAGACCATACTGTATAGTTGGTCTTCTTTAATGCATTTTTAAACTGGTACTCTACCCACTTCTCCAATCCTAGCACTCTCACCTATACATGGGAGCCCTTCTTCTGCCATGTGCCTCCTTTTCCACATATTCTAATATTGATAATAATAATAATGATAATAATAATAATAATAATAATAATAATAACAATAACATTTATAGGGTTCATGTACAAAGCAAAAGTAACCGGCTAATATATGACTGAAACACTAGGAGTCAGGACCCTGCTTGCAAGAGCTTACAATCTATAAGGAATGGGGGGGTGACACATAAGGTAGTTGATTGTGATAAGTAGGATTCGAGCAATTATAGAACTGACAGGAGTGGTTCCGGACGATCTGCGTCTGGTTTGGGACTACTAGAGGATCGAGTTTAAGCCAGAGGAGTTAGTGGGGGAGAGGTTTAGTCTTGGAAAAGTTATTTTAGGAGGCTTGATAAGCCTGCCTGAAAAGATGTGTTTTTAAGGTTTTAAGGTGGAGAAGTTGTAAATTGACCTAATATTCCGGGCAGAGTATTCCAGAGAGAAGGTGCAGCTCAAGAAAAGTCTTGATGGGAGTGAGAGATACGAATTAGGGAGGTTATTAATCTTAGGTCACTAACAGAACGGAGAGCACGAGTAGGATGGTAGATGGAGATGAGCTTGGAGATATATGGAGGTGCAGTACTGTTGAGAGCTTTGTGGGTTAGGGTGAGACGTTTGAACTGTATTCTGTGATGGATGGGCAACCAGTGAAGTGACTGGCACAAACTAATAGCATCAGTTTAGCGGTTGAATGGATAGATAAGCCTGGCTGCAGCATTTAGAACAGACTAAAGGGGGGAAAGTTTATTGAGAGGAAGACTGATTAGTAATGCGTTGCAGTAGTCAAGACGAGAATGAATCAGGGCAACAACAAGAAATTTTGCTGTTTCCACCGTAAAAGGGCGGATTCTGGCAATATTCTTGAGGTGCAGACGACAAGAGCATGTAAGGGATTAATTATGGGGAACAAAGGAAAGATCAGAGTCAAATGTGACCCCAGGACAGCGGGCATGTTGCACAAAAGTTATGATAGTGCTGCAGACCGAAATTAAAATATCAAGTTTCGGTGGGTTAGTAAATGGGGGAAAGACAGGAAGTTCAGTTTTTGAGAAGTTCAGTTTTAGATACAGAGAGGACATGATGTTAGAGATAGCTGCCAGACAAATCCTGGTGTTTTGGAGTAAAGCATGGGTGATGTCAGGGGATGAAGTGGATAGTTGGGTGTCATCAGCATAGAGATGGTATCGAAAGCCAAATTTACTGATAGTCTGTCCGAGGAGGTCTATATAGAGGGAGAAGAGTAGATTACCTAGTACTGAGCCCTGAGGAAAGCCAACATCAAGAGGAAGAGGAGAAGAAGAAGAGAAGATCATTGGAATTGTTAGGAGGGGCAGTTTCTGTAGAGTGAAGAAGGCAAAAGGCAGATTGTAAGGGGTCAAGAAGAGAGTTTGCAGAGAGATAGCTTGTTAAACTAGAGTAGACAAGACGTTCAAGAAGTTTACAGATGAAGAGGAGGTTAGAAACAGGTCGGTAGTTAGCAGCACAGGTTGGGGTAAGAGATGGTTTCTTTAGTAGTGGGATTATAATAGAGTGTTTGAAGGAGGAGAGAAAGATACCAGAAGAGAGAGAGAGAGGTTAAAAATTGTAGTTAGGTGAGTGATGACAGCAGGGGAGAAGGACTGGAGGAGGTGTGATGGAATAGGATCACTGCTACAGGTCATGAGTTGAGAAGAAGAGAGAAGCCTGGAGACTTCTTCCTCTGTTATAGGGTCAAAAGAGGAGAGGGAACATGTGGAGGAATTGGAGGGAGGAGGATTAAAATTATTCGGGGCCTGGAAGATTATTTCCTGATTGATACTGCCAATCTTGTCTCTGAACTAAGTGGCCAAGCTATCAGCGCAGAGGTCAGTGACAGTTTCTGGAACTTCAGGGCTTAGAAAGGAATGGAAAGTGTCGAAGAGTCATTTTGGGTTATTTGAGAGTGTTGAGATGAGAGAGGTGAAGTACTTTTGTTTGGCAATGTTGAGAGCCGAATTGTAGGAAGTCTGCTGATATACACGATTTTCTCCTTAAGCGCTCTGCACATCTGGAGCAGTGCTGGAGAAAACGCGTTTCAGGTGTGTGACAAGGTTCGCCGTGTTCTGTCGGGAGTGTCAGTTTGATATTGGAGCAACTTCATCTAGGATGGTCTTGAGGGTCTGGTTGTAATGATTGGCAGCCAAGTCTGGACAGGAGAGGGACGATATTGGGGTAAGAGCTAGTTGTAGGGTGTTAATAAGTTGCTGGCAGTTAATGGTGTGTAGGGGTCTGTAAGTGTAAAAAGTAGGATTGTCCTGAGAAAAGTGAGAGGTCTTAATGGTAAATGAAAGTAAATTGTGGTCAGAGAGTGGGAAGGATAAGTTACTAAAGTTTGAGAGCGAGCAGTGATGGAAGAAGACTATATCAAGTATATTGCTCTGTTCATGCGTGGCAGAGGAAGTAAGTTGTGATAGGCCAAGAGATGAGATTAAAGAATGAAAGTGAGCGGCGGATGGGGAGGTAGGTTCATCTATGGGGATATTAATGTCACCCATAATAAGACTTGGTGATTCAGAAGATAGGAAGTGAGGAAGCCAAGCTGCAAAGTGATCCAGAAATTGTTGTGGGGAGCCTGGGGGACGATAGACAGCAGCAACTCTCATGGGGAGTGGATGGAAGAGTCTAATGGTGTGAACCTCAAAAGAGTGGCATGTGACAGAGGGTACAGGGGGAATGAACTGAAATGTGCACTGTGGAAAAAGTAATATGCCTACTCTTCCACCGTGTCATCAGGTCTGGGGGTATGGGAGAAATGAAGTCCCCCATAGGATAGGGCAGCATGGGAAGCCGGGTCAGAGGGTTGAAGCCAGGTTTCTGTAAGAGCTAGCAAGTTCAAAGAGTGTGAGAGGAAGAAATCGTGGATTGTGGGTAGTTTGCTACGAACTGACCATGCCTTCCAGAGTGCGCAGTTAAAAGAGACTGGAGAGGATGTGCAGTGAACATTACTCAGATTATTGGGGTTTCTGTGTGTGGCAGAGGAGAAGTTAGCAACAGAGGGAGGGCCAGGATTTGGTGAAATATCCTATGCAGCTAATAGCAGGACAACAGAAAGTGACAGCAAGTGGTTGAAATATTTATATTGGTGTTTTTTATGCTGCACCGTGGAGGAAGATAGTTCATGGTGATGTATGAGGGTATAAAGTGTATGCAAACTGAACAAGGGTGAGGGAAGGAAAAAGGGACTGATGTGGAGAGGGGACAGAGTGTAAAAGGTGTGGTTGATTTTGAAGGTAGACAGCCATAGCAATGAGAAAAGCAGTCAGAGCCTGACTGAAACAATATCGTAGCATACTGTACCTGTGCTGTGTGTAACTTTGTTTGAGTAATACACATAGCATCTCTGTCTCCTTCCCTGTCCAACTGCCATGATTAACTGCCCAGCGCTTAGGCAATATGGCAATTTGGCAGAGCTGGTGGTTTTGGCTCGTACTGACGCCTGCGACTGCTTCCCCTTAGACTGCGTCTATATTTATAGGAAGTGTGATGACATAACCAGGGGTAATTTAACTCATTAATCAATTAATCACTGAAGTAAGGCGCATGAAAAGAGATGCTATATGTAGGTAAACAAACAAAGCTAAGGATCTGGATGGGCCATAACATCACTACAGATCACAAGCCTTACAACAGTCACATAAATCAGAGGTCAATTGGAAGAGCATCTCTAGGACTAATCACATGGATAGAAAATAGTATACATTGATGAATATGCAAAGTGTTGTACCAGGGAAGCTGGAAGCTGCAGTATTATTAGGCTTAGGGAAAGCTGAGTGGAACAGTATTGTCCAAATGTAATGCAGACATACCAGGGAAGATGGAAGGGGCAGTATTATTAGGCTTAATATTTATTGCAGTAATATTAATGAGAATATGTCATCAGGAACATCCAGCTCCTCCACTCTCTGCATCTTGATGACTTTTCTAGGACATGGAGACTTTGAAGGATGATTTGGAAGAAGTAAATGCAGCAAAAGATAGATAAGGATGGTCATCATTAAGACCTGACCTACCTAAGGGGTGCAGACTTGATGGTATTGGTTGGCACGGTGACACTGGAATAATAAAAGCTTCCATCTTATTGTTATTGAATTACATATCTTAGTTTACAGCTGATAAATAAATAAAACTTATACAGCATGTCCTCTTGCAGTCTCCCTGAAGTCTCATTAATCTATTAATCGTTTTTGGCTACACTGTCCCTAGGGCATGAGCGCTTGAAACATCTCTCCTTATGTTTAGCTCAAAGGACAATGGCAGAGACAGCGCAAGATTAGGGTTTTATAGGGCTGTGACATCACAGAGGATGGCTATCTGGGGAATGGCTGGCTGCACAGTATTATGGGGGATTTTGCATTCCTGGGCTTGTCTCCTCTACAGTTTCACTTTGTAACACGCGCAGCATATTTAGAAAACCTGATTCGTTACCACGAAGTGCGAGAAACTTCCGATTAGTTGCGAATTTAATTTTTACTAAACTTTGGATGGAATTCTACTTTGAATTCATCAACGCACTTAATGCTATTTGTAATAATTTTCTACACAAAACAAAACATTCTTGCTGTTGCTATGTCTGTTGATCCAGGATGCTTCAGAATGCCAGCTTTTAGATGATAATACCCGTCCAATTATTTGCCTTCAAATGAAGTTACACATTCTGTTTTCAATACTAAAAAGTTAGGGATCATGCACTTGTGAGACATATATTGGGAACTAAGGATTTTGTCCTTTGAGATGAGGAAAGTTTTTTGATAATAAATTTTAAGGCCACTTTACACGAGGTGATAATGGGAAGGAGCATTCCTGGGAATACTTGTTCCTGATAATTAACCTGTGTAAAGGTGCTGCTGATCATCTGATGAGCATGCTAACTAGCAAATAATCATGCATCCTGTAAAAGCATTGTTGATGTAGACACCAAAATCATAATTTCCGCAACGCAATCTGCTGCTCAGAAACAATCATTCTTTAAGGAAATGAGTGATAGTAGTAGCCCATAGGGCAGAGATAATTGAGGGATAAATGCAGCTTTCACCTCCACTCATGTTTAAACAAATAGGGGAAATGAATTGTTAAAGGGGTTTTCCCATAAAAATTGTTCTACAGTTTTAAAACCAGCAGCTGGATCTGAATTATTTTGTAATTGCATGTAATTATAAATTTAGTATAGGCAGTGAGTTATTCAATAAGATGTATCTGTATAGTACCACCTGCTGTTTGTACTTTCTCGTAGTTCTTTGTCCTGCTCACTGAGATGGCCGCACATGCTCAGTTTCATTCTTTAACTGCCTCCTGAGCTGTGCTGAAGTAAAAAAGACACTCCCCTTGAGCTGTCTGCTTGATATAAATCTAGCAGAGCAATGAATGGGTGGATCTCTGGATCCATGCGAGGTGCAGGGCTGGTTCTTACTTTGTTAGAAAGAGGTGGTTATGTACTACAGTATATGATGCATTTTACATTTTTACATTAGTCATGGGATAACCCTTTTAATTTGTGGTAATTGTTTTAACAGTTAGCCCATATAAAGGTAATTTTAGGCAAGGTTTCCACATTCACGTTTTCTGATGCAGTTTTTGAGGCCACAGCTAGGAGTGGATTAAAAAAGAGGTGAGGTAGTATCTGGCCTTTATATTATGATCCAAACTGATTTGGCCTTCAAAATTTAATAAAAAGGGCTGAACAGGGAAACCCAGCCTTAAATTAATTATTTCCTGACCTCACAGGATTGGATCTGATCATGTTCTTGGCTCTAAATACATGTCTCACATTTGTACAATATGGGTGAGCCACATAACTGAGAACTAACCATATAATGCAGGAAACAATAGAAAAATAATTTGCAGACAGTAAGGACCACATACACATGCTTTTATATTATTATAGCCACTCAGAGATGTATTTTTCCTAAGCAGTCGCAATGATTTCCAAGAGAAAATACAGTCAATGGCTGTACACAAACCATTTCTGATAAAGGCACATTGCAACTATCAAACTAATATACTGATCTGGAGGACATGGAACGAACATATGGATGCAGCATATTTTTAGATTTGTTATTTCAATAGCTACAATTGTAAGCATTGTTCTTGAAACAAATTATTTCTAAATATACACATTGTGTAGCTCTCTAGTTTATTCTTGTCATTCTACAATGCATCCTACTACATTTGTGGTAACATAACTGCCAAATTAATACATATTGTATCAGTCGCTATTCTTTGAAGTTGCCATTTACAGCAGCATTCTGTCTTTTGTGAGAGGGATAATTATTCTCTCACAAACAGACAGCATAAGAGACATCATGTGAGGATCACTTCTAGTTACAGTATTAAAAATAACACATTGAATAACAGACATTTAATATTGTTCTAATTACTGTACTTGATATTATTTTATTCTCTTTGACACAATGAAGATTTTGGATCCGGACCATGCAATGTTATTTTGCAGCCAAGGAATTGATTTTGTTTCTAATTATGAGATAAGATAGAACAGTGCATGCATGAAATTCACAGAATCAGCATGATCACACTGAAATATACCTCAGTTTTAAGCACCATCTTAATGGCAGTCTGTAGCCCTTAGCACGTAAGGTAAATAAAGGCTCTCATAATTGTAGCTGAGGGGTGGGGGGATGAGCAAAGCCTAAGAAAAAGCCATCTGTCAGAAGGTTTCACTATGTAAAGGTAGGTGGGGATTGGAAAGAGCAGTACACACAAAATTTTGTGGAGTTTTTATTATATATTTTAATTTTTTTATTATTATAAGGAAAAGTGTGAATATGAGGTCTTATTCTGCCAGAATCTGCTCCTGCAATTGCCCAAAAGGGAGTGCATCACTGTGAGGTGCCCTTTGCATTGAGCTGTTTCATAGGCTCTCCCCTCTGCCCAGAATTTTAGCTGTAGCATTCAACAAGGACACCACTACCACTACCACTACCACTACCACTACCACTACCACTACCACTACCACTACCACTACCACTACCACTACCACTACCACTACCACTACCACTAGAACTTGAACTACACAGATTACTAAGTTGGATATCTAACCTCGTGCTTTTTTTTCCCAGTGGAAGTGCACGTTAATGCTTGGCCATCATCTGATCTTCTCCACTTTTAGCTTACGATGAAGCCTTGGGGCACTAGACCCCATGTTCATAGTCCAATTACAACACTGTTTTTACACTGTCATAAAGAGCACCAGTAAAATTGAATGAAGCAGTACTACAGTACATGTGTATGTCTCTAATTTTAGATTGAGGTTTCTCACATCATAAAGAGATAAGAGAACTTTCCAAAATTCGTCTCATCTCCATTCATCAGACCAAGAAATTTGATTCAGAAACAAAATGATTTTACCCTAATTGAAAGTGCTTTCAATGATTAGAAACTATCTCTCTCAAAATTCTATTCAAATGAATCTGAAGAATTTCTAATTCTCCTGAATGAGAATAAAAATCAATAATAAAATTTGGTCACATTCTCCATCAATGGCATCCTCCATACATGGCATAGTACAGAGCCTCATGGGACTCTATGTGCCACTGTACACTCAGTACTGCTGAGTGCATGAGACCTTATCCTATTGCTAACTAAATTCTTCTGATTTTCATTGCTCATTTATTCTTTCAACTATGAGATCACTATGATAACAGTGTGCTACCCTGTATCCATGCAGTTTAGGTAAAAGATGGCTTTATTGTTGTCCTTTTTATTGTATGGAAATGTCCTGCTTTTATGACACCAAGTGCATTATCCTGTTATGAAGAATTTATATGATTCATCTCAGTATTGGCATATCAGTTGTTTTGATTGAGCTGACCACACACACTTTTCAATTACAAAGAGCTGCATGGATTATTTTAAGTGAAAGCAGGAATACATCCATAAGCTGTGTCATCTTTTTACATCATTCAATTGTAAATGGATTCAGACTTTTCAGAAGAGCAGCAGCACATTTAAATACCATCAAATGGAAAGTGGCTATGTGATATTGATGTGTTTTGTTCCTTATTCACAGAGGGTAACACAATATAAGAGAGTGCATGTTGTCTTAAAGAGGCCAATAAATATTCTCTACCATGTCAATTACTATATGACAGACTTTTTCTTAAAGATTCTAAAGCTTGTAAGGGTGGGTTCACATCTGTGTTCTGGATTCCGTTATGGCTTTCCATTATAACATGGTTATAATGAAAAATAACAGAATCCATAAGACGGAAGTCAAAACGGAAGGCTTTAAGAGGCATTCCGTTTTGATCCTTTATAATACAGGCCTATGGGAAGCAGAACGGGTCCGTCCTAGTTTCCATTATGCAGGTGTCCAGTCCTGCATAACGGAAACGGGATGGATCTGTTATGCTGCCCATAGACTTGTATTATGACGGAATGAACAACAGAAGCCTTTATAAGGCATTCCCCTTTGCTTTCCGTCATAATAGAAGTCTATGGGGATCATAACAGATCCGTCCCGTTTCCGTTATGCATAGCGGAAAAAAAAGTCCTGTTGACAGGACTTTGTTTTCCGTCTTGCATAAGCGGAACCAGACGGATCCGTTGTGATTCCTATAGACTTCTATTATGATGGATCAAAACGGAATGCCTCTTAAAGGCTTCCATTTTGACTTCTGTCTTATGGATTCTGTTATTTTCCATTATAAACATGTTATAACGGAAAGCTATAATAGATTCAAGAACACAAATGTGAACCCACCCTCATTTGTTCAAAATTATATTTGAATATAGAAGGTGCACATTTAAAGGGCATCTGTCAGTAGATTTGTACCGATGAAACTAGCTGATCTGTTACATGTGCACTTGGCAGCTGAAGGCATCTATGTTGGTTCAATGTTCATAAGTGCCCACTTTGCTAACAAAAATTTTGCTGAGAAAAATGCTTTTATATATGAAAACAAGCTTCTAGGAGGAACAAGGGCTTTGCCATTACACCTAGAGCAGTGATGGCTAACCTCCGGCACTCCAGCTGGGGTGAAACTATGACTCCCAGCATGCTCCATTCATTTCAGTGGAGCTCTGAGAACAGCCCAGCAAGTGTACATCTTGGAAGTCTTAGTTTTTACCACTGCTGGAATGCTGGAGGTTAGCCATCACAACCCTAAAGTCTTAGCTGTCTCTGCAACTGCCATGTCGTCTCCACTTAAATTGACAGGGCCAGGCAGTGAAAACATCATCATGCTTTGCCAATGTAAGTGCCGAGAGCACGGCAGTTCCAGAAAAAACAGTGCCTATAGTTGTAATAGCAATGACCTCATTTCTCCTAGAGGCTCAACGCTTTTTTTTCCAACCATTTGGGCGTTTATTAACATGGGACCAACACAGATATCTTCAGCTGCCAAGTACATATGCAACAGGTCAGCCAGTTTCATAGGTACAAATGTGCTGACAAATGCCCTTTGAATATCTAGATTCTAGAAACAGAACAATATGTATATAGACTATATCCAATTGAATTTTATGACATATAAGCCATTGTGATTACTACAGTCACATAAAATTGTAGAAAAGACAAAAAAAATGAAATCCCCCTAAAACTTTTATTAGGATAGCCATAAAATCTAAATCAGACATAAAAATTACCCCATTGTTAGAACTTCTGACCTGGCACCTAGGTGTTCTCGGAAGTGACCCTGGATGATCCTATCATCTGCCTATCGGATCAGTAAGAGAGATGGAATCCACACAAAACAGGATAAAACAGAGGGATTATAGGTTTGATATTACAATTTCAGGAGCATTTCAATCCCCCAATATATTCAAGCATTCATTGCATTAATTAATAGTACAGTGTACAGTGTGTGTACATAAGGATTAGCTCTATTTCTGGCCATTCTATGACTTGTATATTTGTAGCAGTTTTCATTGTGCATCATAAATGTCTAGTTTGCAGTTTTCCTAGATTTGGTGGGTGGAAAGTAGCTGCCAGCTGCATACACAAAGTAGAGGGGAATAATCTGCTCCCTAACTTTCTCTTACTCAGAAGCAGCCCAGGATCATGGAGTACATTGCATAGAAGACCCACATAGATATGAATACAGAACTTAGATTGAGACAGAAACTGTTTTGCTGTGCCTGTTTCTGTGTTCCTGCTTACTTTTCCTCCTCTCCATAGACTTGTATTGATATGTGTCATCTAATCATTCAGTTATCTGCCCCATCCTGAACGGTTTTAACAAAAATTTGAAAGAGAAAAGCATTTAGGAAGGGGTGAAAGAGTAAACAGCGGATAACAAGAGAATTAGACAACTTTCTTAGGCTGCTTGTCCTATTGATTTGTGTAAAATTGTGTGAAAAGTTGGTGACCATTTAGAGCTTAAAACCTGTTGTTACTGTAGCATTTCTAGAAATGTGTTGAAGTAGCAATATGTAAACAACTGCAGGAAACCCTTATCTCCACATTTTTTATCATGCTAATTGGCAGAGCTGAATGCCGATCACCCAATTATAGACAATTAACTTAAAACTCCAGAAACGGACATAGCTATATGTAATTACTGTGAAGATTCTCCATTGCCATTCTTCATCAGATTAATTCAATTCAATATTTTACAGCAGGGGCAGGTACTGGTAGGGCTTTAAAATCCTGCAGATTCAGGGTCAGTGTTTTTCATGCTCATGTCAAAATAGAGTTAGGTGCAGAACATTTTGTGGTATAGATTTTAAGACTTTAGTGCTTCAAAATTACTTTTGAAGACATATATACATGGTAAATATTTTCTTTAGTACATACCCTAAATCAGGCATGCTCAACCTGCGGCCCTCCAGCTGTTGCGAAACTACAACTCCCAGCATGCCCGAACAGCCTACAGCTATCAGCCTACAGCAGGGCATTGTGGGAGTTGTAGTTTTACAACATTTGGAGGGCCGCAGGTTGAGCATGCCTGCCCTAAATTAAAAGATTCATAATGGATTTGTGCAATGTATATCTAAGAGTAGGTTTTTTCTGGCATCACTTAATATCAGAATTTCAGTTCTTTTACTTGCCACTTTGATTTTGCATTTTGTTCTAATATGGAACCCACATAACTAAAATTTCAAACTCCACAACACTAAGAGCATAATACACCAAAATTGCATCTTACTAAATATACACTATTACCACACATGTAAACTATCTTGATTCATCTCTAAAACCCAATTTTCTAGTAGTGATAAATATAAAAGTGCTTTCTTGTGTTTGTGCTGCAGTTATGCTAGCACATTGTTATGCTGTGGTTACTCTACTAACCTATTGTCACTTATTCTTGTTGAATTGATCTGTAAAAAAGAATTGAAAGAAAACTTGACTGATCATAAAAATAGATCTTTGGTTGACTGTTAAGCTAAAACAGAGGGTCAAAGCCACAGTGACAGGTTGCATTGAAATATGCTATTTTAGGTTAGTGAGCCCAGTCTTAGAATATTTTTTGTGCTCACAAACGAAGGAGTGCAAAGCGGCAGATAATGCTGACAGTAGATTGCAGAGCTATTGTACTCTGGGAGTGAGAGCAATAAATCAAATCCTGTCACTTGGATCACCGGATATAGTGGGATAATTGGGCTCTATTGGGAAGGAAAGGACATCCAGTCAGTGTACTACGGACTTCGTTTTTCATGGAGAATTAAACTTTGATCAAAGCAACTTTCTTTTGGTGAAAAATTGAGACTTAATCATTTTATATAAACACTCTATTTTCCCAAAGTAACTTTATAACATGGAATCGTACATCTTTCACCCTACATGAACCAAACTTTTTATAATTCTTCCAAAGATTCAGTACACAAGGGTTAACTTATTAGACAGCAGATACATTGGCAAAAGTTACATCATTTAGAAATGTAATGATGCTTTAAATGACCTAAATATAGCTAATATTTAAAGAACATAGCACACCTGATTTAGTAAGAAATAGCCTCACTTTAGAATAAGACATACAGTGATTTTATTTTACTTTATACTATTATTGGAGAGGTTAGGGAACATTCAAGGTTGCGTTTCTAAATCTCACAAGCTCTTGTGGTAGCCTGTTCTGGCATAAATTTAGGTTGTCGGACAGAAAAATAAAAACGTTGCATGCAGGGGTATTTGTCTCTCCAAAACCCATTTATTCTAGAAGGTGGCTGGATCACCTCCGTTTTAGTCAATGGGGATCCAGTGGCGAATTTCAGAATCTGGCAATGCCATATCTGGTAAACTCCAGCAGACAGTTTACTGCCGAAACAGCCTGTCAGATCAGGTTACTAGAGATGTGAACAAAGCCTTAATGTATAATAATAGGACATAGAGTGTTTAATTTCCTTCAGCACAGTCGGCATTTAGTCAATCAGTATTTGTAAGCCAAAACAAGTAGTGGAACCTACAGAGAAAACATATAATGGAAAGATTAGTGCCTCTTCTGTGTTCAAGACTCACTCACGGTTTTGGCTTACAAATATTGATGAAAAATAATAACCGAATATTGACGTGAGAAAGTGGCCAACCTCAGAGCCTTTCAGTGGACACAGGGGCCAGATTTACTAATATGCAATGTCTAGAATCTGTCTAAAAAGGGGCACAAATTGGAGTAATTTGGGGCATCTATTGTTTCTACAATTTTTCTTATTTGCTAAAAAAGGAGATGACATGGTCTTATATGCAACATTTTTGTGCCAAAATTACGCCACAGTTGTGACATTCAATTTTGTCTCCAAATAAACAACTAAATAGGTGGTATAGAGATTCCTCCACCACATTTATCATCCAGCCAGAGCCACTGTGATTAGTCTGATGCATGTTTGTAAAACCTGTTTAAGTGAATAATTTATGAATATAGAACTCTTCTGTCTTTTTTTATGTCTGCTTGATTTGAAGCCATTTTTTGCAACACTTTTACCAAATGTATGCTATTTATTAAAGGGGTATTCTGGTAAGAGGAAGTTGTCCTCTATTCAAAGGTGGGGGTCCTACCGCTGGGACCCACACCGATCATGAGAACGAGGGACCCAAAACCTGTGGAGCCCCCTGAAATGGATTGAGCAGCTAGTGGTAAATGCTCACTATTACTTAATTTATATCTATGGGAGCAGCAGAGATGGCAGAACACTGTACTAGGCTATCTCCGGCACTCTTATAGAAAAAAATAAAGTATTGGCACGCATTTCCGACCAGCCACACTATCCATTTCAGGTGGGACCTTTGTGAATAAGGGATAACTTTCTCTAACCAGAGCACCTGTTTAAATTTGATGCTTGAATAACCAATATATTTTTTAGTTTAAAGCAGGCATCCTCAAACTGCGGCCCTCCAGCTGTTGTAAAACTACAACTCCCACAATGCCCTGCTGTATGCTCATACCTGTAGGCTGTTCGGGCATGCTGGGAGTTGTAGTTTTGCAACAGCTGGATGGCCGCAGTTTGAGGATGCCTGGTTTAAAGTCTAATCATATTTATTACAAAGGTTCCATCAGTTTGTATTCCACCAGGGGAGTCACAAATACATCTGGCTAAAAATATAGCTCTGCCCAGAAACCATCTGGTCATCCTTTAATAAAGGCAAACTGCCAGGCATGGTGCAATCCACCACAACATAGTGCAAATGCATTCGAAATGTGGCACCATTCGGCACAACCTTGAGGAATTGGATTTTTCTGCCTTACTCCTTTCTACTTTGTGAAAGGGTAGTTGCTTTATAGTTTATGTTTTTATAGATGCATATATTTATAATATCATTATCCAGAAAGATGCCAGACACAAAACCTGTGCATGGTTCTTGATATGTAAAAGGTTTAGCGGTGAAGGCTTTGTACTCACCGCTTCCTGGTCCTCGGCTGTCAGCTCTGCTGGGCTGGGCACAGCATAAATGCGCTCTGTGATCTCACACTGTGCGCAGCCTTTACAGCAGAGCTGACAGCAGGAAGAAGAGGAACATGATGTAGGTGAGAAACGGTGGAGCCCGGAGCAGGAGAGGTAAGTGATTTTTTTATTTTAAGTTTTCTGTGGTATGGCGGCTACCATATGGAGGCTACTAAGAGGCATGGGGGAACATATGGTGGCTGCAAATAAGCATCAGTGCTGCTAAGAGGTATGGGGGCTGCTAAGATGCATGGGGGCACATATGGGGGCTCCTAATAGGCATGAGGGCTGCTAAGAGGCATGGGGGCTCATGAGAAGCATGGGGCTCTTATTTAAGGTCTGATTGGGGGTCATTCACATTAGGGTCTGATCTGAGGTCTTACTGGAGTCTTATTAACATTGGGGGTCTGATAGGGGCTGTGAGCTGAGGTCTGATTAACATTGGGGTTCTGACTGCTGTTCTGACCTGAGTTCTAATGAAAAATATTTTTTTCTTACTGTTCTCCTCTAAAAACTAGGGTGCGTCCTATGGGCCGGTGTGTCATATAGGGTGAAAAATACGGTACTTATCTGTACTATTCCATAAAGCTTAAGTGCCGATACTCCAGTGGTATCTATCATGCTATTATTTAACTTCTGCAGCTAATCACTCGTCACATCTGTAATACTAACATGTATGGCATACAACCACTGAAGCCTGTGATTGGTTGCAGTGGACAGTTGTGGGTATATCATCATCATAAAACACTACCTGAGGAAAATAAACAAAAAAACAGGGGACCATCAGAGCACTGGTACTGGAGATTAAATGTATTTTACATTAAAATAATGCTTGTTTTTATGTTCTAACATTTCGTGCAGTTTAATTAACTAAACTCTAGAACAACCCCTTTAAGACTGCCTATGTTGGCAGTAAATAACATGTGGAACAAGGCAATTTGATCACATAGGAGCATAATTATCTTTAAAGCATTTTTTTTAGGTCTGAACTTGTGTTGTGTGCAGATGGCCATTGGTGTTAAAATGATTGTTAAAGATCTGAACTAGTTTATGGTTATTAACCAGTCCCCGACCGCCGTACGCAGGATTGCGTCCTGCGGGCGGCCGGGATCTTCTGTTTGGACGCGCCGGGGCGTCATCTCGCGAGACGCGAGAGTTCCTGTGAACGCGCGCGCGTGCGCGCGCACGTTCACAGTGAAGCGCGGCTCGAGAGTTGGACTACAGCCTGCCAGCGATGATCAATCGCTGGCAGGCTGTAGATGCGATATAAATCGCATCAAACAGCTATATCAGACGCTGTTTTATGAACAGCGTCTGATATAGCTGCTACCTGGTCCTCTGGTGGTCCCATTTTCTGGGATCGACCACCAGAGGACCAGGTAACACAGTAAAGTTGCACTAAACACTACACTTACCCCCCACCCCCTCACCTATTAACCCCTTGATCACCCCATCTAGACCCCTGATCACCCCCTGTCATTGATCACACCCTTGTAAGGCTTTATTCAGACGTCCATATGTGTTTTGCGGATCTGTGGATTCACGGATCCGTGGATTCACGGATCCGCGGATCCGATCCGCAGATCCTCAAAACACGGACACCGGCAATGTGCTTTCCGCATTTTGCAGATCCGCACATTGCCAGAACTATATAGAAAATGCTTTTCTTGTCCGCAATTGCGGACAAGAATAGGACATGTTCTATATTTTTGCGGAACGGAAGTGCAGACCCGGAGCGCGGATCCGTAATTCCGGATCCGAGCGGGACAAAGTCTGTCCCCATAGAAATGAATGGGTCCGCAATTCCGTTCCGCAAACAGAATTTCGGACGTGTGAATGGGGCATAAGGGTCCCTTATCACCGCCAGTTAGTTAGCTACTTGTTAGGTAGCTAGCGCCCAGCCCACCGCACCGCAGTCACTGATTTTGGCAGAGATTTTTTCATCCACATTGATCGATGCGAATGAAAAAATCTGTGCCGTTCATTTTTTTTTCAGCGCAGAGGCTGAACGGAAAAAAATCTCATTACCCGTATGCTCAATATACGGAGAATCGCAGAAACTCCTAATGCTGGCCATACGTGTAATGATTGCGGAGACCCTCAAATGCCAGGGCAGTACAAAAACCCCACATGTGACCCCATTTTAGAAAGAAGACACCCCAAGGTATTCTGTGAGGGGTATGGCGAGTTCATGGAAAATTTTATTTTTGTCACAAGTTAGTGGAATATGAGACTGTAAAAAAAAAAAAAAAGAAAACAATTTCCGCTAACTTGTGCCAAATTTTTTTCTGTGAACTCGCCATGCCCCTCACAGAATACCTTGGGGTGTCTTCTTTCCACAATGGGGTCACATGTGGGGTATTTATACTGCCCTGGCATTTTAGGGGTCCTAAAGCGTGAGAATCCAAATGCGTAAAAATGGCCTGTGAAATCCTAAAGGTACTCATTGGTTTTAGGGCCCTTTGCGCATCTTGGCTGCAAAAGTGTCACTCATGTGGTATCGCCGTACTCAGGAGAAGTAGGGCAATGTGTTTTGGGGTGTATTTTTACATATACCCATACTGGGTGTGAGAAATATCGCTGTAAACGACAACTTTTTACATTTTTTATTCAAAGTTGTCAATATACAGAGATATTTCTCTCACCCAGCATGGGTATATGTAAAAATACACCTCAAAACACATCGCCCTACTTCTCCTGAGTACGGCGATACCACATGTGTGACACTTTTGCAGGCAAGATGCGCAAAGAGCCCAAATTCCAATGAGTACCTTTAGAAGGGCATTTTTACGCATTTTCTTCTCACGCTTTAGGGCTCCTAAATGCCAGGGCAGTATAAATACCCACATGTGACCCCATTTTGGAAAGAAGACACCCCAAGGTATTCGCTGAGGGGCATAATGAGTTTATGAAAATTAAACTTTTTGTCAAAAGTTAGCGGAAAGGGAGACTTTGTGAGAAAAACAATAAAAATCAATTTCCACTAACTTGTGCCAAAAAAAAATATTCTATGAACTCGCCATGCCCCTCATGGAATACCTTGGGGTGTCTTCTTTCAAAAATGGGGTCACACGTGGGGTATTTCTACTGCCCTGGCATTTTAGGGGCCCTAAAGCGTGAGAAGAAAATGCGTAAAAATGCCCTCCTAAAGGTACTCATTGGAATTTGGGCTGCTTTAGCATCTTGCCTGCAAAAAGTGTCACACATGTGGTATCGCCGTACTCAGGAGAAGTAGGACGTGTGTTTTAGAGTGTATTTTTACATATACCCATGCTGGGTGAGAGAAATATCTCTGTATATTGACAACTTTGAATAAAAAAATGTAAAAGTTGTCGTTTACAGCGATATTTCTCACACGCAGCATGGGTATATGTAAAAATACACCCCAAAGCACATTGCCCTACTTCTCTGAGTACGGCGATACCACATGAGTGACACTTTTCTGCAGCCAAGATGCGCAAAGGGGCCCTAAAACCAATGAGTACCTTTAGGATTTCACAGGCCATTTTTATGCATTTTTTGGGGTGTATTTTTATATATACCCATACTTTGTGTGAAAAATATCTCTGTAAACGACAACTTTTAAAAATTTTTATACAAAGTTGACAATTTACAGAGATATTTCTCTCACCCAACATGGGTATATGTAAAAATACACCCCAAAACACATTGCCCTACTTCTCCTGAGTACGGCGATACCACATAAGTGCCGCTTTTGCACCCTGGGTGCGCAAAGGGCCCAAATTCCAACGAGTACCTTTAGGTTTTACATGGCGGCTCACAATTTAGCCCGCCCAAAATGCCAGAACAGTAAACACACCCCACAAATGACTCCATTTCGAAAGTAGACACCCCAAGGTATTCACTGAGGGGCATAGTGAGTCCGTCTGAGATTTTTTTTTTTTGCCAGAAGTTATCAGAAATTGAAACTTTTTTTTTTTTTTCTCAGAAAGTGTCAATTTCCGCTAACTTGTGAAAAAAATGAAATGATACATGAACTCACCAAGCCCTCCGCGAATACTTTGGGGTGTCTTCTTTCTAAAATGGTGTCATTTGGGGATATTCATACTATCCTGGCATTCTAGCACCTGAAGAAACATGACAGGTGCTCAGAAAGTCAGAGCTGCTTCAAAATGCCGAAATTCACTTTTTTGCACCATAGTTTGTAAACGCTATAACTTTTACCCAAACCAATAAATATACACTTATTGGATTTTTTTATCAAAGACATGTAGAACAATAAATTTAGAGAAAATTTATATAGAAATGTAGTTTTTTTGAAAAATTTTACAACAGAAAGTGAAAAATTTCATTTTTTTGCAAACATTTCGGTAATTTTTGATTAATAGCAAAAAAAGTAAAAATGTCAGCAGCAATGAAATACCACCAAATGAAAGCTCTATTAGTGAGAAGAAAAGGAGGTAAAATTCATTTGGGTGGTAAGTTGTATGACGGAGCAATAAACGGTGAAAGTAGTGTAGTGCGGAATTGTAAAAAGTGGCCTGGTCATTAAGGGTGTTTAAGCTAGGGGGGCTGAAGTGGTTAAAGGGGTTATCTGGGATTTTAATGGTTTTTTCTTCAGGAAGGGTCATCAATAGATTGGCGGGGTTCCAACTCATGGCACTCCTGCTGATCAAAGAGTCTAGTGTTGAGCGAATCAAAGAATCCAAACTGGTCTTCGACGGTAAAAAAATATAAAAATACATACTTACCTCATCCATTTAAACAGCAAATGGCAGCCCTGGCCATCTTGAAAAAAGATCTCACGAGAAATCTTGTGTGTGGTGATGTATGATATCACCATGCAGGCCATAATGATAACGTCATCATGCACTGCGCATGGTGTCTTCAACCAAGATGGCCGCTGTGACCCTTTCGCAATCAAATGGATATGGTGAAAATTATTATTATTATTATTATTTATTTACTTATGTTACCGAATTAACTTCTGAAAGCCCTCACTATTATTCTCAGATGCCGCAATCAGCGATGAATGTAGCATCTGAGAGTTTTAATAATGGGGTGTATTCCCCATCATTGCGCTCACTACTTACAAAGAAATGCGCTTAAAGACAAAGTAATCTCTTTGTGAAATTTGGTAAAACAGCCAAATCTAATTTTGAATAACTTTGCTAATCTCTAAAAGAGGCCACGGTGCTCCGTGAGTGCTCCTAGGTCATGTGATGTCACATTCATCAGTCACATGGCCTGGATGCAGCTCAGTCCCCTTTAAGTGAATGGGACTGCCATACCAATCACAAATGCTATCTAATAGACTGTGCTATGCTTGGTGAGCTGTGAGGAGGCAACTGTGCGCATTGGAGGTCTGGTGAGCATTGTGGCTTCCTGAAACAGTTGAATTGATCGGCGGGGGTGTCAAGAGTCAGACCCCTGCTGATCTCATATTGATGATTTATCCTGAGGATAGGCCATCAATATCAAAATCATAAACTAGTTCAGATGTTTAACAATAAAAAAATAATAATAATGTTAACACCAATGGCCATGTACACAACAAAAGTTCAGTTCTTTATACCACCATAAATATGGTGCTCTATTGTATTCAAGATTTAACTTCGGGAAATGCTGCTTTGATTCTGCATACTTCCTTGAAACATGACTACAAATCCAAATTTTGATTCTATTGTGTGGTTGTCTGGAGCAATTAATTTGTCTTGTATTAACATATGTAACCACAGTTCACTTTGATGGCTCTTTTTGGAAGCATATGCCCTCAAACATGTCCGTTTTAATCAGCATGAATTTGAAAAAACTGGAAAAATTATCATCTGTTTGTAGAACTGTTTGTATCTTCTAAAATAGACAGTCACTTTGTCTTGTAAATTGTGGGAGCGTACCAGATGGTTTTCAGACATCTGTGTATAGGACACATAGACTGCATGGTTTTCAAGTACTCAATCCCTTATCCTAGTAAGAAAGTAAATATAGTGCATGGCATAATATACATTTTCCTTCTACGATTATGAAATATTATTTTCTAAACTTTTATGATGAAGAAACATTTTTAAATATGAAATGACATGTTAGACATTGCTGATGGAGACTCTGGCTGATTTGAGTCAGTGGAAAGGACACATGAATTTACCAGTGTTATTTCCTCCCCAGCTGTCCCCAACCCTGTTCTGACAGTTAAAGCTTGTTAGTGTAACAGGGGTTTTATAATAAAGAAGATAGATCAAAAGAAAAACTTCCTAACAGCTGTGACAAAAAGCATTTCTAAAAATAAGTGTAAAAATGTCATTGGACTAGCCACAACTAGTAGTTAAAGGATAACTAGCCACATCCTATAGTTAAAGGATAACTGTACCATTACAATTAGAAATATTTTTTTTCCTCTAGTTTCTCAACTGGTATGATTTCTTGCCTATACTCTGGAGGATATTATACCTCCTTATGGGGAACGCTTAAACTGCATGAGGAGTCTAATAGACCAGGCAATGCTTCTCTGGGAATTCAGGGAAGAGAGTATGCAAATGTATCTGCAGATGAATTGTCTAAAGGCCTGTTTTAAAAGTCTACATCTGCAGGCATCTGAGGCAAAGCTTAATAAGAGCTCATTTGTCTACATTTGTATTCCTAAACAGCAGAAGTCTGTTATTTATTTATTTTTTGTTTGTTTTTTTAGTAACTGGCCATGCAGTCATCTATAGTGTAGTAGTTAAGGTTCTTGGCTGTAATGTAGAAGGTTCTGAGTTCAAATCCCGCCAGAAACTTTTCAGAAATAGTGGCTAAATTAGATTTAAATACACTGACTTGAGCATCGCACTCGAGCACACACAGTATGCGGCCGAACACAGCGATGTGCCAAGCATGCTCGCTCAACACTAGTAATGAATCAATTTCCCTGAAATGGTTGTAAATACAAAGAAAAGGCATATCCTATTGGCGATTGAAGAGGACTTCATGACCATCTTGATTGAAGAGACTGGGCAGGGTGACGTATGACATCACCACGCTGGCGAACTGAGTTCAATGACCTGATGACATCACCGCATGAGGTTTTGCGTGGTGTCTTCAATAGTGATGAGCGGGAGGTGCCATATTCGATTTCCCGATATTTTGCGAATTTGTCATTATTCTATATATTGCGAATGTTACGCGAATTTATATTCGCATCGCAAATTAAACTTAGAGATGAGTTCCTAATGGTTGTCTCTTGTATTGCTAGAATTGACGAAGATAACGAATATCGCGAATATAGCACTATATTCTCAATCTTCATTATATTCTAGCAATACAACCATTAGGAACTCAGATCTAAGTTGAATTCGCAATGCGATTAATATAACCTGCATTAATCGCATTGCGAATCCAACTTCCTAATGGTTGTATTGCTAGAATATAACGAAGATTGAGAATATAGTGCTATATTCTCAATATTCGTTATATTCTAGCAATACAACCAATGGGAACTCAGATCTAAGTTGTAATCGCAATGCGATTATTACAGGTTATATTCATCGCATTGCAATTACCACTTAGATCTGAGTTCCTAAGGGTTGCATTGCTAGAATATAACGAAGATGACGAATATCACGAATTTACGAATATAGCACTATATTCTCAATCTTCGTTATATTCTAGCAATACAGCCATTAGGAACTCAGCTCTAAGTTGATTTCGCAATGCGAATATATGTTCGCATTGCAAATTCAACTTAAAGCTGGGTTCCTAATGGTTGTATTGCTAGAATATAACGAATATCGCAATGCGAATAATTCAGGTTATATTAATCGCATTGCGATTACAACTTAGTCAAATTTGTGAGATTGTGATTCTCACATCCGACAGTACATTTTAGCATGGAGGCGTTCCCATTGGGATGGGGACGCTCCATGCACACAGGAAGTTGGCTTAACGGCAACAGGCATTAACTGGAGCGGGCAGGGAGCCAGGAATCCTCAGAGCAGGTAAGAACAGCAACCACTGAACAGAGACTAGAGGTAGTGGTCTGGAACACCGCCTAGAAGTCCAAATTCTTATAAGGAGCTAAGGATTAGAAATTAGATACTGCTGTCAGTTGTAGCCTAAAGTCAAATCTGTTCAGTTGCACAGTGGCTGTGAATATAAAAGTGCCACCATTTTTTCCAGCTCCATTTCCTTATTTTCAACACAGACGGCAAATATGACCGACTAAATGAGGCTTTAATGTTTTCTATAGTATTACTATTTTAATATTTGATATGATCAACTTATCTGGGTACTTTTACAATTTATGTTTATTTTCAAACCAGCAGAATAGGAAAGTCCTTGACAACCACACACACTTTGTATTGCACATAAAATATCAATTAACTTAAATATGCATTGCTAAGTTGTAATTTGTAGAATTTTTCTGAACTCTTAATAGACAATTTATTTCTCCACTGAATATGATAACTATTCTGAGCTCCCTCATAAACTGCTACTGGTAAGCGTAGTCCATTGTGAGAATATGCCTCCCACCATCCTTTAGTATAATAACACACCATGTAATATAAATAGATTTATATCACGGTGTATTATTACTTATAGCAATAGAAGCTCAAGTATATTCCTAGCAGTAAAAAGCACATAACAAAGCACTTTAGCTGCCGTCCTCTAAAACAATGATACATGCTGTACTGTATATGCTCTCTCTGTTTTCAGAATACAGGCATATGAGATGAAAATATCAATGTATATTCTTATATATTATATATTATAAAAATAATCATATTAAATAATAAAAGACATCAAGGTCAGTAATAACTGGTTCTATAATATATGACTATAGAGTATTGATGGATGTTTGTCCATTTGTCCAAAAGAGTTGACAAGTGTTCTGCCTTGTTAGCGACAGAAGTACACCATCCATCTGGTGTAGGTATGTGACAGGGTCTGACATGGATAAAATCAATCAATGTACTCTGTCATATGTGATGTATATTTTATTTTTTTATTTTTCTATTGGAAAAACAATAAAAATAGTCTTGAAAACTAAAGTTATTTTTTCCCCCCACTCACACACTTTTCGAGCCACAGACATAATACAACTTAATTTGCAGAGAACAAAACTGCAGAGATGTGTGCGAATTTACAAACATGTTTTGTATGACTTTTAGGCCATGTTCACACAGAATATGTGATGCATATTTTGCTTATTTGACAAACTTCTCCATTGAGTATAATGGGCTGTTCATGTTCATGCAGTGTTCCCTGATAAATCTTTTTTTAAGATGTATCTGCATTAGAGATGAGAGACATGTGTAACATTTCCCATGGAAAGAGACGTGTAAATCAGTTTCTCTTCCAAATGGAAAGGAAAACTAATCAGTATATCTTATATCTGGCGGGATCAGAGAGGCTTAGCTTTAGTTTCATTTTGGAAAGAAAGCTCATTTATAAATAATGCAAATTAGCTTTTCCTCGACAATGAAATCTTATCATCTTTGATGTCACCAGATGTAAGATATGCCAATTGGCAAATATTTTTTTTACAGAAAATAATAAAAGTGTTTCTTGACCTGCAATACTTCTCACCCACATTAGGTACTCTCCATAATAAGAAAGAGCACCCCCCCCCAGACACCCAACAAACCCCTCTCACCTAGCTAACCCACTTTTCTCTGCTTTCCTCTTATAAAGGCTAATCATCTAGAAAAAGTTGAGTGTATAAAAGGCTGAATTTGAATAGCTATGTTACACCTGGTGGTATGAGATACACAGTTTTCCTTTGTATTTGGAACATTAACTGCTTTGCCTATCTCTTTCCGTGGAAAATATTATGTGTTATCTGGCTTTTTCTCTCTCTCATTTGCCAAAAAAGAGCCACATAACCACATAACCATGTGCCCTTTGAGGTAATTTACAGGTTTACTGCACCTAGCCAGATAAAGTGCCTTCCTTATATAGGCCAGTATAGTATTCTGATAAATATGGTTTAAAGAGGTCCTGAATATGTAAATTTAATGAGGTGATGTAGTTGAGAGGTGGTTTTCAAGGACAGGATGTAGGTTAATTCGTGGCATGGAAACTGCAAATTGCAGAATGTAAAGAAATAAGAATGGGCCAGAATTAGAGAGGGCTTAGCAAGATTGTGGATTTGAAATTAGATTTTTATTTTTGTCATGGACAGTGATTGGAGGGCATGACATAGAGAGCTGACATTAGAGCTTAATGTTGGAGAACCTCTGATTCGCCGAAATGGATTTTGGGTTTCCATTTGAAAATGAGTTTGGCAGTAACATAGCAAACAATTTGGCAAACCTTACCTAGAAGAGAATCATGTAGATGAAGTAGCTTTGTGGTGACAGATAAGGAAAAGCATCTTAAGGAGCTGTAATTGGGCATCAATATCTATGCATAGGCTATGACCAAACTTGGTTTTCCACTTTTCGACGTTACTAACCTCCCTAGCGGTATGAATCTATAAGTAATTATGTACCCGAAGTGCTACAATCTTCCGGAGCGGCGGACAGAAGTTCGCGCTGTGCTCCGGAAATGCGCATGCGGACAGCACATTGTGTGCTGTCCGCAACTATGCCTGCCCCGTTTTAATTAACCCATTGTAACCTGAAGTGTGATTCGAGGTTACCACTTCTTGCAGTGTAAGTTAACCCCGAGCCATACTCGGGATTACTGCTAGGGAGGTTAAACGAGTTTGCGAATAACTGACTTCGGCTTATCAAAGCCTATACTTTTTGATGGGGAGATGGATCATTACGTCTCACGCGACTTAACAAATAACTGACTTCAGCTCATACATTTTAATGCTGTATGAAGACAGATCTCCGTACAGCATTAATCTGAAGTTTTGAGAGAAATAACTTCAGATGTAGCATCCGAAGCTCTCTTCGGTCATCACTAATCATTATGTCAAGCCAAGCAAACCCTACAAGGTGTCATGCCTGATTTAACAGTGAATCTCCTGGCTCCAAACTAATGACATTGCTGGAAAGGTAAGGGTGGACATATCTGTACATTGCCCACATTTTCTAAAGAATTTAGAGTTGTTATTACAAAATTTTAATCATGGGAATAATACTAAAAAGTGTAAAATATTTATTTTTTATCAGCAGCCAATATATAACAAGCTGGTACCCCTTTAAAGAGAGTAACATGACATCCCCCTAGGGTGGAAAAAGACATGCAATCAGCAAACTATCAGCCAGCAATCAAGATAATTATTACAGAAACATTAAAGATGTCAAAGAACTGGCTTGTCTTCTCAACCTTTATTACATATGATGTTAAAGTATGAGGAATGTAAATCTCATCTGTAACTGGACTGTATGTTCAATAGACCATGTTAATTATTGTCAGCCTGGGAGGAAGACACTAGAAGGATCGATCATCCAAGTGAGATGCCAAATGTTTCTCATGCAAGTGAGATGCCAAAATGTTTCCTATCAAGGAGATTCCTATCCAGGGATACACATCTGCGAAAATTGTTGTAGGCAGCTCACACATAGTCTGGCATCATCTCATCCGTAAAGCTCAAGCAGAAAAATACAGACAGACAGGTGAATATCTATATATAGCGGAACATACGATGAAAAGTAGATGCTAAACGAATACATTATTCATATTTCGGAATCAGGCTCACTTATGACAGCATACATTGTTAGAGATGTCCCGAACTATTCGCCGGCAAACATCGCATGTTCGCGTTCGGCGCGGTGGGCGAACATATGCGATGTTCGATTCGCCCCCTAAACTTTATCATTGAGCAAACTTTGACTCTGTACCTGACAGTCAGCAGACACATTCCAGCCAATCAGCATACCCTCCCTCCCAGACCCTCCCACCTCCTATCAAAAAGCAAGGACAGCATCCATCTTAGATTCATTGTGAAGCTGCAGTGTTAGTTAAAGCAGGGAGAGTGCTGCTGCTTAATTAATATAGGGATTCTAAGGAAATCGTTAGCTACTAGTGTTCTGTGTCCACTCCAGTCCTCAAAGACTCATCGGCCTCTTTCACACGAGCGTGTCCAGGATAGGCCCCATTCACACGTCCGTAGCATGTTGCATATCCGCAAATTGCGGATCCGCAACACACCATGCCGGCACTCCCCATAGAGATGCCTATTCTTGTCCACAGGCTGCGGACAAGAATAGGACATGCTCTATCTTTTGCGGCCGCGGCCAGATGTTTCGGGGCTGAATCCCGGAAGTTCGGGGCCGCGGCTCCGCAAATGCGGAAGCGGAGAGCACATAGTGTGCGCTCCGCATCACGATCGACCCCATTCACAATGAATGGGTCCGCATCCATTCCGCAGAATTGGGGCTTGGGTGCGGATGCGTTCAGTGAAAACTGTGCGATTTCACAGGCAAAAATTCAGTTTTGTCTGCGATTGCGTTTAGTTGTTCAGTTTTTTCCGCATGGGTGTAATGCGTTTTGATGCATTTTTCACGCGCGTGATAAAAAACTGAAGGTTTACAAACAACATCTCCTAGCAACCATCAGTGAAAAACACAATGCACCCGCACTTGCTTGCGGATGCAATGTGTTTTTCACGCAGCCCTATTCACTTCTATGGGGCTAGGGCTGCGTGAAAAACGCAGAATATAGAACATGCTGTGATTTTCACGTGCCGCAGAAGTGATGAGTGAAAAAAAACGCTCATGTACACAGACCCATTGAAATGAAGGGGTCAGGATTCAGTGCAGATGCTATGTGTTCACGTCTCGTGTGAAAAGGACCATCTGCTGTAAGGACAGGGTCATGACAGCACCTCAAAAAGCCCTTTTTAGGGCTGGTACATCAGTCTGCTTTTATTTATTTACATATATATACAGTCTGTGGGCCGCAGGCCCACAGAATGTACTGTGTGCACACCACTCATATAGGGTGGCACAGTACCTTGCAGATAAAAAAATCATTTAAGTTTTACCCTTTAATATAATTGCAGTTGCCTGCCAGTGTGTGTCAGGCCCACAGACTGTACTGTGTTTACTGCCCACCACTCATATAGGGTGGCACAGTACCTTGCAGATAAAAAAGTCATTTAATTTTTACCCTTTAATATAATTGCAGTTGCTTGCCAGTGTGTGTCAGGCCCACAGACTGTACTGCCACTGCCCACCACTCATATAGGGTATCACAGTACATTGCACCGCGCACGCGCAGTGACCAAAAATTCAAACAAAGCCGACCGAGCATGGGTCTTTTTCCATCCCTCAGTTTCAAAAATCTATTCACCACACCGGCCCTGGCCCTGATAAGGGACAAGACAGAGATTTAACTGATAGGAATAGTACTTAGTTAACACTAGTCGCATCGGTGGCAAATTCCATTTCAAGTGCCCAAAATTAGAAGGAAGCGGACAGACCAAGCTTTTTTCTCTATCTCCCCATGCAAGGATTCAATTCAATACACGTACCCTGATAGGGGACTTAACAAAGATTAAAATAGTAAGAATTGCAGTTCACACTATTTGTATTGGTGGCACAGTACATTGCACGGCGCACGCGCAGTGCCCCAAATTAGAAGGAGGAGGACAGACCAACCATCTTTTTCCATTTCCTGGTTCCTAAAATCTATTCCATACACATCCCCTGATAGGGGACAAAACAGAGATTAAACTGGTAAGAACAGATTTTTTTAATTTAAAAAAAGAGGACAGCCTCTGCGGAGCTGGGTATTTTTTGGCCGCGTTACTGAACGCTCATGCACAATGGCTGTAGGCTCATGCGTCCTTTTGCGGAGGTGACAAACCTGGTCAGTCAAACCCAAGGCAACATCATCGACCTCATCCCATATGCGTTTTTTCTGGAGCGTGCCCTGCGAAGATTGCTGAATCAGGCCGTAGATGAGCATGAAGAGGAAGAGTTGTGGTTACCATCACCACCAGAAGCAGCCTTGTCGTCATCGATTGCTGGACCTGCGGCAACGCAGAGAGAGGAGTCTGAAGAAGAGGAGGAAGGTGGCTTTGAGGAGGTCGAAGGCCAACCACAGCAGGTGTCCCAGGGGGCTTGTTGTCACTTTTCTGGGACCCTTGGTGTTGTACGTGGCTGGGTGGAGGAAGAGACCTTCAATGACATCAGTGAGGACAAGGAACGGGACATGGCTAGCTTGGTATCCAACCTTGTGCAAATGGGGAGTTTGCAGTTGTGCAAATGGACTGTGTGCGGTTGTTTACGGTGCGTTAAACGGGGAGTTTGGTCTGTCAGAGTTTGGTCTGTCACTGTGAATCGGGCATAACCCTTACACTACCTGATCGATACAACATCATAACTGATTGTATACACACACTGGATGTTTTAAAGCACGTTAATCCAAACAATTTAGGAATGTTAAGTGATTTATGCCCTTTATGGATTAAAACCCGACTCTGCGTCAACTACGTAATTTTCCATGGGAGTTTTGCCATGGATCCCCCTTTGGCATGCCACATCCAGGTGTTAGTCCCCTTGAAACAACTTTTCCATCACTATTGTGGCCAGAAAGAGTCCCTGCGGGTTTTAAAATTTGCCTGCCAATTGAAGTCTATGGCGGTTCCCCCGGTTCGCCAGTTCGCAAACATTTGCCGAAAATGTTATGTTCGCGACATCTCTATGCATTGTTTCTCTTTACCTAATTTTAAAATGAGAAACTTTATCCGCTTTTTAAAGATACATAAGTAGAGATGAGCGAACACCTGGATGTTCGGGTTCGAGAGGTTCGGCCGAACTTCCGGAAAATGTCCGGGTTCGTGATCCGAACTCAACCCGAACTTCATCCCGAACCCGAAACCCATAGAAGTCAATGGGGACCTGAACTTTTGGGCACTAAAAAGGCTGTAAAAGACACCCAGAGGGATAATATACCGCAATAAACGCATTGCGATTACAACTTTGAGCTAACGATCACCATGGGAACGCCTCCTCCAGTAGAATGTACTGTCGGATCTGAGAATTAAGTTGAAATCGCAATGCGATTCTTATATATTTGCTTAATCGCATTGCGATTTCAACTTAGCATTGCTAAATAATTCCATCCATATCGTTAACTTACTGAGTCAGTAAGTTAACGAATATGGATGGAATTATTTAGCAATGCTAAGTTAAACGACAATGCGATTAAGCAGATATATAATAATCGCATTGCGATTTCAACTTAATTCTCACATCCGACAGTACATTCTACTGGAGGAGGCGTTCCATGGTGATCGGTAGCTCAAAGTTGTAATCGCAATGCGATTAACTAAATACATAAGAATCGCATTGCGATTCCAACTTTTAGTACTCAACTTTTAAAATCGTACACCACTTTAAGTTCCAAAGTTGCAATCGGCGTTCGAATAGAACTTAAAGCTGTCTCTTAGTCAGTTTTAGTATTGGTGTGCTGTAATAGAAGTTACATTCGATGCCGAATATAACTTAGAGCAATACAGTCAACTTTACACTGTTAGTTTTATTATCGCGATAATACAACTATTCAAGAATCGATGTACGTGCGTCTGTACGTGTGTGTGTTACCTCGGACACTATTCTATTTTGCCAGCCACAGCTGAAACCACTGATTTATGGTATTGCTATTTTGGCAATTGAATTTAACCCCAGAAAATAATCTATCCTTTGCCAGACAGCAGAAAGTATTATACTTGTCTAACCAAAGCTGGAACACCAGATTTAGGGGATTGGTATTTGGGCAATTGTATTTAACCCCTTAATAAAATATAGAAATTTCTTTCCTGAGTTTCTAGGGGTGACAATTAGCACAGCCAAGCCCCTGATATAGAGATATAGCAAAAAAAAAAACTAGTATTGATGGATTGATGGACTTGGTGGCAGCTTCTTCTGGCGCACCACAAGTCACAAAATGGCCGCCGATCAACCCAGAAAATAAGTGACAGAAAAACGCTCTGTGCAGCCTAAAAACCAGCGAGCAAGTAACTAGCAGAAGTTCAATGATTCTCAGCTGTAAATTGATCCGTTCATTAGGTGCTGTTGCTGACTTTAACCTGCCTAATCTCGCCCTGACAGAAGCTGCGTCCTCTCCCTACACTAATCAGAGCAGTGTGACGTGCGGCGCTACGTGACTCCAGCTTAAATAGAGGCTGGGTCACATGCTGCACTTGGCCAATCACAGCCATGCCATTAGTAGGCATGGCTGTGATGGGCTCTTAGGGCAAGAAGTAAAACGCTAGCTGATTGGCTGCTGTGCAGCCCTTCAGAAAGCGGGAAGTAATCGACGAACACCGAACCCGAACCCGAACTTTTTTGAAAATGTCCGGGTTCGGGTCCGGGTCCCGGACACCCCAAAATTCGGTACGAACCCGAACTATTCTCGAACTGTTCGCTCAACACTATACATAAGCCATGTACATAGCTACTTTAAAGTTTACACTTTCAACTGGTACAATCAATTTACCATCAGAGAACATTTATATGTATATGTTCCATCTGCGTTTTTATATATACTTTGAAATCGTCATCTATGTACATTTTCATCTATGATATATCACTGAGCAGTTTGCTTGAAAGATTTAGATGACAGCTGCAGTCAGTTTAATGCACAATGTCATGAAAGGACAGAACAATGAAAATATAAAGCATTGAGCTTGTTGCATATGTATGGCTTGTTCAGCGCGCCTTCTAAATTTTGTCATTTTGTGAATCCTAAAATACATTTGGGATTACAGAAGATTTACCCTTCAACATATGTATGAGACAATGCACAATGCAAAATGAAACTCATTCTTAAGCACCATGGCCTTGTTTTACTTTCATATCCTCTGTGTTCAAATGCAATTGCTGTCTTTTTTTACCTATGGCTTGGAGAATGAGTTTTCATCTGTGGGCACCGGGCATGTGATAATGTGGCATACTGATAATTTATAGTTATGGTATTCACATTGTGCAAAATATTTCATATGTGTTATTTATATAGCATAGCTATATACATGACCATTGTCAAATAGCATGTAAAATCCCAAGACTTCTCAGACTCTAGTGGTGCGTACCTATAAGAAAAGGTATAGCCATTAATGGAGCCCTGTTGATTGTTTATTAAGCATTATGCAGTGGACCTTCAAGATTACATGGAATCGGGATATAATATTTTCAACATACAGTGATCTTTTCTGAGCCATCATAAGCTGAAACTAGACTCAACATACAATGCCTCCCATCCAACCAATCACCATGGCCATATAACTGCTAAAACACCTTTATTGGTTGTCTAGTAGCTCTTCTGCTGTATTACATGACCTGTACTGTTCTTTGTCTGTGCCAGGAGGAGCTCTTCCTTTGGATGTCAGGTGAGGATGGCTTCATTTTCCTTTTCTGGTACATTGTGTGCTATACAGGACTTTTATCTCATGATGACATTTTGGAACTTTGGAGCCAATTATTAGTTTTTCATAGAGTTATGGTTTCTAGTTGCAATGGTATCAATGTACAATGATCATCCTAGAACCATTTAATATAGTAATGTGAGGGAACACTTTACAATATTCTTTTTTGAGCATTGTGTAGTAATATTTTTTGGGCAATGTACGGTATTCCTTGGCACAATTATTTGCACAATGCTTTGCACTATTATAAGTCATATTTTTGGGCAGTCTCCACATACCTCAAACTAGCACTGCAAAGCAGCAATTCTCACTGATGAGCCACATGGTAAACCCTTTGAGGTCTCAGATGTAAGCTAATGGATTTAATAAAAAATAGTAATAATCAGATGAAAAATGGCACTGTTTTAGTAATGCATTTAATAGTTTCTTTTTTTCAGCACTATTATATGCTATCCAGTAGATATGAATGACCCCCATTATCTCTAATTCGAATAGACCAATTTAGAGGCTAATTGAAAGGCGTTAATAAGCATTATACCACTTTGTTTATAGCAGATGCATCATTCCTAGGAAGTAAAAGATCTTAGCTACTTTATTTCTCCCTTTTTATGAAAACCACAGTATTGTTCAAGCATTTACTAAGCCAACAAAGAAAAATGTGCAGCTTATGTATTTGTAGCGCTTTTAATATGCTGCAATTCTGTAGAAAGTGTGATGAATTGTAAAGATTTTTATATATCTATCTACTTTTATTTCTCTCCATTATCCAACATGCCTTTGGATCTAATAGCACTAAGATCAATGCATGACATCTGCCTACAGTAAGAATGAAGAAGCGGTTGTCTTATTTTCCAGCATCTATTTCATGCTGAAGCAACATTTTTGATATTACCTGACATATGAAAAGAAATATATGTGTCAGACCCTTTTTCTGCTGCACTTTTTAGTTTTAAACTTGTCTTGCTTAAAATAGAACATAAAGAAAACCACGCACAACATTTTATATCCGCTATGTTATTACATAGCACAAATGATACTATTCTATGTAGAGTCCAAATAGGCCCATAAATTGGGCACTATGGGGGTCATTTATTAATCCCTTAGTGACCAAGCCTGTTTGGGCCTTTATGACCAAGCATTTTTCTTCCTTTTTTCGTTGTCTCGTTCCAAGAGCCATAACTTTTTTTATTTTTCCGTCTATATACCTTTATGAGGGCTTTTTTCTGTGGTACAACTTGTAATTTTTAATGACGCCATTTGGGGTACACATAACTTTCTGATCAACTTTTATTACCTCTTTCTGGGAGGAAGACGGGAAAAAGCGCAATACTGCCACTGTGTTTTTACGTTATAAAATTTACGGCGTTCATTTTTCGGTATAAATAACATAATATATTTATTCTCTGGGTTCGTACGATTACAGTGATACCAAATACACAGTTTTTTTTACATTTGACTATTTTTTTTTCAGCAAAACCTCTTTTTTTTTAAGAAAAATGATTTTGCATTAGCGCTTCCCAAGACCCATAACTGTTTTATTATTTTTATCTATGGAGTTGTGCGAGGGCTTGATTTTTGCGGGACGACTTTTATTTTTCATTGGTATCATTTTGGAGTAAATGGAACTTTTTGATTGCTTGTTATTACGTTTTTTCGGTGGAAACTAAGAATAAATTAGCAATTCTGTCTTTTTTTTAATTTTGTTTTTATGACGTTCACCATAGTGGATGATTTATGTGATATTTATATAGTCTGGGTTGTTACAGATGCGACAATATCAAACACATGGGGGAGGGTTTTTTTTGCATATTTTTTTCATTGAAAAGCTAATTTTCAATGGAAAAAAAGCGCATTTTTTTATTTTATGGAATTTTTTTATTTAATAAATGTGTTTTTTTTTCTTTATTTTTTTTTACCACTTAATAGTCCCACAAGGGGACTATAACAATTATAACAGACAGTATTTTGATTGCTTTTAAAATGTAATGCATTATCTCTATAATGCAGCACATTTCAATAGCAATGCTATTCCAAGATTCACCAGCCAGAGAGGCACAGCCTGCTGGAAATTAGTGAAGACAGGCTCGGGGCCCTGAACCGAAGCCAGGTAAGGCTTCCCAACACATCAGCACCCGCGATCGCATTTGCGGGTTGCTGATGCGAGACAGAGGGAGTTCGCTCCCTCTGTCACCACTTTACATGTGGTGGGCGCCATTGCGCCTGGCATGTAAAGGGTTAAACAGCCTGGATCGGCACACCTGCCAGTCCGGGCTGTTAGAGCATGGCCCCGCCTCTCAAGTGAGAGCCGGGCCCGTGCTCCCTGCTGCACGGGAGACCCGTGCAGCGCTAAGACTGGGCAGCCGTAAAAATGCGGCAGCCCGGCCTAAGGCCCCTTAGTGACTCACTAAGGGGTTAAGACTGGTGTATTAGAGGCCCTATAGCTGGCTGAGGAGCAGGCCTCTACATAACTTTGGCAGATCCACTGCTGTTTCCTAGCTATCTTACATTTAGACCATTTTCTACGCCTAAACCAGGCATAGAAAATGATAAATGAGATGGGCCTGCTCGTCCGTCCCCTTCCCTGTCCACGGCCAATTTTTTAGACCAGGACTGAGCAGGGAGAAGTCGCAGATTGCGGCACAAAGGACCTTAGCTCCACAATCTGCACCAGAAATGCACCTAATATAGGTGTATTTCTGGTCAGTAAATGACCCCTTATATGTGCACTGATAGGGAAATGTATCGCTTGAGTATTTATATTTGTAGCTACTTTATAGAGTTTAATGAATTTTGTTTGAAATTTTTATGTTTTTACTTTTTATTCATTGTTTCTTTATATGTGTGTGCATATCCATGTGTGTGCAAACCCGTGTGTGAGAGGCCGCAGGCCCACAGACTGTATTGTGTGCACACCACTCATATAGTGTGGCACAGTACCTTGCAGATAAAAAAGTCATGTAATTTTTACCCTTTAATATAATTGCAGTTGCCTGCCAGTGTGTGTGAGGCCCACAGACTGTGCTGTGTCCACTGCCCACCACTCATATAGGGTGGCACAGTACCTTGCAGATAAAAAAGTCATTTCATTTTTACCCTTTAATATAATTGTAGTTGCTTGCCAGTGTGTGTCAGGCCCACAGACTGTACTGTGCCCACTGCCCACCACTCATATAGGGTATCACAGTACATTGCACGGTGCACGCACAGTGACAAAGAATTCAAACACATCCGACCGAGCATGGGTCTTTTTCCGTCTCCCGGTTCCAAAAATCTATTCACCACGCCGGCCCTGGCCCTGATAAGTGACAAAACAGAGATTTAACTGATAGGAATAGTACTTAGTTAACACTAGTTGCATTGGTGGTAAATTCCATTTCAAGTGCCCAAAATTAGAAGCGGACAGACCAAGCTTTTTTCTCTATCTCCCCATGCAAGGATTCAATTCAATACACGTCCCTTGATAGAGGACTTAACAAAGATTAAAATGGTAAGAATTGTAGTTCACACTATTTGTATTGGTGGCACAGTACATTGTGCGGCACACGTGCAGTGCCCCGAATTGGAAGTAAGAGGACCGACCAATCATCTTTTTCCATCTCCCGGTTTCTAAAATCTGTTCGATACACGTCTTTTGATATGGGATGTAGCAGGGATTAAGCTGATAGGAATAGTACTACTTAATACACCACTCATATAGGGTGGCACAGTATATTGCACGGCGCACGCTCAGTGTCCCAAATTGGAAGGAAGAGGACCGACCAACCATCTTTTTCCATCTCCCGGTATCTAAAATCTATTACATACACTGGCCCCTGATAGGTGACAAAACAGAGATTAAACTGGTAAGAACAGATTTTTTTAATTTAAAAAAAAGAGGACAGCCTCTGCAGAGCTGGGTATTTTTTGGCCGCGTTACTGAACGCTCATGCACAATGGCTGTAGGCTCATGGGTCCTTTTGCGGAGGTGACAAACCTGGTCAGTCAAACCCAAGGCAACATCATCAACCTCATCACATATACCGTAGATGAGCATGAAGAGGAAGAGTTGTGGTCACCATTACCACCAGAAGCAGCCTTGTTGTCGTCGATTGCTGGACCTGCGGCAACGCAGAGAGAGGAGTCTGAAGAAGAGGAGTCAGAGGAGGAAGGTGGCTTTGATGAGGTGGAACTTGAAGTCCAACCACAGCAGGCATCCCAGGGGGCTTGTTTTCACCTTTCGGGGACCCTTGGTGTTGTACGTGGCTGGGTGGAGGAAGAGACCTTCAATGATGTCAGTGAGGACAAGGAAGGGACATGGCTAGCTTGGTATCCAACCTTGTGCAAATGGGGAGTTTGCGGTTGTGCAAATGGACTGTTTGCGGTTGTTTGCGGTGCGTTAAACGGGGAGTTTGGTCTATCAGGGTTTGGTCTGTTACTGTGAAGCGGGCGTAACCCTTACACTACCTGATCGATACAACATCATACCTGATCGTATACACACACTGGATGTTTTAACCGCTTCAGCCCCCCTAGCTTAAACACCCTTAATGACCAGGCCACTTTTTACAATTCCGCACTACACTACTTTCACCGTTTATTGCTCCGTCATACAACTTACCACCCAAATGAATTTTACCTCCTTTTCTTCTCACTAATAGAGCTTTCATTTGGTGGTATTTCATTGCTGCTGACATTTTTACTTTTTTTGCTATTAATCAAAAATTACCGAAATTTTTGCAAAAAAATGACATTTTTCACTTTCTGTTGTAAAATTTTTCAAAAAAAACTACATTTCTATATAAATTTTTCTCTAAATTTATTGTTCTACATGTCTTTGATAAAAAAATCCAATAAGTGTATATTTATTGGTTTGGGTAAAAGTTATAGCGTTTACAAACTATGGTGCAAAAAGTGAATTTCGGCATTTTGAAGCAGCTCTGACTTTCTGAGCACCTGTCATGTTTCTTCAGGTGCTAGAATGCCAGGATAGTATAAATATCCCCAAATTACACCATTTTAGAAAGAAGACACCCCAAAGTATTCGCGGAGGGGCTTGGTGAGTTCATGTATCATTTTATTTTTTTCACAAGTTAGCGGAAATTGACACTTTCTGAGAAAAAAAAAAAAAAAAGTTTCAATTTCTGATAACTTCTGGCAAAAAAAAAAAATCTCAGACGGACTCACTATGCCCCTCAGTGAATACCTTGGGGTGTCTACTTTCCGAAATGGAGTCATTTGTGGGGTGTGTTTACTGTTCTGGCATTTTGGGCGGGGCTAAATTGTGAGCCGCCATGTAAAACCTAAAGGTACTCGTTGGAATTTGGGCCCTTTGCACACCCAGGCTGCAAAAGCGGCACTTATGTGGTATCGCCGTACTCAGGAGAAGTAGGGCAATGTGTTTTGGGGTGCATTTTTACATATACCCATGTTGGGTGAGAGAAATATCTCTGTAAATTGTCAACTTTGTATAAAATTTTTTAAAAGTTGTCGTTTACAGAGATATTTTTCACACAAAGTATGGGTATATATAAAAATACACCCCAAAACACATTGCCCTACTTCTCCTGAGTACGGCGATACCACATGTGCCACTTTTTGCAGCCTGGGTGCAAAGGGCCCTAAAACCAAAGAGTACCTTTAGGATTTCACAGGGCATTTTTACGCATTTGGATTCCAGACTTCTTCTCACCCTTTAGGGGCCCCTAAAATGCCAGGGCAGTATAAATACCCCACATGTGACCCCATTGTGGAAAGAAGACACCCCAAGGTATTCTGTGAGGGGCATGGCGAGTTCACAGAAAAAAAATTTGGCACAAGTTAGCGGAAATTTTTTTTTTTTTTTTTTTACAGTCTCATATTCCACTAACTTGTGACAAAAATAAAATTTTCCATGAACTCTCCATGCCCCTCACGGAATACCTTGGGGTGTCTTCTTCTAAAATGGGGTCACATGTGGGGTTTTGTACTGCCCTGGCATTTGAGGGTCTCCGCAATCATTACACGTATGGCCAGCATTAGGAGTTTCTGCGATTCTCCGTATATTGAGCATACGGGTAATGAGATTTTTTCGTTCAGCCTCTGGGCTGAAAAAAAAAAATGAACGGCACAGATTTTTTCATTCGCATCGATCAATGTGGATGAAAAATCTCTGCCAAAATCAGTGACTGCGGTGCGGTGGGCTGGGCGGTAGCTACCTAACAAGTAGCTAACTAACTGGCGGTGATAAGGGACCCTTATGCCCCATTCATACGTCCGAAATTCTGTTTGCGGAACGGAATTGCGGACCCATTCATTTCTATGGGGACAGACTTTGTCCCGCTCGGATCCGGAATTACGGATCCGCGCTTCGAGTCTGCACTTCCGTTCACAAAAATATAGAACATGTCCTATTCTTGTCCGCAGTGCGGACAAGAAAAAGCATTTTCTATATAGTTCTGGCAATGTGCGGATCTGCAAAATGCGGAAAGCACATTGCCGGTGTCCGTGTTTTGAGGATCCGCGGATCGGATCCGCGGATCCGTGAATCCACGGATCCGTGAATCCACGGATCCGCAAAACACATATGGACGTCCGAATGGAGCCTTACAAGGGGTGTGATCAATGACAGGGGGTGATCAGGGGTCTAGATGGAGTGATCAAGGGGTTAATAGGTGAGGGGGGTGGGGGTTAGTGTAGTGTTTGGTGCCACTTTTACTGTGTTACCTGGTCCTCTGGTGGTCGATCCCAGAAAATGGGACCACCAGAGGACCAGGTAGCAGCTATATCAGACGCTGTTCATAAAACAGCGTCTGATATAGCTGTTTGATGCGATTTATATCGCATCTACAGCCTGCCAGCGATTGATCATCGCTGGCAGGCTGTAGTCCAACTCTCGAGCCGCGCTTCACTGTTCACAGGAACTCTCGCGTCTCGCGAGATGACGCCCCGGCGCGTCCAAACAGAAGATCCCGGCCGCCCGCAGGACGCAATCCTGCGTACGGCGGTCGGGAACTGGTTAAAGCACGTTATTCCAAACAATTTAGGAATGTTAAGTGATTTATGCCCTTTATGAATTAAAACCCGACTCTACATCAACTAGGTAATTTTCCATGGGAGGTTTGCCATGGATCCCCCTCTGGCATGCCACAGTCCAGGTGTTAGTCCCCTTGAAACAACTTTTCCATCACTATTGTGACCAGAAAGAGTCCCTGTGGGTTTTAAAGTTCGCCTGCCTATTGAAGTCTATGGCGGTTCGCCTGGTTCGCCCGTTTGCGAAAATTTGCGAAAATTTGAGTTCGCCGTTCGCGAATGGAAAATTTTATGTTTGCAACATCTCTACTTATGATGAGAATGGGGACAAAGAAGTTACTTATCCTGTATTGGACTACCAATATTTGATCACTGTACTTGGATGTCACAGTCCCATAAAGAATGAATTGAGTGGCAACGTATCTGCACTACTGTCACTCCATGGACTTCGCAACCCTGTTTTCATGACTGGTTGAGGTCCCAGCAGTTGTACCCTTATGTGATACTTAGCACCTATCCTGTGTATAGGTTATTCTGTAAATTTTTATGGTGGGACAACCCCTTTAAAGTAGTGATGAGTGAATTTATTTTAATGAATCGATTAATCTCATCAGCAGCACTTCACCTGTGGTGAGGTGTACCTGCACATGAAGAAGTACCCACCTGCAGCTTGGTTGACAGGGCCAGACATTTATCCCAGTCTAGATAGTTTCCTGCCTGTGTCTCTGCTCTGATTACCATTACAATGGCAGAGACTATGCTTTGGATTCAGAGCTACTGTAGAGGCACCTGCGCCGCTGCAGCTCAGAATCAGAACTTCTGCCCTTCCTCTGCTAATAAGAGCAGCGTCACAGGCAGGAAATTGCAAGGGTCAGACTAAATGTTCAGCCCTGTTAATCTAATAGCAGGTAGGTGCTTTTTCACCCGCAGGAATAGCTTTCGACAGGTGAAGAAGTCCTACTGATGAGACAAATCGATTCTATCATCTCTACTTTAAGTGATACAACTTTGAATGCCAGTTTAGGAGCTTAAGAGTTTATTGCATAGTGCTTTATTAATGAATTCAATATACATAATATTCAGACATCTCCTAAGCTTTCCCTAGTGATGGCAACAGGCAGTCAGAGTTGCATCATTGTGAAAATGAAAAATAAAGCTCTGACAGATATATGGGTAAACAATATGGAAATTAATCAGTTCAGAGTTTTTCTCCTATTAAATTTAGATTAAAAGAAAAAAACAGACTATGTTTAAGTGTGGACATCACCTTGAATTAATGTATTGTTTTAACCTGTACAGTAATTCTACATCACACTACACATACTGTGATATCACAGTGAATTCTGCTAATATTGTCAGCTCTGCTACATCTCTAAATTACTGAAACTGCTGTATTTTTTTGTTTTATAAGACACATGTTTTTCCCCCAAAAGTGAGGGAAAAATGACAGTGCATCTAATAAACTAAATACTAGTAAAGTACCATAGGACAAGGGAGCAGTGAGTGTAGTGCTTTTAGTGCTCATATTACTCATTGCTCCCTGGTCTTCTCTGGGTGCCAAGCTGATCTATAACCTGAGAGTGTACAGTGTCACTACATAGTACACGTAAGCGTACACTATGAACTGAGGCTGCACAACTTTAGGTCTAGTGTTGATCATGAATATTCGAATTGCGAATTTTTATCGCGAATATCGGCACTTCAAGAAAGATGATCCAGCTGTTCTTCATACAAGGTGACATTCAGCTGGACACAGGCCTCAGAGTGGTCTCCAGTAAGCCTGTTTCATGAGGAGCAGAGGATTGCATTTGTATGTGAGAAGATCTGCTCACAAAAATACACTAACCCAAAGACTGACAGTATTTCAAATGCCAACTTCTTCAGAGCTTTCCAAATTTCTAGAAAAATTGCCATCCAGTAAATAGATGGATATTGAAGCATGTCAGTGCTCCTCTGAATCCACTTTAGGGACAAATATATAGGGCCCCCCCTCCCCACCAGTCATATACTAATTGACAGTGGTGGGGGAGAGCAGTCCTCATTTTAACTGCCCTCCCCTACACTATCAGTAAGTGTATGGTTATTGGGGTCTCCCATGCACAGACGCCACATACACTGGTAAACCCCCACAGTAATAATCCAAGCTTACCCTCCCATGCACCAATAGTATCCAGATCTCAACCCCCCAAACAAAATAATCATATACAGGCTCACCATCCTCCATACATCCCTTGTCAGAATCTTGCTCCCTGTGGTCCCCCACCCCCTAACCAGCAATCACTTGCAAACTTGTTCCCAATGGACCACCCTATTCTCCCACCAGCAATCACATGCCGGCTCTCCATCCTACTATACCCCACAAAGTTGTCAGACATTTTCTCCACATCATTCCCCTATCACACCCCAGCAGTCATATGCAGGCTCACCATGCCTGAAGATCAGGCAGCATCATAGACCCACCCCCAATTATTCACAATACTTTCCCCTATCCACCAGGTCACGATCATCCTTTCATTCACCTGCCCTCTAGCACATTATATACTTTTAATGATCTGTCTGCAGAAGAGTAGCAGCAACCAGAGGAGCCGTAGCAAGTGGAGAAGTAACAATGGTACGCAGCCAGCCAGCCTATGGCTGGCACAGTGGGAAGCCGGCAGGGTTGGCCTAGCAGATCTGTTCCAGGTGATGCATCTAAAGTTTTTTTTTTTTTCTATGTGCCAGCAAAATATGTCCTGTGTGCCATCTCTATACTGCCGACCCCTGTGCTGCAGTATACTAAATGAGGGAATTTTGAAGCAATCTACACCACTAGTTTGGCATAGAAAAGTTGCAAATGATAGTTCACTCCATATCTGCAGTAAAATTTGTAACTTTTTTCAACACCCACCAATCGTGCGTCGGTTATCTGTGAGAAGTCATGGACAACATGTTACCAACAGTTTTAGGAAAGTGGTTCAAATGTTAGTGCAAATCTATGCCTGTTCATGCATAAATCTCATTCTTTAGGACAGCCTGAGATGTGCCAAATTTATTAAGAGTTGTGCATGTATGTGCCACTTTTTACTCCAACAAACAAATAAATTAGGAACAGAGATGAGGAAATCGATTTCACACTAATTATTCATCTTGAATTTTCCAAAAATCTGGATTCCAGCTAAGTTTGAATCTTCTGTGATTCAATTCAGATGAATCTCTCAAGATTTTGACCACAATTGCACTTTGACATCATGTCTTTGATTCAGATCGAATTGATTTGTACCCAAATCAATCTTGCTAACCTATAATGAATGTTAAGAAATTTGATGATTTCTAATTGGGAAGATAAAACATGTGGATCTCATAAGGGAAGCTGGTCATTTTCAATAAATTTAGATAATTAACTTTCCCAACTGCTGCAAAATCCAACTAGAGGGACACTGGACTTAATATTAACAAGTAGACCTGACAGAAAAATAATGTAACAGCAGGGAGGGACCTGTAAAATTCCAGTTTCAATTGGACATTTTGTTGGTGAGCCACAAAAACACTGGACTTTAGGAAGGTGAAATGTGATCTGATTAAATATGCCTTTAAAGGGGTTGTCTGAGATAATTAAAAATATTGTACAACCACTCCAATGTGTTAAACAAACCAGAATATTTTATATTCTTCAAAGGAGCCCCCTTTTGCATTGAAGACAACTTTTTACTCTAAGTTTAATGAAGTAGTCACCCGGAATCGTTTTTTAACAGTTTTGAAGGAGTTCCCAAAGGTGCTAAGCACTTCTTGTCTCTTTTCCCTTCACTTTGCAGTCCAATTAATCCTAAACCATCTCAAATGAGTTAAGGTTGGGTGATTTGTGGCAGCTGTGCCATGTTATGCAGCACTGCATCACTCTCCTTTTTTAGAAAAAATAGCCCATAGAAAATCAAATAATGGTCCCACTAAGCACAAACCAGATGGCATTTTGCTACAGACTGCTTTGGTAACCATGTTGGTTGTGTGCCATGAATTTTGATTTAATCACCAACAGTGTCATCTGCAAAGGACCCTCACACAATCACACCTTCTCCTCCATGCTTCACTATGTTTTGAAAAAATTGAATCGGCAACTTCGTCGTTAGCCAAGAAATTTGTTATGAATTAATTTGTCATAAATCACAATAAATCAGGTATAACCAGGCCAATCTGCGGCCATGCTGTGTGCGGGTTGTGGCTATGCTGCAGTGAAGAACCACATGGCCAATTAGCCCACATCTGCCTCTCATTTAATAATGATGACTACACTGTATATTTCTTCATTGCTAATGGCCGCACGACACCTTTAAACAGTGGCTGTTGTTGGTATGGGGTTTGACTGGTTAGGTGGGGGACAATATGCATATTATTTCTGTTCTTGCCTGCTCTGGCATAACCACTTCTCCAACCCCAGTGCACTCCTGCCCCACAGGTGGTAGCCCTTCTTCTGCCATCTGCTTTTCCCCTTTTTCCACATCATCTAATATCGATGACTTTTCTAGGACATTGAGACTTTGAAGGATGATTTGGAAGAAGCAAGCCAGCAAAAGATAAACATGGTCATCATTAAGACTTGCCCCCCCCCCTTAGCGTTGCAGACTGGATGGTATTGGATAACACACTGGCAGTCTAATAATAATATAGGCTTCCATCTCATTGATATTGAATTACATATCTTAGTTTACAGCTGATTTACAGGAATAAGTAAATGTAGGAATAAATAAAACTGATACAGCATATGTCTAACTGCAGTCTCCCTGCACTCTCCCTCTCCAATATTCTTTTATTAATTGCCTTCAGCAACACTCTCACTAGCGCTTGCCACATTTCTCCATTTGCTCAGCTCACAGGACTATGGTGGAGACTGTGTGGGATGAGGGTTGTATAAGGCTGTGACATCACAGGGGATGGCTATCTGCTGATTGGCTGGCTGCACAGCATTATGAGTGATCTTGCGTTCCCGGGCTTCTTACTTTCACCTTGTATCTCAGAAAGAGATGGTCAAAAATAATTACAAATTTTGACTCATCAGACCAATACTGATTTCCACTCATCTAATGTCCATTCCTTGAGTTTATTGGCTCAAACTATATTCTTCTTGTTGCTGTTCCCTAGTAGTGACTATTTTTTGTAGCAATTTGCATTACTTATTTAATCTCTAATTTCAGGCACAGCAATTTATGGTTTTTCAGGCTGTTAACTCTAGGGATTTTATCCTCTACAGCAGAAGTTAACTATTGGTCTTCCTTTCATGGAGCGGTCCTCATAAGAGCCAGTTCCATCATAGCATTTTATGGCTTTAATGGCTGCACTTGAAAATACCTTCAAAGTTCGAGAAATTTTCCAGACTGACTGACCTTCGTGTCCTAAAATATTTACTTAGTTGCGTGGTTCTTGCTATAATGTTAATTAGAAAAGCAGTAGAATAGGGCTAAACTCTAGAACTGTACAAATCCTTCCTCAACAAATATTCATTCTTTACATGTCATACCTGTTAACTGAAAGCCATTCCAGGGAAGTACCTCATGAAGCTGATTGAGAGAATGCCAAGAGTGTGCAAAGCTGTCATTAAAGCAAACTGGGGCTACATTAAATGTAAAATATAAAACATATTCTGATTTAACACGTTTCTGTTTACTACTTAATCCTATATGTGTTCCTTCATCATTTTCATGTCTTTAATATGAATTAACTATGTAGAGAAAAAATGAAAAAATGTGAAATGTAAAGGTGTATCTAAACTTTTGACTGATATTGTATACTCAACTTTTTCATTCTCTTTGGCACTTGTCAGATACTCCCCACACTGCGTTCATAAGGCACATGACTGCTGCAGCCAATCACTGTACACAGCAGTCTAAATCTGAGGACAGCGATTGGCTGCAATGGTGAGTTACTGAATCCAGGCATATACTCTCTGTCTTTGTCTCTCTTTATTTTGCAGGCAATAATACAAAGATAACAAAAACTTTATCGTTGTCAGCCTATGTGGGCTTCCAGTTTTGTGCAGCTACAACTCCCAGCATGCCTGCAGCATAGTTCTAGTTTCACAGCAGCTGGAGAGCCACAGTTTAGAGACCAGTGCTATGGAGTATAAAATATGTATTTATGTGCTTTAGAGTATAAAAAGTATGTTTGTCTTAGGAAGATGTGTAGGGCTACAGCTAAATAAAGATCCATCTTTACAAATCCATCTGTACTGAGTAATTTATGCACTTAGGTCAACATTACATATTAATTTGTCCCAAAGATTACAAAACAATATTCCCACTTGCAATAAAATTTAGACAGCTAGGTCAATGCTTTTCTTTTTTCCGCTGCCAGATGAAATACTATTTATGTTGTGAAGCTATGAGAAGCATAATAATTTACTCCTGGATAGAGTTTAGATTCAAAGTACTGAGTCTCTTTGTACTTGTGAAAACAACTATATTTGTGCTATGGAACATTTGGAGATGGCTATTTTAACTTATTGATAAAGCAGAACTGTCATCAGCAATTAAGTTGTTTTAATGTTAAAACAAGAAAATGAAATGTCTTCAAACTGAAAGTCGGAAAGCTCCAATATCCCATTAAGAGAAGACGTAAAAGAGATATGTGTGAAAAGAGATGTGAGGAAAAATGAAGGTTTCCGGCATGATTTTTATTTAAAGTAAATTTAGCTTCACATTTGTTCTTTAGCCCATGTCCTAACCTGTGTGCTTGATACAGATAGCTTTTAAAAGCGCCTTCCCCAATTTTCAGTGCCAGTATATAATTACTATGTTTGGCAGATATGTATGTGTTAGACATTCTGAGGCAAATTTAGAAGATGTTATGGAGAAGCTATACAGTTGCTGGTTTTTAGATATATATATATATATATATATATATATATATATATATATAAAGAAGTGAACTATATTTTCAGTTAATTATAAATTTTGATAATTTTTATACATTATTAATTTTGACTTTTTAAATAACACCATCACAATCAGCAGTGCTCTAACTAGATTGGATAGACTCTCATTAGTCCCAATAGATTTCCCTTATGAGTATGTTTTTGAGGTGATGTGTAAATCCATACAAATATCTTCATGGAGTTTGTATGCTCTCCATATGTTGTTCTTGATTAGATTTAAACCCAGGACACTAGAGCTATAAGAGAACAGTTCTCATAACTGAGGCACCATGCTATCCCAACCATCAATGATTTATGGCTTGTTCACACATATTGTATAAGTTGCTGGTCGTATTTCTAAAGGAGTCTTCTCAAGTCCAAAGCTTTCAGATGCATTTGGTGCTCTATATAGATAGAAAACACAATATGTTTACTTCTTTCCCTTGAGACAGAACATTAATGTTGGATTATGTTTTCCCAAAGGCCTCAAGAAGTGGCTTTGGATGCCTGATTGCTTTCTGGTATTGTCATTACTAGGAAACGTCAAAAATAAGAAACACAAAGATACTTGCCAACAAACCTTGCAAACAAGTCAAGTGAATGTTCCACCATTGGGAGTTCAGTAAGAAGCTTATCTTTTATTTATTGAATTGAATATTGAAGAAACGTCCGGTTTATGTAGTGCACATGATGATCCTACAATGCTCCAGCATTCCATTCCACTATGAAAACAGCAAACAATAATACTAGGACAATTCTATGAAATTCCTTAACCAACATGTCTAAATGTGTTTCCATTGTGGCTTTGAGTTACCGTAACTTATTTTGGTAATTTCACATTAGAAGCGGAAGTTCAAGAAATACCTTAACAAATATTTTATTTGTATGTGTTACCGAACTTTAATAAGGAAAATGTGGATTCATGAAGTATATTAAGGAGGTTGGACAATCTAAGGACAATCTCTTTCCATGTACCTTATTAGGATATTACAGGGAAAGATTTGATATTTGTAGCCTCTGTTCATTAGCTGTATGGTAGACAATTCACTTGAATAGTGAGCGTATAATGCTATATTTCGGCGACTACAGATGAAATGTACTGAATGGCTATGTCCTATTGTCCCAGCAATAACAGTTGGTAACTGTCAAGTTCTAACCAGTGGCATTTAGCTAATGACAAGCTGAGCTTTACTTTAAACCCTTTTAGGAACCCCACCATACAAATACACTAGAAGACCAGGGTTTAAAAATGGTGCCCGCTCCTAAATGCATCAGGCACCACAGTGGCTGGGTTTCTGTTGTTTCAAAAGAAAAATGGTCCCGCCCGGAAAAGGTTAAGAAAAAATAAGCTCATGCATAATTCATATTTTATTCTATTCATTATAGAAAAAAATAATATATATATATATATATATATATATATATATATATATATATATTGAATAGATGCTTATGAGCAGTTCTATAAAATTGATGCAGTCACAAGAAGTCTGGTGTGAACATGATAATTGATGTTTATCACACAATATTATAAAAATCTACTGCTTTGCTGTGTCTAGGTGTAAATGAAAACAATCAATAATGCGTAACATTTATTAATAATAGATAAGAATAAATGAGAAAAAACAATGCTGATAACAGTAATCTAAATCTGTTGGGACTGATAAACTACAAGTACTGTATAGCACAGAAGATTAGTAAACCATTTTTATGAAAGGTATTAAAGGGCAAATAATACAAAAAGGCAAAATGTCAATGATTTCTTGACTAAGTGTTTGTTTTAAAAAGAAAATGCCAACATACTAAATTAGTAACTAAGAGTTTGAGCATGCTGTACTTAAAGAATAATTTTCTTGCACTGCAGCTGGATATTAAAGGGGTTTTCCATCCCTAAAAAACTATTTTGAAAATGTCTTTCAAGTTAGTACAGTATGTTGTAAAACAGTAAAAGAAGTCATACTTAACTTTTGTTCCCTCTAAGAGTATGTGCATAATGAAAAAAATACATGTCACTTTTTGTCCTGATGTCAGGACACATTTCAGTGCATAATTTACAGAAGAAATTACAAACCAGGAAGTCAAATTCAAGCCTGGGGGAAAAGAAAAAAAAACATCAAATTAGTTGCATTTGAGAAATAAATCCAAGGAGGAATGGGAAGTAGAGTATTTTAAGAAAATAAACCTAAAGTGAAAAGTAGTTTATGGCACAACCCCTTAAATGGTGTATATCTTATATCAGCTGTAATAATAATGTAAAATATAGAGCTTATTGTATAAAATTGAGTAATCCTACAAATGTAAATTGTGCAAATGGATATAGAAATTCTTGTAGAACATGGCCACATAAGGTGAGTACTAAGACTTTTCTCATTGTAATAGCATGAGTCCCATAGGTAACTAAACCAAATTGCAACATAATGCGATACCCTACAGGCCTTTTTACGGTGAATGAAATGAAAATTGTTACAAATGACAAAGCCTAAATGTCAAGCACAGAAGCTCTGACTTGGGTAAAGCTGGAGATTTGCCTTAGATAGCCTTTAAAGTTCATCCAGGATCTATAAAATGGGATGTTGACATAAAGCCCATTAGTACTTACTGAAAGAGGATATGAAATGTTAGAGTTAAGAAAGATTTGGGATAAAAATGGTCAATTTACTACTGCATTATGTTATGTTATTATTTATTTAACAAAAACACACTTTATTCGTTTATGTTTATTTCATTTTAGCCAAACTGTTGCATGATAAACACTAAGACCATCTTTACTACCATAATGAAAACACACATTTTAGAAAATGTGGCAAATGTCCTTGGAAGATGATGACCTATTTTTCTGTAAAACTTTACCATCTAGTGCTAATCATAGTTTCATGACATCTAGCACTTTATCCTATCAGACATTAACAAAAAGCGCATTTTTCTTTTGCAGTTATAAATTCTGAAATACTAGAGAATAGGAAAAGGTCATATTTTATATAAATGGGTATAAGTTATATTGGGAATATTTAGGTAATATAAGATGTGTGGAACACATCATATGTCATAATTATTATAGATGTTTTTGTTTTCATTATCTGTTTATGTGCTTAGTATGGCTGGCTGGCAGATAACAGAAAACATCATCTATTGAAATATAGAGTTATCGCCATGGGCTAGTTTCTTACTCCTGAATCCTCAATGCTCCACTTATAAATGTTGTCAAAATGAGTGTGCTGGTTGTAAAAAAAGATGGATAAGGCTGCATGCCATCCAATATAGTATTGTTGATTGAAAAGACATTCACCTTCTAAGTCAGTGCAAAACTGAGGTTCTCTGGATGCACCAGAGGAAATTTGGTGAAGGTCCATCCTTCATCTAAACACAACATATACATATCTGCTTTAAATAACATTGTAATATTTGCTGTTATAGTTGCTTACACATAACATGTACTGGCCTTCAAAGTCAGCTTCAAAATGTAATAGTCTTCTACTTGACCATGGGGACTCATTATTGTGTCAGAACTTGAGCCAACAGGAGAATTGAATATAGTGTTGAATATAGGTATGTTATAAATGGGAGCTGAATACCACATTTGATTCCATGAATTTGAAATTGCTTAGACCGCTGGAAACTTCTCATAACTGTGGGTACTATATATATATCAGAAGACACTTGTACAAATAACTAAGGAAAAACCAGAATACATATTTTTTTGGGCTAACAAAACCAATTAATCTTGTCATGGATGATTACGATGGCTGATCAAAAAAAGAGGACATTTATCAAATAATGAGGTAGATTTATAAGTCTGTTAAGCAAAAAAAAAATCTGTCATGGTTGTCAATAACAACTAGAGATGAGCAAATTTCCCAAAATTCCTTTCAGATCCGATTCGGTCATATTAATTGTCAGATTTGATTAGGTCCAAATGAATTTAATTCAAAGTGTCCTACTTGCAATGAAAAGTTGTGCATGATACTCTGAGGACTGATAAGACTGCATCCAACCTCTTAAATGGAAAGACAGTATGAGTAAAGTCAAAGTGACAACGACATATACAACTATAGGTAAATAGATGGTAGCAGATAGTAACAAACAGCCTGTTTAAAAACACCCTCCACTGTTGTATTTTTTTCTTTGCATCAAAAAATGGGCCAAAATGATCCCTTTTTGGTGGCAGATAACTTTTTCTCTGTCTTCTTATCTGCAAAACGGTGCCCACCATTTGGAACAATTTTTGAGGGACGAATCACAAAAGTTTTAGTTTTGCTGAAATTAGAATTAGTGATGAGCGAAATGATCCGAATTTCAGGAAAAATTGGATTCACCTCAAAGCCAAATTTCCTCATGCTTCGTGGTAACAAATTGATTTTCCCTGAATGGTGGTAAAAAATAAAAAACAATCATACTTGCCTCATCCATTTGAGCTTGAAAAGCTGGCCGCCACCATCTTAATTGGTAATCCTGCGTTAAATCCTGTGCAGGGTGACATATAAATAGAGTAGAGCGGACACCTGGATGTTCGGGTTTGACAAGTTCGGCCGAACTTCACGGAAATGTTCGGGTTTGTGAACTTGACCCGAACTTGACCTCGAACCCCATTGAAGTCAATGGGGACCCAAACTTTTTGGCACTAAAATGGCTGTAAAATAGCCCTGTAAAGGGCCAGAGGGCTGCAAAGGGCAGCAAAATGTGGGTAAGTGACCTGCAAACAAATATGGATAGGGAAATAACTTTAAATAAAATAACTACAAATTAAACAATATTAATTGGCAACTCGAGGAGGAGGTGGAATAGGAGGTTGGGGAGGCGACAGGGGGGAATGCCATCAGCAGCATGTCTACCAGCTTGCGTTTTGTAGTCAGTAGTCACGCATCTTTTAATCAGTAACATACGTTTTTACAAACTTTTGTTTCCTGCCAGCAATGCACAGCTGTGGATTATCACTGGCAAAAATGGGTTAATGTCACCCACCAATGGAAACGGTGATATTTAGAAATGTTAGGCCCCTGGCACCCAGACAGAGGGGAGGTCAATGCTCGGCAGAATAGGCTTCATGTCACCCACAAATGCAGCAGGTGATTATCAGAAATGGAGGCCCCTGGCACCCAGACAGAGGAGAGGTCATTGGATGGCAAAAAGAGGTTAATGTCACCCACCAAAGCAACAGGCGATTATCTGAAATGGAGGCCCCTGGCACCCAGACAGAGGAGTGGGCAATGCACGGTAAAAGAGGCTTCATGTCACCCAGCAATACAACAGTCAATTTTAAGTAATTTAGACCCCTGGCACCCAGACAGAGGAGAGGACAATGCACGGCAAAAGAGGCTTCATGTCACCCAGCAATGGAACAGGCGATTTTCAGTAATTTAGACCCCTGGCACCAGACAGAGGAGAGAGGTCACGTAACAGCAAAACAGGCATTTTGTCACCCAGCAATGCCGCAGTCGATTATCATAAATGTTGGCCCCTGGCACCCAGACAGAAGAGAGGTCAATGCACGGCAAAAAGAGGTTAATATCACCCACTAAAGCAAAAGGCAATTATCAAAAATGTAGGCCACAGACACCCAGACAGAGGAGAGAGGTCAATGCATGGCAAAACAAGCTTCATGTCACCCACCAAAGCAACAGGACATTTTCAGCAATTTAGGCCGCATTCAACCAGACAGAGGAGAGTTTCATTCAAATTGAGGTGGCCCCCCAAAATAATGGTGCAAATAAAAAAAAAAGTGCACTGGAGTACAAGAATGTTTGGTTGGGTGGTTATAAATGTCTATTCTGCACCAGGTACAGACAAGTCCTGTGGGATCCATGCTTGGTTCATTTTAATGAACGTGAGCTTGTCCATATTGGCTGTGGACAGGTGGCTGCATTTGTCTGTAATGACTCCCCCTGCCATGCTAAATACACGTTCAGCCAATACACTGGCTGCAGGGCAGGCCAGCACCTCCAAGGCATAAAGGACAAGCTCAGGCTATGTGGACAATTTGGAGACCCAGAAGTTGAATGGGGCAGAACCATCAGTCAGAACGTGGAGGCGTGTGCACATGTACTGTTCCACCATGTTGTTCAAATCCTGCCAGGTGCTAAGACGTTCCGTACCAGCTGGTGGTGCAGGTTCCTGTGGCGCGTTGACAAAACTTTTCCACATGTCGGCCATGCTAACCCTGCCTTCTGAGGAGCTGGCCGTGGCACAGCTTCCACTAGTCCCCCGTGTCAGTTGGGAATGCCCTCAGGAGCGCGTCTACCAGTGTGCGCTTGTACTTGCGCATCTTCCTATCACGTTCCAGTGTGGAAATTAAGGTTGGGAACATTGTCTTTGAACAGGGGATCCAGCATGGTGGCAACCCAGTAGTTAGCACAAGTTACAATGTGGGTAACTCTGCTGTCGTTGCACTGCAGCATGTAGTCCCTCATGTGTGCCAGGCTGCCCAGAAGTAGGGATAAACTGTCCTCTGTAGGTGGTGTATCGTCTGTGTTCTCCGTATCCCCCCAGCCACTCTCCAGTGAAGGCCCTGAGCTGCGTGGTGTGCCTCCTCCTCCTCTACCTCATCCTCCTCGTCCACCAGGACTGTGCCCTGGCTGGCCACATGTGTACCTGGCCTCTGCTGGTGCAGAAACCCACCCTCTGAGCCAATTCTGAATGACCAGCCTGAAGCCCTGTGAAATGCCCCCTTTTCCTCCTCCTCCTCTGCCACATCCTCTTCCATCATCGACATAATTGATTTTTCAAGGAGACATAGAAGTGGTATTGTAATGCTAACAATGGCGTCATCAGCTCTGGCCATGTTGGTTGAGTACTCAAAAGACCGCAACAAGGTACACAGGTCTCGCATGCAGGCACAGTCACTGGTGGTGAAGTGGTGCTGATCCGCAGAGCGACTGACCCGTGCATGCTACAGCTGAAACTCCACTATCACCTGCTGCTGCTCGCATAGTCTCTCCAGCATAAGATAGGTGGAATTCCACCTGGTGGGCAAGTCGCATATGAGACGGTGAGCTGAAAGGCCAAATTTACACTGCAGCACAGACAGGCGAGCAGCAGCAGGGTGAGAACGCCGAAAGCGAGCAAAGATGGACTGCACTTTCAGCAGCAGCTCTGACATGTCTTTGTAGTTTTTAAGAAACTTCAGCACCACCAGATTCAGCACATGCACCAGGAAAGGGATGTGCGTCAAACCAGCTAGTCCCAGAGCTGCAACAAGATTTTGCCCTTTATCGCACAACACCTTACCGGGCTTGAGGCAGCAACCACTGATCGATCTGTTGTTCTATGCCCCTCCAAAGCTCCTATGCGGTGTGGGGTTTTTCATCCAAACTCTTGAGTTTTAAAATCGCCTGCTGACATTTACCCCTGGCTGTGCTAAAGTTGGGGGTGAGGTTCTTTTGATGACCAGATGTGGGGGTGGTAGAAGAAGAGAAGGAGGATGGGGAGTAGGAGGAGGAGGCAACAGGAGGCAAAGAATAATGCCCTGCTATTCTCGGTGGTGGAAGGACATACGCAAAACCGCTATCCGCCCCTGCCCAGCCGCCACTACGTTTACCCAGTGTGTTAGGAAGTACAGTTATGAAGATATAGTGGCCCTGGCCGTGCTTACTGGTCCATGTATCTGTGGTTATGTGGACCTTGTTACAGATGCCATTGCGCAGCACACACTTCATTTTATCCTCCACTTGGTTGTGAAGGGAAGGGACGGCTCACCTGGAAAAATAGTGACTGCTGGAAACTACGTACTGTGGGACTGCCACCAGCTGTTTGAAACAGTCCGTCTCCACCAGACGGAATGACAGTATTTTAAAGGCCAGCAATTTTGAAATGCTGACATTCAGGACCAGGGATCGAGGGCAGGTAGGTGAGTATTTTCTCTTTCTCTCCAGTGATTTGGAGATGGACAGCTGAATGCTTGCCTGTGACATGGTGGAGATGCATGGTGATGGTGATGGAGGTGGTAGTGTTGGTGGGATATCCTCTGTTTGCTGGTTGCCAGGTGCTACGTTGATGGCAGAGGTGAAGAAAGAGGCCTAGACAGAAACAGAAGAGGGAGCAGGAGGAGCCTGAGACCTTTCATGATATTTAAGGTGTTTAATCCACTGCAGTTCGTGCTTTGCATGTAGATGCCTGGTCATGCAGGTTATGCTCCGGCTAAGAACGTTTATGCCTCACTTTAGGCTCTGATGGCACAACGTTCAAACCACTCGTGTCTTGTCAGGACATTATGTGAAGAACTGCCATGCCAATGAACTCCTTGGAGCAGGCCTTGGTGTGCTGGGTGCCTGGGTGTGGTGGGCAGTAGCAGGCATACTGTCTATGGAACGGCCTGCTTTTCCACCCTGCTTCCTCTTTTGCTGTGCTGTTGCCTCTGTGTGACCACCGCCTCTTACTCAGAACTGCACACGTCACTAGCACAACCTTCAGTCCAGTCTGGGTCTAGGACCTCATCATCCTCCACATCATCTTCCACCCATTCATGACCACTGCCCTCCTCGTCGGTCTGCACATTGCAGAAAGCCACAGCAGTTGGCACCTGTGTATCGTCATCATCAGAGATGTGCTGCGGCGGTCTTCCCATCTCCTCATCCTGCAATATAAGTGGTTGGGCATCGGTGCATTCAAGGTCTTCCACTTCTGGGGCAGGGCTAGGTGGATGGGCCAGGGAAACCCTGCCAACAGAGTCATCAAAAAGCATAATAGTTTGCTGCATGACTTGGAGCTCTAACTGCTTGGCTGATTTGCAAGGGGGTGAGGTGAAAGACTGATGGGCATGGGCTGCAGGTGCCAACTCTGAGCTTTCTGCAGAGGACTGAGCGGGAGACACTGTGAAGGAACTGGAGGCACTGTTAGCCACCCAATCTACCTGTACATGTTCTGGTCTCACCATCCGTTGAGAGGCATCCGGGCCTACCATATAACTCTGCAGATTCTGTCGCCTACTCGCACCAGAGGAAGGTGTTTCACTTGGATTGGTAGTTGGCGCTGAATGGCCACGTCCTCTCCCAGCAACAGGAGCTCCACCAACACCACCATGACCAAGCCCACGTCCCGTATTATATATGTTCTCCTCATTTTTTGCATTCACCCACCAAGCTGAAAGATATTTTCTCTCTGGTGTCAATTTAATTGCCAATTGTCAACAATTAAGTTCACTAAGGCAGTGCCCGTGTCATAAAAATGCTCTGTGGACCACACTGATTCTCAATTTATCTGCAGAAATGTAAATATGTATTTGTACGCTGTATGCGCAACTGTTTGGTGAACCCAGAACACATTTTATTTTTTATTTTTTTCAGTAAAGCACTATTTCCGTGCTGTATGCACAAGTGGTTTGTGCTTTGTGGACCCAGAACAAAGATTTTTGTAATAAAACATAGAAAAGCAGTATTTCACTGCTATTAATAAAATGTAGCTATTTCTACAGTTTATGCAAAAGTGGTTTGTGGACCCAGAACACGGATTTTTTCAATAAAACACAGAAAATCAGTATTTCACTGCTATTAATAAAACATAGCTATTTCTACGGTTTATGCAAAAGTGGTTTGTGGACCCAAAACACAGATGTTTTTGATAAAACACAGAAAAGCAGTATTTCACTGCTATTAATAAAACATTGGTATTTCAACGCTGTATGCACAAGTGGTTTGTGGACCCAGAACAAGGATTTTTTTTTTATAAAACACAGAAAAACGTTGGTATTTCTATGCTTTATGCACAACTGCTTTGTGAAGCACGAATATTGCTTTTTGTCCCACAAAAATGAAATGTATTCACTATTTCACTGCAGAAATGTCAAATGTTTAATTGGGTGTTGTATTTGGAACTGCCTTGTGGACCAGGAATACTTCTATTTTTTCCCAAAAATACATTGAGGATCTATTTTACGGCAGAAATGTCAAATGTGTATTTGGGCGGGGTATTTCAAACTGTTTTGTGGACCAGGAATAACATTTTTTTTTTCAGGAAACACACTGATGCACTATTTCCCTGCAGAAATATTATATATGTATTTGTACGCTGTATGCACAACTGCTTTGTAAAGCAAGAATATTGTTTTTTTCCCATAAGAAAAATAAAAATATTCACTATTTCACTGCAGAAATGTCAAATGTGTATTTGGGCGGTGTATTTCAAACTGCTTTGGGGACCAGGTTCACAGCTTTTTATCACAAAAATACTGCAGAAATTGAATATACGGTTTAGTGCATTGTATACACAAGTGGTCTGTGGCACCACAGGACCCAGACTAGACAAATGGACTATGTCACCCCTTAATTATACAAAAGGTAATGTAGGGGCTGCCAGAAAAAAAGCATTTTCTCCTTCACTGAGCTACCGAAATGATTAGGCTGATGTCCCTGCCAGGCTGGCAGATATGCAGTGCACTGCAGTGGCTAAAATGGCCGCCGACCCCCACCTCTGTAACAGATGGATTAAAAAAAATATATCCTTGGCAGTGGCTGGGTACAGAAATGTAGGATTGCTGAAGCTCCCTCCCTCTCTATTTGCTGTATCTCATGGATTAAAGTACAACAGACTCTGCAGATTTCTTCCCTAATCTGTCCCTCACAGAAGTGGCAACATCCTATCCCTACACTGAAAGAGCACAGTGACGTGTGGCGCTACGAGACTCCAGCTTAAATAGAGGCTAGGTCATGTGCTGCACTCAGCCAATCATAGCTATGCCATTAGTAGGCATGGCTGTGATGGCTTTTTAGGGCAAAGAAGTAAAACGCTTGCTGATAGGCTGCTATGCAGCCCCTCAGAAAGTGGGAAGAATCGCCGAACTTTTATGAAAATTCGCTAAACCCTACATATAAATTCTTGCTGGATCTTTAATCAAGGTGGTGGCGGCCAGCTCTTTGCGATCAAATGGCAAGTATTATTTTTTATTTTTTTTATTTTACACTTTAATGTTAATGTCAGATGTCGGGATCATCCATGTACGCGGCATCTCAGGGGTACAATGACATGGGGAGGTGCAACCGCGCTTCTTATCATTGCACCCGCTACTTACAAAGAAATGCACTTCCTGGCAAAGTAATTCATCACAAAGCAATTTTTTTTTTTTTATTCGGTGAATCAGCCGAATCAAATTTTCCAATACTTTGCTCATCTGTAATTACAATCTTTTGGGAAAAGCGAAACAGAATTTGATTAGTATAAAATAGAAACACTCATCTCTAATGGCAACTAGTTAGACCACATCTTTCATTTTGTATGAAATAGGAGGATTCCTTTCAGGTGTTTTTCATAAATCTGCTCTGATATTTTTTCTGGGAAATAATTGAAATAATTGATTTTATGCTAATATACCCAGCCTGTCCAAAAGAAAAGTCGACACCAAAAAAAAATGGTCACACACTCTAATATTTTGTTGGACTGCCTTTAGCTTTGATTACGGCACACATTCGCTGTGGCATTGTTTCGATAAGCTTCTGCAATGTCACAAAATTTATTTCCATCCAGTGTTGCATTCATTTTTCACCAAGATCTTGCAGTGATGATGGTAGAGTCTGACCACTGCAAAAGCCTTCTCCAGAAAATCCCAAAGATTCTCAACGGGGTTTGGTGGCCAATCCATGTGTGAAAATGATGTCTCATGCTCCATACATTGTCATCTTGGAATATTCCCGTGCCATCAGGGAAGAAAAAATCAATTGATGGAATAACCTGGTCATTTAGTATGTTCAGGTAGTCAACTGTCCTCATTCTTGTAGCTCATACTGTTGCTGAACCTAGACCTGATCAACTGCAGCAACCCCAGATCATTGCACTGCCCCCATAGGCTTGTATAGTAGGCACTAGGCATGATGGGTGCATCACTTCATCTGCCCCTCTTCTTACCCTGATGCACCCATCACTCTGGAACAGTGTAAATCTGGACTCATCAGACCACATGACCTTATGCCATTGCTCCAGAGTCCAATCTTTATGCTCCCTAGCCAATTGAAGCCTTTTTTTCTGGTTTGCCTCACTGATTAGTGGTTTTGTTATAGCTACACTGCTGTTCAGTCCCAATCCCTTGAGTTTCCTTCACATTTTAAGTTTGGAAATGCTCTTACTTTAACTATTAAACACAGCCCTAAGCTCTACTGTTGTTTTTCTTCGATTTGATTTCACCAAACGTTTAAGTAATCGCCAATCACGATCATTCAGGATTTTTTTCCGGCCATATTTCTTCCTCGAATACGATGGGTCCCCACTATCCTTCCAGTTATTAATAATGCGTTGGACAGTTTTTAACCCAATATTAGTAGTTTCTGCAATCTCCTTAGCTTCATATGAGCTTTTATTCCACTAGACTTATATTATCTAGTGGTAAAACAGATAGTGCTGGGAGTATGTAATACACTAATAAACATCAGTGTCCATTTTATAGGAAAAGTTCTAATTTTTCTCTGAAGAAGGGATGGACCCCAGAAGTGTCACACTTCTCCCCCATGTTATTCTCTGTCTCAGGATTACAACACGGATAAAAAGTTTTGACTTTTTCTGTAGAATGGACAATTTGGATGATTATTGCATATCATACTGCATGTTCTGTATGTAGCTATTGATAATAGAAATTTAGTGGCATTAAAACTAAAGTTGTGTGTATCGTCTACATATGTATACCACTGCAGAGACAAAGGGGGATCTTAGAAATGCACAGTCAAGATGTTCAATGAAAGAATCCTATGATCCATGATTACCTTTGTATTTTCAGCTGCTATATTACCATACATGTCAAAGATTATGGAACATACAAAACAGTTCTAAAATGCATTTGTAGAGTTTTTTCATCTCTCTCAGATGGGGCTGCTGATGTATAAAAAATTTTCACTTTCTCAAAATCATTATCATTTGCAGTCAATTTTGTTCAATTTATGTTCGTTCTAATACATGTATGTTAAAAGGGTATGCAAAGTGCAGGTATCAAAGACTATTTAGTCTTCAAGGTGGCATGAAATTGTATTCTTAGCATCTGAACAAGCACAGCAGAGGATTTATAGTAATCTTATTCATTCCTTCTTCATTTTCTCCTGTGCTTGAGTCACAATATGAATTACCATGTGTATTCTGCAGAGTACAAATTTAAAAATTATTAGATATAAGAATTTTTGTACATGCCTATAAAGACAGGCACAAACACAAATACACCCTTTAGTGGTGCATACCTAAAATACTTTTCTCCAGTAGGAATATGGTCGCATATCATTCCTGTTACTGTAGCCAGCTGTTGGCAATCCCCCAATTGATTATTTTGCTTGTAACAAGCAGCATTTTGCCAGTAAAGGGTCATTTTCCATTGATTATTTTAATCAGTTGTCAGGGGGAAAAAGCCTAATCTACAATCTACAAAAATGCTTACAAATTGTAATTTATAGGAATTAAATTTATACATCTTGAATTTATAGTGTGACATAATGTTGTTTCATTAAGTTTAATAGGTGAGAAAAAGTATTTGAACTTTGACATATGCTTGCTTACAGATGCTATACAGTACATGGCTCACCGGCTCAAGGCTAATAAACACATTAGGCTATGTTCACATCTCTGGCACAAACTCTGGTAGTCTTTTTCAGCAGAAGAACAGACTGTGAGAGGTCACTATATCCGGCTTAGCTAGAAACCATTTCACAACAGCGGGCACTACAGGATCCCCAATGAATATAATGGATCCAATAGGGATTGGGCACCATAAATGCATGGCAAATTGACTATATTCTACTGAAAGCTGGTATTTATGCCAGAAAGCCACCAGATCCCTGTCAGCTCTCATTATAGCCATTGGGGTTCAGCAGTGTGATGTGGTATCCTGGCAATGCTGGATACGGTAAACTCTTGAAGCCTGCCAGAGTTTGAAACTACCCTTAGTGTGGCAGTGTTTGGCTATGCTGGATAATATGGATTAGCGAAGCGAGCTTCAAAACCTATATCCGGAGTTGCTTCACTCAAAACATAATTTTAATGCTTTATGGAGATTCGTCTCCATACAGAATTAAAATGTATGGGCTCCAGCAAGGCAAATTCATGAGACTACAGTGAATAACTTCGGAATTTGATTTTTTAATTTGAAAACCATTTTAAAATTTGGTTCTGAATTTGGCTTTGGTACTGAGGTACTGGTCGGTAGCAAAGCCAACTTCGGACACCTGTATTAAAATGTTGTTCAAGTTTAATAATCAAATGCATAAGCTATTCACCAAAGTCTCATGAAATTTTGGTGACAACTCATTTCTCCTTGCCGGAGCCTAAACATTTTAATTCTGTATGGAAAAATCTCCGTACAACATTAAAACAAAGTTCTGAGCGAAGTGACTTCGGATGTAGGATCCGAAGCTCTCTTTCCTCATCCCTACTGGATACAGTAAAGTCTGGTAGTCTGTTCCTCTGCCAGAGTTTGTGAACCTACCTGGCCAGACATGTGAACCTACCCTTAATATATTTACTGTATTATGTCTCTGTGACTGTCTCCAGCAGACCTTTGCTGCTCTTCCTCCCCCTTTAGGCCCCTTTCACACGGGCAAGTTCACGGGTACACACACGGGTGCACACACGCGAGTGCAATGCGTGAGGTGGATGCATTGCATCTGCACTGAATCCGGACCCATTCATTTCTATGGGGCTGTGCACATGAGCGGTGATTTTCACGCATCACTTCTGCATTGTGTGAAAATTGCGGCATGCTCTATATTTTTAGTTTTTCACGCAACGGAGGCACCATAGAAGTGAATGGGGCTGTGGGAAAATCGCAAGCATCCGCAAGCAAGTGCGGATACAGTGCGATTTTCCCGCATGGCTGCTTAGCAACGGGACCCGATCTTTATTATTTTCCCTTATAACATGGTTATAAGGGAAAATAATAGCATTCTCAATAAAGAATGCTGTGTAAAATGAGGATGAAGGGGTTAAAAATAATAAAACTTAACTTACCTTAGCCACTTGATCGCGTAGTTAGCGATCTCTCTTCTCACTTCAAGCTTTAGCTGTATTCTAAAGGACCTGTGATGACGTCACATCACATGGTCCAATCACATGGTCCGTGATGGACCATGTGATGTGACGTCATCACAGGCACTTTAGAATACAGCTAAAGCTTGAAGTGAGAAGAGAGATCGCTAACTACGCGATCAAGTTTTATTATTTTTAACCCCTTCATCTTCATTTTACACAGCATTCTTTATTGAGAATGCTTTTGAAAATAATAAATTCACCAGAATACTCAACCCGAAACCGGACTTCAGTGAGGAAGTCCGGCTTCGGGTCTGGGTACCAAACATGGCGATTTTTCCCACACGCATGCAAAACTCATTACAAACGTTTGCACACGCATGGAAAAATCGCGCATATTCCCGCAACGCACTTGCATTCAATACAGGCGTCAAACATGACTCCCGTGTGAAAGAAGCCTTAGACTTCTGTGTAATTTGATCTCTCAGTGAGGAGGCAGACCGTTTGTAGTGAAAACAGATTTCAGCAGGGAATTGAGAGCAAAGCTGGATATACACTGCCTGATTGTCAGGCAAATTATCGGGAACAAATGTTCGTATGAACCCTTGTTCCCGATAATCTGTCTGTGGAAGGCTGCCACAAATCACCCCAATGAACAAACGAAACACTCATCTTCGCATGAAACAATCTTTCATGCAAACACCTTAATCATTGTTACAGAGCAGCAGATAGTGCTGTGTAAAACGCACTCTGGTGCCAGAAAGAAATGACTCTATATGAGGAGGAGTGATTGCACTAGTCATTGCTCATCCCCATACAGTGGAGATGGTTACTGCATGTGATTGCCCCTTTTCACCTCCACTGAGGAGCAGGCAATTATCAAGAAATAATGCTTCCTTCCCTATAATCGCCTGCTGTATTGAGATGTGTAAATATACAATTTTTAAACATAGGGATACTCAATTATTTTTGGTGATTCTAGGAAGTGTGGCGCACAGAATTTGACTCTGTGTCTGGGCCCAGATATAGAGTTACTTTGTGCTGCGCCCAGACACACCCCGACCGCATGAGATATTGTGGCGAGATGTGTAAAGCTCCATATTCATATTATATGTATAAAGTACAATGGGTGATTGCTGTCCACTCCTTAAATAATCCCTTTAGTTGAATATTTTATTTTTTCTTTAATAAGTGAGTGCCTGACGTTTTCAGAAAGAGATGACCACTTAGAATAAATTGAAATAAAGATTAACTAATAAATAATCTCATAATCCATAATATTTTTTAACCTCTTAAGGACACAGGACGTACCCGTACGTCCTGTGTCCGGTCTTTAAAGATGGCGCCCGCTCCTGCTTTATGCGGGCGCCTTAGACGCGGGTGTCCACATGGTTCCTGTAGCAGACACCCGCGGCTAATGTCCGCGACCGGCAGCGATGCCGATCGCGGACATTTAACCCCTCAGATGCCGTGTTCAATTCTGACCACAGCATCTGAGTGCGCACAAACGGAAAGTTTTGCATTCGGTTTGCGCTCCGGCTCCCCCGTGTGGCGATTGGAGGAGCCAGAGCGCGCCTGTAGTAGCCTGGGTCTCTATGAATAAAACCCAGGCTGCTCTATAGTATTTTCTATGGAGCCTTGCCTGTAATAGGCTTCATAGGAAATATGCGATTTTTTCATATATTCCAATGCTATTGCAATGGAATGTATAAAAATCGCAATCAGATGATTGTAAGTTATAGTTCCCTATGGGAACTATATAAAAGTGTAAAAAAAAAAAAAAGTTTAAAAAATAAGTAAATAAAAAAACATAAAAGTTCAAATTACCCCCCTCTTTGCTAAAATAAAAATGTAAAAACTAAAAAAATTTAAAAAATACACATCATGGGTGTCGCAATGTGCGAAAACGCCCATAGTATAAAAATATAAAAAAATATTCCCCATACGTCAAACAGCAAAACGGAAAAAAGCGTCCAAATGGCGGATTTGCCATTTTTGGTCGCTTCATTTTCCACAGAAAATTACATGAAAGGTGATCAAAAAGTCATACACACCCCAAAATGGTATCAATAAAAAGATAAGATTATGACGCAGAAAATGATTCCCAATACAGCTCCGTACATATAATTAGAAAAAAGTTATAGGGGTCAAAACATGGTGACAAAAAAGTAAAACAGATTTTTTCCCACTTTTTAATTTTTTTTTCACTATTAAAACGCAAGAAAACCTATACATATAGGGTATCTCCGGATTCGCACTGACCTGTAGAGTAAAAGTAACTGGTCGTTTTATCGCAAATCGAACGTCGGAATTTAAAAAGCCGCAAAACTGTGGTGGAATTGCTTTTTTTTGGCAATTTCACCCCATTTGGAATTTTTTTCCTGCTTCCAAGCACATCATATGCAATATTAAATGATGGCGTTGGAAAGTACAACTTGTCCCGCAAAAAAACAAGCCCTCATATGGCTAATGTGAACCGAAAAATAAAAAAGTTATGGCTATGGGAAGGCAGGGAGCGCAAAACGAAAACTCAAAAAGTAAAAAACCTCTGGTCCTTAAAGGGTTAATATTCATCTATATGCATGGAACTGTGGAACGCATCACGTGATCAGGACCTGTGGATCACATGGGCGCTTCATTTGCGCTCCACTCAAACAAGGAAGCGAGGGGTCACATGTGTGCTTCACATTCGTTCCATTTGGAACAGAAGTGAGGATGCACATTGTGCATGCGCAGTAATGCTTAAACCACCCCGAGAGCCTCATGGCATAAGGGGATCCTAGCCGGTCCAAAAATTTGTGTGAGCATTTTTTAATTTGTGATTTTAATCACACCTGATCACCATTTTACTTTTATGAATTTATAATTATATTTTTTTTTTAAATGACACATTATCATAATTTATTTTGATTACTGAGGCCACTGTAGTATATACACTAATGAATTTTTATGTATACACTATTTAATCATGTTCTTTTGGATTGATTTGCACATAATTGTATGAATCATTGTTGTAAATTGGTTACCCTATTTATATGCACCATGCACTTTAGTTAAGTATCATGGCTTGAGAAAGGTTCAAGAAAGAGGACTGAAACGTTGCAGTTTGGTGAATAAAACACATAATTTCTTTTAGCTGTGGGAGTGCCATGGGACTTTTGCACTATATTTCCAGGAACTGGAATTGTTTCTACAGCCGCTGGCACCCATTTTCAACATTTTTTTGCTGTGCTGCCTACATTTGCTTTGATCTATTATTATTGGTAAAGAGAAGAGGGGAAAAGGAGATGAGTCTTATAAGAGGTCAAGGAAGGCTGTTTATTTGATAAGATATAATGCAAAGTTTCTTATATTCATCTGTACTAGTCATTTATGGAAAAAAAATTATACTACAACTACTACTACTACTACTACTACTACTACTACTAATAATAATAATAATAATAATAATAATAATAATAATAATTTAAATAAAGATTTTCAACTAGAAAAATTTGACATTTATTTTAAGCATCTACTTGGAAGTTCTATGAAGGACAGAATTCTTTATCGGTTCTTCTAGATTTTTTTTAAATTATATCTAATGAAGAAAGGAAAAAAGGAAAAGGCTAAGCATTTTTGGATTACTACATTAGAACGAGGACTAAGGAATCAAACAGAGAAACAATTCATTTTAATTAATTTAAATTTGAGTTTGGAACTGCCAGACCAAATGTAAATGTCTAAGAACCCTGAGTAGCTATAGAACGCTATAGTAAAGTTTTTATTTACTAATAATTGCAAGGTCAAGGACAAACCCAGCACAATGGAATTGCATCTTGAATATGTGAATACATGAATAAGTCATTATGGTTGGATTTTACTCGCAAGTTGCATGAAATATATCATGTGTATATGTTTTCCACATACCTGGTTATATTTTTGCTACAAAGGTCATATCAAGGTCATTTACTAGAGGAAGAAGACATGAAAAAATTGTGTTATGGTTTCTAACAAGTTCACTGTTACTGACTTGTAGATGGCTTTTTCAGGAACTGTTACCATGTCCTATAGACCAACGTGTCAAACTAAGCCATCTAGTTTAGCAATGTGTATTAATCTATTATTTACTCAAATAAATCTGCTAAGCACAGTTTCGCATGTGCATATTTAGTCTGGGAAATATGAACGCTCAAGAGGTGACAGAGGTAGTTCCCTGACTGAATTCTACACCTTTGAAATTAACTCAAGGCATTATACTGATTTGTACTGCTTTATGTTCCTATCCAACCTTGGCTGTACAGATTGGTACTGATAGAATATGTGAGTATAATTCAGTGAAGCCAAGATCGGGCCGAGCATATAGCATATGTTCTCTTTTATTACAAACATATTTTATCATAACCCCTCATAGCATTCAATGTGTGGTAAAAAAAAAAAAAAAAAAAAGTATATGACAGACTTGAAGGAGATATATGCTAATGTGTTCAAAATATATAGAGTACAGAAAAAAGACTTGGCTAGTAGCTATTATTAAAATATAGAACAATTGCTAAATATGATTTGTAGACGCTATATGGGTACATCTAAAACATAAAAAACAGACATCTAAAACTAATCCAAGGATCAAATGGGATAGAATGGTTCAAAGTAGAACAAAGTATGCACTGTAACATGGAGTTTGAAATTTCTGTGAAGTCTGGGATCTATATTTGTATATAACCTCCAGGTTAAAGGTCTACTTAAAAGACTCATATTACAGTGCTGAAAATGATTGCTCTATGAAACATAATTATTCATTTTCATCCCTAATTTTTACTTTTGCACTATGTCACAAAATGAACTATTAAAATCACTATATGATTTCTAAACTTGTACCTTCTGTCATTATGTTTTTTTTCTCACATGAACTCTTTTACTCATCTTTAATTTCTGTTATGTATATAACAGTTTACTATTGCTAAGAAACTGTACCTATTAATGTAACTCATACAGGCCTATTCAAGTAAATGGAATTAGCTATAATACCAGGTCTGTATAAATGAGCCACTGTGCTTGTGTAAACAATAATAGGGGGCATTACTCACAGAAGGGCTGTAGCTCCTTCATTGTGCTGAATTTCCTGCAGTACCTAAGGAAAGTCAACATTTAAAGGGGTTGTCCCACTTTAGACTATATTTTGAATGCTCCCTCCAACCAGTAAGACTTCTCGGGGGACACATATTTAGCTGCTCCTAGATGCTTGGATCGACTTAACTGCTCTTCAATCTCACATGCAAATTTCCGGCATGAATGAGGATCAGATGCACCAGTACAGCCAATAATTGGCTGCAGCAGTGATATATACCCGACACAATACAGTTGTTATCTCCAAGTCTCTTCAGCACTTCTGTTTTATTAAAAATATTAAAACAAGAACATAGTGTAGACACCTTCTGGCTCTTAAATAAAAGGACCTTTGTTCCATATACTCCCAAAATTGAAATAAAAAAGTCCTTATCATAATTCATTTAAAAAAAATTGCGGCTCCTTGCCGGACATTATGTTGACATTATGAGTCAGCTTATACTCAGTAAACTACGAGCATATCTAATTAAGGAACTTTTGTACTTTCCCTTTGTGTGGCTACACTCAGACACACATTAATGCTAGATGTCTGTTTCATGACGATTAAAGGGGTTGTCTAGCAACATGTGATCAATACAGCCAATCATTGCCCTAAGTGGTGCACTGAAAAGGCCAGTAATTGGCTACAGTGATCACGTGTTGTCGATCTGACATCACCGCTGTTAGATGAGTAATCAATTTTTTTATTGTAGGTGGATTGCACATGTTGTCTGTTTTCATTTAAACCTTAAATCATTATTTCCCATGCCAGTCTTCAAGTTATTTCTTGCAAATTTCCTTAATGTTCACAGGTGATTAATTTCAGTAAATCAATATATTTTCTCAGTGACTTTTAGATGTGTCATGTTGGGGTTCCTCAAGGATATATTTGGAAAGCCCTGCCCTACGTGATAATTTACATTTTTTAAATAAAAAGAATGCAAAGTATGAAAGTTTTCTCTGATAACTATATAAAATTCACCTTTAGTTTACTGTATATCTGTGTTCCTCATTTAGTTTTAGCTAAAGAACGCATTAAACAAATGCAATTCCATTTATGTGACAGTGAAAAATGTCCTTACAGTCCAGCAGTGAGCTTTGGAAATATGTGCAGCAGAGCTTTACTTAGCTCATTTAAAACAGTGTTTAAAATGTAATCTGCACAATTGAGTTTACTCACAATAAGTGGCAGCCTTGAACTGCAATGTATCACACTGCTCCTGTTCTGTTTTGAAATTATGATGTAATGTGATCTATTTCCATGTTTGAGTGATGGCATAGCAGGATAATTACTTTTTTGTTGCAGGGAATTTTATTTGCTCATGCTATTAGACAAAATGAGGCTGCCAGAAAAAAAATAGAAGACCTATAGCCACTGCACTAAATCATAAAAACCCACATCTAGTCTCAATTGTTAAACAGAGAACAATTTGCTTTTATGCTCAGACATGTACTGTAAGTTTTCTCACAGTATTAATGAAAGATTTTACTAATGCATTTCAATACACATAAACTTTCCTTTAAATCTCTCCTGTGGTTGATTGTGAGGGTAAACAAGAGACAATAAGTACTATAGTGGAACTAGGACTGCCACATGTTTAGTTATACTATATTATTTTCTATTTCATTGCTTTATATTTAATACAACTGTTTCAGGACTATATCATATTTAATATTAAATATTCAATATATTGTAACTGTATCACAATAAAATAATTGCAGATATTCAATGCTACAGTCTGACATTCTTTAAAGGGTTGTCTCATCTCACCATTTCCAAGGCAAAATGGGTCAAATCCTAGGTTGGTCAGGCTCAATGAAGAAGTCAAATGGGCAGGCACTACTCTGTTTCCGGAACTCTCATTGTAGTGAATGGGATCAATGCAAACAGTTTAGCAGAACAAGCTACACTGCTTCCATAACTCCTGGGAAAGGCTAAAATGTGCACTACTTTTCATTATATAAATTATGGGGAACAACTCTTGCAATACCTTCCCTCACCACTATCATCCACTCTAGGAGCAAATAGGACTAGTGTAAAAACCATAACTTTTTTTTACTTCTTAGACCATGCCTTGTCCTCAGACCAATTGTTCCCAGTCTTGGAAAAACCCCTTTAAAGAGGATTTGTCACCAGAAAATGCAATTCAATCTAAAAACAGCATGTTATAGAGCAGGAGGAGCTGAGCAGGTTGATAAATCTTTTTTGTGGGGAAAGATTCAGTATTACTTGCATTTTTAAAATTTACATCGGCAGCCTGTGAAGTACTATCGGTACAGGGAGGAGGAGTTTTTAGTGACTAACAGTTATCTTTCTATGCACACTTATATACTTAATGCTATCAATCACTGATAACATCTCTTCCCTGGACAGATACGGGAGGTGTTCACAGAAGGTAGAAAAAGCAGTGATATAAATGTATAAATTAAAGGTTTTACGGAATCTTTTCCAACAAAATATAACAATCTGCTCAGCTCCTCCTGCTCTACAACATGGTACTGTCCGATTGCACTGCATTTTTTGTTGACAGGTCCTCTTTAAGTATTACAAATTAATTATTTAAATCAGTCATATATGTACCTTATTAATTGGGTCTCGCAGATGAAGGCCCACTGATTTTATCAAGCTCACACTCTAGATTCTATAAACAAGTGGCCATGCATGAGGTTGCATTGCATTACATCCTAATAGAACAGATGAATAGAGGATATCTATCAATTTTTATTAATATTTACTGTATCCATCATAGCCCACTCATCAACCAACCTATCCATTCAAATGCCAAAAGCAGCCATGTACTGTTATATAGCTATCCTATCAGATCATAAACCTGAAGGAAGTGACTCTCTGAGCATTGTATTGCGTCAGGTCAACTTGCATAGCAATTTTTTTCAATCCATCTCATCAGAAAACACTCCTGTTTAGGTGTAATTTTCGTGGATGTCTTGGACGTGAGATGGTTTCTGTTTTATATTTTAAAATATTTGTATCACTTTTGCTACAGTAGTCTGAATGATAAGTAAAGCTTTGCTGATCTTCTTGTAGTCTTCACCTTTCTTGTGTAAAGAAATTATTTTCTCTCACATTTCTTATGACATTTCTTTTCCATGTGGTGCCATTGCTGACCACATGAAATGGGAACGGGCTCTCTTTGTTAAGTAATGCCCTTTCTGCTGGATGCCAGTTTAATGAAGAATTAGACTCACCTGGGGTTGAAATTGTGTTAATTAGAATTTTGTAGTCTAAACTTTAGCTTTGCTCTTAAGATTTTCATTGGGGTGTAACCTTTTTTAAAACATTGTCTAGAATTAATTTGTTAGTAAAATTAATTTTTAGTGTGTGCAAATTAAAAAATCTTGTTTGCAGTCAATGGCCACAATTGTGGGAGTATTTTGTAGTATGGTATAGCATAGAAAATGTTGATTCTGAAAGGACACTAAAGGTTTTCTGACAGATCTGTCGAGGTGCACTTATTTACTTATTTGTGCTGAGCACTATAGTGGATATAAAAAGTCTACACACCACTGTTAAAATGTCAGGTTTCTTTGCTGTAAAAAAATGACACAGATAAATCATTTCAGAACTTTTTCCACCTTTAATGTGACCTATAAACTGCACTTCTCAATTGAAAAACAAACTGAAATCTTTTAGGTGGAGGGAAGAAAACTTATAACTGGGGATGCATCTGTATTCAGAATTAAGCAATCACTTTCAAAATCATGTTAAATGGGAGTCAGCATACACCTGCCATCATTTAAAGTGTCTCTGATTACCCCAAATAAAGTTCAGCTTCTCTAGTTTGTCTTTCCTGAAATTTTCTCAGTCACATCCCACAGCAAAAGCCATGGTCCACAGAGAGCTTCCAAAGCATCAGAGGGATCTCATTGTTAAAAGATATCAGTCAGGAAAGGGATACAAAAGAATTTCCAAGGCATTAGATATACTATGGAACACAATGAAGACAGTCATCATCAAGTGGAGAAAATATGGCACAACAGTGACATTACCAAGAACTGGACATCCCTCCAAAATTGATGAAAAGACGAGAAGAAAACTGGTCTGGGAGGCTACAGCAACATTAAAGGAGCTGCAGGAATATCTGGCAAGTGCTGGCTGTGTGGTACATGTGACAACAATCTCTCATATTCTTCATATGTCTGGGCTATGGGGTAGAGTGGCAAGACGAAAGCCTTTTCATACGAAGAAAAAGATCCAAGCCAGGCTACATTTTGCAAAAACACATCTGAAGTCTCCCAAAAGCATGTGGGAAAAGGTATTATGGTCTGATGAAACCAAGGTTGAACTTTTTGGCCATAATTCCAAAAGATATGTTTGGTGCAAAAACAAAACTGCACATCGCCAAAAGAACACCATACCCACAGTGAAGCATGGTGGTGGCAGCATCATGCTTTGGGGCTGTTTTTCTTCAGCTGGAACTGGGGCCTTAGTTAAGATAGATGGAATTATGAACAGTTCCAAATACAAGTCAATATTGGCACAAAACCTTCAGGCTTCTGCTAGAAAGCTGAACATGAAGAGGAACTTCATCTTTCAGCATGACAATGACCCAAAGCATACATCCAAATCAACAAAAGAATGGCTTCACCAGAAGAAGATTAAAGTTTCGGAATGGCCCAGCCTGAGCCCATACCTGAATTCGATTGAAAATCTGTGGGGTGATCTGAAGAGGGCTGTGCACAAGAGATGCCCTCGCAATCTGTTTATCCAAAGAAGAGCGGGCAAATCTTGCCAAGTCAAAATGTGCCACTCAAAAAGAGTGCTATAATAAAATCAAAAGGTTCTTCAACAAAGCATTAGTTTAAGGGTGTGCTTACTTATGCAACCATATTATTTTATTTTAGTATTTTTTCTTCTGTCTACCTAAAAGATTTCAGTTTATTTTTCAATTGAGTTGTACAGTATATAGTGCACATTAAAGGTGGAAAAAGTTCTGAAATGATTGATCTTTGTCTCATTTTTTTACAGCACAGAAACCTGACATTGTAACAGGGGTGTGTAGACTTTTTATATCCACTATATATATATATATATATATATATATATATATATATATAATATATATATATATATATATAATCATGACGTCCACAGCACTCCTTAAAAGTGAAAATGTGCTTTTATTCACACATGAAATGAACAACGTTCGGTTCTTCTCAGAACCTTTTCAAGCCGAAAAAGGTTCTGAGAGAGAACCGAAACGTTGCTGTATTTCATGTGCAAATAAAAGCACATTTTTCACTTTTAAGGAGTGCTGTGGACTTTCGTGATTTGTCTACTACCCTGAATCAAGGGTTACCGCTGGCACCCGCTTTACTGCTGACTGAGGAGTGCTGCCCAATTTTTCATGTGTATATATATATATATATATATATCTATATTTGCAATTTTTCCATTAACTTGTCAACTGACAACATTAATATGCATTGGAGAAAATTCACTGCAAACCATCACTTAATCTCCTGTGAATGATAAAAAGTGAGAATATATGCTTAAAATAATCATCTAAGGAGCTGGCAATATGCATCTGTTAACATGCTTTCTCTACTGTTTTATCAAAGTGGTGGGGAGTGATTTTCTTTTTCTTGTTATAGTTGCCTATGATGACCTACTTTTTTTTAAGTTTCTTTAACTTTTTTAATTTGTTTTTTTTTTCTTTCTCAATTTTTGATAATATAGTCCATGTTGTTTTAAGTAAAATTTGATCAATTTTTTTTTCTGTGCCAGCAGATATTGGCATCATTAGCAGGTGCATTTTTCCTACACCAGCTTCGAGTGAAATAAGTTTTGATCTGTCTATGGATCTTGCTGGGCAGATAGGCTGTACCAGAGAAAATAAAAAGGTCTTATAACAAATGGGAAATTATCTACTTTTGAAGCTGTTTCTTCAGTTTTTTTTTTATGTTGATGGTAGTGTTGAGCGACCCCAAACTGTAAAGTTTGGGTTTGTGCCGGACTTTAAGGTTTTTTGTGCCCAGACACGAACTCGAACATTTCCGTAAAAGTTTGGGTTCGAGTTTGGTGTTCGGCCATTTAATAAAGATTGTTGAAAGGCTGCAAGGCAGCCAATCAACATGCGTTTAAGATGTGTGCCCTTTGAAGACATCATAGCCATGCCTACTAATGAGATAGGATGCTGCTGCTGTGAAGGAGAGATTAGTAAAGAATCTGATATCAGAGCTTGCTATTAAGTCTGCGATCTACAGCGTTTTTTTTTGTGTGGGTGTAATGCAACATTTTTGTACCCTGCCCTGAGCCCAGTGACACAGAAAAATAAGTTTTAATCTGTCTGTTAGTTAGGTGGGCGTCGGCAGCCATTTTGTGCAAGTGCAGTGCACTTACGCCTGCATATGTGCCAGGTACAATAATTTAATCCTGTTCTTTTAGTTCAGTGGGTGACATATACCCATTCTTTAAGTGCCCCTGCACTGCATATGTGCCAGGGTAAGGGAAAATAATATAGGTAATCTGTCATTGAGTTCAGGGACCCGGGGGGGACATATTCACATTTTTTTCTGTAAAGTATCCTTGTGTTGCATATGTGACAATGTAATCAATTCAGTAAATCCATCTGTTAGATTCTGGGGGGTGGGGGGGGGACAAATTATTATTTTTTTGCTAAAAAGTAAGTTTGTGGACTTTGCTGCATTTGTAATAGTGAAATAAAATCATTAAATCCATTTGTGACATTGTAGGTGAAAAAAAGTACCTTTGCGGCCTGCACTGCATTTCTGATAATATAATCAGTAAATATAGTAGGGACATTGTGGTTGAAAAAAATCACTTTTTTTTGCCATAAAGTACCCTTCTGTCCTGCACTCCATTTCTGATGGTGAAATATAATCAGTAAATCATAGTAAAATCACCTTTTTTGCTGGAAAGTACATTTGCGGGCTGCACTGCTTTTGTGATAGTGAAAGAAAATCAGTAAATACAACTGCAACATTCTGGTTGAAAAAAATCACTTTGTTTTGCTAGAAAGTACATTTAAATCCTGCACTGCATTTGTGACAGTGAAATATAAATATATCACTTTACAAATCACTAATCAGACCACATATGGAGTACTATGTACAGTTCTGGGTTCCTGTGAACAAGGCAGACATAGCAGAGCTGGAGAGGGTTCAGAGGAGGGCAACTAAAGTAATAACTGGAATGGGGCATCTACAGTACCCTGAAAGGTTATCAAAATTAGGGTAATTCCCTTTAGAAAAAAGACGACTAAGGGGAGATCTAATAACTATGTATAAATATATCAGGGGTCAGTACAGAGATCTCTCCTATCATCTATTTATCCCTAGGACTGTGATTATGACGAGGGGACATCCTCTGCATCTGGAGGAAAGAAGGTTTGTACACAAACATAGAAAAGGATTATTCACGGTAAAAGCAGTGAGACTATGGAACTCTCTGCCTGAGGAGGTGGTGATGGTGAGTACAATAAAGGAATTCAAGAGGGGACTGGATATATTTCTGGAGTGTAATAATATTACAGGATTACAGGCTATAGCTACTAGAGAGGGGTTGTTGATCCAGGGAGTTATTCTGATTGCCTGATCGGAGTCTGGAAGGAATTTTGGCCTCTGCTTCACAAGGGTTTTTGCCTTCCTCTGGATCAACTTGTAGGAAACAGGCCGAACTGGATGGACAAATGTCTTTTTTTGGTCTTATATACTATGTTACTATGTTCCTTTTTTTTTTTTGCCATAAAGTACCTTTGCGGCCTGCACTGCATTTGTGATAGAGAAAGAAAATCAGTTAATCCATCAGTTTCATTGTGGATTAAAAAAAAAAAACTTTTTCTTTTTTTTTTTGCCAGAAAGTACCTTTGAGGCCTGTGCTACATTTGTGATAGTGAAATATAATCATTAAATCCATTTGATTCATTGTGAGTGAAAAAATCATCTTTTCATTGCCCGAAAGTACTTTTGTGGGCTGCACTGCATTTGTGATAGTGAAATACAATCACTAAATACAACTGTAACATTGCGGGTGAAAAAAATCACCTTTTTTTTTGCTAAAAAGTACCTTTACTGCCTGCACTTCATTTGTGATTGTGAAAGAAAATCTGTAAATCCATCTGTTTCATTGTGGGTTAAAAAATCTTCTTTTTTTTTTTCTGCCAGAAAATACATTTGCGGCCTGCAATGCATTTCTGATAGTGAAATACAATCAGTAAATATAACTGTAACATTCTGTTTGAAAAAAAAAAATCACTTTTTTTGGCTAGAAAGTACCTTTGCGGCCTGCACTGCATTTCTGATAGTAATAGAAAATCTGTAAATCCAGTTCTTAGATTGTGGGTGGATATTTCCACGGTTATCAGTCCACTCATTCACAAGTGGCTTGTAGGGTGTGTTCCTACTGCACTGCATACCTGACGGAAAAATCGGAAAAATAAATTCTGTAAATTCGGCGTTTAGATTGCTGGATGATCTGTACCCCTTTTTTTTTTCAAATTACCCCTGCACTACATACCTGACTGGGAAATATATTCTGTAAATTCGACAGAGTTTAGATTGTTGGGTGATCTGTGCCCCTTTTTTCTTTCAAACTACCCCTTCACTGCATATATGACTGGGAAATACATTTTGTAAATCTGTCTGTTTGTTTGGTGGGTGAACACAAAGAATGAGTAGAGCGTCAAATAAGTAACGTGGCCCTGGTAGTGGTGCTGCTGGTTGTGGTGGAGTTCCTGTTGCAGGGACAGGACGTGGTCGATCTATGCCAGCTACACGCACAAATGAAACACCTTCCTCAGGTGCGCGTAGGCGACAGGACGTTCAGCGTTATTTTGTAGGCTTGAATGCCGCTCTACAAATAGTGAGGCCAGAACATGTACAGGCGATTGTAGATTGGGTGGCTGACAGTACCTCCAGGTCCTTCACATTGTCTCCCACCCGGTCCACTGCTGAAAGCTCAGAGTTGGCACCTGCAGCCCATGAGCATCTGTATTTCACCTCAATCCCTTGCAAATCAGCCAAGCAGTCTGAGCACCAAGTCATGCAGCAGTCTCTTATGCTTTTTGATGACTCTGCTGGCAGGGTTTCCGTGGGCCATCCTAAGAAGTGAAAGAGATTGAGTTCACCGATGGTCAACCACTTATGTTTCAGGATGAGGAAATGGGAAGACCACCGCAGCACGTCTCTGATGATAATGAAACATAGGTGCCAACTGCTGCAGATTTCTGCAGTGTGCAGACCGACAAGGGGGGCAGGGGTGAAGAGTGGGTGGAAGATGATGTGCAGGACGATGAGGTCCTAGACCCCACATGGAATCAAAGTCATGTGAGTGACGTGTGCAGTTCGGAGGAAGAGGTGGTGGTCGCACAGAGCCACCAGCATAGCAAAAGAGGGACCAGGGTGCAAAAGCAGAGAGGCCATCCACTAGACAGTATGCCTGCTACTGCCCACTGCACCCAGGGACTGAGCATACCAAAGCCAGCTCCAACGAGTTCCCTGGTGTGGCAGTTCTTTAGACAATGTGCTGACAACAAGACACGAGTGGTTTGCACGCTGTGCAATCAGAGCCTGAAGCAAGGCATAAACGTTCTAAACCTGAGCACAACCTGCATGACCAGGCATCTAAATGCAAAGCACGAGCTGCACTAAACACCTAAAACATCAAGAAAGGTCTTAAGCTCCTACTGCTCCCACTTCTGCTGCAGTCTCGGCCTCTTTCGCCACCTCTGGAGTGACAGTGGAACCTGGCACCCTGCAAATAGAGGATGTGGCAGCAACACCACCACCTCAGTCACCAAGTATCTCCACAATGTCCCATGGCAGCATTCAGCTGTCCATCTCCCAAACACTGGAGAGAAAAAGGAAGTACCGCCCTAACCACCTGTGATCACTGGCCTGAATGTCAGCATTTCAAAATTCCTGGCCTTTGAAATGCTGTCATTCCGTCTGGTGGAGACAGACACTTTTAAAAACCTTATGGTGGTGGCTGTCCCACAGTATGTGGATCCAGGCCGCCACTACTTTTACAGGCGAACCATCCCTTCCCTACACAACCAAGTGGCAGACAAAATCAGGTATGCAATGCACAACGCTATCTGTGCAAGGTCCACATAGCCACCGATACATGGACCAGTAAGCACGGGCAGGGACGTTATATCTCCCTAACAGCACACTGGGTAAATGCAGTGGCGGCTGGGCCTGAGGCAGATAGCAATTTGGAGCATGTCCTTTCGCCACACAGGATTGCAGCGCATTTCTATTTGCCTCCTGTTACCTCCTCCTCCTACTCTGCTTCCTCCTCTACCACCTCCTCATCTGTTCAGAGTAACATTTTCACCACCAACTACAGCATAGCCAGGACAAAATGACAGCAGGCTGTTTTGCAACTCATCTGTTTGGGGGAAAAACCCCACACCGTGCAGGAGCTGTGGACAGGCATGGAACAACAAACCGATAAGTGGTTGGTGCCACTGAGCCTCAAGCCCGGCCTGATGGTGTGCGATAATGGGCAAAATCTAATAGCAGCTCTGGAACTAGCCGGTATGACACACATCCCATGCCTGGCGCATGTGCTGAATTTGGTGGTGGAGAAATTCCTGAAAAACTACGATTAGTGTTGAGCGAACAGTTCGAGCATCGTTCGGGTCCGTACCGAATTTTGGGGTGTTCGGGACACGGACCCGAACCCGAACATTTTCAAAAAAGTTTGGGTTCGGGTTCGGTGTTCGTCGATTACTTCCCGCTTTCTGAAGGGCTGCACAGCAGCCAATCAGCTAGCGTTTTACTTCTTGCCCTAAGAGCCCATCACAGCCATGCCTACTAATGGCATGGCTGTGATTGGCAAAGTGCAGCATGTGACCCAGCCTCTATTTAAGCTGCAGTCACGTAGCGCCGCACGTCACACTGCTCTGATTAGTGTAGGGAGAGGACTCAGCTTCTGTCAGGGCGAGATTAGGCAGGTTAAAGTCAGCAACAGCACCTAATGAACGGATCGATTTACAGCTGAGAATCATTGAACTTCTGCTAGTTACTTGCTCGCTGGTTTTTAGGCTGCACAGAGCGTTTTCTGTCACTTATTTTCTGGGTTGATCGGCGGCCATTTTGTGACTTGTGGTGCGCCAGAAGAAGCTGCCACCAAGTCCATCAATCCATCAATACTAGTTTTTTTTTTTGCTATATCCTACATCAGGGGCTTGGCTGTGCTAATTGTCACCCCTAGAAACTCAGGAAAGAAATTTCTATATTTTATTAAGGGGTTAAATACAATTGCCCAAATACCAATCCCCTAAATCTGGTGTTCCAGCTTTGGCTAGACAAGTATAATACTGTCTGCTGTCTGGCAAAGGATAGATTATTTTCTGGGGTTAAATTCAATTGCCAAAATAGCAATACCATAAATCAGTGGTTTCAGCTGTGGCTGGCAAAATAGAATAGTGTCCGAGGTAACGCACACACGTACAGACGCACGTACACGATTCTTGAATAGTTGTATTATCGCGATAATAAAACTAACAGTGTAAAGTTGACTGTATTGCTCTAAGTTATATTCGCGTATCGAATGTAACTTCTATTACAGCACACCAATACTCAAACTGACTAAGAGACAGCTTTAAGTTCTATTCGAACGCGATTGCAACTTTGGAACTTAAAGTGGTGTACGATTTTAAAAGTTGAGTACTAAAAGTTGGAATCGCAATGCGATTCTTATGTATTTGCTTAATCGCATTGCGATTACAACTTTGAGCTACCGATCACCATGGGAACGCTCTCCAGTAGAATGTACTGTCGGATGTGAGAATTAAGTTGAAATCGCAATGCGATTATTATATATCTGCTTAATCGCATTGCCGTTTCAACTTAGCATTGCTAAATAATTCCATCCATATTCGTTAACTTACTGACTCAGTAAGTTAACGATATGGATGGAATTATTTAGCAATGCTAAGTTGAAATCGCAATGCGATTAAGCAAATATATAAGAATCGCATTGCGATTTCAACTTAATTCTCAGATCCGACAGTACATTCTACTGGAGGAGGCGTTCCCATGGTGATCGTTAGCTCAAAGTTGTAATCGCAATGCGTTTATTGCGGTATATTATCCCTCTGGGTGTCTTTTACAGCCTTTTTAGTGCCCAAAAGTTCGGGTCCCCATTGACTTCTATGGGGTTCGGGTTCGGGATGAAGTTCGGGTTGAGTTCGGATCACGAACCCGGACATTTTCCGGAAGTTCGGCCGAACCTCTCGAACCCGAACATCCAGGTGTTCGCTCATCTCTAACTACGATATGTCAGAGCTGCTGCAGAAATTGCTGGCTGTCTGAGTGTGCTTTCGACGTTCTCACCCTGCTGCTTGTCGCTTGTCTGCGCTGCAGCGTAACTTCGGCCTTCCCGCTCACCGGCTCATTTGCGTCGTGCACACAAGTTGGAACTCCACCTTGCATATACTAGATAGACTGTGCGAGCAGCATCTGGTTATAGTGGAGTTTAAGCTGCAGCACGCATGGGTGAGTCGTTCTGCGGAACAGCACCACTTCACCACCAATGAGTGGGCCTCTATGCGAGAACTATATGCCATGTTGCGCTGTTTCAAGTACTCCACCAATATGGCCAGTGCCAATGACGCCGTTCTCAGCGTTACTATCCCACTACTATGTCTCCTTGAAAAAAGGCTTTGGGTGATGATGGAAGAGGATGTGGCACAAAAGGAAGAGGAGGAGGAAGAAGGATTATTTCCACGGTTATCACGCCAGTCATTCACAAGTGGCTCGGAGGGTGGGTTCCTGCACCAACATAGGCCAGGTACGCAATTCTCCAGGCAGGGCACAGTTCTGGAGGATGATGAGGAGGAGGAGGAGGAAGAGGAACCATGTTCACAGCAGGGTGGCAAGCAAAGCAGCTCAGGCCATCACTGCAGCATGGCTGGGGGGATAGGGAGGACACAGACGATATACCTCCCACAGAGGACAGCTTATCGTTGCCTCTGGGCGGCCTGGCACACATGAGCAACTACATGCTGCAGTGCGTGTGCAACGACCGCTGAGTTGCCCACATTCTAACATTCTAACTTGTGCTGATTACTGGGTGGTCAACCTGCTGCATACCCTTTGCCGTCCTTAATTCCCTCACTGAAGCATGATCGGAAGATGTGCGACTACAAGCGCATGCTGGTAGACACGCTGCTGATGGCATTCCCACCTGACACCGGGCCTCAGTCGAAGCAAAAGGTGAAGGCAGAGGTGGAGAAAGAAGTCACCAACACAGCTGGGGCACCGCCAGCACCTCAGAAGGCAGGGTTAGCGTGGCCGAAATGTGGAAAAGCTTTGTCAGCACGCCACAAGAACCATCACCACCATCTTATATGGAACATCTTAGCAGGAGGCAGCATTTCAGCAAAATGGTGGAACAATATGTGTGCACACGCCTACACATACTGACTGATGGGTCTGCCCCATTCAACATCTGGGTCTCCAAATTGGGCACATTGCTTGAGCTTGCCCTTTAGCTTTGGAGGTGCTGGCCTGCCCTGCAGCCAGGGTATGGTCTGAACGTGTGTTTAGCACGGCAGGGGGCGTTATCACAGACAAGTGCTGCCACCTGTCCACAGCAAATGTGGACAAGCTGACATTCATTAGAATCAGCCAGGCATGGATCCAACAGGACTTTTCCGTTCCTTGTGCAGAATAGACATGTATACCGGCCTCACTCAGCCTTTGTTATACTCCAGAGCACTTTCTCTTTTTATTCTTTTCTATGTTTCCCAATGTTTTGGGGTCTACCCAAATAAAAAATAAAAAAAACACCAAACAAGCAACACCAAAAACAAAGCAAACCACAGCTTCCACCTACACCACCACCTCCTCAACCTCCTACTCCATATGGACCTCCTTCATCTCCTAGTTCAAGATTATTATTTTAAATTTTTGTGTATTTTATGTTATCTTAAGTCATTTCCCTATCTACAATTGTTTGCAGGGCAATTGTCCTGTTCTTATCCCCATTTTGCTTCCTTTTGCAGCCGTCTAGCCCTTTCCATGACTTTTTTAGAGCCATTTTAGTGCCCCAAAGTTCGGGTCCCCATTGACTTCAATGGGGTTCGGGGTCAAGTTCAGGTCCTGAACCCGAACTTTGCGGCAAAGCTTGTCTGAACCCGGTGAGCCCAAACTTCCAAGTGTCCGCTCAACTCTAGTTGTTGGCATCTATGTATTTTTTCATGGAATTTCATAAAACTCATCCCAGAACTTATATATTGGCCCTCACCCCATCTCAGAACTTCTATGTTGGACCTTTGTTATCTATTGCCTATTTGGTCATGATTTCCTGACTAAATGGTACTATTTGTGTTTCAAATGTTTGTATTGTTCAGCTTCATCTCCTGGTTCTAACAATTGTATATCATCATCTGGTTGTATCTGTGTCAATCAATAAAGAGTGCTACAACCTCCGAATTCTCTTGCAGTTCATTCCACCTTATAGGTGTTAAGAATGAACATCAAATAATTCTATATAGTCTCTGGTAATAAAAAGTGAAATAAAAAAAAATATATATTTGAGTCATGTTACAAACTAGATTTGAAATGTTCAAGCAGTCCCATGGATGTTTATGCTGTTTTTAACGTGACTCAATAAACTTTTTTTTCTTTTACTTTTTATTACCTTAGGATATTTTTCCTAGAGATTCCTTTGCATTGGTATTTCTATTCATGCACTGCTCCCAAGATGAGTGTCTGAGGTGTCTTTTGGATTGGACCTATATGTATGAACTGTTTCTATAAGATGTCCTTAGCTTTGAGCTAACAGCATGTGCCAATGCATCGCTGCTTATGACACTTTTATTTTTAATATATTGTATAAAAATAAAGTAGACAGTGGTGCTTGAAAGGAATTTTCTATATTTCGGCATAAATGTGACCAAAAACTATATAAGATTTTCACATAAGTCCTAAAAGCAGATAAAGGTAACCAAATCAAACAAATGACTTCAAATATTAGACTTGGTCGTTTATTTATTGAGCAAAATTATCCCATAATGACAGGTCTATGAGTGGCCAAAGTCTGTAAACCTTTACTTTCTGTATCTGATTTGACCCCTTATGTATGATTAACTGCAACTAAACATTTACAATAAATGTTAATTTGTCTTGCACATTGGCTTGGAGGAATTTTAGCCCATTCCTCTGTATGAAACAGCTTCAACTCTGATATGTTGTTGGGTTTCCTCCCATGAACTGCATACTTCACAGCATTTCTATTGAATTACGATCAGCACCTTGACTTTGCCATTCCAAAAACCTAATTTTGTTTTTCTTTAACTATTCTTTGATAGAATTACTTTTGTGCTTAGGGTCATTATCTGGATTAATGACCCATGTTCTCCTGAGATTTAGCTCATGGAAAGATGTTCTGACCTTAATATTCTTCTAGTATAATTCAGAATTCATTGTTTCATCAATGATGGCAATCTGTCTTGACCTAGATGTAGAAAAACAGGCCCATATCATGATTCCACCAGTGTTTTACAGATTTGGTGAGGTTTTATACTGGAATGGCGTGTTCTCCTTTCTCTGAACATAACCCTTCACATTTAAACCAAAACATTTTTTTGCCCTCATCTGCCCACAAAACATTTTCCAATTGTCTTCTGACTTGTCCAGTTGATATTTAGCAAACTGCAAACAGCAATGTTCATTTTGGATAGCAGTGACTTTCTCCTTGTAATCCTACCATTGTTGTTTATTGTTTTCCTGATGGTGGACTCATGAACATTAATAGTCTTTAGCTGTTTAGAGATTACTTTTGGTTTTCTTTTGTGACCTCGCAGACTATTATATACCTTGCTTTTTTCATTATAGTTATTGGCCGACGATTCCTGGGGAGAGTAATGATGGTCTTGAATTTCTTCCATTTACACAATTTGTCTGACAGTGGAAGAGTTTAGACTCCACCAAAATGGTGGATTCAAAACTCTTGTTAGCAATAGTTTTGAAACTTTTTTCTTTCTGATTACCATCAAACAATACTTCTGAGATATACTTTCTTCATGCCATGATACACTTTCACAAATAAGTGTTATAAAGATCAGACTTTGATACATCCCTGTTCTTTAAGTAAAACTGGTTTCCCAATTACACGTGTCATCCCATTGATTAAAACACCTGACTCTAATTTCACCTTCAAATTATCTGCTACTCCTAAAGTTTCACATACTTTTGCCAGACATGTGATTTTTGATTATTTTCCAAGCCTAATATTTTTGATTTATCAGTTTGAGTTGGTAATCTTTATCTGCTTTTAGGACTTATATGAAAATTTGATGTAGTTTTAGGTCATATTTATTAAGAAACTAGCTGAAGTACCTGACAGTATCTACTATAACAGTGACATCTACAGTACCCTGCCTCCTTAACAGTGACCTCCACAGCCCCCCACCCCTTAACACTGACCCTCCCTTAGTGTCGCATCTCCTTAAAATGGGATGTCCATAGCAGCCCACACGATTAACTTTGACTTCCATAGCAGCCTGCCCCTTTAATAGTGAGTTCCCTAGCACCCCATTCCCTTGACAGACACCTCCACAGGAGTCTGCCCTCTTAACAGTGACCTCTACAGCCCCCATCCCTTAACACTGATCATAGGTAACAGTCCCCTTAACTGTGACCTCCATCATTCCCGGCCCCCTTACCAGAGACCTCCACAGTGACTGCCCCTTTAACAGTGACTGCCACAGTATTCCGCTCCCTTAACAATGACCTCATAGTACCCCACTGCCTTAAAAGTGACCTCACAGTACCCCACTGCCCCTTTAATAGTGGTGTCCACAGTCCCCTCCTCCCTTAACAGTGACCCCCACAGTGCCTGCCCCTTTAACAGTGAACTCTACAGCGGCCAGCCCTTTATTAGTGACTTCCACAGTACACCGTCTTCTTAACAGTTATTTCCACAACACCCCGCCCACTTAACAGTGGCCTCTACGGCAATCTGCCCCTTAACACTGACCTCCATAGCGGACCATCCCCTCAATTGTGACCTCCACAGCAGCCTTCCCCTAAGGTGGCCAGAGGTCCGGTTTTTGGCAGGACAGTCCTGCTTTCAGACTCCCTGTCCTCAGTCGAACAGCTCACTCTAAGACAGCAGCACCATGATGACTGAGCATGAGCTGCACGGAGAATGTCACCCACCCCTGCAGCTGACAGAAGGTGCTTTTTACCTTCATTTTTTAATCCCCGTTGGCTGCGGAGTGGGAAAGGGTGTGGCCTAACCTGGTCAGGGGCATGACTTAGTGGACCTGTGGGCGGGTTTTTTAGGTCCACATTTTGAGGGTGGCCTGAATGACCACCCTACCTGCCCCCTGAACTGTGACCCCCACAGCACTCCGCTCCCTTAACAGTGTCATCCACAGCACCCTGCCCCTTTAAAGGAAATCTGTCATCAAGATAATCACTATTGAAGTACCTTATTTCCAGATGTACCTTTGTTTCAGCAATAGATGTTTTCTATCTTCTGAAAATCCAGTTTATTTTTATGGAAATGAGCCAGTAAGGTGCCCAGAGGGACATCAATCTTGCAGGAGGGAACCCAGGCATGCCTCCTGCTAGTGCCCAAGCCCGACCTCATGCTGTTAGCAGGGAAAAGGGGGGCAGAGTTATAGCTTGAATGTGATGTAGGAGGGGTGGGTGGACATATTGTGGCAGGAGGCATGCCTGGGCTCCTTCCTGCAAGAATGAGGCCCCTCTGGGCAAATTACTGGCTCATTTGCTTACCAAATAAACCAAATTTTCAGAGAATAAAAGCATATATTGCTGGAATAAAGGCACATCTGGAAATAAGGTACTAAGTGCTATTAGGCTATGGCTTTATTTCAATAGCAATTATCCTTGTGACAGATTTCCTTTAAAGCTGACCTACAGCAGTAAGAAAAATGGCTGGTTGTTAAGGAAACCTGGTGTAAAACTGTGTGTATGTGAAGACTAAGGGCCTGTGAGCTTCTATTGGCTGATAAGGGTCATGTGACCAGGCTTCTATTGGCTAATGCATATTTTGTGGGAATATCTCAGGAACGGTAAGTGCTAGAGAGCTGAGACCCAGTCTAAAACCTTTCTGGACACCTGATGTACATGTGTGCCAAATTTCGTGATTGTAAATGTGACGGTGCGGATTTCTTTAGCAAATATACATACACATACATACACTCAGCTTTATATATTAGCTATAGAAGATACTGAAAGGTTCACAAAATTTTATGTACCGTTCCGCTATGATATGTATATATATATATATATATATATATATACGGATAAAAATTGAGCAGCACTCCAAATGTGTTCAAATAGTAAATGCGTCTTTATTCACCCATCGGCGTGGCAACGTTTCAGCTCCTACTGGAGCCTTTTTCGCTTGAAAAAGGCTCCAGTAGGAGCTGAAACGTTGCCACGCCGATGGGTGAATAAAGACGCATTTACTATTTGAACACATTTGGAGTGCTGCTCGATTTTTATCCGTCTACAATTGTTGGAGTGGGTTTACTCCACAGGTGAGCATTGCACCCGCCATTCACTTTACTAGGTGGTGCTGCCTCAATTTTTATTTTGTATATATATATATATATATCCATGAAAAATCAACGTAGCACTCTCCTTGTGAAAAAAAGCCGCAGTGTCTTTATTCACACATGTTAATTTTACAATTAATAACATATGATACAAAGTCAAGTGTTGTTAAAAAAATTCAGTCCATTCAGATATTTCAAATATCTTCTCATATTGTGTTCTTGGTACATATCCCCATAGATGTCTTTGTATGAAGTGCCAACAAAGTGTAAGTGCGTTTTAAAACCACAATAAAATCCTATAGTTAGTTCAACAGTTCATCAGGACAAAGAGACATGTTCTGCAATTCTACGCAATTCATCCAGCTTACTGTTTTGTTTTGTTTTTTGAAAAAACGCATGGTGTGAACACCCACGAAAAACTATTAGGTCACTACCTCGCGGCCAAATTTTGAGAGTAAAAAGAATTGTAGACAATGAGGGACATTCGGAAGGTGCTTTAAAAAAATTGGAAAACTCATTTGAAAAAAGAGGTTACCCTGAAAAGGTTATCCAGGAGAATAGGAGTAAAGCTGACCAAATAACTTGTGATACTTTGTTAAAAGTTAAAACGAAACAAAATATGGAGAGGATACCATTTGTAACAACATTTAATGAACTAAGTCCGGCAGTGGAGCGTATTGTGCGTTCACATTGGGGTGCACTGAGGAGCGGATTCCCTGCGATTTCGGCCTTCTTTGCACCTCCTTTGATGTCGTACAAACGTTCCAGAAATATCAAAGATAGGATTGTTAGAACAGAGGTATAGGGTCACAAAAAACAAATCCAACAGACTCTAATTAAAACTAAGAGGATAGGTTGTTACCCATGTTTGCGATGAGTGAATTGCAAGTATCTACAGAAGGGTAGGGATTTCACGCATCCACAGACAGTGGAACGATTTGATATTAAAGAGTATTTTACTTGTGATACTTTGTGGGTAGTATACTTATTATGGTGCCCATGTCACTTGCTCTATGTAGGGGAGACTACGTGTGATATCAAGGCGAGATTAAATAACCATCGACAGTCTATCAGAGATAAAAGAAAAGATCTTCCTGTGGCTAAACATTTTTCAGAGAAACAGCATAAGGAACAGGATCTGAAATTCATGATTTTAGAAAGAGTTAATGTTTTTAAAAGAGGAGGGGATAGACTACTCTTTTGAAGAAATGCGAATTAAAATGGATACATCGCCTTGGTACATTGAAACCCAATGGGTTAAATGTAGATTACCGTGTTACAGTGGGTATGAGATAGAGGGCATGGGCTCCCATTGCATGATCTCCAGATACATCATTACATTGAGTGTAGAGACCAGATATGAATTTTTTCTGTATTACAGATATGTGGATTCAGGGGACGAGAGAGGCGTTCTGCAAGGTGATTTAATAATGCCAATAATTCTTTATGCGATATTTGACGTAGATGGTATTTATACACAATGTCGCATGCGGGTATTGGCGGTAATTCACACCGACTTTCAAGCATGTGATAGTTTGTGGTGAAGCGCTACTGACGTGGTGTGGATGAGTGACTGCGCATGAACTATCAGGGCGGTGAGTTGCATTGTAGTATAATGAGGTATAATTACATGAATATAGCGAGTACGAGGATAAAAAATGTTCTATTTTTTAATACTGCAGTGGCTTTATATGCACTCACCTCACTGGATTTCTGTGCAGGCTGGTCCACACCACGAGATATGATGCCGGAATGAGCGCATATATATATATATATATATAAAAATGTTGTACCTTGCAGATGGATGGTGTTCACGCCATGCGTTTTTTCAAAAAACAAACAGCAAGCTGGATGAATTGCATAGAATTGCAGAACGCGTCTCTTTGTCCTGATGAACTGATGAACTAACTATAGCCAAGGGATTTTATTGTGGTTTTAAAACGCACTTGCACTTTGTTGTAATATGTGATTGTTTATATAGATTTTTATGTGAGGGTGCACTCTGCTGGCACAAAGCACTTCATATAAAGACATCTATGGGGTTATGTACCAATAACACAATATGAGAAGATGGACTGAATTTTTTTAACAACACTTGACTTTGTATCGTCTGTTATTAATTGTGATCACTTGATTAAATAATTATGTACACATGTAATGAAAAGCTGGATATGTATACAGACACCAGAACGATTTTGGTCTATGCACTTGGCTTGAGAAGGATCCCGGAAGGGGATTGAAACGTTGCAAATTTTGTGTCACATGTGTGAATAAAGACACTATGGTTTTTTTCACAAGAAGAGTGCTGCGTTGATTTTTCATGGATATACATGCCTGATGTCAAGGGTGAGACGCGCGCACCTGATAAACCATAAAAGCGAGTGCTGCCGGAATTATTATATTATATTATATTTAGATATATATATATATATATATATATATATATATATATATTTGTTGTAAAGAGATCTTAACAGACTATGGACATGCACCTAGTAAAGTTTCTTAATATGTACTCTCATTGGGTCTGCTTGAGGTACACCTCCAGGACCTGGGGCATTGCTGACACTGGAGAGAAACAGTAGAGAACTCAGCAGAATCTGAAACTATCAGTTGAGGTCATGCAACCACTGTATTCCAAATCTGTAATGTACATTACATAAAATATTCTATAAAACATTTTTTATATTTGTACATGATTTGTATATTTGCAGTTGAAGATATAGAAAAAGCATCTAGGTCACTGAACACATTCCTGGTAATAAATCCCAGTACTATTTAAAGCTGCATGCATGTGCTGCAATGTAGCATGAAAATAAATGCTTGTCATATACTAATATTTATTACCACAAACATATAATGCTCAGATGAAGCAATGGAAGAAACAAATATATACCATAATATTCATCTTGAAGGCAAATGACAATAATATTTGAACATGTATTTTTTGAATATGTTGTCTTCCCAGAATTGAATCTAATAAGAATTTGCATTTTAAATGTAAATTCAATAAAACGTGGATTATTGTTACTTGTTAAAAAACATATTCTGGAAGAATCACGGTCATTCCATGTACTGTATAGAGCCAAATTTCCTGTATTCTAAAATGGGATAGATGCATGTGTTACTAAGACTTGATGAAAGCCAGTCATACGCATTAGAATAAGGTTGGCCAAACCAATTGTTTTGGTAGGATGGGCCAATTACAGTATATATGGAGGCCTCTCAACTCTCCCTTAATGGCAGATGTCAGGAAGAAAAGTATTTAAGGATGCCTAGCCCTTTTGTTTGGGCCATTCAGAACATTTTCATGCTCAAATAAGCAAACCATACATATGTATGGGGGAAGATTGGGAGAGATAGCTGTTGACCAAATACTTATTACCTTAAGCTATCTAAAGTGCTTAGCCATCCCTTTATCCCCTTTACATTACCCAATGATTGGGTCTTAATCATTGTCCATGTAAACATGCTGTCAATCACCCTACAATGGGAATAAACAATATTGGGTGATAGCCAGGAGCATAGCTAACGGCTCATGGGCCCTGGTGCAAGAGTTCAGCTTTGGCCCCCTTCCCTCAGTGCTTTGTGTGTCTTCTTATGTGGCACAAGGGTCTTTGGGCCTCCTCAGGCTCCTGGGCCCGGTAGTGACTGCTACCTCTGCACCCCCTATAGCTACGCCCATGGTGATAGTCTCTTTTATGCAGCACTAAAAATCTTTGTTTGTCCACATGCCCACAAATAAAAAGTGTATATAGATGAATGATCATATTAAAGAAGCACTTTTTTAGCAGGGTAATTTGTTACAACTTAAAGATGACCTTTCACCACTCCTGACATGTCTGTTTTAATACCTTTATGAATTCCCCATGTAATACCAATTCTGGAGCATCTATTCTTATGTCTTTATGTTGTGCCATTCCTCTATTATTTCTATTAGAAGTTATGAATGATTTGCTATTAGACTGCAGTAAGGGTACAGAGGGGTGGTAACAAGTTAGGGGTGTTAACCTACACAGTCTGAAAATGGTTGCACTGATTGGATAGAGTGAGACTGTGCAGGTACACCCCCAACTAGGTACCACCCCTCTGTACCCTTACTGAAGGCTAATAGCAATTCAGTCATAACTTCTAGTGTAAATAATAAAGGAATGGCACAACATAGAGACATAAGAATAGATGCTCCAGAATTGGTACCACATGGGGTATGTATGAAGGTATTAAAACAGACATGTCAGGAGTGGTGAAAGTTCCTCTTTAACTTAGTTCCATCCATAAAGTTTGAACCTCTTCATTCTGGGAACCTGGACATGTGACCTCAAGTCACATGTAGGAAACCATGCAGCGTCTCCAATTAAACTAAGGCCGTTGGCCAGTTGACAACATATTTATTAAGTCTTGATGGATATGAAATTAATATCATGAATAAATAAGCAACGTATGAAAAAAACATTGTGCCGTGGTTAATCGTCACCTCAAGTCTGACACCTTGATATGTAACCAGGAACTTGGTCTCTCCCCGCGGCTGACTTCCTATGAACTACAGGATGACATCATCACCATTCAAATCCCTCGTGTCCCTCCTCACATTACTTTGTATATCTCTGTATTTTGCTGAAGATATAAAGTCTCACCTATCTAAAGGACCAGAAGTGCAGATATATAGTAGGCAAGTGTATACAGTGATTAGCTGCAGTTATATAAACTATCCTCTGAATAGGTCATCAATATCAGATCGGTAGGGGTCTAACACCCTGCACCCCCGCCAATCAGCTGTATGTATAACGGCGTGCACATTGCACCTATGCCATTTCCCTTCTCCCTTCCTGTTTACCGCTGCTTTGCCATAGACAGCAGCAGTGAACAGAAATAGTGATGAGAGGCCATATTCGTATTCGCGATATTTAACAATTTTTTGTAGGATATTCGTTATATTTGCGAATATTCTAAAAAAAGAAAATATAGCAATATATTGAATATAGTGCTATATATTCCTTATCTTGAATATTTATCATTTTTTCCCATCTGAACACATGATTCCTCCCTGCTTCTTGCTTGTGGGCCAATGAGTCATTGGTCCACAAGCAACTTAAGCAGGGAGGAATCATGTGTTCACTGTGGAAAAAAATTGCAAATATTCTAAAAAACTAACATACAGCACTATATATATTTGTTTTTAGAATAATAGTCATTTTTTCCCATCTGAACAACGGGTCTGAGGGGCTGGACAGTCATATCTGAAGTCCCGATCCACCGAAGGGCTGACCCCCAGCATCCTCGAGGCATGTATATTCACTTCTCGGCATATTCTTCCCCGACAAACATCCCCCATCACCATGGGAATGCCTCGGGGGTTAGAATATACCATCGGATTTGAGTTTAACAGCGAATAGTCTTGTAATAAAATTATGCAACCAATAGAGGGCGCTGTTCATGAATCATGACTCATGAACAGCGCCCTCTATTAGTTGAATAGTCTTATGACAAAATATTCGCGTGGTGGGAACGCTCCATGAGCACGGAGGAGCTCTGACGGGACCGGGCTTAAATCCTACGGAGCCCGGACATGTAAGAACTGTTTTTCAGGGAACCAGAAAGCAGGGGGTGGGGGAATCATGTGTGTGTTCATTTCACTTCAGAAAAAAATTACGAATATTCTAATAACGAATATATAGCACTATATGTATTGCTATATATTCGTCTTTTCAAATATTCAGATAGAAAAAAATTACGAATATTCGAAAAGACGAATATATAGCAATATATTCTAAATATTTGTGAATTATCAAAGTGCCGATATTCCCTAATAAAATTTACTTTTCAAATATTCGTGCTCAACACTAAACAGGAAGAGAGAAGGGAGATGGCATGTGTGCACTGTCCGTGTCTTCTCCTCATGATTAGCTTGGGTGCCAGAAAATTGAAACTGAACTTGGCTTTGGTTCCGACTAGTACCTCAGAACTGAAGCTGAGTTCAGTTTCAAGTTTTAAAGTGATTTTCTACTTTCTAAATTAATTACAGAAGTTATTTAACAAAGTCACGACTTCACACGAAGTCACGCGACTTTACAAATAACTTACTTTGGCTGATCGGAACCCATACATTCTGATACTGTACAGAGATAGATTTCCGTACAGTATTATTCCGAAGTTTTGAACGCTGCGACTTCGTTCAACACTAGTAAGTATGATTTAATCATTTTTTTTTTACACTTTATTATTACTGTCCGATGCCGCAATCAGCTATGAATGCGTCATCTGAGGAGTACAATGACGGGGAATGGCACAATCCCTGTCAATGCATCCACTACTTACAAAGAAATGTGCTTCATTACATAGTAATAAGTCACGAAGCAAATTTAATCGGTGAAGCAGCCAAATAGAATTTTTGAATAATTTGCTCATCTCTAATAGCAACCTTAAGGAAACATACATGCTATTGTCATACAGTACATGATGTCCTGTTCTTTAGACAGCCATGCAAGCCACCTACACTGCCCCTGATCTCAACCATCACGGTAGCATGGAACAGAGTGGCGGCTGTGATGGAGAGAAGAAAGATACTACTAGATTAAAGCCCGGGGCATTTATAACTATTTGATTTTCTGAATATATGTACATATCACTGGTTAAGTATTGACAAATAGGGAAGGAAACGGCTCCATGACACCTAAGGCTGATATATCACTTTCCCCAAATTCCATTTATCAAAACTGCCTAAAGTTATTAGCCTACCATTGCGTCCTGTGACAAATCAATTTTATTTTCAGTTGTTGAAGGTAACATCCTGTAGTGGAGCCTTGTCATATGCTCACAGAAAAAAATATAAGATTGCATGATATGATAGTAAATATGCAGATGTGCATGGCTACATTTATAAAATCATAGAAAATGATGCACTAAAACAATAGATGCAAACATAATATATGGACTAAGCCCACACTCTAATAATAAAATCTGAGACTCTCAGTCAATATATTTTGATTAAAACACATCTGTGCCTGCCTACCCGCACCAAGGTAGTCTCAGTGAGACAGGAGAGCAGACCATCCCCATATGGTGTGCTGCTCCTAGTTACCTCTATGTGACCCAAGCAACCAGTGAGAGGAGGAGCATGAACAGCTATATGTACCACTTAGTCAAGGTCACCTGTAGGCTAGGTGGGGCAAAAGTGCACAAAAATGTTACTCATTGCCATATGCTCTTTTCATTCAATAGCCACTCTTCTATGTGCAGTGCCAGCTATATGTTCAATCAGTGTCATGTTGTGTCTGTTATAAATCAAGTTATACAAAGCATTTTGAATACTTGGAGGTAGGAAAGGAACTGGTTTGTGTCACATGTCCTGCTGATGTCAGGACACATAATATTGCCTTAAGACCAGTGTTCCCTCTAAGTATTGGCAGCTGCTGAGTGGGGTCAGCTCAGAGCTTTTCACAAAAGGTGCGCGATAGGAAAACCTAAGATAATTGTCACATCAAAGAGAATACAGTGTAATCCCTGCACCATCCCGTACAACACAGTATAATCCCTGAACTATGCTGTGTAATATACAGTATAATATCTTAGGTCTGTTTCTGAAAAAGTAGTTTGTGACTGGATTTGAACTCACAGCTTCTGCATCACAGCCCAGAACTTTAAGCACTACACTATATAGCGGCATAGCCAGTCTCTACTAGTATTAAGTATTCCTCTACAGTTGGAGTCTAATTTAGTTTATTTTTTTTTAAGTAATTGCCTATGTAGCTATTATAGCTGAGTGGTTAAGTGCCTTGCTTTTAATGCAGAAGGTTGTGAGTTCGAATCGCAGCAGAAACTTCTCTGAAATACAGGCTAAATTAGATTTAAATACACTGACTCAAGCACCGCGCTTGAGCACACATGGTGTTAGACCGAACTCCGTGATGTGCCTAGCATAGGGATGCTTGAGCCGAACTGGTGTTCAGCTGAGCATGCTCACTCAACACTAACTACAATTCATACACCATGCTGTATATTATACAGTTTAATCAGTACACTATGCTGCACAGAATACATTATAATCCCTGCACCATGCAGTACAATATACAGTATAGTTCATACACTATGCTGTACAATATATAATATATCCCCTATACTATGCTATACAATGTACATTATAATCTATACACCATGCCGCACAATATACAGTATAGTTCATATACCATTTGTACAGTATACATTATATATTGCATAGCTGCACCATGCTGTAAAATATACAGTATGATCCCTACACCATGCCGCATAATATACATTATAATCCATACACCATGCCATATAATATACATTATAATCCACACACCATACCGTAAAATATACAGTATAATCCATACACCATCCTCTACAATATACATTATAAATAATCTCTGCACCATGCTATATAATATACATTATAATCCATACACCATGCTGTACGGTATACATTATAATTCCTGCACCATGCCTTACAATATAGAACATAACCCCACAGTGTAGGTGTTATACTATATATTGTATGGCATGGTATATGAACTTTAATGTATATTGTACGGCATGGTGTATGAACTATACTGTATATTAAACCGCATGGTGTATGGATAATAAATAATGTATACTGTACAGTATGGTGTATGAACTATTCTGTATATTGAATGGCATGGTGTATGGATTATACAGTATATTGTATAGCATGGTGTATGGATTATAATGTATATTATAGATAATGGTGCAGGGATTATATTGCATACTGTACAACATGGTCCAGGGATTATAATGTATATTATACAGCATGGTGCAGGGATTATAATGTATACTGTACAGCATTGTGTATGAACTATACTGTATATTGTAAAGCATGGTGTATGGATTATAATGTACATTGTATAGCATGGTGTATGAACTGTACTGTATACTAAACGATATGGTGTATGGATTATAATGTACATTGCATAGCATGGCGTATGAACTATACTGTATATTGTACGGCATGGTGTATGGATTATAATGTACATTGTATTGCATGGTGTAGGGGTTATGCTGTATATTGTACAGCATGGTGTATGGATTATAATGTAAATTGTATTGCATGGTGTAGGGGTTATACTGTATATTGTATTGCATGGTGTATGGATTATAATGTACATTGTATTGCATGGTGTAGGGGTTATGCTGTATATTGTACAGCATGGTGTATGGATTATAATGCAAATTGTATTGCATGGTGTAGGGATTATATACTGTATATTGTATGGCATGGTGCATGGATCATAATGTATACTGTACAGCAAATGTATTGAGGTTACACCATGTCGGACAATATAACCCCCGTGCCATGCTCTACAATATACAGTATAGCCCTTACACAGTGTAGACGTATACTGTATATTATGTGGCACAGTGTATGCTATATGTGTATAACATAAACATATTCCACTTGAAAACTTACAATTACTTGGCTTGGCCCTTAGGGATCTCGGACGCCACTTTAACACTTTTGCTGCAGGGCTAGTTCTAAGAACATGCCATCCCCTCCTCTTTTCCCCTCTTTTGTTCTCCTCTTCCAGTAGCAGCACCACACGAGACAGAAGGTGGGTCCAGCTTGGAGCAACGCACAGGAACGTCCTGACACTGGATAACGTCATGATGTTAAGGGCACTGTGGGCAGTATGGTGGGTGCCTGTTCCGAGTTCTATGGCCATCTGCTACAGCAATGCACACCGGGAAAATTGTGTGCATTGCCAGGGTGGGCTTCCCCAGAGTACGGAACAGGCATACACCATTACATAAAGTCTGGGCTACGGCGGTGAGTGGGTCTGCAGAGGTCCTGAGCGGAAGCATAAAGGAAGATGCAAGGCCATGTGCCCATGAAGCTTACAGGGACCACTGCCTAAGGCATGATGGGACAGCAGTCATATGACAAACCAGGAAGTAGGAATCTAGCATGGGGGATAAGAGAAAACTGCAAGTGAGTTAAATAAAAAAAATAAAAAATCCAAGGTGGAAAGGGAGCTACAGTACTTGATGAAAATAAACCTTAGAGTGAAAAGTAATTTATCACACAACCCCTTTAACAGAATGCATCTAAACTATTGGAACAATGTAACCATAGCTACAGTTTGGCATCCGTGCAGTTTTTAAAAAGGAAGCATATTTATTTGTAAATTGCTTTATTTTGTATATACACAATAGTGTTGGATAACCCCTTGTTAAGTGAAGATACTGCTAATAATTTACACAGTTTGCTAATTTTGTAGGTGCTGTATGCAGAACCAAAGTTTTTAGCACACTTAAAATAAATGCTATGTTGGTTGAGATTATGGTAATTAAATGAGAACAACAACAATCACAAATAAAAGTAAAACAAAGAGATTTTCTAACTTGTTTAATTAGATTATTATCATGACAAAGAGATTTTAATTAAAGAAATAAAAACCTATTCCTTTAACTAAGTTCTACTTTAATTTTGTCTTATCTTTAATTAAGTTATGTTTTATTATAGCTTCATCAATTTCAAATCAAATATATTATTGAAGGATAACTTTTCTCCTAACAATGCTTATTTTCTAGAGTTCAATTTTTATGAGCTTTCATGTGTCTGCATTTGTAAGATTGTTATCACATTAACATGACCGCAACTAGTTTGAGCTCTGTTTATTCTCCTTTGAATATATGTCTAAGGATCCAATTCAATGCAAGTGACTAAACCATTAATGTAATGGATATATTTTAACCGCCTGCCGACCACTATACGCACGGATGCGTCCAGGCGGCAGCAGGTTTGTTCCTCCTGGACGCATCCGCGCGTCATCTTGCGAGAGGCGAGATTTGCTATGAACACGCGCGCGCGCGTTCACAGCAGTGCACAGCTCGGCAGTGATACTACAGCCTGCCAGCGATGATCAATCGCTAGCAGGCTGTAGATGCAAATTAAATTGCATCAAAGCGGTATATCAGACGCTGTTTTGTTAACAGCGTCTGATATACCTGCTACCTGGTCCTCTGGTGGTCCCATTTGCTGGGATCGACCACCAGAGGACCAGGTAACTCTGTAGAGTAGCACCAAGCACCACACTACACCAAACCCCCCCCTGTCACTTATTAACCCCTTGTTAACCCCTGATCACCCCATATAGACTCCCTGATTACCCCTCTGCCACTGATCACCCCCTGTAAGGCTCCATTCACATGTCCATATGTGTTTTGTGGATCCGCACATTGCCAGAACTATATAGAAAATGACTTTTCTTGTCCGCAATTGCGGACAAGAATAGGACATGTTCTATATTTTGCGGAACGGAAGAGCAGACCTGGAAGTGTGGATCTGCAATTCCGGATCCGAGTGGGACAAAGTCTGTCCCTATAGAAATCAATGGGTCCGCAATTCCGTTCCGCAAACAGAATTGCGGACGTGTGAATGGGGCATAAGGGTCCCTTATCACCGCCAGTTAGTTAGCTACTTGTTAGGTAGTTAGCGCCCAGCCCACCGCACCACAGTCACTGATTGTGGCAGAGATTTTTTCATCCACATTGATTGATGCGAATGAAGAAATCTGTGCCATTAGTTTTTTCTTTCAGCCCAGAGGCTGAACTGAAAAAAAAAAAATCTCATTACCCGTATGCTCAATATAAGGAGAATCGCAGAAGCTCCTAATGCTGGCCATACATGTAATGATTGCGGAGACCCTGAAATGCCAGGGCAGTACAAACACCTTACATGTGACCCCATTTTAGAAAGAAGACACCCCAAGGTATTTTGTGAGGTGTATAGTGAGTTCATGTAAAATTTTATTTTTTGTCACAAGTTAGTCGGATATGAGACTTTGTAAAAAACTAAAAAATATATCAATTTCCGCTAACCTGTGGCCAAAATTTTTTTTTCTGTGAACTCGCCATGCCCCTTACGGAATACCTTGGGGTGTCTTCTTTCCAAAATAGGGTCACATTTGGGGTATTTATACTGCCCTGGCATTTTAGGGGTTCTAAAGCGTGAGAATCCAAATGCGTAAAAATGCCCTGTGAAATCCTAAAGGTACTCATGGGAATTTGGGCCCCTTTGCGCATCTTGGCTTCAAAAAAGTGTCACTCATGTGGTATCGCTGTTCTCAGGAGAAATAGGGCAATGTGTTTTGGGGTGTATTTTTATATATACCTATACTTTGTGTGAGAAACATCGCTGTAAACGACAACTGTTTAATTTTTTTTATACAAAGTTGTCAGTTTAAAGAGATATTTCTCTCACCCAGCATGGGTATATGTAAAAATACACCCCAAAACACATTGCCCTACTTCTCCTGAGTACGGCCATACCACATGATTAACACTTTTTGCAGCCTGGGTGCGCAAAGGGGCCCAAATTCCAACGAGTACTTTTAGCTTTTACATGGCTGCTCACAATTTAGCCCCGCCCAAAATGCCAGAACAGTACAAACACCCCACAAATGACCCCATTTCGGAAAGTAGACACCCCAAGTTATTCACTGAATGAATTACAGTTTTTTACTTAAAACTTGTCTTTTTATATAGCAATCTACATTACTATAAGTATACATATTCCTTGTACTAGATATTGACCTGACTTAAAACACAGAAAATAGATAGGTAAAAAAGAACAAGGCAATTGCATTAATGCAGAAAGCTGGTATTTTTAAAGTAACATGCTGATACCAAATACCAGCATTTTTCTGCAGTGCATACAATACTAAAACTTCACATTGTCATGTGGGATATTTAGAATACATCCCCACAAGATGGAAAATATAGCTTGCTCTCTCAAGGGTTTTCCTCTCATGGGTTGCTCAAATCAACACTATAAAAATTAATATCTTACCAATTATCACATTCCACAAGAACTTTGTCTAGGAAATTCCAAGAGCCATTAATTCTTGTGTTATGCAATAAGAGCCCAAGAGTGGCAATCATAATAGAACCTTCAAAGCTGGGTGAGCTGGAAACCTCAGATGTGGCTTTATGTAAACAATCATCCCTGCTAGAACCAATAAAATTGCATGGGATAAATGTGTTAGATCACTCTGGGTACAACTTGAAGTATTTCATATATTCCTGCTTTAATTCTGGGTTTAAATCTTGGAGGAGACTTGGCATCTCATCACTGAATGATCTGTACAGGGTAGACTTAAATGGGTTGTCCCATCTTGTACATTGGGAGCATATTGCTAGGATATGCCCTGTCTAATTGGTGCAGGTCCCAGAGACTGACTCGCACTCAGAGCGGTTTATGCATTGGGTTTCTCCTTACTATACTATATTCTTTAAGGGTATGGGTACACTACTATGAATGGGCAAGTGGGAGAGTGATTTAAAAAAAAGCTTCCCTATGTCTAGTTGACACCAAGCATTCAAATGTTCTTGAAGTTTTCACATTCTATTAATCATATAGAGGCCATAGAAACTTCAGTGAAGATGTTATTTAACCCTTGTTTGGATGGCAAGTATCTCCCTAAATCATTCTAATTTATTTTGGATGAACCATAATCTGTCCTGTGGCCTTATACACATTTGGTGGAACTGCCCTAAATTAGAGATTCAGGGAGGAGGTCTTTGGGTTAATAGACAAACTCTGCTCTGTGAATATGTTACCGCTCCCAGAACTGGCAGTCTTGGATTTATGAGGATTAGACCACCCAGTTGTAGATAGGTGGTCAGCCGCCTTTTAATCATAGTGAAAAAATGGAAAGTTGAGAGTATTCCTCTTTTATAAGGGGCTACTTGGTTGTTCAATAACTACTATTCACTTGGAATGGACAATAATGAGATATTTCATGTTAAATATTTGAGAAAGAGATGGAGGGAATCGAAAGAGTGAATGATGGCTTTGTCTTGGTATGTTCTTTTTTTCTCCCCCTTTTTTCTTCTTTTTTCTTCCTCCCATTTATTAGTTCTTAAGAAAAGTATGTTTTTTATGTGATTCTTTAAAACAAAAATTTTCTGTATTGTACATTATAATAACAATAAAAAAAGGAAAATACAATGAAAGAGTTGCAACAAAAACCAACTTTATTGCTATGTGTTTTTGCCATAGAAATATCTGTGGATTTCATTATTTTCATTGCTAAGTATGAAATCTGGGGTGGAGATCTGCCACATAAATAGACATGCTACAGATTCCAAATCCACACTGTATGTCAAATTATGCTGTAGGCTTTTTCAGCAGCATGTGCAGGTTTAGTGGACAAAAATGCATAATGCAAAAAACATGTGAAGGGTATGTCCACATATGACTGATATACAGCAAATCTACTGCTTGATATCCACACAAAAAAAAAAAAAAAAAAAATCTTTTTTTGAGGATTTTGTTGTAGAAATGCAACTGATTTGAAATCCACAATGAAATTATACCACATAAATGTACTACAGGTCAATTTCTACTATGTTTTTTTTCAAAAGTGTGTGAATGAGAATATCTAAAACGTATTTGCTTGGCTTTTAAGTAGAACACTACAGATTTGCAGCATGAAGATACTCAACAGCAAATAAACAGCATTTCAGTCACATGTAGACATATCCTTAAATTGAGCATTTGCAAGTGCTCTAAGAAAATTCCTAAATATGGCCGCACACTTAGAAATCTCAGTTCAAGACCACACAAAGATGTCGTATTATCATATTATGTGATGGGTCATAATTTTAAATCTGTCAGCAGTTAAACACCAGAAAAACTAATTGTTAGCCCCACACTGGCTGGCCTGCTGTTTGCCTATCGACCAACCATATTATTAAGTTTTTGCTTCTTCAAATTTCAAATTCAATTCTGCTTTTATTTTTCTGTCGACAGAGTCGTATAAGGGCATTTTTTTTTGCTTAGATGTAGTTTTCATCGGTAGGGTCTAAGGGGCTTCAGTAGATGGCAGAACCAAAGGTCATTTTGAAGCCTCTAGCTTCCATAGAAACAACTTGAATACCACAATCAAATTGGGGGGTGAGTGGTCAAAGAGGGTGCCCCCTCCTTCTGGATACATCTGGATTCTGCAGTTGCTATTGACTACAACATCTAGCCTAAGGCCCCCTTACTAACTTCCATGAAAAGGCATATTGATGGTCACTAGGAGACTTAACATACGTGATTTAAAATGTCATTAATAGCCTATTTCGGGATTAGGGTGAGCAACTCTCTTGTAACAACAGCATGTGCCATATCTCATCAATCCTCATAATCCCTTGGGGTATACACTGAAACCTGAGAAATCTTGGAAATTCAGGTATAACTAAAGAAGTAATGTTTCATTTGAATAATGATGATATGATTCATAATGCAGTAATACTATAATTTGAACTATAGCACAACTGCTCAAATTTAATATCCTGGGTCTCCATCTGCTAGAGATTATGGAGGAATGATATAGAACGCACATCAACATTATGAGACTGGGCATGTACTGTTTCCACTGAAGAACTAGGCAAACTGGGTTAAAAGGCTTTTCTTTACTTTTTATCACGTTTATTTAAAGACATTTTTTTTTTGCTTTGACTAGTTAGAAATTAAAAACAGTGACCTTCATCTACAGTTTAAAAAAAAGTCATCAATACTTTCAATTTGGGCATTACTTCATTAAGGAGAGGACATTCAGAAGGGGTGCAATGCCCCTTAGCTATAACACCCTTTAAAGTGGTTTTCCTATATACAATACTTATTCCCTATACACTGGATAACACAGGTAGGTTTCTGGTTAGTGGAGGTCTGACCAGGTTGGTTTCTGGTTGGTGGAGGTCTGACCACGAATTACAGGAATGGGTGATCCTGCACTCCCCTATTTGAGTGGGATGGAGGTTACTCATGTCTGTGGCTGTTATTTTATGGGACTGCCTAGCCACCTCAGCCCTCCTAGCTTAAACCCCCTTAAAGACCAGACCACTTTTTACAATTCTGCGCTACACTACTTTCGCTGTTTATTCTCGGTCATACAACTTACCACCCAAATGAATTTTACCTCCTTATCTTCTTACTAATAGAGCTTTCATTTGGTGGTATTTCATTGCTGCTGACATTTTTTTTTTTTAATTAATCAAAAATTACATTTTTCACTTTCTTTCAATTTCTTTATAAATTTTTCTCTAAATTTATTGTTCTACATGTCTTTGATAAAAAAAAAAGGCAATAAGTGTATATTTATTGGTTTGGGTAAAAGTTATAGCGTTTACAAACTATGGTGCAAAAAAATTAATTTACGCACTTTGACTTCCTGAGCACCTGTCATGTTTTGTGAGGTACTACAATGCCCAGACAGTAGAAACACCCCACAAATTACCCTATTTCGGAAAGTAGACACCCTAAGGTATTCGCTGATGGGCATAGTGAGTTCATGATAGTTTTAATTTTTTGTCAGCGGAAATAGATTTTTTTTTTTTCTTACAAAGTCTCATGTTCCACTAACTTGTGACAAAAAATTAAATTTTACATGAACTCACCATACCCCTCATGGAATACCTTGGGGTGTCTACTTTCTAAAATGGGGTATTTATACTGCCCTGGAATTTTAGGGGTCCCTAAAGCGTGAGATGTAGTTTGGAATCCAAATGTGTAAAAATGCCCTGTGAAATCCTAAAGATACTCATTGGAATTAGGGCCCCTTTGCGCATCTTGGCTGCAAAAAAGTATCACTCATGTGGTATCGCCATACTCAGGAGAAGTAGGGCAATGTGTTTTGGGGTGTATTTTTACATATACCCATACTGTTTGTGAAAAATATCTCTGTAAATGACTACTTTTTCAATTTTTTTTATACAAAGTTGTCAATTTACAGAGATATTTCTCTTATCTAGCATGGGTATATGTAAAAATAAACAACCCAAAACACATTGCCCTACTTTTCCTGAGTACGGCGATACCACATGTTTGACACTTTTTTGCAGCCTAGGTGCGCAAAGGAGCCCAAATTCCAATGAGTACCTTTTAGGATTTCACAGGGCATTTTTACGCATTTGGATTCTCACGCCTTAGGACCCCTAAAATGCCAGGGCAGTATAAATACCCCACATGTGACCCCATTTTGGAAAGAAGACACCCCAAGGTATTCCGTGAAGGGCATGGCGAGTTCATAGAAGATTTCTTTTTTGGCACAAGTTTGCGGAAATTGACTTTCCGCTAACTTGTGACAAAAAGTTCAATATTTCATGGACTCAATATGCCCCTCAGCAAATACCTTGGGGTGTTTTCTTTCCAAAATGGGGTCACATGTGAGGTGTTTGTACTGCCCTGGCATTTGAGGGTCTCCGCAATCATTACATGTATGGCCATCATTAGGAGTTTCTGCTATTCTCCTTATATTGAACATACGGGTAATGAGATTTTTTTTTCCCTGAGACTACCCAAGAAAAAAAGCAAGCCTGTCTTACAAATGGGAGGCTGGAGAAGTATAGGAAGCCGCTGTGATTGATAAAAAATATCAAAACTGAAAAATATTTTTAGTCACTGCGGTGGGGCGGGCGTGGATGAACACACGTGTGGGCGACCGATCAAACCTGATCGGGCAAACACTGCTTTTTGGGTGGAGGGCGAGCTAAGGTGACACTAATACTATTATAGATCTGACTGTGATCAATTCTGATAACTTACAGATACTATAAAGTACCAATGCTGATTAGCGATATGCTAATCAGCGAATCAGTGACTGCAGTGCAGTGGGCTGGGCGCTAACTGAAGATAACTACCTACCAAAGGGGCCTAAACTAACCTAAACCTAACAGTCAATACTGGTGGGAAAAAAAAGTGACAGTTTACACTGATCACTTTTTTCCTTTCACTAGTGATTGACAGGGGTGAGCAAGGGGTTAATTGGGGTGATGAGGGGGTGATCTAGAGCTTAATGTGTAGTGCTTGGTGTACTCACTGTGATCTGTGCTTTCTGCTGGGACCAACCGATGAAAAGGACCCAGCAGAGAGCACAGAAGTCATTTAACACATTATATTTATAAATATAATGTGTTATTTGGCTGATGGTTTGATTTTTTAAAAGTCACCAATCTGCCAGCACTGATCATTAGCTGGCAGGCTGGTGACCAACTCCTTGTGCGCCTTTTGTCGACCAGCAATGCGACCAAGAGGAATAACCCGGCCTCCCGCAGGACGCATCCCTGTGTTAGGCGGTCGGGAGGTGGTTAACTGGTATAAGGTCTTTGATATGGTCCTCATACTTTTTGGGAATGGTGTGACTTAGTCATCTGGCCATCACAATTTAGCTCTTGTCAAAGTCACTCAGGTCTTTGAACTAATGATTCACTTGCTGCCTAATATATCCTAGCCACTCTTTGATGCCATCGTCATAAGATAATCCAAACTTCATTGCTTTTACCCTGGGAACACACTTCGCGTGTTCCCAGGGCGCGCATATGACGCGCGCTTCTGCTGCGAAGTGGCTGTTTTATGGAAGCGCGCGTCATATGCACGCTCCCATAATAGAATATGGGTTGGATCGCGCGTGCTGCCGCGCGATAGTCACGGCAGCCGACACGATCGCGTAGTGCGTTTTACAGCGCGGTCGTCCGCGCTGTAAAATGCCGACATGTGAACCATGCACATAGGGATGCATAGCTTTTCACATGTTAAGCGTTTTTCAGCGCGTATGAACGCGCTGAAAAACGCTCAGGTGTGTTCCCAGGGTTAATGTTATATATGGTTAATTTTACCATCTGTACAAGGAATGAATCTGGCTATAATATAGCTATACCTCCTTGCCACAAATTGCTAGGTTTTGTAATGGATTTATGGCCACCCTCTATGTCAGAGACTGTATTAGCGAATAGCAAAATGAACCCTAACTACCTGAGAGATCACGTAAATGAAAACATTTCAAACCAAATATACTTTAATACATTTTTATTTTATTTTTTTACAATTCTATTGTGCAGAAGATAATGTTGAAGAGAAGAGCAAAACTCTCAGGACATATTTGAGTAACAGAGCCATCCATAATCTGGTATTGCTGCCCCGGGCTGCATCTTCAATATCCTTTCCTTATGTGTATGATACAACAATACCCATACCACCTTAGGCATCCACATTGCAGCCAGTCATTAAAATAGCACAGCTGATCAGAAAACACAAAGCTTGCACATTTAATATCTAACCGCTAGTAATGGAAGGAGGATCAAGGATCATATTTCTTCACACTGATGCAGAAGGTCACTAAAAAAAATTTCAAACATACTATCATAATCTAAAATCTTAGCAACGTGCCTGGTTTCTCATGCTGTGATTATACTTTGTAAAAGGCAGTGTCTCGTAATGCCAGGTAATATAAATCCATTATGACAAGGCGTCCATGAAAAGCAAGTTTGCATTACCATAAATGTAGTCCAGCAAATTATGAATCTTCTGACTGGTGACCCTCAAGATGATAAGTAGAGAATGATAAATATAATACTATTTAAAAAATGATACCAACTAAATATACATCAGATACACTATGGTAATTTTATCTGTCCTTTTGAGCACAAAAGTAGTAAAAGAATGGTTTCAAGGAACTACATTTTTAATCTATCAGTCTTATGTGCATTTCACTGCTTTATAGATGTTAAACAGTTTTAAGTATTCAGGAACTGGGTAAAAGTGTAATATTAGTTAAAGACATATTCCTCAGCTATTTCTCATGACCTAGTTTTGACACAAAGCAGCAAAATCTGTTATGACCTACCTATAGAATGTTATATCTTTGTACTATTTGCTTTTAAGTAAAACTTGCATATTGAAAATCTTCAACTTTATAAATAGTAATTTAACTCCAAGAAAAACAAGCAAATTCACTCAATGTTCATTTAATTATGCATATCTGTGTGTTCATGCAAGCATCTAATGTTATGGTAACTCAATACATTAACCCTAGGGTTACACACAAGAGTTTTTGTGGCCAGATTTTTTTTTTGCCTTAAAGGGGTTGTTCAGGATTTTGGTATTCTTGGCCTACCCTCAGGATAACATATCAATATCAGCATGGCGGGGTCCAGCATATCCCTCACTGATTGGCTGCTTTGTGGTCGCTCCTGTGTCAGAAGTAGGCACCGGTACTAAACAACTCTATATATGGCATAGTGGACAAAGCTGGTAACTGCAGTGCTGCTCCCATTCACCAATTCAAATCAATGGAAGCAGCATTGTAGTTAACAGATCCGTCCACTACACAGTGGACAGAGCTATGTAATTCTGGTGCATTCTTCTGTTGCTATGGCTACAGATAAACAGCAAATCTGCAATGTTATAGGGTTGTTGGACCCCAGCTGATCTAATATTGATCCTGAGATCATCAATATCAAAATCCTTGACAACCCTTTTAAGCTGGCCATTCACATACAATTGCCATCTATATGCAGACTAACGATCCAATCATCAAGATGCCAAACTATTCTGGCAGGTAAGGAAGATATAAAAAATGGAAACTAAGGCTGGGGGCTTATGCAGTGTGACAAACAAATATCAAACAAACGTCTAATTTTAACTTACAACAGTGGAAAATAAAATCCAGCATGAAATATCACTTTTTGGCTGATGGCCATTGGAACAATTACTTTCAGATCATTTTTAGTAATGAAAATGATCAAAATTTGCCATTTTGGACAACTTTTATCTTGATTGTTTGACCAGCTTAATGCAATTGCATTTTGCCGTCTTTATTACTTTCATCGCCCTCTTTACCTGTATTTCCTTCCCCTGTCCTTTCCCTTTGCAAAGTATATAAAATTTTCGTCTTGTATACCTTACTTTGATGGCCAAAGACCAGTAGACGGGTTCGTTTTGAAGATTGTAGGTCAATAAAACCATAAAAGTAATGGTAAAATTGGTGTTTTTTTTTCAATATATTAGATGTACGCCAAAATGAAGTCATTTAACATGTAACTGATGAGGCAAAAAAAAGCCCTCATATGGCTGTGTCAGTGGAAAAACAAAAGTGTTATGGCTTTTGATCTTAGAAAATATATAATATTTTTTTCTTATTAATTAAAATGAGATAGTTATCTTCTTTCATATCTGTTTCTATCTTTGATTGCAGACTTTTTAAATTCTACTTTCTGTACATAATTATTGAGGAGGACATTTTGTATGAGCTTCTACACAGCTTCTGTAACCTATGCAAAGAGGGTAAGGACGTTAGCTGAGGTAATCACCAATTGTTAATAGTGGGTGCTGAGTTATCTGCCTCCAGATTTGTAATAGAGGTTTAAAGAGGCTTTAATTAACCCCCATAGAACAGGAAGTGTCAGCCTATTCTGAGACTGAGTTGGCAGTAGTGTTGAGCGCGAATATTCGAATCACGAATTTTAATTGCAAATATCGCCACTTTGAGAATTTGCGAATATTTAGAACATAGTGCTATATATTCATATTTGCAAATAGTGTTGATCGCGAATATTCTAATCAAGAATTTATCGTAAATTTATGGAGAATATTGGCACTAAGCAACATCCCTAGCAACCAATAGTAAAGTTACCTACCACTTAGTGTTGATCACGAATATTCTAATGGCAAATTTTTAGCATGAATGTATTACATTGCCGATTTTAAATAATCACGAATTCTCAAATTTGCGAATTTATGATGAATATTCGGCCAAAAATTTGCTAAATATTGCAAATTCAAAGATTGCCTATGCCGCTCATCACTAGTAGGCACTGTGAACAATGCAAGATTTCAGATTTTTTTAAATAAATTTATGATTATGACATGGTAAAATCACAAAAAAGTATACAACATATGTTTAAAATAAAAAGTTGAGGTTAAAAATAAGTGTATTTCTGATAACATTGTGAAGTGGGAATCTAGAAAAGTGCTTATTTGTTAATATTATAAGAAACAGTCTATTGAGCTTGCCTTATCTACTATGCAAAACAAAAAATTCTGTGAAGGCAATTGCTATAGGTGAAAATGTCCAGTTAATGAGAGAGGTTATGGAAGAGAAGTTAGTCTGGTTGTAGATAACAAAAAGGTGTCATAAATTCAACTAACATGTGTTATTCAAAACAGTTATGGCTATGTCCTACTAGGTCATACTAGTAGTAATGTGCAAATGGTGCATTAATTCAAGATAAAGCCTAGTCCCAAACCCAAAGAATTATTAAAGGAATTCTCTGCTTTACACAGTTACTTTATTTTAGATGGGTCCCTCAACAAAAGGCTAATCATAGGCTTCCCTACATCTGGAACCACCAATAATCAGCTTCTGAAGAGGAATCCTTTAGTAATGTAATATGGCCCTGCAACACCACCATAGGGTACATGAGGCAGTCAAAGAAACCGATTTACATGAGTGGTCTTTTCATGCTAGGAGTTGGCACAACAAGTCCTCACAGATAAAAAACTGTCATGGCAGCTACTCTCGGTTATCTAACTAATAGCTGAGAGTCCTTAACATGGCACTTCCTTTTATTAACTTTATTGACTCAAAATATCCTAAAATATTACTTTAAAATTGGTTTTCCAAGCCAGGTGATGCTTTTAGTGGCCCGTATTGCCAACAGACCCAAAAAAAAGCATTAGAGTTGGAGAGTTACATCATGGAGTATAACCTCCTAGAAATATAATCAGCCTGTTGAATCCATGCAATGAAAAAAAAAACATAAAAAGTCAGAATGTTATACGGATAAAAGGTGTCCTTCTAAACATTGAGTGACAATAGGTAAATAAACAGATATAGATAGATAGATAGATAGATAGATAGATAGATAGATAGATATTTCAGTCTTTTTGTCTGGAAATGCACAAGGGTGTTTATGTAATAAGAGTCTAATTGTTAATGGGAATTATTTGATCATGCAAGCTGCATTATGAAATCTGCTGAGGCTTTCAAAACTATATTTTAGCTTAGCTCTTGTAATTGCTGCAAGATAAACAATTAGCATTCATTGCACCCTCTGCTAGACCAGATTGTGATCCAAGAAGTAAATTGAAAGTAATTTGATCTACTATTTATTCACATAACAGTTAAACAAATTTTGGAACATCTATTTGATTTGATTCAACTTTGGGTATCCAGAACATTTTAAATGTCACAAAATACTAAATGTGGCATATTTTATCAATGACTGGTTAACATCCAAGAGAGTATCAAACAGAGCAGAGTACCCTGTAAATATCTGATATGTGTTTTTTCTAACATTTTACTATATAAATCTAAAGACAAGACTTAAGAAAAACTATTTTTTATTTATAAAAGTTAAGCTGTGGTTAACAACACTCAGCCCTTATAGTTATACACGAGAATTATATTGTTTTGCTTATAAAAGGTGTTTATAATACAAATTCATTTTATAAACCAGTTGTACCTATTTAGTAAGGATCAATGATGAGGTGCCCATAGAATCTGACAGATGTATACTGTAAGGAGAAGCATTGCTTCTAGTTGATAGTATGGTTCCTTTAGAAGACAACACATCTGCACAAGGAGTGCCTATGGGTAGGCACATTTAGGCTTCCAAGACCCAGCTTAAAATGTTTCCAATCAATTAGCACACCTAAATTAAATAAAAATATAACTGCAGTGATCCACCTGTTTACTACTAAATGGTTACTCCCATGGTTTACTGCTAATGGGTTAATGCTATGGTTCTGCTCCTTAAAGTTATCAAATGGTTCACTACTAGTGATGTCGCGAACATAAAATTTTCAGTTCGCGAACAGCGAACGCGAACTTCTGCAAATGTTCGCGAACATGCGAACAGTGCGAACCGCCATAGACTTCAATAGACAGGCGAATTTTAAAAAACAAAGGGACTCCTTCTGGCCACAATAGTGATGGAAAAGCTGTTTCAAGGGGACTAACACCTGGACTGTGGCATGCCGGAGGGGGATCCATGGCAAAACTCCCATGGAAAAATATCTAGGTGACGCAGAGTGTGGTAAGTTGTAATCGCAATGCGATTAATACAGGTTATATTAATCGCATTGTGATTACAACTTAGATCTGAGTTCCTAATGGTTGTATTGCTAGAATATAACGAAGATTTAGAATAGGAACCCAGCTCTAAGTTGAATTCGCAATGCGATTAATATAACCTGTATTAATCGCATTGCGATTACAACTACTAAGATGGATGCCATCCTTGCTTTTTGATGGGAGGTGGGAGGGTCTGGGAGGGAGACTGATGTACTAGCCCTAAAAAGGACTTTTTGGGGTGCTGTCAGGACGCAGTCCTTACAGCAGAGATCTGATGAGTCTTTCAGGACTGGAGTGGACACTGAATAAACTAGCCTAGCTATCAATTTCCCTATTAAATCTCAGCAGCAGCTACACTGTCCCTCCTCTCACTAAGACTGCAGCTTCCGAATGAATCTAAAATGGATGCTGTGTCCAGGAGATGGGAGGGTCTGGGAGGGAGGGTATGCTAATTGGCTGGAATGTGTCTGCTGACTGTGAGGTACAGGGTCAAAGTTTACTCAATGATAGGGGTGGACCTAACATCGCATATGTTCGCCCGCCGCGACGAGCGCGCACAAGCTATGTTCGCCGGGAACTACTCGCGGTGAATAGTTTGGGAGTTGGGACATCATATTTGCGAACTTAACTTAGAGATGGGTTCCTAATGGTTGTATTGCTAGAATATAACTAAGATTGGGAATTTAGCTCTATATTCTCAATCTTCGTTATATAATTCTAGCAATACAACCATTAGGAAACCCAGATCTAAGTTGAATTTGCAATGCGATTAATATAACCTGCATTAATCGCATTGCGAATTCAACTTAGAGCTGAGTTCCTAATGGTTGTTGTATTGGTAGAATATACGTTATATTCTAGCAATACAACCATTAGGAACTCAGCTCTACGTTGTAATCGCAATGCGAATAATACTTACAATTATTAATCGCTTTGCGAATCCATTTAATGCCTCTATTTGATTGAATATGACGGTTGACTATGACTACCACCAATGTTCTGCTGCCCCGAGGCAAGATATCTGAACCCCCAGGGGCCATTTGGGCGTTTTTGATAGAAAACGCATCAAAAACGCATTTGCGTTTTTAATTTTTAATTTTTAGTTTAATTTTTGTGTATTTTGCCACATTTGGTTGCATATTTACATTTGGTATAGGCAAATATGGTAGTCTAGATCATTACTCTGCCCAAATCTATATTCAGCTACATGGCTTAGAAAATATGCTGTCAAACAATGATCCTAGGTTTTGGTATAGACACATGATCTAGACTACCATATTTGCCTATACCAAATGTAAATATGCAACCAAATGTGGCAAAATACACAAAAGAATAAACTAAAAATGAAAAATTATAAAACGCAGATGCGTTTTTATGCGTTTTTATGCGTTTTCTATTAAAAATGCCCAAATGGCCCCTGGAGGTTCAGATATCTTGCTTTGGAGGCAGCAGAGCGTTGGTGGTAGTCATAGTCAACCGTCATATACAATCAAACAGAGGCATCAAATGGATTCGCAAAGCGATTAATAATTCTAAGTATTATTCGCATTGCGATTACAACTAAAGCTGAGTTCTAATGGTTGTATTGCTAGAATATAGCGTATATTCTAGCAATGCAGCAACCATTAGGAACTCAGCTCTAAGTTGAATTCGCAATGCGATTAATGCAGGTTATATTAATCGCATTGCAAATTCAACTTAGATCTGAGTTCCTAATGGTTTTATTGCTAGAATATAATGAAGATTGAGAATATAGTGCTATATTTGTTATCTTCGTTAATATATTCTAGCAATACAACCATTTGGAACTCAGATCTAAGTTATATCGTAATGCGAATAATACAGGTTATATTAATCGCATTGCGATTTACAATTACTAACACTGCAGCTTCAGAATGAATGTAAGATGGATCCTATCCTTGCGTTTAGATAGGAGGTGGGAGGGTCTGGAAGGGAGGGTATGCTGATTGGCTGGAATGTGTCTGCTGACTGTGAGGTACAGGGTCAAAGTTTGCTCAATGATAAAGTATAGGGGCGAACGCGAACATCGAATATGTTCGCCCGGCAGAGGCGAACGCGAACAAGCTATGTTCGCCGGGAACTGTTCGCCGGCGAATAGTTCGGGCCATCTCTATTCACTACTAGAGTTGAGCAGACACCTGGAAGTTCGAGTTCCGGACCCGAACTTGACCCGAACATTGAAACCAACGAGGACCCGAACTTTGGGGCACTAAAATGGCTCTAAAAATGTAATGGAAAGGGCTAGAGGGCTGAAAAAGTAAACAAAATGGGGGTAAAAGCTGGACAATTGCCCTGCAAACAAATGTGGATAGGGAAATGACTTCAAATAACATAAAATACATAAAAATTTAAAATAATAATCTTGAACTTGGAGGAGGAGGTCCATATGGAGTAGGAGGTTGAGGAGGAGGTGGAGGTGGCGGTGGAGGGGGAAGCGGTGGAGGTGGCGGTGGAGGGGGAAGCGGTGGTGGAGGAGGGAGTCACCAACAACACATTTTATTTTATTTTTTCGGGTAGACCCCAAAACATTGGGAAATATAGAAAAGAAAACAAGAGAAAGTGCGCTGGAGTATAACAAAGGCTGGTTGAGGCCGGTATACATGTCTATTCTGCACAAGGTACAGACAAGTCCTGTGGGATCCATGCCTGGCTCATTTTAATGAATGTGAGCTTGTCCACATTGACTGTGGACAGGCGGCTGTGCTTGTCTGTGATAACGCCTCCTGCTATGCTAAATACACGTTCAGACAATACACTGGCTGCAGGGCAGGCCAGCACCTCCAAGGCGTAAAGGGCAAGCTCAGGCCCAATTAGGAGACCAAGGAGACCTTGAATGGGGCAGACCCATCAGTCAGTATGTGTAGGCTTGTGCACATATACTGATCCACCATATTGCTGAAATGCTGCCTCCTGCTAAGACGTTCCATATCAGCTGGTGGTGCTGGTTCTTGTGGTGTGCTGACAAAGCTTTTCCACATTTCGGCCATGCTAACCCTGCTTTCTGAGGTGATGGCGGTGCCCCAGCTGTGTTGGAGACTTATTCCTCCTCCTCTGCCTTCTCCTTGTGATTCCACTGAGGCCCGGTGTCAGGTGGGAATGCCATCAGCAGCGCATTTACCAGCGTGCAGAATATATTTCCCAGTATGCAGTGCAGGGGTAGTGTGAAAGAAAAAAGTGGCACAGATCACCCAACAATCTAAACGCTGCCGAATTTACAGAATATATTTTCCAGTCAGGTATGCAGTGCAGGGGTAGTGTAAAAGAAAAAAGGGGTACAGATCACCCAACAATCTAATCGCCGCCGAATTTACAGAATATATTTCCCAGTCAAGTATGCAGTGCAGGGGTAGTTTGAAAGAAAAAAGGGTCATGCAGCGTCCAGGTCATCCGGCATCTATTCGCCCCACTGACGGATTATTTTGAAAGTGTGTAGAAGCCACATGGGGCCCCCACGCTACAGATTTATCATGGAAACCACATGCAGATTTTACAACATATAACTACAGCACTCAACAAAGTAAACGCTGCTGAATTTACAGAATATATTTCCCAGTCAGGTATGCAGTGCAGGGGTAGTTTTAAAGAAAAAAGGGGTCATGGAGCGTCCAGGCCATCCAGCATTTATTCGCCCCGCTGAAGGATTATTTTGAAAGTGTATAGAAGCTAAACGGGGCCCCACACTGCAGATTTATCATGGAGAAATCATGGAGATTTTACAGCATATAAGTCAGTGGCACAGCGTGGGTTGCCAGCACCCGGGGCAAGCCATGTATTGTGCCCCCCCCCAACCTGTGGACACGCCCCTTTTTACACATAATGTAGTAGATGTCACCTGCAGTCCTATGTAACACCACAGTTAACACAGTGATAACTCTCTGAGTACAGATAATGTAGTAGATGGGTATGAGGCCCCAGAATTCAGAACACCACGCACAGTGTGACCAGAAGTCTGGGGCCAGGATGCGGCAGGGTGGGCCGTATTCTCAATCCACCCCCCAACCCTACCGTGAAACAGATATGTGGATGGAGATTACATACATCGCTACAAAATATACAGTAGAATAGTGTTGAGCGCGAATATTCGGATAGCAAATTTTTATCGCGAATATTGGCACTTCACTAATTCACGAATATTTTGAATATAGCGCTATAAATTCGTTATTTCGAATATTCGTTTTTTTTTTTTTTAGTTATATTTTTTTCTTTCCCACTTCCCATAAGTAGCTCTTACCTGTTCTGAGGATTCCTGGCTTCCTGGCTGCACCAGTCAGTGCCTGTTGCCGCTTCTGCCGACTTCCGTGCTCATGGAGCGTCCCCATCACCATGGGAACATCTCCATATACTAAAATGTACTGTCGGATTTGAGAATTACGTTGAAATCGCAATGCGATTAATTCAAGTTATATTAATTCGCTATGCGATTATATTATTATTATTATTATTTTTTTAATAAATAGAATAATTATAATAATTATCAAGTAATATAATTATTCTATTAAAAAAAGCAAAGTAATATAATCGCACAGCGAATTAAACACAGCTGTCTCTATAGTCAACCCTCCTATTTGATTGCTAGAATTAGCGAAGTTGACGAATAGGTAGCTAAAACGAAGATGGAGAATACTTTGTTATCTTCGTTTTGTGGAATATGACGAATACATTCAGCAAAATGTTATGGCATTGTTATGGGAAGGAGGATCTGTGGATAGCATTGTTATGGAGAGGGGGATCTGTGGATGGCACTGTTATGGGGGGGATCTGTGGATGACACTGCTATAATATGTGTCATCCACAGATCCCCCTTATAACAATGTCCCCCAATACACCGGGCCCTGCTGCTCTGCATAGTATTTCTAAACACAAATGCTTAAGTTCTTAATAGGTTTAACTAAAGCTGCGACTTCATTCATAAAGTGGGCGGAGCAGGCGTGCAACGTCAGTGAGTGACGTAACCCAGCCAGCCGCTCTGCCTGCTATCTGCTACGGAGGATTTCTTGTAAGTTATAATACATGAGAGATCGCAGCTTTACTTAAAGCTATTAAGAATTTAAGCATTGGTGTTTAGAAATACTATGCAGAGCAGCAAGGCCCGGTGTAAGTACAGTGACTGCACAGGGCCCGCTGTAAGTTGCCGGCTGAAAGCCCCTCCTCCTTCCCCGCTCATACATTGCAGCCTGCAATATAAATTGTCAGCATTCACCCCATAAGATGCAGGGGCATTTTCCCCCCACTTTTGGGGGAAAAAAAGTGCATCTTATAGGGTGAAAAATACAGTAGTTTGTGGCATCTCCTGGATTGAGACTTAATATGGATTTGACATTATCAGCTTTATATGGACATTATTAACTTCATTATGGACATTTGAATGAACTTTTTACTGGTATACGATAATAAATTGATTTTACCACACTTTTATTGATTTGTTACTGTCTTATGGTTGCTCATTAATAAATTAAGATAAGGTACCCGATATTCAGAGAGTGCCCCTCTATTATTTATACTGCCATTTGTCCTTTATAGATGGTGAATCTATTTGGCGGGTGCACCTCGATTTGGTGCTTCACCATACTGGTGCGGCATTTATCCATTTATTAGCTTTCAAATGTCCCAGTTGTATTAACTGATTATATTTTACTCTCAGAAATGCCTGAGAGGTGTAGTTTCTTAGATGAAGTCACTTTTATGGAGTTTCTACTCTATGGGTGCATCGGGGGGCTTTAAATGGGACATGGTGTCAAAAACCAGTCCAGCAAAATGTGCCCTCCAAAAACCATATGGTGTTCCTTTCCTTCTGCACCCTGCCATTTGACCATACAGCAGTTTACGACCACATATGGGGTGTTATTGCAAACTACAGAATCGGGGGAATAAATATTACGTTTTGTTTGGCTGTTAACCCTTGCTTTGTTACTGAAAAAATTGGATTAAAATGGAAAATTTTCCAAAAATTCTGAAATTTTATCTCCATTTGCCATTAACTCTTGTGGAAAACCTAAAGGGTTAATGACATTTGTAAAATCCGTTTTGAATACCTTGAGGGGAGTAGTTTCTAGAATGGGGTCATTTTTGGGTGGTTTATATTATGTAAGCCTCACAAAGTGACTTCAGACCTGAACTGGTCCCTAAAAAGTGGGTTTTTGAAAATTTCTGAAAAATTTCAAGATTTGCTTCTACACTTCTAAGCCTTGTAACTTCCCCAGAAAATGAAATGGCATTTCAAAAATGATTGATACATGAAGTAGACATATGGGGAATGTAAATCAATAACTTTTTTTGGTGGTATTACTATGTATTATAGAAGTAGAGAAACTTGGAAAATTGCAAATTTTTGGTAAATTTGGTATTTTTTATATATAAAAATGAAATTTTTCGACTTCATTTTACCACTGTCATGAAGTACAATATGTGACAAAAAAACTATCTCAGAATGACCTGGATAAGAAAAAGCATTTTAAAGTTATCACCACATAACGTGACAATGGTCAGATTTTGAAAAAATGGCCATGTCCTTAAGGTGAAATAGGGCCGTGTCCTTAACCCCTTAAGGACCGGGGGTTTTGGGATTTTTGCGTTTTTGTTTTGCGCTCCCTGCCTTCCAAAAGCCATAACATTTTTATATTTCCGCTCACATAGCCATATGACAGCTTGTTTTTTGCGGGACAAGTTGTACTTTTTAACGCTACCATTTATTTTTGCATGTGATGTAGTGGGAAACGGGAAAAAAATTCCAAATGGGGTGAAATTGCAAAAAAAAAGCAATTTTACCACAGTTTTACGGGTTTTTAAATTACAACGTTCGATTTGCGATAAAACTGACTGGTTAATTTTATTCTTCAGGTCAGTACAAATCCGGCAATACCTAATATGTATAGTTTTTCTTGCTTTTTGATAGTGAAAAAAAAATTAAAAGTGGGAATTTTTTTTATTTTATTTTTTTGTCGCCATGTTTTGACCCCTATAACTTTTTTGTAATTATGAGTACGGAGCAGTGTAGGGGCTCATTTTTTGAGGGGCCATCTGAACTTTTAATTGATACCATTATGGGGTGCGTATGATGTTTTGATCACTTTTTATTCATTTTTTTTTAGGAAATGAAGCGTCCAAAAATGTCGAATTAGCCATCTGGATGCTTTTTTCCGTTTTTATGTTTACCGTAAGGTGGATATTTTTTAATATTATTATAGTATGGGCGTTTTTGCACATTGCGACACCCATTATGTGTAATTTTTTTATTTTTTTATTTATTTTATTTTCATTTTGGGGAAAGGGGGGTGATTTGAATTTTTATATTTTTTTTATTTTATTTTTTAAACTTTTTTTTTTTTTTTTTTTACCACTTTCTTATAGTTCCCATAGGTAACTATAAGATGCCATCATCAGATTGCTATTCTCATATATTCCAATGCAATAGCATTGGAATATATGAAAAAATCGCATATTTCCTATGGAGCCTATTACAGTCATAGGCTCCATAGGAATACTATGTAGTAACCTAGGTTTCATTCACAGAGACCTAGGCTACTACATGCATGCTCCGGCTCCCCCTTGTGGCCATCAGGGGAGCCGGAGCACAAACCGAAAGTGAAACTTTCGGTTTTTGCACGATCAGATGCCGTGGTCAGGATTGACCACGGCATCTGAGGGGTTAAATGTCCACGATCGGCATCGCTGCCGGTCACGGACATGAGCTGCGGGTGTCAGCTTTATGAATCATGCGTTTACCCGCAGCTCATGCGCCCGCTCCGTGCGGGAGCGGGCGCCATCTTTAAAGTGCGGACGAAGGGCGTACATGTACGCCCTTCGTCCTTAAGAGGTTAATGGGCTAAACGACCGAACACCGAACTCGAACCCAAAGTTTTACGGAAAAGTTTGGGTTCGGGTCCGGGTAGAAAAAACCCTAAAGTCCGGTATGAACCCGAACTTTACAGCTTGGGTTCACTCAACACTATTCACTACTTAGCTGTTAAAATGTTTACTGAGATGCACACTTTCAGGGATATAAATGATTAATGTGACTTTACAATTAGTGATGAGCAGGATAGTCAAAATTTGAATTTGTGATATTTCACAAAGTTTTGGCCTAATATTCCCCATAAATTTGCAAATTCGAGATTTTGTGATTTCCAGTCATTAATTACTTAATTGCAAAAATCGTCAATGTAATATATTTGCGATAACAATTTGCGATTTGAATATTCGCGATTGACACTACGGGGTAGACAACTTTCCTATTGGTTGCTAGGGATGTTGCTAAGTGCTAATATTCACGATAAGTTCGCAAGAAATTAGCAATAAATTTGTGATTAGAATATTCGCGATCAACACTATTTGTGAATACAAATATATAGCACTATATTCTAAATATGCGCAAATTCTCGAAGTGGCGATATTCGTCATTCAAATATTCACGCTCAACACTATTTACAATGTACTATGTCTTCCTAAAGTATATAGTATATGGGTAGGAAATAGTTAACTGGCATTCCTGGCTAGCAGTGAGTTCCTGGCAGAAAGGCGAGGAATAAAAAAATCTAAATCAAAGCCTAATATGTGATATACTGGAGAACTTACCTACCATGTGTGTCTGCACTATGACACCCATTATTTATTCAGTAAATGAGAGACTTTATTTTACTTCAACCAAGCTGGCCTGGTCATTGGTCTTTATCTCCAATTTGGGCCCCTGTTCTCCTGCCTTGCACTCGACTGCACACCTAATAGTAAGGACATCCCTGCCACCACCAGGCAAGAGATCGGATAGGAGTAGCAAGTAATCATAAAGTAACTAATGCTAATATAATGTCACCTTCAAGATGCATAGTGAAGAACACAGTGGATCGGGGAGGTGCTTGGAAACACATAGACGAAGAACATAATTAAAACAGTTTTACAGATGAAAACAACACATAGTTGAAAACTGTGAAATAAAATTTGCACTATCTTCAACAGAGGAGAAAGGTTTCTCCCTGAATTAAATCTGTGGTTGTGAAAGTCTAACAAACTTGTCATGTATTCCTATTTACTAACTAACTGGAGAATTTAAACCAGTTAATCTAGTGGTCAATTGTTCGGGGATCTGTCACTTTAATGATGTTAGCAATCTAGCAGATTGAATCAAATATGTAACTACGGTAGATCATTTTAGGTTACGAGAGTAGCAATGTACCGAACTATTCGCCGGTGAACAGTTCCCGGCGCACATCGCATGTTTGCGATTGCCGCGGCGATGTTAGGTCACATCATTTAGCAAACTTTGACCCTGTACCTCACAGTCAGCAGACACATTCCAGCCAATCAGCATACCCTCCCTCCAAGACCCTCCCACCTCCTATCAAAAAGCAAGGACAGCATCCAACTTAGATTCATTCTAAAGCTGCAGTGTTAGTTAGAGCAGGGAGAGTGCTGCTGCTGCTGCTGAATTAATAAGGAAAGCGTTAGCTAGGCCAGTGTTCTGTGTCCACTCCAGTTCTCAAAGACTCATCGGCCTCTTTCACACGAGCGTGTCCAGATTAGGTCAGTTTCTTTTCTCGTGGGTGCAATGCGTTTTGATGTGTTTTTCACGCGCGTGATAAAAAACTGAAGGTTTACAAAAAACATCTCCTAGCAACCATCAGTGAAAAACGCAACGCACCCGCACTTGCTTGCAGATGCAATGCGCTTTTCACGCATCCCCGTTCACTTCTATGGGGCTAGCGCTGGGTGAAAAACACAGAATATAGAACATGCTGCGATTTTCACGCAACACACAAGTGATACGTGAAAAAAACACTCATGTACACAGACCCATTGAAATGAATGGGTCAGGATTCAGTGCGGATGCTATGTTCACGTCACGTATTGCACCCGCGCGGAAAACTCGCTCTTGTGAAAGAGGCCATCTGCTGTAAGGACAGTGTCCTGACAGCACCCAAAAAAGCCCTTTTTAGGGCTGGTACATCAGTCTTCTTTTATTTATTTTTTCTATATATATATTGCAGTTGCCTGCCCGTGTGTGTCAGGCCCACTGACTGTACTGTGCCCACTGCTAGTGCTTGCGGTATAACAAGCTTAACTGAATGGACAGAGGTCTTTTTTCAGCCTTATAAACGGTGTTACTATGTTATAATTCGATTTATGTCTTTCCAGAAAGATCTTAAAACCTGGCATAATTAGAAAATATTGAACCTGTATTAGACTTATAACTCCAGCTTACCCTATTTGATTCTAAAGGAAGGTGGTCTTATCCATACAAAAGCACAATCTGATTGTTGCTGGCTAATAAGAAGTGTGTAGTCCCTGTTATTTCCTTGGGAGTTCCTGTATTCACCCTTGAATTCTTGCACAGGGATCTGGACTTTACTGTAGTGTTGCAATGCCTAGAGCAGGCATCCTCAAACTGCGGCCCTCCAGCTGTTGCAAAACTACAACTCCCAGCGTGCCTGAACAGCCTACAGGTATCAGCCTACATCAGGGCATTGTGGGAGTTGTAGTTTTACAACAGCTGGAGGGCCGTAGTTTGAGGATGCCTGGCCTAGAGCAACCTTGGTATAGTAACTATGGTGCTGGAGACACAATAGCAAAGTCAAGAAGCAAGCCATGGTTCACCAACAGAAAAGCAAACTTGACATGTCAAAGTGTTCTAGAAGTGTTGTCATTGGCTATCTATGATCAGTAGTGGAGGAACACTACTATACCAGGAAAGGTATCTGAGGTATTAGACAGAAGTGAGGTCAGCCACGAGACCGAGGTCAGAAAAGAGGAAGTATGACAACTATCAGAAGAATAAACAGGTGGATTAGGAAAGGGCAGTATGAGGAACAGGACTGCACAATAGCAAACAAACAGGAGGCAGAAAGATTAATACATTGATCACCAGGCAAGGATCTAATGCAAAGTTTCAAATAGCTGCTGGTTGTGGCAGCCACATGAGACAGGGTTGTTGTGAGCTGAAATTGAAGACTTGCTGCCTAGTTCTGGAGAGGCCAAGGAAGCAGAAGAATCGAATTGCAAAGCTACCTGATTTGACAGATTATCAAGACCGTGATCACTAGCAGTAACAAAAAGGAGTTAAAAATTTTAGTTTTTACATAGATAATATGTGGTTTATCATACATTGGTTGTCAATTTATACATTGGTAGGGTCTGAATGGATAATATGATTGATTGATCTTTAGGGAACAAACATGCTCCACACAGAAACATTGCTGACTGATTGCAAAAATAAAGATCAATTGCATTTATTTCCCCAGATTACTTTTAAAAAAAGCACATTTGCTGTCCTGTAAAAAAAAAAAAAAAACTTTAATTCACATTGCTGGATCAAGGTAGTGTTTAGCTGACTGTTATGAGCAAAATGTACTGAAAGTGCTGTTCTCTAGCATGGTTATTGGAAAATAATTGTACCAGATTTGTCAAAGCTTGATTTTATAAGACTCAGTTGACCCTTTGACAAATTTGATGCTTTGTGTACTGGCCCCTGATGGATCATAAAAGTTTAAATTATGGTCTATTAGAAAATATTCTCAGCAGGGTTTATTCACAATGTCCATAGTGCAGTCATAAGCCACTAATTTGTTATGTAATACAACCTGTATGTGTTCCTGTGCAACTGGCTGCCTTAAGAAATAAGAAATATACAGTCTAGTTTTGGAGATGTCTACCTGTGTCTCCATCAGTGTAGATAGTATGTAGCAACAATGAACATTTTTAGCATGTGAAATTTTAGTCTTAGAAGGTTTCTCCTCAATTCTTTTTTATTTTATTTTTTTTATTTTTTTTATTTTCTGTAATTTGTGAAAAGGCCTTGCAGTAAGAATTCAATTGATGTGCAGCATCACCAAAGGGGAAATTAAAGCAACCCTGTAGTAAAAAAATAAAATAAAAATCACATTAATTAGGGATTCGGGAATGATCAGACCACATACCTGGTGACCTCTTTTTCATCTTTTCAGGTGCAAATCTGCTACCTAATACACACTGTGCATCCGGTACTCCAAAACACTTACTGCTTGTTCAACACTGCTCTTGGATTGGCCAGAACTGCTCATGCCAGCGGTTCAGACCATTCCAAGTGCAGCATTAAGTGTCATATGCTACCAAATGCACTATATATATATCAGGTGGCCCGAGAAGCAATGTGGCCAGCTTGAATGACGGAATAGAAGCCTTGAAATTGGTGGATCTGCAACTAAAAAGTTGTAGTCCAGCAGGTTAGTGTTGTTTTTGTTCATTAGCAAATGTGATATATATATATATATATATATATATATATATATATATATATACACTGAAAAAAAATATAAATGCAACACTTTTGGTTTTGCTCCCATTTTGCATGAGCTGAACATAAAGATCTGAAACATTTTCTACATACACGAAAGACCCAATACTCCCAAATATTGTTCACAAATCTGTCTAAATCTGTGTTAGTGAGCACTTCTCCTTTGCCAAGATAATCCATCCCATCTCACAGGTGTGGCAAATCATGGTGCTGAATCTGATTAGACAGCATAAATATTGCACAGGTCTGCGGTTGTGAGGCCGTTTGGATGCACTGTCAAATTCTCTGAAACGCCTTTGGAGACGGCTCATAGTAGAGAAATGAACATTCATTACACGGGCAACGGCTCTAGTAGACATTCCTGCAGTCAGCATGCCAATTGCATGCTCCCTTGCGACATCTGTGGCATTGTGCTGTGTGATCAAACTGCACATTTCAGAGTGTCCTTTTATTGTGGACAGTCTAAGGTACAATATAAGTGCAATATTCATGCTATCTAATCAGCACCTTGATATGCCAACCTATGAGGTGGGATGGATTATCTCGGCAAAGAATTGCTCACATAACAGATTTAGACAGATTTGTGAACAATATTTGATAGTAATGGGTCTTTTGTGTATGTAGAAAATGTTTCATTGAGTTCAGCTCATGCAAAATGGGAGCAAAACCAAAAGTGCTGCCTTTATATTTTTGTTCAGTATATATATATATATATATATATATATATATATATATCAGAGGGTCTATTCAAATCAGTGTACACTCTGTGTAATGCATGGCAGAAAAGGTCTTCCAGAGATTTCATTGATACAAAAAAAAAAGATTTAATAATTTCGTTCTCGCATATATGTTTGTTTAATTAAGTACTGCAATGAATTTTTTCTACTCACATTACCATTATTATTATATCACTATATAAAGATCATATATTACTATTTCTACATTTTTGCATAGCCAAGTTGATACAAACTTAGTGAATTTGTCCTCCTGTTCTCTGCAGTTTGAAGAAATTGTTAGTCTTCTTATTCGATCCAAAGAAGTGAATTAGCCAGATTCTTTGCAAATCTCCAACCTAGTGAATTAATAAATAGAGAAATCCAAAAATACATTGAAGTACCTCTTTTCAGGAAGGACAGTACAATCAATTATCCAAGGCATTTATTTGGTCAGTTTAACAGGTTCTCATTCGCATTTGTACTTCATTTGTATTATTGCTTGTCAGAAAAACAAGGCTAAGGTTGGTTTCATACTTTTAGAGTGATAGTGTGATCTCTAAAAATATATAAAGTTCCCTTTTCATTACTCATATATACCTCAGAAGTTGTATTAGCTCTTGAATTAAATTTCCAATAGAAGACTTGGAACCGCTTTATTATTGGAGACAGAGAGCAGATGCATTAGTGCTAGATGATGAATACAGGCTCACAATGAAATTACTAGTGTATTATGTTGTGTGCGGCTCTTGCATCTCTTTGCATGAATTAAAAAACAGCTGAATAACAGACAACCTAATAGAATTGAATAGGTTACAGATCAATATATGAATATGAAAGGAAAGGTAAAAGAAAACCTTGGAAACAATTATAAAACCAATAAAGCTGGAGGTCTCTTTTCCACATCACTTACCATAGGATAAAACTGTGCTATTTTCTCATAGAAAAAAAATAAAAAATAAGGCTCAGTCATAAGCCTTTATATGTGCTTCATGAAAATATCTGTCCCCAAATTAGGGGAAAATACCCTATTTGTCTTTTTAGACCCTCACAAACCAGATAGCACATACAGTATTGAAATACTCTTCCTCTAATGATGAATAATTGGGTTTTTATGATTGACAACAGCCTAATCTGGGTTATTTTAGGCAATATTTGTAAAATCATGTATCTTTGCATGGAGTAACGCTTTATGGTCTCCCATAAAATGCAGAATGCCTCCGTAAAATGTATTGTATGACTCTTGCCAGCTTGTTAAACTAGTCCTACACCTAATGTATAAACATGCCAAAAATTTTGCATATAATTGATACTTAAAAAGTTACAACGTGGCCCCTCTATCAGCAAGTGGGAATATATCTCTAGACATGTTGCCAATGCACTATATAAATCCAAATGGCTTTGTGCAATTTAAAGTGCAATGTCAAAGAATGAAACACAGGACATAAAGATATGGACAATAAGTTTTTAGTGTTTAGTAATACTCAGTTCCAAGACTTTAGGGTAGATTTTAAATATTAAGGTTTAAATGTGTTCCTATCATTCTTTCCTCTTTTAGTTGAACAACTAGTCCAAGCATGGTGCTATCTCTAAAAGGGTTAATCATACCTGATTCAAGCTGTGACATATCTGTTATATGTAGGCTTTCCAAATATTGCATTATATTGCATAAGTATTACGTTTTTGTCAGACGGCTTTGTACTTAAAGGCTGTCAAGAACACCATCAGAAAAATATAGGACCTATATCTGTATGGGCAAACAAACGGTCAATGCCCCAAACTATGTGTCTTTCAGCCGCCATCTTGTTTCATATTGTGTACATTAGGTGAGAACCTATGGAAGGCTATTATGCTTTATTTGAAAAACTGTGACCCACTGATTTTGAAATGTATGGGGATATATTATATTTATGGGACCTTTTGGGCTCATACCATAGCTTTACTTGGTCCAAAGGGGAGGGGAACATATTACTTACTTTGGTCATTGAAGGACACTATGTTGGAAACCAGGTTTGCACATCAATGCATACTGCCTGTTCATATCATATGTGAAACCTGACAGCTTTCATGCACAAGGTGGTAAGTAGTGAGTGGATGGCAGCATATAGGTGAGTTTTGGCCCCATATTCGCCATACAGCAGTATCACTTGTACAGCCCTGTTGATAGACAGAGCCTCAGCCCATCATTTTATAGCAAAATCTTCAGATTTACCCTTTTTTTTATTACTTTGGCTACAGGAATTATTTGAATCATAACATTCGTTCTCATCTGTTTTTTTGGGATACTGATATATAAAAGATCTGGAGTAATGTTTTTTCCAGTATTTTTGACAGTACAACATCCGTACAAATAGTGTAATATCTGTCTGAAAGAAAAAAATTGAAATTGATAATTTTGTAAAACCATCAATATTCAGTTTCAGATTAACATTTTATTACTCACTATTGAGTTTCAAATGAGAAAACAGGAAAATCCAGCTACAATGCATTTCAGACCTTAAGGTCTGAAATGCATTGTTCGTTGAGTCTTTTCCTGTTTTGAAGATTTTAACCTGATGGAATAAATTTGCAACTTTTAAGAAGCTGGATTTTCCTGTTTTCTCATTTGAAGTTCCACAGTCCAGTCCAGACTGCATCCGTGCTTCTTTGCTAGTCACTACAGATGAGAGCTGCTTCTGTTGTTTTGTCACTATTGAGTTGTTATAAGCAACGCCCGGTACTCCTGTATTCAACTGTAGTATAGGAGGAATGTATACATTTTCCTGCTTAAAGGGGTATTCCTATCTTCCATCTTTATCACTAGCTTTCTCAACTGTTTTACTTTTGGCTCCACTGCAGTACTTGCTTTGTGGACTGGACCATGCTAATGTGTCAGATGACAATCATGAATATCTGCCAGGCTCTCTGCACATTCCCAACACTTTCATACAGTAATATTTGCAGCATTTTTGCGTTTTTAGATATAACGATGACAGGGTACATTGATTTTGTATGTACACTGCTTGCTTCTGTTCATATACATGAGGCAGCGCTTTAAAGCCCGTTAAAACTAGCTTTTTTCCACACAAATGCTCCTTCTTGGAGCAGGATCTGCACTGATTCTCTCATTGAAATGAATAGGAAGCTGAAATAATAAAACATGCCAAATCATTGAAGATTTTGTGCTTTTTTAAACATGTTAAACATGTTTTAAAAAAATGTCATGTAAACGGCCAAGTGGTGGACTGGGAACCTTAAAGTGGCCCTGGAAAAAAAACTAAAAGTGGACCCATGTCATAGGCAGGTCCAACTCGACAGAAGGTAGGGTAACACAAGTAGGTGGGGGTCAGCAATACCATAGCAAAAATACTGTCCCATCAGATCCATATACCACAGTCCAGCACAATACATTGACCCTAAAGCTATCCCCCTCTGGTGGACATCAATAGATGCCATTTTCTGTCCTCTTCCAGTTATCACTGATAAGATATGGAGCAGGGGGATTAGGAGGTAAGCTGTGGGACATAACAGTTTAATTTGGGAGGGCATGTGGGGCCGCTGGCTGGCTACATAAGTACCTGATTCCCACAGTGTTACTAAAAAGAGCTCATTATATACCTGGCCAGCAGCAGAGAGGAGGGCTTGGTCAGCCACCTGGGCATTGGCCCACCGGGAAATTTTCCTATATGGTCTATGGCCAATCCACCTCTGGAAGAGGCCCTTTGGGAAGCTGCAGGTAAATATCACACTATATAAGGTTGTGTGTGAGTGCTTTGTTATAACACTGTTTCAGACTAATTTGGCAAGGAGGGTGTTAACACAAAGCAGGAGCAACTTCACGATACACTGTACCAGAAATTTATGGAAGTGAGGCTGCAGGACTCCAATCTGTAAACTAATTCACCCATCCAGATATCCCTCTCGCCACACCCCTCTTCTCGCAGTGTCTGTGTAAAGCTTTCCCCCTTCATGCCCAAGTCGCTGGGTGAGAAAAGAAACACCGCTTTGTCTATTAGGCTCCTGTCCCCCTTAATTCTTTGCTCCAAAGATCACACTTTGGAGAGATAACAGTGTGCTTTAGAGAAAACGCACGGTGACATCTCCTATAGGGGCTCTGGTAGCTCATGCCTGCTACTACATTAGCTACTGCACATGCTCATTCTCCATGAAATGTCTAGTAAGAGCAGTGTAAGGGTGACCACCACCATTGGAGTGCAGCAGTGGTGATAACCATGGGCAACCGTGGATGTACAAGGAATTTATTTGCTGAAATTGATATTATTACAATACAATGTATATCATATTCAATAAGATGTGAGAGATGAGAATACCCCTTTAATTATGAATAGAGATGAGCGAATTTTTCAAAAATTTGATTTGGCTGGTTCGACAAATTTTCCGAAACGATTCAATTCGATCTGAATTTATTTGCAGCGAATAGTATTAAAAAAAAACAGCTATTTCTTAGCTGCAGAGAGCATGTATAGTGGTGTAGAACACTGTGCCTTGTAGTAACATGCACAGGGAGTCTGCAGTGGTAGTGAAACAATACTGTAAGTAAGTATGACACGCACATGACAGGCGTTGCTCTTAGAATCACAGCACACTTCACTTATTTGGGCAGTTATGGGGCCAAAACGGAGCAAATAACTGAAGTATGAACCTTTCAGGTCGATATTAACATCAAGAATATCCGCACTTCTTTTTTAACATTATCATCTGATTCCACATAGATGTCTACAGAATCTGTTCTATTAAACGTTTATATAGAGTGGAGAGGGTGTCAGCAGTAAGTTTGTCTTGACGTCACGATTATTTTGCCCTTCCTCTGATCCGTCAGAACAATAACCCCCAAAAAATGGATCCTGTCTGTTGAGCATCCGCCTTCACTCGGTTAACATTTGGTCAGTAATCCATCAGTATTGCTAATACCAAAAAATACAGGCTTGGATCCAAAACAGAGATGACACATGAATGGAATATTTGCATGTCTTCTGTGTTTTACACCCACTCCTTCTTTTGGCTATCAAATCATAAGCCAATTCTGACGGGACCATACAGGCCTTATAGATGCTACATAGACAGGATCTGTTGGTCAAATAAAGCCCAGTCATGGAGTAGGGAGGGTGGAAGAATAGCTTGAGAAGTCCATAGAGTGGCGCAATGACATAGTGGTGAGGAGAAAGCAGCATGAGGAGACCATAGAATGAAGGCCATAGAATGGCAAGGTGACATAGTGTTGAGGTAGCAGCAGCAGCATGAGGAGGCCACAGATTGGCACAATGACAGAATGTGGAGGTGGCAGCAGCAGCAGCATGAGGAGACCACAGAGTGACCCAGTGACAGAGTCGGGGGGCAATAACAGTACCCACGGACGATGGTGAGTGTAAGAAGGAGCACTCAGGATCAGATGTGTGGCATCAGGCGGGGGGCAGCATAAGAATAGTAGCCAGAGGAAACCGGTATCTTTAGTCAAGGTTTGGGTGAGGCAACATGGATGATCTAATCTGATGCATCAGACATTGTTGGGTTAAAATCCTGGTTGATCCACACCTGATTCATCTTGACAAAGGTCAGTCTCTTCTTATTTTTGGTGGACAGGCGAGTTTTTCTTGGCGTAACTATGAAGCCCGCCGCACTAAACACTCACGCTGATGACACACAAGTGGCCAGACAGGACAGCTTTTCCAGGGCAAACTCGGCCAGTTGCAGCCAAAAATCCAGTTTGGCTGCCCAGTAGTCCAGTGGATCTTCAATGACTGCTGGAAGGGTGCACTGCACGTATGCCACCATCTGCTGGTTCAGGTTCTGCTCTATGTCTAGCTGCTACTGAGTAGTTTTTTCAGTATCCGGGTGAAAAAAGCTGCTCATCAGCGACTCAGGCTGCTGCTAATGAAGCTGGTACTGCTCCTGCGACCCCCCCAGCAGCCATGGCAGTGGAACATGAGTGCAGAGGGAGGATTGACCATGGCACAGATAGGCAGCAGCCAACTGACTACATAGGATGTTTCTATAGTAGTTCAGTTTGTCCTCCCTCTCAGCGGGTGTAAAAAAATGCCCCCATTTTGGACCGGTAGCAAGGGTCTTACATGGTGGAGAGCCAATAGTCATCCCTCTGTCGAATGGTGACAATTCGGCTGTCACTACGCAAGAAAGTGAGCATGCATCGGGCCATTTATGCAAATGACTCGGAGGGACTCCCTGCCTCCATATCCACTGCATACGGTGTGTCTGGGTCATCTGCCTCGTCTTCCTCATCTCCCACTTGCTCCTCTGGCTGCTCCTGCTCCTCCTGTCTTGTCAACTGTGTAGAAAAAACACTCATTTCTCTACCCAATGACCCAGTGGTCCAATGACCTCCTCCTTCTCCAGTTCAGCCCCCACAGGGCTCATATGGCTGTGAGATGTTGGCGTCACATCTCCAGTCCTTGGCCAGACAGATTTGCCAGCTTTTGTTCCAGGATATAAATCAGTGGAATGACGTTGTTCATCCTGTAGTCCTGGTGACTGACAAATACAGTGGCCTCCTCAAAGGGCACAAGCAAATGGCAGGTGTCACCCATGAGCTGCCACTAGCTAACATCGAAGTTACAAAGGGGAGTACCTCTGTCCGCCTATATCATCAAGAAAATGTTTATGGCCTTTCTCTGTTCGTATAGTCGGTCCAACATATGGAGGGTGGAACTCCAACGGGATGAACCATCGCATATCATCCTATGTTGGGGGATGCCGTTCTGCCGCTGTAGCTCAAGGATGGTGTGCGTGGCAGTGTACGAGTGGCTAAAGTGCATGCAAAGTTTCCTGGTCATTTTCAGGATTTCTTGCAGATGGGTGGAAGACTTCCAGGCAAACGAGGTGCAGAACAGCTTGACACCGATGTACCCTGCACATGTGGTACACTGGAGGGGCACTGTGAATTGTCCCTGGAGTGGAGGCTGAGGACACGGTGGAGGACGAGGAGGCAGAGGCGGACATTGTCTCAGGACCAACGGCGTGAGAACGTGAAGGTAGAAGCGGCGGTAGAAGTTGCTTGTGTGGTTGGGCAGGAACCACATTCACCCAGTGGGCCGTAAAGGACATGTATTGTCCCTGACTGTAGTTAAAGCTCCACATGTCGGCACTGCCATGCACATTGGCAGACACCAACAGGCTCAAGGACTGACCCACCTTCTGTTTTGCATATGTGTGCAGGCAGGGCCGGCATTGCCCAGGGCCCCCATTGTCTAAGGTGCCCCCTGCTTCAGTGCTGCTGTTCAGCTGAACGTCTGAGGAAGCAAATGGGCGGACAGCTGAACAGCTGCACTTTACAATGCAGTGTTAGGTCCCCTCCCTCACATATAAAAGAAATCGTTAGCACAGTGCAAAGTAAAGAAGAAGACCAGTGATGCATGGGAAGAAGTATCGATTCAATGTAAGTGCCAGGGAAATGCTGGGAGTTGTAGTCCTCTCCTCTGATACCTACAGTTATGTAATATCAGAGTACATTACAAGAGCAGGTATGAGGAGAGGATTACATCTCCCAGCATGTCCAGCTTGTTATGTAATGTCAGAGTACATTGCAAGATGAGTTATAACAGGAGAGGACTACAACTCTCAGCATGTCTAGGCCATTATTATATAATATCAGGGTACATTACAACACCCTGGATATGCTGGGAGTTGTATACTTCCCCTTATAATGTACTCTGATATTACATAATAACAGCTAGGACATGCTGGGAGTTATAGTCGTATCATCTTATACCTCCCCCTGTAATGTGCTCTGATATTAAAACATGGCTTAGACATGTTGGGAGTTCTAGTCCTCTTCTGTTATACCTCCTGCAGTAATATGCCCTTAATTAGGCCTCAAGCACACAGCCGTTGTCCAGCCGTGGCTGTATTGCTTTCAGCAAACAGTGATCCGCAATATGTTGGCACCGGCCATGTGTTCCGTGCACCACGGATGTTGACCGATTCACTTAAATGGGTCAGCAATCCGGACCTGCCGTGCTTAATGGAGGCACGGAACCCCAAGGAAGCACTACAAAGTGATTCCATTATTTTTATTCCGTCCTCCGCACCGCAAAAAAAAATAGAACATGTTCTTTTTTTTGCGGTGCGGACGGATCATGGACCCATTCAAGTTGAATGGGTCTCGATCCATCCCGTCCGCCACAAGGATGTTGCCCATGCATTGTGGACTGTGAATTGTGGTCCCCAATGCATGGAACGGCCGCACGATGGCTGCGTGCATGAGGCTTTAGGGCCGGTACGAAGGATAGTGGAGGGTAGTCATCAGCCTAGGGTGCACCTTCGCCCCATAAACGGGGTGCTGTCCAACTTCACAAGACTCAGGCCGCTAGGACTCAAGCCTGTGAGGCATTAGAACAGAGCAAGAAGCCAAAATGACATCACTGCAACCTCCTGTTCTGGGTCTCACATGATGACGTCATCACGTGAGACCCAGAGAAGGAGTGCTGATGTCGTTGGGACTGCATGCATCAGGACGCAGCAACACAAGCCACAGATAAAACTGTGGTCTGCATCGCAGACAGCAGCGGGGGGACTGGAGGGAGGCAGGTTTATTTTTTATACTTAATGTCCACACTGCTGGGGCACCAGTGATGGGGGAAGGGAGATCATTATATATACCTGGCACTACTAGGGAGGAATGGAATAGCAATATATATATATATATATATATATATATATATATATATATATATATATATATATATATATATATATATATATATTAACACTATGGGGGAAGCATTATATATTGGAACTAGTGGGGGGCACTACAGGGGGCCATTAAAGCCACTGGGAGCATTATGGTTACATTATTACTACTAGAGTACTGTAGGGGCATTATTATTATTTGACGCAATATGGAGAGCATTGCTACGAATGGGGGCTATCTTGGGAAGTATTATCAGAATTGGGGGCACCATAACTAATGAGGGCAGTTAGTGAATAGTATATTATTTGTGGACATGGGTGGGAGCAGAACAAGCACAGTTTTGGGGGTAGCTTCAAGAAGTTCTCCGGGTTTTTTCATATTGATGACCTATCCTTAGGATAAGTAATCAATATTAGATTGTCGGGGGTCTGACACCCTTCTCTCCCGACGATCAGCTGTTTGAGGAGATGGTGAGAGCTGTGCACACATGCCGTCTCCATTCTCTCTTCCTGCTCTGCAGCTGTATGTCTACGGGACAGCAGCAGTGAACAGCATGCGATGTCTCCTCAAACAGCTGATTGGCGGGGCTGTCGGACTGTGTTTTTAGCACATTATTACAAGATGTTGGCCCCCTCTTTTGATTTTGTGCAGGGCCACATTTTGTCTAAAACCGGCCCTGTGTGCAGGGCTGGTACTGCCTTTTGACGGCTTGGGACTCTCCACCTCAGCTCGACACAAGCCGTCGGTTCTCTGAAAGGTGCAGAGTCCACCGCTTGGAAAGGGAGCAGCAACAACAACTTGGCCAGGAGGACATTCAGGTTCTGCGCCGTTGGATGAGTGCATGCATAATGTTGTCTCTTGGCAATCGCTTTGGTGATCAATTGCTGACGGAATGACTGATGAGGAGTAGGAGGAGGAGCAGGAGCATCAGGACCAGCAGATGATTGGAAGGACAGACAGCTCGCTTCAGCTGTGGTGGTGGAGCCTTCACTGCCTGAAATCGGGTGCATGCCACTGGGTGATGTAGCAGTTGCTGCGGCAAGCTGGCCCACCACATCGGAGCCACTGTTCTCCCAGGCCGCTTTATCGGGACGCTGCATATGTTGACGCAGGGCTATGGTGCCAACACGCTACACCTTCGGCCCACAGATTCTATAAAAGGCCATGTTCCGGCGGCTTAACAAAAAACTGCCATACCGCAGAGTAGGTGATTTTACCCCCAACACTTCGCGTTGACTGCAATCGCTCCTGCTTTCATGAACCCCTGCACCACTACTTTCTAGGCAGATAGGCTCCTGCGAAGCGGGTGGTCTACTCCAGGAATGTTTAGCTCCTGACATCCCACTGCTGCCACCCTGCTGACTCCCGGCCACGCTAGCGACTTGCTGGCTCCGCTGCTGCCTCATGGGCAAGCTACCACCCTCTTCTCTCAAAGATGATGAATGTCCTAATTCACCCAGTTCCCAAGTGCGATCAGCTATATCATTATTATCGAGTACTGTCTGCACCTCACTGATGTCCTCCTCAACGGTTTCTGGGTCAGGAGCCTGACCGCTCGCAACACCAGCTCCCATTCCACTCTCCTCATCACTACTTGCCCAACTACAGGAGGAAGTGGCAAATGTCTCCTCCACATCTTGGCTGGCCAGTAGCTGCTGACTGTCCTGTAGTAGCTCGTCCTCGCTGTATAGTGGAGCTGAGCCCACAGCATATAGTACTTCTCTGGCCGAGCGAACAGAAAAGGACAGAGGCAGGTTGAAGACAGTTGAGGACACAGGGCCTGCTCCCGGGCCATGCCAACTAAGGGTTGTGTCTGACGAACCCACCGACTCTTGGCTGGGGGTGTCTGATGTCACTTGCAACGAAGTTGAAGATCGAGTCAACCATTCAACAACCGCTGGTTTTCTGGTCAAGATATGACCGCTAGCTGACACTGGGAGCTCAGGCCTCTAGTAGGGACACCTGCTGCCACGCCCCCTTCATCTGCTGTGATCTGTGCCTACGCCAGAAACATTTAGGCCGGTGCCCCTGCCCTGTGCATGGCCTGTCATTTCTCGGTCTGACATACTGTAAGATCAAATCAGTAAATAAAAAAGAAATTAATAGATGCCAAAAAGGGCTGTAATTTTCTCACTTCACCACACAACGGCTAATAAGCCCCTTATTCACCCCCCACACTAATACACGACAAAAAAGGCTTTAGAACATATAACTGCGGCTGTGAATGGCAAATAATACTTTTTTTTGCCACTAATACACGCCAAAAAGGGCTGTAAATTTCTCACTTCACCACACAACGGCTAATAAGCCCGCCTTTTTTTCCCCACTAATACACGCCAAAAGGGCTTTAATTTTCTCACTTCACCACACAACAGCTAATAAGCCCCATCTTTTCCCCCCACTAACACATGCCAAAAAAGGCTATACTTTTCCCACTTCACCACTAGTGTTAATTGCGAATATTCTAATCGCGATTTTTTAGCACGGAAGTCAAGAATATAGTGCTATATATTCATAATCGCGAATATTCTAGTTTTTTTTTTTTCCATCAGTACTACTGCTTCTTGCTTGTGGGCCAATGAGAAGGCAGCAATATCTTTGTCAGAGCTTAGCAACATCCCTAGCAACCAATAGGAAAGTACCTACCCCTTTACTATATAGAAAACCCCCCAGCAGCCATTTTCTGCAGTTTTTTGCAGTTCTGAGAGAGAGAGCAGTGTCATTGCTGTGCTCTATGCTTGCAGACTCATCTGGATCCTTATTTAATTGCATTAGATAATAAGCTCATATATATATATATATATATATATATATATATATATATATATATATAATACAGATAGTTAGTGGGAGATAGTCAGTGTAGGTTAGATAGTGATATAGTGTAGTGTAGGAATTACTGTACTGTGATAGGGATTAGTGTCTCTGTTAGACACAGTGCTGTGATGTCACAACAATACTTAGTGCACCATTCAGTAATATCTACTCAGACCTGATAAAATGTGAAGTTGAACTTATTGCGCAAATCGTGAAAGTAATGACTGGAAATCGCGAATTCTACTCATCACTATTCACCACACAACGGCTAATGAGCCCTTTTTCTTTTTCCCCACTAATACACTCCAAAAAAGGCTTAAGAACATATGACTGTGGCCGTGAACGGCAAATAATATTTTTTTTTTGCCACTAATACACGCCAAAAAGGGCTGTCATTTTCTTACTTCACCACACAATGGCTAATAAGCCCTTTTTCTTTTTCCCCACTAATACACTCCAAAAAAGGCTTAAGAACATATGACTGTGGCCGTGAACGGCAAATAATATTTTTTTTTGCCACTAATACATGCCAAAAAGGGCTGTCATTTTCTCACTTCCACAGACAATGGCTAACAAGCCCCGAATACACAACGAAAAAAGGCTTTAGAATATATATATATATATATATATATATATATATATATATATCTATATCTATATCTATATCTATAGATATAGATATAGATATATAAAACTGCACAAGGACTAATAAGACCCCAATAACAAGAACGGTTTGCTGGAATTACAGAGCTGTATAATGGCAATTTGAATCCGCAGTCAGTGCAGCAAGGTTTAATAGGATTGTTCCTATTACCCAGGCTGTAACCTTTCCTATTGAACCCTGTTCTGCTTTAATACTGTGGAATAATTCCTCTATCTTTTCCCTACAATTCTAATGCTCTTTCCCTGAACTTCTATTGAGCAAAAGTTTTCAAGTCTTTCCTAGCACTGTCCCTAGCACCTGCTAACGTCTCTCCCTGCACTAAGTATACTGAAAATGGCTGAATCCAAGATGGCTGAAGCTATTTATAGGGCTGTGACATCACAAGGGCTGGCTTGCTGGCTTCTGATTGGCTGTATGAATGGCATTGTGTTTGATCCCTCGTTCCCAGAGTTCCTTGCTCCATGTCCTAACATGTGCAGCAGCCATTTTAGGGGAAAATGTGATTCGTTAGCATGAAGAGTGAGGAAATTCTGATTCAGTGTGAATCGAATAATTCCAGAAATTCAGATCGAATTCCACTTTTTCAGCTTTGATTTGCTCATCTCTAATTATTAACTACCTATTTCCACAATTGTAGAATCATAATTGCATATAAACTTGTCTGCCCTGGTGCTGAAGAGTTAATACCATTTTGCTTTTATTTCAGTATAGCAACATATTTGTATCAGATCCAAGAAACACATTGATAAACAGCATTGACTAAACTGCTGTACTAAGTTTAGATTGTATTGATTACTGTTCTCTATATGAGCTCATGGCCTTTACATGGTCAATCTATTGACAATCATATTGACAGTCAGTAGCTTTTACCAAAAGTTCCTTCATACCTTTCTTCAAATCAGTCATCTAAAATATACAAACACATTGTGAACTGTATAAAATACATTATTGTCAGAATACAAATATGATTCCTTTAAAGAAATTCAGGATGTATTGTATATGTTGTGACAAAGAAAAACAATGTGGGGTAAAGCCATCACGATTTCATGCTTGTCCCCAATATCAGCAAGATGGGACATCTCTAACCTCTTATGAGTTCAATGGTATGTGGACAAATGAAAATTGCTGCAAAAAGCAAACAGTTTTAAAAATATTGATTCATACAAAACATGACAGATACAGAAACACAGATATGTTCTCATGTTTGTATGTTTGTTTTAGAGATGAATCTCCTGCTGTGAAGTCACAGGGGTTCTTTTTATGAGATAACCTCTTTTGTCCTGGACATCTCTTTAAATGTTAATAGATCTATAAGCTTAAACAGTCTTTCTAGTGGTTTACAGTTGATTTATTCTTAGGATAGGTCTTTCATAATAGATTTGGGGAATTGGCAAATGCAGTTGCGGTGTGCCTATGTGTATGAAGGCTGGCAGGGGTCTGATGTAGGCCCCAGAGCAGCCTTGAGTAGGGATAGTGCATTGCATTTTAAAAGCAATCAAAAAGCTGTCTGTTATAGTCCCCTTGTGGGACTATTAAGTGGTAAAAAAAACACACATTTGTTCAATTAGAATATCCTATTAAAAAATTATGCTTTTTTCCCCATTGAAAATACGCTTTTCAATGAAAAAAAATAAAAAAAATTCCACCCATATGTTTGTATCGCTGCATCCGTAATGACCCGGACAATATATATATATATATCACATAAGTTATCCCCTACGGTGAAGGCTGTAAAAAAAAGAGACAGAATGGCTAATTTATTCTTAGTTGCCACCGAAAAAACGTAATAACAAGCTATCAAAAAGTGCAGTTTTCTCCAAAATGATACCAATGAAATATTTAAGTTGTCCTGCAAAAATCAAGCCCTCACACAACTCCATAGAAAGACAAATAAAAAGTTATGGGTCTTGCGAAGCGGCAATGCAAAAACATTTTTTTCTTTTAAAAAAGGGGCTTTATAGCAAAAAAGTAGTAAAATGTAAAAACTAAAATATATGCATTTGGTATCACTGTAATCGTACTGATCAGAGAATAAAGATATTATGTTATTTATACTGAAAACTGGATTTGGTAAAAATGATAACGTAAAAACGCAGTGGCAGTATTGCTGTTTTTCCCATCTCCCTCCCATAAAGAGTTAATAAAAGTTAAAATAAGTTGTATGTACCTCAAAATGGCGCCATTAAAAACTACAACTTGTCCCACAAAAAATAAGCCCTCATAAAGCTATATAGGCGGAAAAATAAAAAAGTTATAGCTCTTGGAACACAACGATGGAAAAAGGAAGAAAAACGCTTGGTCAGTAAGGCCCAAAACAGGCTGGTCACTAAGGGGTTATAGTGTTGCCATTGTTATAATTACTTTTATATGAATCTTTAGTGCATGTAAATACAACTCAGAAACATATGTACTTTTGGAAAAGTGACATCTTACACATCTTTCGGTATCGTGTAGTGCACCTTTCTCTGCCTGCAGTCTTTCTGTAAATGCCCAGAAACATCCAGTCTCTAAGACTCTAAGTACTTCCGATCAGGGTTTCTGCTATTTTTGTAGGCAATACACCAGAACACTGACGGAAACTTGATGCACCCAATTATATCAAATGTTATCTGGATTCATTCTGTACATTTATAGTGAGAAAATGTGCATTTAAAGAATTTGTGTACTGTAGATGGAGTGGGGGGACTAAATCTTCAGATAGCATTCATCATTTCTATCAGCATTACATTTAATACACCACTACAGCAGCCTATGCAGGGACTAGATTTTTGTTTTTGTGCAGGTAGCTTTAATGTTTCACTATTCATATAATAAAACTAGGGACTCCATTGTTACTCGGCATGAGATTTTAGCTTCCTGAGATATTTGAGATTTTTTTTTTTAAACTATATCAGTGTTTATTATTGTTTTTTCCTTCATGCTTTTTTATCTATAGAGACTCTACATTTTCATTTTCCTTATCTTTCCTTAGGCTTCATTCACATCACCGTTCAGAATCCGAATTAGGCACATAACTGAGCCCTAATTGAGCCAAAGGGAGCCTAAAGACCATATAGACTATAATAGGGTCCGCTAGGTGTCCACTCAGAAGATGATATTGGAGCAGATACAAAAGTCCTGCATGCACTACTTTTGTCTCTGCTCCAAAATCATCTTCTGAGCAGAAACCAAATGGACCCCATTATAGTCTATGGGGTCTTTAGGCTCCGTTTGGCTCAGTTAGGGCTCAGTTATGTGCCAAATCCGTCCTTTCCGTTAACTTGTTCCTAAACGGAGCAGGACAACGGAAAGGCTGAACGGTGATGTGATCAGTTGAGCGGACACCTGGAAGTTCGGGTTCGACGGGTTCGGCCGAACTTCACAAAAAAGTTCGGGTTCTGGGTAAAGTTCGGGTCCCAAACCCGAACTTTTTTGTGAAGTCAATGGGGACCCAAACTTTGGGGCATTAAAATGGCTCTAAAATTTCCTGGAAAGGGCTAGAGGCCTGGTAATTGAAGCAAAATGGGGGTAAGAGTAGGACAAGTGCCCTGCAAACAAATTTGGATAGGGAAATAACTTAAAATAACATAAAATTCTTTAAATTTTAAAATAAACGTTCTAAACCTGAGCATAAGTGAGTTACAGTGGCACCTGCCACCCCGCAAACAGAGGATGTGGCAGCAACGCCACCACATCTTTCACCGTCACCAAGCATCTCCACACTATCCTCAAGCCCGGCCTGGTGGTGTGCGATAATGGGCGAAATCTCGTAGCAGCTCTTGGCCTGGCCGGTTTAACACACATCCCTTGCCTGGAGCATGTGCTGAATTTGGTAGTGCAGAAATTCCTGAACACCTGACAGTGAAAATCAATTCAGTTAATGCAGCTCTTAGATTCTGGTGGGACAAATTCACTTTTATTGGTGCTCAAGGACCCCTGCGGCCTTAGCCGCAGATGTGACAGGCAAATAATTTTATTTTATTTGTCGGTTAGATTGTTGGGTAACATTTCCACGGTTATCAGGACTTTTTATTATACATTGTAATAAAAACTATACAAGGAACATTTTAAAAAGAGAATATTAACCCGACCAGGCTCCCACCCTACACTCAAACCACTCATTATTGCCCATTCACAAACTATTTACAAATTTACTTATAAACATATTTAAATAACTATAAGTCAGATAAACAAAATAAACAAACAAAACTATATACATGCCTTACCCTTAACTTATAAGTCCAGTCATATACAAGTGGCTCGGAGGGTGGGTTCCTGCACCAACATAGGCCAGGTACACAATTGTCCTGCCAGGGCACAGTTCTGGAGGAGGAGGAGGAGAAGAAACCGTGTTCACAGCAGGGTGGCACCCAAAGCAGCTCACGGCCATCACTTGAGCATGGCTGGGGGGATACCGAGGACACAGATGATACACCTCTCACAGAGAACAGCTTGTCGTTGGCTCTGGGCAGCCTGGCACACATGAGCGGCTACATGCTGCAGTACATGCACAACGAATGGCGAGTTGCCCACATTCTAACTTGTGCATCTTACTGGGTGGCCACCCTGCTTGATCCCCGTTACAAGGACAGCGTGCCGTCCTTAATTCCATCACTGAAGTATCATCGGAAGAAGCCAACGCTGGTAGACGCGCTGCTGATGGCATTCACACCTGACACCGGGGGCTCAGTGGAAGCACAAGTCGAAAGCAGAGGAGGAGGAGGAAGAAGTCGCCAACACAGCTGGTCACTGCCCGCACCTCAGAAGGCAGGGTTAGCATGGCCAAAATGTGGAAAAGCTTTGTCACCACGCCACAACAACCAGCACCACCAGCAGATATGGAACGTCTTAGCAAGAGGCACTATTTCCACAAAATGGTGGAATAGTATCTGCGCACACGCCTACATGTACTGACTGATGGGCCTGCCCAGGGTCGTAGCTACAGATGAAGCAGGGAAAGCGGCTGCTTTGGGGGCCCTATCCAAGAAAAAGCCCATCCAGGAGGAGGACGACTAAAAGACTTTGTCAGGGCCCCCTCAACAGTATTATACAATGAAATTATATACAGTGGCAGTATAGACAGTGTTGAAAACGGATGGAACAGCTGCCTGGTCTGAGAGAGCGATTTTTAGTAGCCAAAGGAATGGGGGCAGCATGAAAGGAAGGGGTTGCGAAAAAATTACTGGAGGAGGGGGGCCCCATTCAAAAATTTGCTGTTGGGCCCAGTCATTTCTAGCTATGCCACTGGGTCTGCCGCATTCAACTTCTGGGTCTCCAAATTGGGTACATGGCCTGAGCTTCACCTTTACGCCTTGGAGGTGATGGCCTGCCCTGCAGCCAGTGTATTGTCTGAACTTGTGTTTAGCATGGCTGGTAGCATTATCACAGACAAGCGCAGCTGCCTGTCCAAAGCCAACTTGGACAATCTCATGTTTATTAAAAAGAACCAGGCATGGATCCTGCAGGACTTGTTTGTACCTTATGCAGAATAGACATGTATACCGGCCTCACCCAACCATTGTTAAACTGCAGTGCACTTACTCTTTGTTTTCTTTTTTATATTCCCCAATGTTTTGGGGTCCACCCCAATTTATTTAAAAAAAAAAGAAAACAAACCACATTGTTGTTGGCGACTACCTTTGGCTTCACAGCCAAAAAAGGCTTTATGTCAGGCAACAATGCAACCGCCAATTGTAATGAACTAAGTTCCCTCTCTGTTATGCAGTGCAGGGGTACTTTAAAAGAAAGAAGGGGTACATATCAGACAACAACCTGAACGCCACCTAATTTACATCATATATTTTGCAGTCAGGTATGCAGGGCAGGGGTAGTTTGAAAGAAAAAAGGGGTCATGGAGCATCCCCATCACCAGGCATCTATTTGAAGGATTATATTAAAAGTGTATAGAAGCCACAAGGGGCCCCCACTCTGCAGATTTATTATGGAGACATCATGGAGATTTTACAGCATGTAACTACAGCACCCAACAATGTAAATGCCGCTGAATTTACAGAATATAATTCCCAGTCAGGTATGCAGTGCAGGGGTACTTTGAAAGAAAGAAGGGGTACAGTTCACCTAACAATCTGAAGGCCACCTAATTTACTGAATATATTTCCAAGTCAGGTATGCAGTGCATGTGTACTTTATGGCCAAGAATGTAACATACGATTTTTAGAAAGGTACCTCCATGTCACCTATGCAGAGCACGGGTTTGTATACGGCGAAACTGGCAAAATGTCACCCACCAATCTAACAGATGATTTTTTGAAATTTACCGCCCTGTCACTTATGCAGAGCAGGGTTTTTTTATACGGCAAAACTGGCAAAATGTTACGCACCAATGTAAAAGATGATTTTTTTAAAATTTACCGCCCTGTCAGTTATGCAGAGCAGGGGTTTGTATATGGCAAAACTGGCAAAATGTCACCCACCAATGTAACAGATGATTTTTTTTCCCCATAAGTGGGGAAAATTTGCCTTCCTCTGGATCAACTTGTAGGAAACAGGCCGAACTGGATGGACAAATGTCTTTTTTCGGTCTTACTGTATATACTATGCTACGATGTTTTGGAGATTTACCTTCCTGTCCCTTATGCAGAGCAGGGGTTTGTATATGGCAAAACTGGCAAAATGTCACCCACCAATGTGCAAAATGTCACTCTACCAAAAAAAAAATTAGACTGATATCCCTGGCAGGCTGGCACACATGCAGATCACATACCATTTCAAGGACATTGCAGTTGCTAAAATGGCTGCCGACCCCACCTCAGTAACAGATGGATTAAAAATTATTTTGCAGTATCACTGTGCTCAGGGCTGGGTACAAATATGTAGCATAGCGCCCTCAACAATTGCTGCAGTTTGAAGATTTAACATCACCAAGTTTAACAGATTTCTTCCCGAATCTCTCCCTGAGAGCACCAGCAGCAACCTGTCCCTACACTAAGAGCAGCAGAGTGATGTGCGGCGCTACATGACTCCAGCTTAAATAGAGGCTGGGTCACATGCTGCACTTAGGCAATCCCAACCATGCCAATAGAAGGCATGTCTGTGATGTCTTCTTAGGACAAAGTAGTGAAACGCTTGCTGTTTGGCTGCCCTGCAGCCTTTCAAAAATCGGGAAGAAATTCCTGAACAATGAACCCAAACCCGAACTTTTACGGAAATGTTTGGGTTTGGGTCCGGGTGCGGAAAACCGTAAAATGATGCTTTGGACAGGATTTTATATATAAACAACCATTACCACCTTCCCTATATTTAGATTTTTTTTTTAATGAAAACTTGAGTACATGCCATGCACCAGACTTATAATGTGATTTATGCTCTATTCCTGCTGTCTAGACAATCTAGAAAAGGGGACGTAAATAAGAGGATCTTTGAGTAGAACCAAAGGGGGCTACAGAAGGTTGCAAAGGTAGCAGTCACCTGAGGGAGCCCAAAAGCCCTTCTTTCATCTGAGAAAACATCAGTATTATAAATGGTACATGGTAGGTGGGAGCCCCTGGTAGAAATTTTATTTGGCAGGCCATCTAAGTTACACCTTTATTTTCAGCTTTCTATTGAATGCTTTCTTTCTAGACATTGAAGATTTTCAAGTGCTGATAAATTTCTATGAACATCATTTCCAATAAAATCATACTGCAAATTTACTAATATTGTCTAAAAGTAAAACAGTGTAAACTTAAGGGCCCTTTATACCGGCCAAGAATTGAACAGATCATCGCTAACGAGCAATCATAGTAACTCTCATTAGAGATGATCTGATGGTGTAAATGTAACAAGCGACAGGAGCGGCAGGGGCAATATTCGAATTTACGATATTTCGCAAATATTTGGGTGAATATTCGCCATATATTCGAAAATTCGCAAATTCGTAATCTCCAGTCATAATTTTCTTGATTGTGAAAATTTGCATATAAAAATTTGCATATAAAAAATCGCATAAAATTCGCATAAACTGGTATTTTAAAAAAAATGAATATTCGTGATTGCGAATATATTTCGCGATATTCTTAATATTTACGAATTTTCGAAGTGTCAATATTCGCGATTAAAATTTGCAGTTCGAAAATTCGTGATCAACACTATTCATTGGGTGATTGGGTCGTTTATGCAGCACAAGTGACAGATTGTGCTGTGTAAACACCATCTGCTGCCGGGAAACAACAAGACAGTATGGGGAAGAGACATGGCATTAGTGATCCTTCCTCCCGATACTCTGAAAGAGCTGGAGGAGATCAGTGAATGTAAATGCAGCGGTCTCCTTCACTAGTGATCAGCAGATTGTCAGGAAGGAGCGCTTCCTACCCAACAATCTACTAGATCATCGTCCTGTGTAAAGGGACCTTTAGACAGACAGTCTTAAAAAGCACCATTTTTATCAAAGTGGATGATGCTGGATGATAAAGCTGTTGTATCTTTAGGGTCTCTCGTCTAAGTTTTCTCCACCTACTGTGGGTGCATTTTGTGGCACACAGAAACACTTTTAAGCCACACGCTTCCCTGCAAAGTCATGCCCCCTTTCCGCTAAGCCATTCTCCTTTATTGGATGATGCATAAAAAAGGGTGTCTAAAACACTTGAATAATGCAGTGTAAAGCATGTACGCCAATTTTTGGCCCAAATTGCACCAAAAAACTACCGCATGTTCAATAATATATCTGCCCCATTATTTGCACATAAACATTCTGCTTTGCTAAATTTGTCCTGTCTTTGGTAGAAAGTGGGGGCTCTACCTACTGTTACCAGTATGGCCAGGTGAACACCTAACGGCTCACCCGATGCCGAACAGTAAAGAAAAAAATAAAATAAGAGGGCACTCAAACACCCTTAGTATATGGATTCATCAAACAATTTGTCCTGTCTTTGTATCCATTGCTATAAATTTTGTTGTGTTAAAAGACACCTTGAGATTTGAAACTAAGGTGCATGCTCTTGCAGACAAAAAAAAACACATTTATATAGAATCAACCTTAAAAATATTCACCTGCCAATCCCATAATCTCTTCTGAAGTATCTGAACGTGTATTTGTTCTATTAGACATATATCCCTAACAGGGATTTTTTTTTTTTTTGTTATTTTTAAAAGTTAATGCATCTAAACATAGAAAAAACAAGTCTTAAAACCCGAAATAGATTTTCAATTCATGTAGAGAGATGACTTAAAATAGATTAAATAGAAGCAAGCAGCATTTTTCATTCCTATAAAGTGAGGAACAGTCTCCTTTTCCCTGCAAAGCACGGGTATTTCTTTCATTAGTGAAACATGCAGAAGCAAATACAATGACTTTGCCTCACAAAGACGTGTCAAAGGCATATAGTCATTGTTGGCCGCTTGTTAGGAGAGGCTCATTTCTAGAGAGAATAAAGCTGACAATAGTAATTGTAGCCACAATTGTCCTGCATTGTATTGTTTGTACATTATATTGTTGGTTTCATTGTGGTTTAACCACATGCAGAAGAAACATAACCGGTCTTCTTGCCATGTTCAGTGGTTTTAGAAATCTAGATTCTCCTGTTGATTAAGATACAAGTTTTTAAAGAAAAAAACATACCAATGTGCATTTCTATGAAACTCCAGTGAAGCAGTATTTATTTCCTTACTTTTATTCATGGCATTTTTCTTCTCACATAAAACAGATAATTTCATACTTTCAGACTACATAGTAACATAATTTATAAGGCTGAAAAAAGACATCTTTCCATCCCGTTCAGCCTCTTAACCTGCAAGTTAATCCAGAAGAAGGCAAAAAAAATTCCTTCCCGACTCCAATCAGGCAATCAGAATAACTCCCTGGATCAACAACCCATCTCTAGTAGCTATAGCCTGTAATGTTATTACACTGCAGAAATACATCCAGGCCCCTCTTGAACTCTTTTAGTGAACTCGCCATCACCAAAACCTCAGGCATAGAGTTCCATACTCTTACTGCTCTTACCGTAAAGAATCCTCTTCTATGTTTGTGTACAAACCTTCTTTCCTCTAGACACAAATTGGTAATTAACTAAAATTCCAGTTTAAGCCAGAAAAAAACAATGATATGGAAATGATATGACAGTCTTGTATTAATAGATAGAAACACAATGCTGTCACAGTTTTATGGGTTTTATTTTTATAGCATTTCCTATGTGATAAAACTGTCCTGTAACCTTCATACTTCGGATCAGTACAATTACAATGATACCACATTTACATAGTTTTTTACATAGTTTTTCTTGAGTTTTAATTAGTTTTTATTGATTCTATTTTGGAGTGTGTATGAGGAAGAGAGGAAGGCAAAAAAACCCTGTGAGGTAGAGCCAATTTTCCCCACTTAAGGGGAAAAAAATTCCTTCCCGACTCCAATCAGGCAGTCAGAACAACTCCCTGGATCAACGACCCCTCTCTAGTAGCTATAGCCTGAAATATTATTACGCTCCAGAAATACATCCAAGCCCCTCTTGAATTCCTTTATTGTACTCACCATCACCACCTCCTCAGGCAGAGAGTTCCATAGTCTCACTGCTCTTACCGTGAAGAACCCTTTTCTATGTTTGTGTACAAACCTTCTTTCCTCTAGACGCAGAGGATGTCCCCTTGTCACAGTCACAGTCCTGGGGATAAATAGATGATGGGAGAGATCTCTGTACTGACCCCTGATATATTTATACATAGTTATTAGATCTCCCCTCAGTCGTCTTTTTTCTAAAGTGAATAACCCTAATTTTGATACCCTTTCAGGGTACTGTAGTTGCCCCATTCCAGTTATTACTTTAGTTGCCCTCCTCTGAACCCTCTCTAGCATAGACTCCAATGTCTTAGCATTGGTGTGTATGAGCATTTCACTATGTTTCTATGAAGTCCTGCCACAGGCAGGATCTCAATAGGAACATAGCTCCAGCAACCTTGGATCATTCAGGAGAATCGAGGCTGCCGCAGGGAATGAATAGCTTACCTTATTGTCACTAGGGAGAGCCATTCCAGCCTCGGAAGCACTGCACTTCTGAGTTTTTGGCTTTCAGATGTCATGGTAAAATATTATCGCCGGTCACAGACATTAGCCTCAGGTATCTGTGCTAGCAATTGAGTGCCATATTTAAATATCTGACTTCTGCATTAAATTTGTGGTTGGTAGTTGAAAATAGTGATGAGCAGCATAGGCAATATTCGAATTTGCGATATTTCGCAAATTTTTGGCCAAATATTAGCTATAAATTCGCAAATTTGAGAATTCATGATCTTCAGTCATTATTTACAGGATTGCGAAAGTCGGCAATGTAATATATTCGCGATAAAAATTAGCGATTAGAATATTCGCTATCAACACTAAGGACTAGGCAACTTTCCTATTGGTTGCTAGGGCTGTTGCTAAGTGCCGATATTCACGATAAATTCGCAAATACGAATATATAGCACTATATTCTAAATATTCGCAAATTCTCAAAATGATATTTGCGATTAAAATCGCGATTCGAATATTCATGCACAACACTAGTTGAGAAGGTGGTTAAAGGGGTTTTCCAACACTTTTTAACTGATGACCTGTTCTTTTTTTAATTTTTAATTTTAAGACAGTTGTCCAAGATTTTTAATGATCTTTGACAATCCTTTTAAGGAATAGTTTTTCCCCTAGTCCAGATTTTAATGGAAAACATCATTTGTATGTTTAACATGGTTTTACATGATACGCACAGAATTCATACAAGTCAAATGCTATCTACCTTACAGAGTGCATGCTGTGTAAAAACATAAGAAGCCATTTATAGCTCACAAAACTGCTGAAGCACAGTGTAAAAACCTTTTAATGACATCACTTTTCTGTCAGCTAAATGCACCTTAGCGAAAAACTGAATAGGTTTAAAGATGACAAAATGGCATTTGTGCAGCAGGAAATCATACACCGTGTGATGGAAGTATCAGGCACAAGAAAGTCATAACTGCAGACAATACACAGTGCATGGCCACCATGGGATTGGCAGACCTATAGTGGGTGTATATGGAATGTTTAACTTGCCTAAATAATCTCAAAGTACGATCACTGCATTACATTATTCATTTTCTGTGGACTTTTGTGTCCAATATACAGGTATAGTAAGGCTGTATTTGTCATGTAACCCTTTGGGTTCTGTATGTATATCTAAATGGAGATAATGCAGTATGATTTATATGAAACATAGATAGTTGCTATTGCATCTAGAAAAAGTCTGTAAATAAAAACAGTTGTAGCATTATTATAAGAATTTCATTTTACATGAGTACTCATCTTCGTTTAAGTAATCTTTATACAGTATGAATATCGGTTCACAGTGGTGTCATAGTTTTAATGTGTCATGCTTCTGTTGTGGTTCCTTTGAAAAACAGAACCCATACCATGATGCTAATGTATATACATGCATATTTTTCTCTCCTGAGATCTTCTTCTTGGGTTTATAAAAGGATTTTACTAATGCCACTACATGCCATAATTTGGAAATGTAATGTGACACTTTTAAAGGGGTTTTCTAGCCTTTTTTAAAAGATTACCTATCCTCAGAATAAGTCATCAATAGCTGATTAGTGGGGATCTGACATCCCGTGCCAGCACTGATCAGTGTTTCTGAGTAGTTCCATTGCAGGAAGTTGGTGCTGGGACTTGTAGTGGACAGTGTGGACTCGTATGAATTCTGTAGATATCATGTAGCACTCATACCTGAAACATTGCTCCCATTCACTTGAGTGCTGCAGTGATGAGTGACGTCCGACTTCTGGTGACAAGTCTACACAGAACACCTGATCAACAGAGGTGTGGGGTTTCATGCTCCCGTTGATCAGCTAATGATGGCCTATTCTGAAAATAGGCCATAACTTGAAAAAGGCTGGACAATGCGTTTGACATACTGACCTCCAAGCATTACTGTGATATATGTCCGACTCAGCTGTTGCTGCTACCCCAGTCTCCTTTCTATCACTAACAGGCATGTCATGCTGCTTTTGTACAGGAATTGATTGCTACACCAACCAGGAGGTCCAGTAATGACATTTATAACTCTAGGTTGTACAATAACATAAGATCAGTGTCTGCTGACCTACACACACACTGACACTGGTCGTCCCTCAACTCCCAACTTCTACCTTTCAGTTGCAACAGTCCCTGCTGCTCTCTTGTAGCTGTGCTACCATAGTGATGAGCGGCGGGGGCAATATTCAAATTTGCAATATTTTGCGAATATTTGGGCGAATATTCAGGCGAATATTCGCCATATATTCGCAATATATTAGAGCATTTGTGATCTCCAGTCATTATTTTCTTGATTGCGAAAATTCTCAATCAACACTACTCCTAAAATCAAAGATTGCAGCCTTCTCATTGGCTCACAAGCTAGAAGCAGGGAGGGATCATGTGTACTGTTTAAAAAAATCTCAAATATTTGAAATTACGAATAGATATCACTATATTCTATATTCTATATTCGCTAATTCTTGAAGTGCAAATATTCACGATAAAAATTCGCAATTCGAAGATTCGTGATCAACACTAATCTCTAACCCTGGTCTCAGTCTTCTTATCTTTCTTTAGATGCTACTCTCCTTGGTGACTCTCCTCACAGGGATCTCCCCACAATCATTCCAGACTCTCCTTTCATAACTCTCTATAACAGTTCCTCACAGCCCTACATTCTGTCAGCGCCAGGCTCTGCCGTCTCCTTTCTACAGTGTCTGAAACAGGCTGTCTGAGCATGCTCAGTGCACTCAGTCACATATAGTAATGTATTCACTCTACATAGATACTGTAAATGCATAACTTAAAACCAACTTTAATTATATATCAAACGTAGTAAACAATGGAATACAGGTTATGGAAAGGCTACAGTAAGTACTACAGACATGCTTACCTCTCTTATATCCACTGCACGAACTAACCAGTTTGACTTATCTCTAAGGACATTATCCTAGCAGCCGCCCTGGTTTTCACCTGGGATCTGGTCTTTGTTGCAGGGGGGCCACCAGACCACCATCTCTTTAAATAGTCCTGATGTAGTCGATGACTGACCCACAAGGCCAGAGATACAGGTGAGAAACAAAAGCAATATAAGTAGTACATTAACTGGCTGAGGTTTGAACAGGCATTGTAGAACCAAACCAAGAAACAAGTCTAAGGTCTGGGAAGGCAGCAGTATCCCCCCAAACATGATATAATACATGAGATGTACCACAAAATGATTACATTAAAAATACAACTCACCTCTCAAAAAACAAGCCCTGTTTACAGCTGTCTAAAGAAAAAAAAATAGAAAAAAACTTTAAAGCATGGAGATGAAAAAATGTTAAATATATCTGTGTCCTTAAAGGGGTTGTACAGGCAAGTTTATATGGATGACCTATCATCAGGATAAGTCATCAATATCTGATCGGCGGGGGTGCCGGGTTTTGGAATCCCGCCGATCAGCTGTTTGAAGAGGAGGCAGCACTCATTACAATGCCCGTCCACTTAAATGGAGCGAGTACTTGTAACTACACTTCACCACCGCTGCAAGGGAAATAATGTGCAGCGTAATGAAAAGGAAGCAGTGCTCAAATGTAGCACCGCCTCCTCTTCGAACAGCAGGGGTACTGGGTGTCGGACCCGGCCGATATTTATCACATATATTGAGACGAGGTCATCAATATATACTGCCTGCACAACCCCTTTAAGCACCAATCTAGGCTGCTTCCTGAAAGGGTTATAAACTTTGAGACGTGAGTAAGAGGCTCTTTTATTTCTTTACCCTTGTCCTTATGCTCTGGTAAAGCATGTGAATATCATGGAGGAGAGTCCATCTCAGGACCTCCTATATTGACCAAGTACTGTTACTTTGGTGGACTTGGCTTGGCCACCTATTGCACAGAACTAACTACATCTTCCTCTAGAAACCTCAGCCGACTGCCCATTTTTTCTGAAACCTGATCTCTAAAGATTAACTCATTTCAAGGTCATTATACATTATAATAAGTACCAAATAGTTTTAACCAACTTAATTTAGATAGTTGACAAATTTTCCCATATGCTGATGTTACCTACTGTAGACCTTGCAATCATGTTGCCTGCAATAAAACAATGTTTTTATCACTTGAAATATGTTGTCTGGAACTAGTAGTTATTAGCTAAGCAAATCATATTCTATTACATTTGCCTAGTTTGTATAATCACATATCACCTTGTAAACAATGCGCTAAATCTGGAAACTATTCTTGAGCTGTTGGAAATTGTTCTTAAGAACATCTCTGTACGGGCACTGGTTCCAGAAGTACCTGCATGCTAAAACTAAATAAATCCTTCATTTTTGCATCTGCTGGTTCAGCCTTTCCTTACCACGTTCCATCACTCAAGCTTTATCCCCATTTCTATCATTTTACATATAAGGAGATAAAACCCATTCAATATATGTTTTAGTTTTCATAATTGTCTTAATAAATCAGCTTGCCATGTAGAAGTTAAAGCCACAGCCATCAATACAGTACATTACAATGTCTCATGTGTTATATTAGACATTATCATCCACATTCTGAACCATTATCTCGCTCCAGTTCCTTTATGCTGAACTGGGTTAAATACAACACCTACTTATCATTTTTTGTGAAGTGAATTGTTCTTGTGAATGATTTTTCACACTGCTACAGTATTTTATTACAGGGAAGTCTTGAGATATAAATCAAACAACAACCTAAATTCCCAATAGCTTGAAAGGTGAAGATGAGTAATTTACACTTCACTTATCCAAAAGTTAATCAGACACTTTTTCTTCACTTTCTTTGCACATTTTTCTTTTAGAATTGGAGGGTATTTCTACAACATCTAATTTATTACTGGGCAGTGACAACAAATAACCATAGAAAAAATTTGAGAACTTTTTGGGCTGTTTTTATTCACATTTATTTTATTTATGAATAAGAAGGTGTTAGGAATGGGATGGATATAAGTACACTTTGTTGTACTTTATTGAAAATGAAAAATTGACTGCACTTCACTGCATATTTCTATAATACAGCATCTAGTGAACCATGGTCAGATTCATTCGGAATAGGACAGTGTATGTTCATAACTAGGCTTTAGCAAATCAACCTTTGGATCATAGATCCGAAGTCGATTCATTCAAATACTTAGAACTGGCTGGTACCTTGGTACCAAAGCCTAGTTCTGATTGCTATTTTAAATTGTTTTACAATACGCAAATATGCATACAGTAGGAATTAACCAAAATCTTGCCCGAAGGCAAAACGAACTTGTGGCTCCATGGAGCCAATACATTTTAATGCTGTATGCTGTATGGAGAAAGCATTAAAATGTATGTATTTGAGCGAATTGAGTTCTGTCTTTAATCTGATGGTTGATTACCTTAAGGATACTTTCATACTAGCGTTAATATTTTCCGGTATTTAGATATGGGGACAAAACATAACTGAACAGAACGGAATGCTCCAAAATGCATTCTGTTCCATTCTCATACCGGAGAGCAAACCACTGCATGCTGTGGTTTGCTTTCCATCCTGACACAATCAAAAACTGATCCGTCACCCATTGACTTAAATGGAGTTCATGACAGATACATCTTGGGTATGTTAAAGATAATACAACCGTATCAGTTCATAACTGATGCAGATGGTTGTATTATAAGTAACGGAAGCGTTTTTGCTGAACCCTGCTGGATCCAGCAAAAACGCTAGTGTAAACGTAGCCTAAGCCTATTCATAATGATACCACATTCTTGATGCAGCCAAAACCAGGTGTGGATCACATAGGGGAGAAAGTATAAAAGAGTTACAACTTCTCTTTTTTTAATAAATTTCTGGCTTTCACTTCCAAAACTGCATGCAGAAACCTGACCATGTGGCCATACACATTATATAACAGTTAAAAGTATCTAGAAATGCTTTTCTTTATGTAGTTATGGTGCTAGGTGTGGTCAGATATGGTAAGATACAAAGTTATGGTACTCATCTGTGGTAAATATCATAGCTTATAGATTTCTGTTTGACCAACTATCTTATGTGCATGTGCACTAACTCTGCCACAACAGATTTTACTGGTGGAAAAATAGGATCAGGAATTAATTTACTTTGTTCTCAGTGGAAATACACTACTGAGTATGCATGTGTATGGGGAGTTTGTTCAGAATAGTTGTTACCCAACAGACATTGAATGTATATGGTCACCTGAAAAGAGGGTTAAACATAAACTCTTCAAAAATATAAAACACCAAGTAAATGCATTAACTGTGGATCAGTAAGGCTAGAATGTACAAACATAGTGGACATCATGAGGACTCTGCAACCCATGAAACTAATTTGTTCTTTTCAATACTTATTATGTCTTCACTATGCAAAGTGCCAGGTTGATACCCAGAAAAGCCAGTCTGCATGTTTCACCTGTAGGGACCCTTTTTTCTTTGAATTCGGCTTGGTCTTGGTGTTTTACTAGCCCAATGACTGCATGGAGGCTCTCTGGTAACTTCAGTAATGTAGGTGGTTTTTTTTGTTGTTGTTTTTTTTTTTTTTTTTTTAGAAATCTTACATATTCTTCTCTGATTAGATAAGTGCTATATTTTCCAGAATATAATATAGACTTTTTAGAAAAAATAAATCTTGCTGCAAACATGTTTGGTTCATAGTCTGGAGCCAAAGGGGCCCAACTGTGTCAGACCTTCCTGACTGCTTCCATAGGCCAGATTCAGACAAGTATTCTGATGTCCGTCTGTCTGTGAGCAAGGGGTTATGGCCACCACGTTTCCCAGACTTGTCCACAAATTTTATCTGGGGGGAAATATAAAACAGAAAGTGTCCGCTAACAATCCACATCCACTGGATGAACGCAAGGAAAACACTTATACAAAGTATAATTTATTTATTTTTTATAAGAGAATTCTGTGCCAGCTAATAAAAAAATTAAAATAAAAGAAAACATCTTGGATAGGCCCTTAAATGGGTCTGTATGTTATGCAAGGAAGCGCAAGGAAATTCGGCTTTTGGGTATTTTGGGTGGAGCTAAATTGTGAGCAGCCATGTAAAACCTAAAGGTACTCATTGGAATTTGGGCCCCTTTGCGCATCTTGCCTGCAAAAAAGTGTCACACATGTGGTATTGCCGTACTCAGAAGAAGTAGGGCAATGTGTTTTGGGGTGTATTTTTACATATACCCATGCTGGGTGAGAGAAATATCTCTGTAAATTGACAACTTTATATAAAAAAAATTTAAAAGTTGTCGCTTACAGCGATATTTTTTACACAAAGTATGGGTATATGTAAAAATACACCCCAAAACACATTGCCCTACTTCTCCTGAGTACGGCGATACCACATGTGTGACACTTTTTTGCAGCCAAGATGCGCAAAGGGGCCCTAAAACCAATGAGTACCTTTAGGATTTCACAGGGCATTTTTACGCATTTGGATTCTCACGCTTTAGGGCCCCTAAAATGCCCCTAAATACCCCACAAGTGACCCCATTTTGGAAAGAAGACACCCCAAGGTATTCCGTGAGGGGCATGTCGAGTTCACAGAAGTCTCATATTCCACTAACTTTTGATAAAAAAATAAAATTTTACATGAGCTCACCATACCCTTCACGGAATACCTTGGGGTGTCTTCTTTCTAAAATGGGGTCACATGTGAGGTGTTTGTACTGCCCTGGCATTTGAGGGTCTCCGCAATCATTACACGTATGGCCAGCATTAGGAGTTTCTGCGATTCTCCTTATATTGAGCATACGGGTAATGAGATTTTTTTTTCCCGTTCAGCCTCTGGGCTGAAAAAAAAAATAAAAATGAACGGCACAGATTTTTTAATTCGCATCGATCAGTGTGGATGAAAAAATCTCTACCAAAATCAGTGACTGCGGTTCGGTGGGCTGGGCGCTAACTACCTAACAAGTAGCTAACTAACTGGCGGTGATAAGGGACCCTTATGCCCCATTCACACATCCGCAATTCTGTTTGCGGAACGGAATTGCGGACCCATTCATTTCTATGGGGACAGACTTTGTCCCGCTTAGATCCGGAATTACGGATCCGCGCTTCCGGGTCTGCACTTCCGTTCCGCAAAAATATAGAACATGTCCTATTCTTGTCCGCAATTGCGGACAAGAAAAAGCATTTTCTATATAGTTCTGGCAATGTGCGGATCTTCAAAATGCGGAAAGCACATTGCCGGTGTCCGTGTTTTGAGGATCTGTGGATCCGCGGATCCGTGGATCAGATCCGCAGATCCGTGGATCCACCGATCCGCAGAACACATATGGACGTCTGAATGGAGCCTTACAAGGGGTGTGATCAATGACAGGGGGGTGATCAGTGACAGGGGGGTGATCAGGGAATCTAGATGCGGTTATCAAGGGGTTAACAAGGGGTTAATAAGTGAGGGGAGAGGTTAGTGTAGTGTTTGGTGCAACTTTACATAGCTACCTGGTCCTCTGGTGGTTGATCCCAGCAAATGGGACCACCAGAGGACCAGGTAGCAGGTATATCAGACGCTGTTAACAAAACAGCGTCTGATATACCTGTTTGATGCGATTTATTTCGCATCTACAGCCTGCCAGCGATTGATCATTGCTGGCAGGCTGTAGTAGAACTCCTGAGACGCACGGCACTGTGAACACGCACGCGCGCGTTCACAGGAAGTCTCGCGTCTCGCGAGATGACGCGCCGATGCGTCAACCCAGAACTACAGGACCGCCCGCCGGACGCATCCGTGCATTAGGCGGTCCTGTAGTGGTTAAAGAGGACCTTTCACCACTCCTGACATGACTGTTTTATTATATTCATGCATTCCCCACGTACTAACAATTCTGGAGCATCTATTCTTATGTCTGTATGTTGTCCTATTCCTCTATTATTTCTACTAGAATGTATGAATAATTGATAACTGTCTGCAGTAAGGGTACAAAGGGGAGGTAACAAGTTGGGGTGTGTACCTGCACAGTCTGAAAATGGCAGCACTGATTGGATAGAGTGAGTCTGTGCAGGTACACACCCCCAACTTGTTACCACCCCACTGTACCCTTAGTGAAGGCTAATAGCAATTCATTCATAACTTCTAGTAGAAATAATAAAGGAATGGCATAACATAGAGCCATAAGAATAGATGCTCCAGAATTGTTATTACATGGGAAATGCATGAAGCTATTAAAACAGACATGTCAGGAGCAGTGAAAGGTACTCTTTAAGTAAAATTCTTGCAACTTACTACATAAAGTTTTGCATCAGGTATCCCAGTAACGCCTCGTTCACATCTCACAGCAGGCTGTTCCCGCACAGAGATCTCACAGATCTGATGTTCACTGCCGGATCATAAATGCTGGATTTTGGCTGCACTTAAACTTCTGAATGCAGAAGTTTTCTTCTGGCCAAAGCCCAGCATTTTTGCCAGAAATCGTCTGGACCACCGACGGACCCCATTGCCGTCAATGGGGATCTCAAGGTGAAGTAGAGCATCTGGCAATGCCAGATCCGTGAGATCCAGTGGACTGCTCTGTGCCTAAACAGCCTGTTAGATTCACAAACGGAAATCTGAACGAGGCCTAACTCACAGCTGATTCCCTAAACTGCTGAAACACCTCGCTCTTTTAATACTTTATGATGCCATACGAGAAATAAGCAGTATTTCCTCCCTCTGTCTGACTGTGGCTCCTCATTTTCCTTAAATTCTGGAGATTTGATATATAGATATTTTTCTGTAGATGCAATCTGCTGTCATCTGTATAATAATCCTATTATTACCACATTTATCTGCTTGAAAGTTTCTCTCTGCTGCTGTTCTCTAATAGCAAAAAATAAAAATCAACTCGACTTCTGCTCTCATTCAATGGAAGGTTCAAGTGATTCACTGATGAGAAGCAACCAAAATACCCATAGGTGTTAGCTGTAGCACCTCTGTACGTGACACTGAACATGGCGGCTTCATGGAGCTATTTAAGTAAGAGGAGACAAAAATAAATCATTTTACACATAACTGTTTTCTGGCTGACAAAAGACAGAGATACTCTGTAGCTCCCAGCTAAATATTCCATATGTTCAATGGATTGGCTGTGCACCTATAAATCTAAGGGACAACACTGAGAAATCCTTAAGAGACCTTTCATTTCCTCCCGTCCTAGCAAAGGTTAAGAGACCAGATGACAGTGGCTGCAGGGAATGAAGAAGAGCGGCTGCACCGCACCGGCAGGTATGTACTGTCCAGCTTAAGTCTCTCTTTTACCTCTCCTGGGATGAATGACTGGAGACATCAAGGCTGGATGAGAGCACAAGTCTGTACTAATTCAGAGAACATTGATTCGCTCAGCGTACGGAGAGAAAGAAGGGGAATTAAACTGGGTCACAGAACAAACTAGATATTTTTTTCCCCCTGCTATTCTATTACAACTCCTATTCTACCAACAACTGATAAATTCAATTTAGCTTGCTTCATACAATATGTTTTCAAGCTGCTTCTTTGCAATTCCTGACATTTTTTGAAATCCTCACTTAATGCCCTGTGAGAAGTGAGATGGAATGGAGTCTCCTCATAAAGATCAGATTGTTGTGATTTGTCATGTCAGCTACAGAAACCTGATTATCTGCACAAGTCTTTACTAAAGATCATCCAGCCAGAAAATACAAGATAATGCACATAATGGCATAATATCTTAGCCTGACGCAATGTTTTTTCCGGATGGTATTAGGGATAGGGCCATAGAGGTTACATTAGAAAACAGTCCAGGACCATACTCTTTGGGGCTACATAGGAGAACGGAAGCAAGCTATGCAAGCAGTCAAATATATATATATATATATATATATATATATATATATATATATATTGTGGGAACATTCTGCATACTATCTGATGGACAAATATATTTTATGATGATCTGTCAGCTCTCCTGATTTGTCTTTTTTTGCAAATAATTATATTTCTCATATTAATGTTGAGGTTGCTGTTCCTCTGTTATACCTCCAAAAATAATTTGACAAGTGGGTATCCCTACACACTCTGCCTTTTTTTTTTTACAATCAGTGCTTACGCCTTGTTCACATTTCCACTGAAGTACTGCATGTTGTCCGTATTTTCAGCAGACAGCACAATGACCCATTGATTTGAATGTGTCTGTCCACATATCAGTTTTATTTACTGACCGTGGGCCAGTGAGGAAAATCACGGAGACATGCATTACTTTAGTCAGTGATGCAGACCAAAAACGCCCATTATAGTCTATGGGTCAGTGAAAAAAAACATGCATGGCATCTGTGATTCGTCCGTGTTTGGTCTGTTTAACACTGACCACTGGTAGGAGATCCTTTGAAAATGAACTTTCAGCTGAGCAGCGTCCATGGATTATGGATAACACACGGAAGGAAAAAAACAACTCACAGACCAAACACGAACATCTTCACATATGAGATACGGACTGATTTTTTTCACGGATGCAAAACGTACACTCAAAAGGGAACAAGGCCTTACAGTTTATGCTGTGAAGGGACACACTCCTCCAACAAGGAGAATGGTAACACTCAGTTGTCAATTTATTAATCTATTTCTAGGAGGAATAACAGAAAAGGTAATGCAGAATCGCTGCTTTATTATTGTTTGCTTTTTTATAATTTATCAAATTTCCTGGCCTCCCAAACATACATCCTTTCTGATCCTTTCATCCTCTGCTGCCTGAGATCACCAGAGTGGCTTGCTCTATTTCACAAAATCCTCACACAGGCCAAGAAACAGTAGTAACTAGAGAATCCAGGAGCAGGATTGCATTTGTGGAAGGAACAATTTTGTGCCAGTGACTATACCTGTAGGAGACAAAGCACAAGGCATTTAGCTGCTTAATCTACACTGCTTAGCATAAGCAATAGCAAATGTCAGGGCAGTGATATTGGAGGCAAAGTGGAATAATATGGTGCTAAATATGACAATTGTCTAGATTTTCCACCATATGTACATGATGAGTTATATGCATTTGAGTGCTTCAGTGGCTGCTGATCCCAATAATAATAAGGCGTAATATTTTATTTAATGCATTCCTGTCATTTAAAGTGACTTTTTACCATAAGCTGCCATGTGTGTACATGAGGAATAACTCTGTATCTGATCATTATATGACTTGTATTCTGCATTGTTCACTTTCTGCAACCTCCATATCTAATTGTCAGTGTTCCCTGAGACACTGGACAGAGACCAGCTGCTATGATGTCTTTCAGGCACAGCACCCATAACAAGAGGAGATCTTGCTCCCCTTTCCCTGTGTAGCACATCCTCAGAAGCAGCATCAGCATGAAGGACATTAGCCAGCCTTGCAGAGCTTTGTATCTGTGAATCCAGCACTGGAGGGAGATAGAAAACTCACTAGAAACTGCAGCAGCAACTGTGTGTGTCTCGCTACCTATCTCTCACTGTACAGCTGCTTCCTCTCTCTTCATAGACTTTGTCTGATCGCTGAGTATGGGTTTTAGCAGTGAATTGGGAAGGAATCATCAGTACAGGAGGCAGGGGAATAAGGAGAAGTGTCTCATTAGTGAATAAACCTACATTTTTTTAAATCGTAAGGTACATTACAGAGTTTGTTATATGAGCTTGATCTACGCAAAGTTTATTAAAACAACAAGGACCATTAAGGATTCAATCACTATTATTAGAGATGAGCGAAGTGTAATCTGTTTAATGATGTGATATACTCCATACTTATAACACACATGAAGCCCCTCAACAGAAAGGCTGGCTTTGGCGGTCATGGACAGCACTAACTGAATGTATTCACTATCGTAGGATTCATGTGGGAATATTTTTTTTTTTTTATTCTCTATTACTTGTTGCACTCGCTCTGACACTGATGCATTTACATAGCGAAATTACAAATCTAATTACTGTAACAAATCTGCACAGTATACATTTACAAATATTACCTCAATAGGACCTCGAGGGCAAATTACTGCATAACTGAATTTGAGACAAGCTGTGTTTACATGCTAATCATTGTTGATACCAATCTTTTTGAAGCTCTTTAGCTTAGTGGATTGATTGTCACTGAAATTGTTCATCTACCTCATATTCACTGTGGTATAAAAGAGTTTCATTAGGAATTCTGTTGAAAGCTTTTCTGCCTGGCTAATGTTCTCTGGAAGAATTATTCTAAAGCCTTAAAGGAATAGGGACACATTTTTTTATGATTCTTCATATATTAAATATAAATGTAAAATAAAACAAATTAAGACCAGATCTTGTTTTCCTCTTGATAACTATTTAGAGCTAAGTCCACATCATCGCTTTTTATTTCTGCTGTTCTGTAGAACAACGAAAATGGCAGAAGTGCTGGATCCGGCACACGACTGCAAATAACAGAGCAAGATAGACCCCTTTGACTTTTGTGGGGTTCATTGGAACTTACCATTTCACTGCCATTTTTAAAGGGACCTGCAACAGAGCCTCTGGCACAGATGTGAACATAACCAAATATGAACAGCAGATGCAGTTGATTTTATAATAATGACGTGTCAGAAAGTTTTAAAACTGGGAATAGATCCTATCTTCTCATTAACATTACAGATGCAGCTTCTGAGTGAGATTTTGAAATGTCATATCTCTATGCGTATAATTCAGATTGCTCTTGCTTATATCAAGGTTTATCCCTATGTCAGGGACAAGGTCTGTGACTTTCAGCAGGTAAATGCTTTAACCAAGCACTGCATATCACAGATATGTCAACTTAAAGGAACTTGCTTCTTATAGAACACTGATCAGATGTTTCCAATGGGGTTTTCACCTTTCCCCTGCTATCTCTTCCTTACAGATCACTTATTTATCCATCTAAGGAAGTTAGCCAACTGATGCATTTCTTGAGTCCTGATCATGCGGTTCCCCTGAACAGAGCATCAACATGAGCTGACACTTTTGCAGTGGGAGCTGGTGTAGAGGATAGAAGTGGTAGTGGCCCTGATGTAGTGTAGATGTGTCCTACCTCAGGCTGTCATTTCCTGGGGTCCGTTGCAGTGAAATTTATAGCACAGAAGAATGAGGCCAAAGTTGAACATAACAAAGTCCTTTTCACTAAGTGCAACATAGATCTTCAAAAACATACAGTAGCAGTTGTCTATATTGCAATTCTTCTCTGACACCAGCTGAGTAGATATGATGGCAGAGTGGATGGCTGCAGTTCTGCACTTAGATGTTGCTAGTCTATTGGTTATCTAGTGATGAGGGTGTCTTTAGGCATATTCCCTCACTTCATAACAATGTCTGTAGAAGCTATGTTGCAGTTAACTCTGCCATCTGGGATCCCTGCGTGCTCCATAAACTGCTCCCCTACTCCAGAGTTAGTGTTCTATGAGCTGCTTCCCTACTCCTTTCTAATATCAGGACAGGACCTCACTTGTCCCTCTCTGCCTAACTCAGACTAGAGACTGAATTAACTAACTAACTAGTCAGCCGAATCCACTCTCTCAGGAGGGGTGGAACAGGGTGGTTAAACCCTGTTACAGCCAGACATTGCCAACCAATACCTCCTGCTGCTGGATAAGATGACATAATACAAGTGACATACATAACATTACATATAACTGCATATGAAACATATGAAATACAGTGATTAAAGAACACACTAGTAATACATCAAACTCTGGTGCATTACACTTTTACAATAGCAAAGGCACATGGATTTCAGCATGCTCAGAAATGTTTCACAAAGCAGTAAACCTTAGCCAAATTATAGCAGTGGACATAGATTATGGAATGTTTCGGCTGCCCATCCACTAGCTTTTTTGAGGCAGAAATGCCATTAGTTTATTCCCCATGAATGAAAATACTTCCTGGGATTCCCCAGCAATAATTAGATTGGATATCATTGGTCTAAGGTCACCAGACCAGATCTCTCATTAGATCATGGTAACGCCCTGAAGGGGAGCATGTATGCCCAGATAGGATCAATATCGACTTTGTCAGAATGCACCAAATATATTTGCTTCAAAAGACTGCAGCACCAATGTAATTTTCTGTCTTCACTATAAATGGTTATGTGCTTATTTGTGCATCTTCTTCATTAAATGACAAGTCTGCAAACAAGACAAAGATTTGAGCCATTTGCTGAAGTCCCATAGCAGTGACTAGTCAGTAAGCCTCTCATGCATGGCCTCGCCTCCATTCACTGCTTGGGGACCTCTGAAAATAGTCGGGCCAGCAATTGACTATTTTTGGAAGTCCCATAATGGTGAATTGAGAGGAGACTGTGGATGCACGTTTTGAGACGTTCTTGGGATAGTGGTGGATCTAAGAGGTGGGACCCTCACCAACATGTATGACATATGCTATTGATAGACCATAAATGTCCAGAAATGAGATACCCTTTTAAGATAGCAGTATACATTTACATATTTAGTATGTTTGAAAAAATACATTTGTCCATCAAGTTCAATCAAGCGATAGGAAGGGATGTGAATTTAGTGAAGTGGTGTGTGTCTTTAACATATAAATAGCAGTTAGTAAATAGTAATGCAATGCTCTTTAATATTTAGATTTTATTAGTCTTTATTAATATGTATGCATTACAGATTGTAAATGTGACATGCTTTCAGATGTTGTGGTCTGAAAATTATTATGGCACAACATGAGAGCTCATTTGCTATATTGTATATTATATGTTTTTTTTTGACACCGGAGACATTTACTACAGACCCTTCACTGTGGCAGGACCTGTGGTAATCATACTTACCTGATTCTCACTGACTCTGCAAGTCCTCGATTCCCTGCACCAACATCCATTTTGACTCTGTCACATGACTGCCTGGCTGTAGCAGTGATGTGTCACCAATGCGTCAGGTCACTGGGTCATGTGACATATGGGTGACAAATCACTGCTGCGGCCAATCATTGGCTGCAGCAGTCACATGACCAACTCAAAATCGATTTTAATGCAGGGGGACCTGGGACCTGCGAAACAGTCAAGGATGCAGCAAGAACCTAGTGGCAGGGATTATATAAGGCTCTGGCCATGCGGGGGCGGTCTGTACAAAATGTCCTCTGGAGTGAACAATAGTGTTGCTCGTGAATATTTCATTAGCAAATTTTTATTGCGAATATTGGCAATTCGAGAATTCGCGAAAATCTAGAATTTAGTGCTATATATTCGTAATCGCGAATATTCTCGTTTATTTTTCATCAGTACTACTGCTTCTTGTGGGCCAATGAGAAGGCTAAATACAATTTTTATCTGGGGTACCACTAAAATATAACCTTTAATGATTCTATTAATATATGCTCAAATAATATCACAATTATCAACAGTGAGCCAGTGCCAACTCAGTGTCATAGGCACAATGTATTGTGCCACAACAATTCTGTGTAAACAAAATACAAACCAGTGAATGAATGGATAGGAAAGGATGCGGAGAGACAGGTCACTGGGTCTCTGACCCTATCACTCCCTATCGATCCACTAAGGCGCCTAGATATGCCCTGTTAAATCCCTTCTTGACAGGACAGTGATCGCCCAGTTTAATCAAGAAAAATAGAAAATGGGAAATAAACAGACTACAGGGAGTGCAGAATTATTAGGCAAATGAGTATTTTGACCACATCATCCTCTTTATGCATGTTGTCTTACTCCAAGCTGTATAGGCTCGAAAGCCTACTACCAATTAAGCATATTAGGTGATGTGCATCTCTGTAATGAGAAGGGGTGTGGTCTAATGACATCAACACCCTATATCAGGTGTGCATAATTATTAGGCAACTTCCTTTCCTTTGGCAAAATGGGTCAAAAGAAGGACTTGACAGGCTCAGAAAAGTCAAAAATAGTGAGATATCTTGCAGAGGGATGCAGCACTCTTAAAATTGCAAAGCTTCTGAAGCGTGATCATCGAACAATCAAGCGTTTCATTCAAAATAGTCAACAGGGTCGCAAGAAGTGTGTGGAAAAACCAAGGCGCAAAATAACTGCCCATGAACTGAGAAAAGTCAAGCGTGCAGCTGCCAAGATGTGACTTGCCACCAGTTTGGCCATATTTCAGAGCTGCAACATCACTGGAGTGCGCAAAAGCACAAGGTGTGCAATACTCAGAGACATGGCCAAGGTAAGAAAGGCTGAAAGACGACCACCACTGAACAAGACACACAAGCTGAAACGTCAAGACTGGGCCAAGAAATATCTCAAGACTGATTTTTCTAAGGTTTTATGGACTGATGAAATGAGAGTGAGTCTTGATGGGCCAGATGGATGGGCCCGTGGCTGGATTGGTAAAGGGCAGAGAGCTCCAGTCCGACTCAGACGCCAGCAAGGTGGAGGTGGAGTACTGGTTTGGGCTGGTATCATCAAAGATGAGCTTGTGGGGCCTTTTCGGGTTGAGGATAGAGTCAAGCTCAACTCCCAGTCCTACTGCCAGTTTCTGAAAGACACCTTCTTCAAGCAGTGGTACAGGAAGAAGTCTGCATCCTTCAAGAAAAACATGATTTTCATGCAGGACAATGCTCCATCACACGCGTCCAAGTACTCCACAGCGTGGCTGCCAAGAAAGGGTATAAAAGAAGAAAATCTAATGACATGGCCTCCTTGTGGTTTATCATCAAATGTGAGATTTACAAGGAGGGAAAACAGTACACCTCTCTGAACAGTGTCTGGGAGGCTGTGGTTGCTGCTGCACGCAATGTTGATGGTGAACAGATGAAAACACTGACAGAATCCATGTATGGCAGGCTTTTGAGTGTCCTTGCAAAGAAAGGTGGCTATATTGGTCACTGATTTGTTTTTGTTTTGTTTTTGAATGTCAGAAATGTATATTTGTGAATGTTGAGATGTTAAATTGGTTTCACTGGTTAAAAATAAATAATTGAAATGGGTATATATTTGTTTTTTATTAAGTTGCCTAATAATTATGCACAGTTATAGTCACCTGCACACACAGATATCCCCCTAAAGTAGCTAAAACTAAAAACAAACTAAAAACTACTTCCAAAAATATTCAGCTTTGATATTAATGAGTTTTTTGGGTTCATTGAGAACATGGTTGTTGTTCAATAATAAAATTAATCCTCAAAAATACAACTTGCCTAATAATTCTGCACTCCCTGTAAGGTACTCAAATAAACATGTTAAAATGGGGTACGTGACTTGTATTCCCCATCAAAATCTGTCCCAACGCGTTTCCTTGGCTGTCGCCGGTTCATCAAAGGACCATACTATATGAATCCTTCAAAAAAGGTTGCTAGGTGCATCAATATTGAGCTCAATGCATAAATATTAAGTACACCAATGATAAACTGAGTACTTAGATGCAAAATGTACCAATGCTGAATACACAAGGGCAAACAATGTTGCCAATATAAGTTGGAGTATATAAACACACTGAGTACATATAGAGCTCCTAAACAATGGTGTTAGTGCAACCAGAGATGCCCGGTATATCTTAAAGTCACAGAGTTAGATATATTATTGCCCTGCTACTTATCTTCTCCAGGTAGTTAGACGGGAGGTCAGCAGCATGTAAGGCGTCCAGTCGGGCATGTGAGAGGCATGGCTCACCGCGTATGGCAGCAGCAATTGCAATCTCGGCGTATATGGTTTAAATAGAGCGCCGAGTTAGCCGAGCGTCACTTGAGCATTGACGTGGGGGGCATGTGACTGTAGAAGTGCCGCCCCTACGGGTCCTCTGCTGCGATACAACTAAGAATAGCAGGCAAGGACCTGGGATGAAAGGTCCGCCCCATGAATGACGCAGCAGAGTCACCTGATCAAGCAGTCATCAAGAGGTTGCTGAGCAAAACACCACTCAATGGCGCTTGTTATGATGAATATATCCCGGTATTTGGACCTATAAGTATAAGTACATGCCTGGGGTACAGGGGTTTAAAGCTATAGGCAGGAAAACTAGATCACACTAGTAAAGGTATATGGACCTAGAAAGGTAAGAGTAAAGGTAAAGTAAAAGGTAACCAGATAAGATGAGCCAAATCTGGTCCACCAATGGTGGAGGTTGTAATAGATCAAAATAATAAAGGGAATGTCAACCCAGCATTACAGATAATACTTCACAGTAGTCCTATACAATAGGACCATGGTTCTCATTAATTAGATGAAACAACCAAACCATAGTTGTTCATTCAATTCTACCGGGTGAGAGTTTCTTAAATCGTAAATCCACCAGGTTTCACGCTGTAATAGCTTCCTGTTCCAATCGCCACCTCTTTTGGGTGGTCTTACCAGTTCCATACCCAGGAATCTGATTTTTGAGAAATCACCACCATGAGTGGTCTCCACGTGTTTGGCAATAGGGGTATCTTTCTTGTGTCAGAGATCACTGAGATGTTCACCGATTAGTCTCCTAAATTCTCTAATTGTTTTCCCGACATATTCAATGCCACAGGAACACGTGGCCCTATAGATCACCCCTCGGAAACGACAGCTAATGAAATCCCTAATGTCGTAAGTTTTACCAGTGGTCTCACTCTTGAATGAACGTGACTGCGCAATATAGGGACAAGCAATACATCCACTATAATGGAAGCATCCTGCAACTGGTTTAAGCCAAGTCCCACTTGATTTGGGGACATCCTCAAAATGGCTGTGGACCAAACGATCGCGCAAGTTGCGACCTCTGCGGTACGTGATCTGTGGTCTTACAGAAATCACTTTCATTATATCTTAATCCAGCTGCAGGATGCTCCAAAATTTGTTAAGGATATTCCTCACTTCAGTGGCTGCCGTATCAGAGGTGCCAATGAGTCGGATCACCTTATCCTCACTATTTTTCTTAACGGGATGCAGCAAAGATGTTCTCTCTGTCTCACTTGCCCTTTTAAAGGCCTTTTTTAATACTTAATCTGGGTAACCCTTTTGTACAAAGCATTCTCGTAAATCATTTGCCTGTACCTTAAAGTCTCTGAAAGTGGAGCAGTTCCTTCTCATTCGTAGATACTGGCCAACCGGAATGCCACGTTTCAACGAGGGAGGATGGTAACTGTCCCAGTTCAATAATGAGTTGGTTGCTGTAGGTTTCCGAAACGTGCGCGTTTTTAAGACACCCGTGGCAGTTTTTGTTACCATGATGTCTAAAAAGGGTAAATCACTCTCACTGAACTCCGATGTAAATCTCATATTGATATTGTTGTAGTTCAGTTCAACCACAAATTCATCAAAATCACTTCTGCCACCCTTCCAAATCACAATGACGTCATCGATGAACCTAGCCCAAGTCACCACTTTGTCTATGTGAGTTACCGGGGTGTCACCGAAGACGAGGGTCCTCTCCCACCAACCCAGGAACAAATTAGCATACGATGGGGCACATAAACTCCCCATCGCAGTGCCCCTGAGCTGGTGGTAGAGGACCCCCCCAAATAGGAAAAAATTAGATGTCAACGTAAATTCCAATAGTTGTAGTACAAGCTTGTTGTGGGCCCCACACTGACACCCTCTCGTATTCAGGAATGTCTCAACTGCTTTGAGGCCCAGGTCATGGGGTATGGATGAGTACAGTGCCTCAACGTCAATTGAGGCCAGCCTCATTTCCTCCTCCACTGTTAATCCTTCAATACGACCTAGAAGGTCGCTCGTATCCCTTAAGTAGGAGGGAAGAGACGTCACAAAAGGGGTCAAGATCCGGTTAACGTAGATACCTATGTTACAGCACAAACTGTTAACCCCCGATACAATTGGACGGCCCTTGGGGGGGAATACCCCCTTATGGATCTTAGGTAAGCTGTAGAATGTTGCTACAGTGGGGTGTTTAATATACATAAAATCATATTCCTCCTCAAAGATAAGGCCGTCCAATTTAGCTGGGCGCAATATGTCCAACGTTTATTTTGGTACATCAACGTAGGATCTGAGCTCAATTTTTCATATGTAAGCTTGTCGCCTAGAAGAGCAAGACACATTTTTTTTATATTGTGGAGTATCCATCAGCACAATATTTCCCCCATTATCTGAGGGTTTTATCGTGAGTTGTCAGTCTTGTTCTAGAAGCGTCAAAGCTTTGAATTCATGCTTAGTACAATTAAAGAAAGGTTTCTTAAGTGTCAAGGTTTCCAACTCTTTGTAAACTTGCAATACAAAGGCATCCATGCAGCTTGGATCACTTATGGGGGCATATTGACACTCTTATTTCTAAGATCCGTAAAGGGACCTTTTCCTTCCGATGGGGTACTCTCCTTCAGACTATAGAGTAACTGGACGTCACGCAAAATTTCTGGTGCGACTCCCAGTTCTCTGCTTTTACGTTTCATCTGGAGAGCAAAATGTTTGTGCCACCTGAGTTTTCTGGCAAATAAATTAATATCTTTAATCCAGCTAAACAAGTTGAAGGAGGAAGTCGGAACAAAAGATAGGCCCTTGCTTAAAAGCGTCATTTATGTACTGTAGATGTCAACTTTCTATTTAACAGATTCACTATCTACCCTTTTCTGTGACAGGTTGGTTGTAGAGGGGGGTGGAGATGATCTCTGATGGCTTTGATTGCGTAGTGGATAAGGAGACGCTGCTTCTAAAAAATTGTTATTGATATTACTACCTGTTTCGCGTCTTCCCCTTGTTGCCCTCCCTCGTCTATTCCTGCCTCTTCCTCGAGACCTCTGTCCTGTTTCTCTCTCTACTTCAGAGGTCTCAGTATCACTAGAAGTGATCTCAGAGTCTTGAACTCTACTTGAGTTCTTGTGCTCAATGTAGGAATACACCCGATTCTCTTCAAAATCCTGTAAATCCCTGTTGAATTGCCGGTGTTTCCGTTCCTTTAGATGGAACTGAAATTTATCAAGGGTATTTGTTAATTGTAATTCCTTCCCCTGAAAATCGGGTTCCTGTTTAAAGCACTGAGTAGCTTCAATTTGCTCCTTTAGTTTATTCTCTATGGCATTTAGGGTCAATTTTTCTTCCTCCAGTAGGAGCTGCATGAAGCGTAGGGAACTTGCTGTGGCCAACTGTTCCCACTTATTCATCAATCCCGCATTCCTGCATCTCCTAGCTGGAGAAAGCGTAATTCTAAGACCCCTTGGTACTATCTGGTGTTTAATGTAGTTATCAAGTGATTGTACTTCCCACCTTGAGGTGATCTGATCTTTGTAAGTTCTAGTTAATTCCTTGAAAGCTGCTTTGAATGTAGGTGTATACTGTTTTTGTGTCAATGTTTTCTCAGAGAAAACTTCCTCCACCTCAGAAATCCAATGGTTTTTGTCAATCCAGTGGTAAGAAAACCTGCCATTACCCACACCAATTAATCCAAAAGAATATACGAGTGGGCCTGAAATCAAGAACAGGGCCAGGGGTGGTCACCAATACATGTATTGGTGACCACCCCTGGCTCTGTTCTTGATTTCAGGCCCACTCCTATATTCCAATGAGAAGGCTGCAATATCTTTATCAGAGCATAGCAACATCCCTAGCAACCAAAAGGAAAGTTGCCTACCCCTTACTATATAAGAAACTCCCCAGCAGCCATTTTCTGCTGTTTTTTGCAGTTCTGAGAAAGACAGCAGTGTCATTGCTGTGCTCTGTGCTTTGCTCTGTGCTTTGCAGACTCATCTGGATCCTTATTTAATTACATTCGATGGTTAGCTTATATTAATAATACAGATAGTTAGTGGGAGATAGTCAGTGTAGGTTAGATAGTGATATAGTGTAGCTGTAGGTAGTGTGATAGGAATTACTGTGCTGTGATAGGAATTAATGTCTCTGTTAGACACAGTGCTGTGATGTCACAACAATATTTAGTGCACCGATCAGTAATATCTACTCAGACCTGATAAAATGTGAAGTTGGATGTATTTCTAGAATTTGTAAATTTATTGCGAATATTATAAGAAAAATTTGCGAAATATCGCGAAAATGACTATTGCCTATGCCGCTCATCACACTGAACAACACCTTTAGGTTAATAACAGAAGTCAGCTCAAAGACATGAAAAGAAGAAAAACTTTTTGTGTTCTCATCTGGTTCTACACTTTATATAACTGTTGGCCGACTCTTCATTTATCTGACAGTTATTCTTCCATACATGCTAAGCCAAGTGTGCATGTGTTCCCGAGGAGCAGAGGGGAGTAAGGTGCTGCCTGACACCCTTGACGGCAGCATATCTACCCTGAGAACCAACGAATTGGGCATACTGAAGCCCAAAACAGCCCAGTTCTTCTTTCAAAGGAAAGTTCAGACATTGTTATACACATTAGCTGCTTGCCTTGTCCTGGTCTTTTGGTTAATGTTAGAATCCTTCAATACCATCTTATCCTCATAGCATATGGAAGTGAAAGACATAATCTGATATTTAATGAGAATGAAGTAACTATAATATTTATTTACTGTATGTTATAGTGCACAATATATTGTGCTGTAGATTTTGTGTTGGGTTATATGTCATCATTTTGCTCTGCTTTTATCTTCAGTAGGTGTAAGTATGTACTACATTGTGTTTGAATGTCAGACGTGTACATTACCTGATAAGTCATTAAATCTCACCTACCAACCCACACTGTCTTGGATCACTCATTCTGAAAATGTTGAAATGAACAACTCACACACATATTTGGCATATTTGGAATACGTTGTCTCCATATTTGTAATTTAATGGGCATCTGGGAGTGATTGCAAATCACATGGACATTGATTGAATGGTACAATTTCCTGTCCCTATTTATAGCTGAATCCCACTGGGAAAGGAATGCTGCAGCGGTAGAGCAATTAAGGGCACATATGACACGAGGAAATTGAGCTACCCAGTAAAACTTTGTATGAATTATTTTAACCTACATAGGAGTCTCCTTAACATCTGTCTTAGCACAAGGCAAAGTGCTGGTTAGAAAAATTCTGACAGGTTCGGCTAATGTGCCCTGAAATCATTTAAGAGGAGCGACATCAGAAATATAGACACTGGACATTTTTCCTTCAGTCCGGTTTTTAAAGTGCGACTAATCTATTAGTGAAATTTTGCATATCTGCAGAAATAATGTTATACATCAACAATCAAAAGACATTTTAAATTGCAGAATAACCTTTGGGTAGTTCATATATCCAGTCGAGAAGGGAGTCTTAAACCTCTTTCACATGTCCATATCCTTGTCAATGCCCATGACAACACAGATGTCTGTGAAGGGTCTGTTGATGTTCAGCGACTCAGCGTGTCCATTTGTGCCATTCATATTTCATCCTCATTTCCCGGTCACTGCTAGGCTGAAAAAGAAATTGCCAGAGCATCATCTACCAATGGTCACAGGTACCATCCATGTTCTGTCGGTTGTTTTCATGGATCCATAGACTTCAATTAGCATGTTTGGTCCACATAACAGATTAAAGTAGGGCATGCTTCCATTGTTTTAGATCAATGTAAAAACAAGGATGTGAGAATAAATTTGTTAAAATCAATGGATCTGTGGAGAGCATGGACGGCACACATGCGTGATTTGCTGATACGTGAAAGAGGTCCTACATAGAGTGTTCCTTGGGGAAATGTATGTAACTCACCTCCAGAAAGATGAAAACTGTCTCTAGTGCATAATACATTCAGAGTGGCTATAGGAAATTTAAAAGGGAACTGCTATTTTAAGAAAACTTGACATTTACTAGAAGTCTGCCAAAACTTTGGTAAGTGAAAAATCTAGATACTGAGACCCATCTGAAGCCAGCTGGAGAAAGTTGATCAGAGCTAAATAAGCACATTACTGCACCATACACTTTATTTGCACCTTTATTTTAACAACCTTAGCATCCAGTCCCCCATTAATTACAATTCATGACAAGTCAGAATTCTTTTTTTAAATGCCTTTTATTCTTTAAATTCGCATTGGCGTCGCTTCTTAGCTTTCAGAAGACACATTGTTCTATGATAACCTGTGCCTTCGGGTTCATTGACAGCATAAAGACTGCAGCAAATGGGAGTCTGTAATCAGCTTCCAGACTTGCACTGCAACTGTGAGGAATGTGAGCTCTGCAAAAGCTATTTAGTTGCTTCTAATGCACTATTTTAGTCTGTTGGATTTTGAAATGAGTAAAGGTAGAGTTTCACTGTCTGATAATCGGGCAGATTATTAGGAATGAAGGTTCCTATAAACATTCATTTGCAAAAATCTGCCCACCAATCAACCCAATGAGCGAGCAAAAAGTTTGCTCATTCGGTGATCCTGTCATTTGTGCAGGCACATCAATCATTATTCCTGGGCAGCAGATTGTACTGTCTAAACAAAGGTCTGCTGCCCAGAAACAATGGTTCTGTAATGGGACAAGCGATCACAATAGCAATCCCCCATTCTCATACCGTGAAGGAGATTGCTGCCTGTAAATGCAGGGGTCTCCTTTATCGAAAGAGCAGCTGACTGTTGGAAAGGAAGCGTTGGCTATACATCAGAACGTCTAAACCCACCTAAGTTCACACGTCAGTGATTTGTACAGTTATTTCCATAAGTTATTGCGAGCCAAAACCAGGTACTGGTCAAAAAACACAGAACAGGTGCAGATCTCTCCATTATTCCTTTATCTCTGTGTAGGCTTCACTACTTGTTTTGGCTCACAATAACTAATGGAAAAATATTTTAAGTAAAGTAATTATTTTGTTAAATGCATTAAATGGGTTTTCCCAGTTTTTCAATATTGATGACTTATCTTCAAGATAGGTCATCAATATCAGAACAATAGAGTCTAACCCCTGGCACCCCCAGCGATCAGCTATTTGAAGATGTTGCAACGCTCATGCAAGCACAGTCCTCCTCATGAAAGGAATCAACCCCCCACAGATCTGATATTTGATGACCTATCTTGAGGAGAAATGCTCCTTCATAGCATCATTTGTGCGGTCATCTAAATTATCAGCATCTGCTGCTGACAAACAATGATTCTGTATGGGGACAAGCGATGGCATTAGTGATCGCTCCTCCCTATACTGTGGAGGTGTACTCTGCATGTAAATGCAGCTTTTTCCTCTACTGATGAGCAGGTGATTGGTGGGAGAGAACACTTTTTTCCCAACAGCCATCTGCTCAATTGAGCAGTACTAAGCGGTCTTTAGTATTTAGAAGGATATGTGACAAACAGCTTATCACTTATTGTTTCATCTGATCTCATATTGAAAGATATTCCTAATGTGTCCTGTAAGGCCTAGTTCACATATCGGTATTAAGTCAGTGATTGTGAGCCAAAACAATTAGTGGAAGCTCCACATAGATAAGGTATATTGGAAAGATTTGCTCCTGTTCTGTGTTCTTCAACCACACCTGGTTTGGGCTCACAATCACTAATGGAAATGACTAACCAAACCAGACATGTAAATTAGCCCTAAATGACCATACATACTGCAGGAGGCCTTACCAGTAATGATGAATCTAAGAAGACATTCTGAATATGAGCATCTACTTTTTCGTAATAACAAACTCCTCTCCTAAATTATATATTCTGAAAAACACAGGTAAACATAAAAGGAAATTGAAATCTACTCAAGCACATTTACCAGTAAATTTCATGTTTCAGCAATACCAAATAGCTTACAATGGATTAGGATGCTTTTCTCCAGGCTCTGAAAGCATCCCTAGGAGACAAATGTAAAACTGACTGGAAAATTAACAGGAGAGAAATGAGCATTTCCATTATAATTATATCAGGAGAACTCTATACAAACCACACGGTTTCAGGTGAATATTTTACCAGTATAAAAAGTAGTAGTAATAGGAGTAGTAGTAGTTGCAGTAGTAGTAGTGGTAATAGTAGTAGTAGTTGAATAGGCAGTGTAATCTGCAGTAGTGATGGACGAACATCGGCCGGGATGGTTCGCGAATGCGTGTTCGCGATCAAATGTCCGCGAACAGCAAAATTCGCATCGCGCCTATTGACTTTAATAGCAGGCGAACCTGAAAAACCTTCAGGTCATATTTGCAGCCAACAAAAACAAACTATGAGTGCACAAATAGTCCCACAACATGGACAGTGACATACCAGAGGAGGATCATTGGCAAAAATTCCCACAAAAAATATGTATTTTAATCAGGGGTCATTTTCATGTGTCTTAAAGGGAAACTCTCAAAAATGTGCCCTACTGGAGCCTAGAAAAATTGTATTTCCTATTGGTTTTATATATACAAATGTGCAGCACTCCACATTTTTGTATCCTGCAGCGTCCAGTAAATAAATGCATACGTTAACGTATTTTGTTTTTCTACGATGGAACTGTATGGTGAACGGACGCCACTGTATGGCAGGTATATGAGGCAGGCATCTGTTAACACATAAGTTTTTAGTATGCATTAAGTTGATGGCAAAAGTAGGATGTGAACCCAGCCCTAGTGTCATAATAAGCACCAGTACACAGCGGAGCAGTGTGGCAGAGAGGGGAGGCATGTACTGACAGAGTGCCACCCGGTTCTGGTGGTCAGGGATGAGAACTGTGTTTTCCAAGGATCATTTTTCTACTGGGAAATACAGGGCACCGTATAAACCCTAGAATCTATATAATATAAAGATATTAGCCCTACCCCTGAATAATAATACAATTAGGTGGTCATTTATTATATAGAAATACATCTATGTTAAGCGTTTTTCTGACCCAGATTATGGCGCAAAGGTCCTTAGCACCTCAATCTGCATATTTTTTCCCGCTCATGCCAGGTCTAAAAAAGGTGACGTGGGCAGGGAAAGGGATACAGTTATGGCTATCCAGTTATTGGATACCAACACCATACATTGACCGGATAACATCTCTGTACAGTTACCGGATAACACAGCCATACTGTGACCGGATAAAAGGGTATAAGAGGGCACAGTACAGGGAATAACTAGGGGCACTGCACAGGGTATGGTAAGAAGGCACAATGTGGGGTATAAGGGAGCACAGTATGGGGTGAGGGGCGCAGTACAGGGTGGGGGGTACAGTCACATGACCCTGTGACATTAGATGGTCCTTATGGTGAATGCGGTTCATAAGCCACCATAATGAGAGGCAGAGGACTGAGACAGTGGTGTGATTATGTGACTAGAGATAAAAAATGTAACTGTCGGCCAGTACAGGCCCCAAAAATTAGCCAATAGGCATTTACCTGACAGAAAAGGACTTTGGATTCTGTGGCTGGAGGTACATTAGGCGGGCACAGGATAAAAATGTAACTGTTGGCCACTACAGGCCCAAAAAAATAGCCAATAGACATTGACCTGAGAGTAAAGAACTATGGATTCTGTGGCTGGAGGTACATAAGGCGGTCACATTTAACTTTAACTTTAACAAATTTAACTGTCGGCCACTACAGGCCCCAAAAATTAGGCATTTATCTGACAGAAAAGGTCTTTTATGCCGCTGTATATACATAAGGCAAGGACCATTCTTTGTTCTGGGTGGGGGCGGATATGTGTGGGCTGGCATGAGGAAATTCAATTACACGTGGTCATCACAGGTGTTGAATTCCTCCGAGATCCATGCCTCATTCATTTTTAGAAATGTGAGGTAGTCCACACTGTCGTGAGCTACGCAAGTGTGCTTATTGGTCACGATCCTCCCTGCTGTGCTGAACGTCCTTTTGGACAGGACACTCGACGAGGGGCAAGCCAAGAGTTCCATGGCAAATTCTGCCAGCTCTAGCCACAGGTCAAGCTTGCACACCTAGTAGCCAAGGGGTTCCTCGCTTCTCAGAGTGTCCGCATCGGCCTTTAACCCTATGTAGTCAGACACCCGTCGGTCTAGGCGTTCCCTGAGGCTGGAGGGCGACTGTCGATGGGTTAGCTGCAAGATTGATCTCATATCCGAAGTGACCAACACATCTTCAAACAGACCTCTTTTTGCAGGTGCGGTAGGATTGGTACCTGCACCCGTTTCAATGTAGATGGAAATTTCTGCATTCTGCCAGCCCTCTGTGATGCTGGTAACATGCTCGCCATTTTGTGTTTGTACCGTGGATCTAAGTACGTTGCCACCCAGTACAGGTCCTTGACCTTTATGCTTTTTATACGGGGGTGCCTCTTCAAACACTAGAGCATGAAGGCCCCCATTTGCACTAAATTGGAAGCGGTGGAGCACCCTGGCTACTGCTCATCGCCCAGGAGAATTTCGTCCTCGGTCTCCTCCCCCTAGCCACGGACAACACCAGGGAGCCCTGAAAGGTTTAAAGCCTGCTCTTCTTGCTCCTCCTCCTCCATCTTCCAGCCACCATCCTCCTCTGACTCCTCTTCAGACTCCTGCTGACTTGTCTCAGATGGAGTAGCCCCCTTGGGAATTCATTCAGCATTGCGACTTCCTCCTCTTCCAGCTCCTGCTCCTCGACAACTTTATCAATGACATGATGCAATACACGCTCCAGAAAGAAGGCCTGCAAGTCCACATAAGGCCTGCGAGTCCACCAATTTATATGGCAGTAGTTGGTGGGCTAGCAGTTCTGACAAGGCAGCAATCAGCCGTTGGGCAAGAGGATTATCCGGCTTTATCATTTTTGTATGTTCGAACATTTGGGCCACAGAAGCCTGCCTTGTGCCATATGAACGAGATGACAGCATGGTGGAAGGTGTAGTGGAGGACAAATGGTAGGAGAGAGGAGAAGGAGAAGAGGCAGGACGTGGAGTGCCGGGAGAGAAGCTTTGTGGGTTCTGACGGTGTTGCTCCCACTGGGCTCGGTGATGGGAGGCCGGGTGCCTTCTTAAGGCGGTCATCCCTAGGTGAGTGTTGGGCTTCCTGCAACTTATGTGTTGACAGCACAGGCTGCAGATGGCAACACTATTTTCAGCAGCTGACACATTAAAAAGAGCCCACACTGCAGAGTCATGTGCCTGGCGTCCTGGGAGCACCAGAAGTGACAGTGCATGGTGTATGGCTCGCTCCTGATACATTTGCAGTCTGCTTTTTGTTTCCTGTGCACTGCGAGTTCTGCCTGCTTCTCCTTCCTCTCTGCTGCTCCGTCTCTCCCTCTGAACTCCCCTCCTCTTCCTCTCTTGTGGGCACCCATGCAATATCCATTGACAGGACATCATCGTCACCTTCACCATCACTGACATTAGAGATCTCGGAGTAGGCAGCAACAGCAGGGACCTCCCTCATTGGGCTGCTCTGGGTACTGTCATCAGACCGCTGGGTGGTGGCCGTTACTACCTTCTCTTCCTGATCCAATGCCAAGAATGGCTGCGCATCGGTAACGTCTGGGAATGGATGGGAAAATAATACCTCTGACTGGAGTGGAGGGGCTATGGTGGTGTGGTGTCTTTGGGGGTGCACACAGCAGAGAGTGAAGAGGGTGCAGATACAGAGGATGACGAGAGTGCAGACTGCATACGGTCACCACCGATTATGGCTTCTGGGCAGCAGATTTTGCTCTAAACAGCGATCTGCTGCTCAGAAGCTATGATTCTATATGAGGATGAGGGATCACAATAGCAATCCCCCGTCCTCATACAGTGAAAGAGATTGTTACATGTAAATAAGTGGTCTCCTTCATTGAACGAGCAACCAACTGTAATTCTTGACAATCGCCCTCTCAGTTGGCCTGAGTAAATCCAGCTGTAGGGGTAGCTTGATGTCATTTGGGTAGGGGATACGTGGCTTTTATTTTTCATGTCTGCGGTACCATTGCTTAGGAAGGCAGAACTCTATTGTAATCAAGTATATCAGCCAAACCTGATAAGATCAGATAAATAGAGATGCAAGAGAAAAGTTAGGTGCTAAGTCAACACCTATATGACAGGGTTGTTCATCTGAATTATTGGGCTCAACTATCTCAGGTCTGGTTAATAATCCCAGTGGTATGCTCACATTGCATGAATGTGATGTTACCAGTGAATGAGCCATTAGGGAATTTTTTTTAGATGTTTTCTCATCTCTGGTCAGCTTACCATTAATTATTTTGTTCTAGAGACCATGAGCAACATTAGAGATCACCATTTCTCAAATAATGACGAATGTTAGAGATCACCATTTCACAAATAATTTAATAATACTTACTATTTGCCATTAGGATTTTTCTAGATATTTTTTAATATACATGAATAAAGCTGATGAGAGTGCAATATGTGTATAAGACGACCCCCTACTTGAAGGCATGTTTTTCAGGGCCAAAAAGTTGTCTTATATACCGGCAAATACGGTACCTATTTTCAAAATTGGTGGTAAATGTATAATGCTGGGAGCCCCACTCTAGAGCATTTCTACTCCATTCAATATTTATGGGACCAATGGAAACAGCAGAACTTGGCAGCCTCTGTCAGCTCATAAGCATTCGGTGAAGTGGCAAGGAGGACACATGACTGACCAACTCTCTATTCAAACTCCTTCTCACTGTGGTCATGAAGTGAGGAGGAATGGAAGCCTTAGGACCACTATTTTAGTAAAATGTGCGGGCCTAGAGATTGAGCTACCTGTGATAATACATCAGTTATCTATATTGAGTATAGGTGTCAATGTTTTTCATGGGATAAACCCTATAACATTTTAAGAAGAGGGCAAAATGAGCAGTCACTAATTTAAAATAATATGTCAGAATCAATCAGTGTCAAAAAAGGTTTACACAATCTGGATGTTGTATGTTGCTGAAATCTTGTGGTGGCTAATGGCCACAAGATTTTGTGGTAAAATGATGTGGCCTGTAAGGGGTCATATAATACAGATAGGATTTTTTGGCCTGTATGTGGTATACATAACTTTCCACTTAAGGATGACATGAGGAATCTGGTAGACACAGCAACTGGAAAACAGTGGCTTTACTGAACTCACTTGAGACAACAAAATTAGCCATTCAGGGGATCTCACAGGAGATTTGTGTGCTAGTTGCATCTCTGGCAGTTGGTGCTCCAGAAACTGAAGTTTATGCCAGCTAGGGGCTGATGTAAACTTCAGCTATAAGTTGTAGTAAATCCAGAGGGCCGCACAAAGCTTTGCCCCCTCCCACTAAGTCACACCCTTTTCTCACCACTTTCTTAAGATCAAAAAGTCACAAATTATACTGCAAATATGGTGTGCGCTATAATTTGCAACTTTTTTAGGCCACTATTGTCTGCTTATAGCAAGGGGTTGAAACCACCCTGCAATCCAAAAGCAGTGACTGTGTTTGCCCACTATAGGTAAATGTGTCAGCCTCTGTGGTGGCTGGGAGAGCGGAAACTCACATAGGCCAGCACTTTTTACTATAATGCACAAGCCTGGTCACCACTGCTGGATTGCAGGATGGTCATAACCATGGAAACAAGAAACATATAATGAGATTAAAAAATGAATGAAGCCAGCAAAGGGAGAAATATGGACAATCACAATACATTAGTAATTGCCTTACATTAACTTTCTCTACACGATAAATGCCATTTCCGAAGTGAGGCAACCCCTTTAATTCTTGTCTATTTTTTTTCTTTTTATTTTAGCCTAAGGCTACTTTCACACTAGCGGCAGGACGGATCCGACAGGCTGTTCACCCGATGGAACAGCCTGTCGGATCAGTCCTGCCGCTAGTGAACATGTGCACCCGGACTACCGCTCCAGCCCCATTGATTATAATGGGGGCAGGGCTGAGTTCCGGCGGATGCACGGCAGTGCACGGTGAGAGGCTGCCGGAATAAAACTACGACATGTCCGACATTTATTCCGGCAGCCTCTCACCGTGCACTGCCGTGCCTCCGGCGGAACTCCACCCCGCCCCTATTATAGTCAATGGGACCGGAGCGGTAGTCCGGGACACACGTTCATTAGTGGCAGGACGGATCCGACAGGCTGTTCCGTCGGGTGAAGCTAACCATAAATTGTCAAAAAAGTAAAGCAAAAACTATTGTGAATACAAATTGTTACTTTCTGTTGAAAAGTTTCCTTTCAGTTTAGAGGTAAAGCAGAATTTTCCAGAAATCATGTGTTTAAGCAGAATTAATTCTTTGTTCACACTACCAGCTTGTTTTTGACACCTTTTTTTTTGCCACTTGCAATATATATTAATACGTGATTGTACTAGTAAGAAAAAGCTGTCTGCTGTCTTCACAGCTGTTCCAATGTGCCATTGTGCCTTGTCATCACCTGCCTACACGTAATTAATAAGCATCTGTTTCATCCTTGTATTTACATAAGCTCGCACATGTAAGCCCATTTTCTTTATTTAAACCTATGATAAGGTGGCTCTGGTTTTACCCTGTTGTTTCACACTTGTTATTATGGGACTTCATTAGTGTTTCCCTGACATCTAGAAGCAATGCAGAGCTCTGTAGGGGGGCCTTCAGATCCTTATCCTATTCAAAAGGGTTAAATGTAAGGAAGCACAGCTCTGCTAGACAGTAAACAGAGATGCAAAGAAACCACATATAATGCTTCCTTCCACTTTAATAATATGATAAATCTTGCATGGTGCTGAACTTCTATACGGATTTATTTTTGAGCCAGTTGAGTGGTTTTTGTGCATCTTCAAAAAAAAAAAAAAGTCACAGTCCCCTGCTATGTGATCAACATTCAGTTTCTACCAAGTGACATTCTGAAAAGAAGGGATACAGTAACTAAAGTCTAGACTGTGTTTAGGCACAAAGGACTGTAAAGAAGAATGTTTTTATATCCTCACTAAAAGGAGATACAGGGAAAATACTGTAGGAGGAAAATGGAATTTAAAGATCAGCTGTTGGTAAGCTGTGGAGAAAAAAAAATACAGCAAATACTGTCAACAAAACATTTCTTCATCACAAGAATAGAAGAAAGGGATTATAAATGGAATTTCAAAATGTAATGATCATGTTGCATCTGCAGAGTTTGCTACCTTCAATGTTAACTGATGGTATTAGCATTCTGAAAAGTTTTTGTGTGTGACAAAACTTTTTGGTCAAGGTGAAAAATTAAGTTTATTAGATACCTACATCTAAGGCTACTTTCACATTAGTGTTTTCAATTCCACTATTGAGATCCATCATAGGATCTCAATAGCGGAAGAAAACACTTCAGTTTTGTCCCCATTCATTGTCAATGGGAACAAAACTGAACTGAACGAAACGGAATGCACCAAAATGCATTTCATTCCGTTTGGTTGCGTCCCCATCGTGGACAGAAAAACGCTGCAAGCAGTGTTTTTCTGTCTGCTATGTGGTGCGGAACAAGACGGATCCTGACGGATCCTGACACACAATGTAAGTCAATGGGGATGGATCCTTTTTCTCTGACACAATAGAAAACGGATCCGTCCTCCATCGTATTTCAATGATGTTCAAGACGGATCCGTCATGGCTACAGAAGACATAATTCAACCAGATCCGTTCATGATGGATGCATGCGGTTGTATTATTGTAACAGAAGTTTTTTATTTTTTCAGATCCATGACGGATCCGCAAAAAACGCTAACGTGAAAGTAGCCTAACTTGAGTATGGGAGTTATTACTATTATTACCTGGTGTATAAATTATTCACACTGGCTTTTTAATGGTCTGCGTTTTGTCATAAACTTTAAAATTGGTGATAGGTTCTATTGGAGCTAAACCATTGCTATAGGACAGTAATGTGCATTCGTATGTCAGCAATTATGGCCCACCTATTCCAATTAATGGGAAGCAGAAAATCTGGCTTCATATTACCAATAGTATTGACATTAATCCTTAAAGCGAGGTTTTAGGTCTGTGATAGGTCACCAATTTCAGGAACCTGGAAAACCCCTTTAAGGAATTTGACAGAAGGAGGGTTTCCATTTGTTACCCCATGAGCTACTTGTCACACAATCCTAATTAAGGCCTCTATGACAGGCAATAATACACTGCAGTACAGTATTGTAGTTTATAGTTGTAGCTAAAAGTGAATAGCACACTAATGACCCATGGTGGAACTAAAAATAAAATAAAGTTACATTAAGAATAAAAAAGGTCTACATATAATAAAAAATATAAACATCCATTGTTTTCCCACTAATATTTAACATATAGTGCAAAAACAGTGAAATCTAAAAAAAAGTTTAAAAAAATATTATATATAAATATACTTTTATTAATGAGAGTAAAATATAAATTTAATATCACTGCATTTCGTATTTTCCATTATATAAAGTTAAATATACTTTGTGAAAAATCTTTTTAAAAGGATTTTATCAATTCACACCCTAACAGCTGATAGTTGAAATCTAACTTCTACTAACTAATTATTAATTGCTGTTCAATTTTTAGATAACAAGACTGATGTTCCCCAACCTGTATTTCTTCTCTTGTAAGTTATACTTTGGAATATTTTCATACTTAAGTGATTTTATGATGAAGGTTGGTCCTCTATATTGACTACATATGGTTAGACAGATGGATGAAACAAGTACCATGGCTAAATCTTGCCTTGCAATGTGTAGGCACAGTAGGAGCTCTATGGAACTCAATAACAGAACTGAATATTTAGGTAGTTTCATTTTTATTACAGGAATATACTCAGTGATATCTAGTTAAAAATAGATGATAATGCGGTTGAACAAAACAGACATCTAAAATTGTATCAAAGTATGGAAGAAACATGTGTATCTTTCTCAGATAATAGTGAAATAAATACTAGAATTGAAGTGTTTACCACTTAAATGGGTTGTCCAGAATTTTTATATTGATGGCTTACCCTAAGGATAGCCCATCATCTGATTAGCTGTTCTTGAGTAGTTCTGGTGCAGGAAATAGGCACTGGAACGACATAGCTCTGTCCACTGTATAGGGAATGGAGTTGGTATTCAGTTCTGCTACAATTCAAGTGAATGGGAGCAGTGGTGCAGTAACCAGCTCCTTGCACTAAACAGTGGACAGAGCTATGTAGTACCAGTGTCTATTTAAGGTGCAGGATCAGTAGTGACTCTCATAGATCAGATATTGATGGCCTATCCTGAGGATAGGTTTATCAGTAGGGATGAGCGAATCGACTTCGGATGAAACATCCGAAGTCGATTCGCTTAAAACTTTGTTTCTATACTGTACGGAGCAAGCGATCCATACAGTAGTAGAATGTATACTAATACTCCGGTTCGGTTACCACTTGTACCACTTGGAATTGAACTCGAGTTCAGGAAATGGTTTTTTACATTATAAATCAATTTCTGAAGTTATTATGTGAAATCTTGCGAGACTTCGCAAAGTAATAACTTTGGCTCATCAGAGCCAATCTTTTTTAATACTGTACGGAGCGCTTGCTCCATACAGTATTGAAACAAAGTTTTGTGCAAATCGACTTCGGATGTTTCATCTGAACTTGATTCGCTCATCCCTAGTTATCAGTATAATAATCCTGGAACATCTATTTAAGACTTGACAAAATGTGTTTTGGCCTATGGGGAACATTTGCTTTGCTCAGAACAAAAGTTTTTAAAATGATAGACCACTACAGGACTCTCTTCTATGAACCACAGTGGAGAGTTGCTAAGCAAACAACTTCTCTTGCTCTCCCACTGCAGGGCTAATGTATAGACAATAGAAAAGTTCCCTAGTAAAAGCTATTCGATGAGTATGAAAATGTGGACCTGCACTGAGAAGCTGATTGACACAGCAGCTTACAACTAAAATTTGTTGTCTTCAAGGTACAACCACTTGGAAGGCACAAGATAGAACAATAGGGATAACAGCCTCCATGTAAATAAAAGTAAATACAGATTTTTTGTTCTAATCTCATATATTTCCTTTCTTTTTTACATTTGTATGTAAGTACCATGACCTTTTAGCCAAATGAAATACTTCAATTAATCAATCTAGCTTGTTTGTTCCACTTATGAACTCTTTGATGAAAAAAAGTCAGTCATGCAAATCTTAATTTGGAAAGCTTATTTGAATAATGATCTTTTAAGCTTTATATATTTGTTTTCTACACTATTGTAGCCAGTACAAATCACCCCATAATTTTCTGTGGAAAAATAGAAAAATGTAAATAATGAATAATAATTGAATTTGCCTTCTTGAGAATTTAATTCAAATATGAAGATGAATTGAATTTGACTATTAGAAGATATTATTAGCATAGTGTGTATCAGCTTATTAACACCTGGTCCTCTGGTCTGGTGCTACTATTCACCTCTCATGCATAAGTCATTATAAATTGAAATGACACAGTCCCATTATGGTTGTGTGTGTTCAAACAAAACTTGAACAGACATTTGGGTCATTTATTATGAGCCCTAGGCTAGAAACGGGAGTAAAAAAAAAGTGTTAAACCTGCATTTTGCAACTTTTTCAGTGCCACTATGCCTAAATATAGGTACACAAGGTGTTTGTACATGCCTTTGCCACTTTGTGAAAAGGACAAGTGGTGGGGGCATGATAGTTTAAGGCCATCAGCCCCGGCAAAGTCACTATCATTAACACCAGTTTACTGGTGTAAATGAGGACTGAAATCTAGTCCAGCTAAGGGTTGGAGTAGATTTCAGTTTAGGTGTACAGACAGATGATCATGCACCTAATCTATGACAAGGCCTGAAGGAGGATATTAAACACTGATCTCTGATAAATACCGTCATTTTATTCAGATACTAGGTTGAACCTTAATCCATAAAGTATTTTTGGGAGATAATGAACATTTTTCTGGACACCATTCCATAATATTTTTACTTTGAATGTTTTTTTTTATGTATGCTGAACATCGATATTTACTATGCTGTCACTCATCTCAAAGTATTCTGTGGTCAGATCTTTGGGATTGACGATGATTTGGTATATGGATCACTCAATCCTGGAAGGATTGGGGACTTTGAAGACATGAACTCATTTAAAATTTTCTTCCTTTTTGTACAGCAAAGAACTTAAAATATGTTTGAAATTATCATATAAGCTTTTCCTACACTTACAAGGTAATCAAGAAATCACAGAAACGGAGTCACTAATAATAAAACTTAACTTCCATGCCAATACCATCTAGGGCCTCTTTCACACTTGCGTTGTGAGGATCCGGCGTGCACTTCCATCGCTGGAAATGCCCGCCGGATCCGTCACAGCGCAAGACAACTGAAAGCATTTGAAGACTGATCAGTCTTCAAAATGCTTTCAGTGTTACTATGGCAGCCAGGATGCTACTAAAGTCCTGGTTGCCATAGTAAGTAGTGGGGAGCCAGGGGAGCAGATGCTTACAGTCCGTGCAGCTCCCGGGGCGCTCCACAATGATGTTAGAGTGCCCCACGTGCATGGATCACGTGATCCATGCGATCATGTGATCCATGCTCATGGGGCGCTCTGACGTCATTGTGGAGCGCCCCGGGACTCGGGAGCCGCACGAACGGTAAGTATGCTTCTCCCCTGCCTCCCCACTACACTTTACCATGGCAGCCGGGACTTTAGCGTCCTGGCTGCCATGGTAACCATTCACAAAAGCTAAACGTCGGATCCGGCCATGCTCCAAAACGACGTTTAGCTTAATGCCGGATCTGGATTATTGCAATTCAATGGGCATTAATTCCGGATCCGGCGTTACGGCATGTCTTCCAGATTTTTGGACGGAGACAAATCCGCAGCATGCTACCGTTTTGTCAACGTCCAAAAAAAGTTCACATACTGAACGGAAGACATCTTGATGCATCCTGAATGGATTTCTCTCCATTCAGAATGCATTAGGATAAATCCTGATCAGTATCTTTCCGTCCTAGAGCCCCGAGGACAGAACTCTAGGACAGAAAAATAAAACACAAGTGTAAAAGAGCCCTAATACATCTCATATTAAAAAAACTAAGTAAATTATAGCAGCCTCTGAAGTGGAAGGGCAGAAAAAGTAAATAGGTTGTATAAAAACCCTACCAAAGTCAATGTTAGTAATTTCTATTATATGAATAAAGAAATTGGGTGAAACTAGGGAATATGGAAGGCAGGGTAACAGAGCATGCTACAGAGGGTGACATCAGCCTGACTTGCATTGGTCTCCACTTATTCCAACAGTCTAATTAATTCATAGTATTCTTGCTCTTATCTACTGGTACTATTTGGTTGAAACGTAATTGCTGTCATTTAGTAGTCCACTCTTTCACATTACAATGTGCATTTATATTTTTTTTTTATTTGATTCATTAAATTTTACATGGATCTATATTAAAATGTTCTATTTATGACACAGTTTCTCTGATTTGTAGATATTCTTGTAGATATCTTTAGTGTAGCTTTGCTATATGTTGTTTGGATGCTGTGAGTCCCCATTTACAAGGAACAGCAATAGTTTTTCCAAGATCATAATATCTTTTTTTCTCTAATGCAAAATGATCTACTGAAACTATTTAACCCTTTAATCCATGGTTATGGGGGTTGAAGGGAGCAGACACAGTTTGAAGTTTATCTTAGCTGGCACAGTTTTAACAGGGTTTTCCCATCTCACTGTTACCAAGGCGAGATGAAACTAAGCCCTGACACCAGGTGGCTGGGAAACAGCGTAGCAGGGCTGCGTTCCTCAGTTTCACTAGCTTCCATTGCAGTATAATGGGACTACTGAAATAGTGAAGCACAGCAAACTAGGCTGTTCCTGAGTTCATGCTCATGCACATAGCCATTGTATGTTTTGCAGTCCGTAAATTGCTGATTTGGAAAACACAAAACCGGTCATATGCATTCTGCATTTTGCTGAACAGAAGGGCAAACACCTAGTAGAATAGTCCAATCCTTGCCCATAATGTGGATAATAATACGACATGTTCGATTTTTTGTGGAACGGCCAAGGGACATACAGCCACGGAATGCACACACAGTATTTTTTTTAATTTTTTTACAGCCCCTTAAAGTTAATGGCTCCGCATATGGAGCACAAAAAAATGGAACGGACACGGAAAAAAAACATGTTTGTGTGCATGAGCCCTTAGGCTGCCGTTTCCAGGCTGGCTGATGGTCAGGGCTTAGTCTCATCTTGCCTTATTATATCAAATGAGACAACTCCTATTAATGGTTTTATTTTACATTGCATCCTATCAGATAAGGCTTTCTATCATATAGACTTTGCCTTTTTAGAATGAAAAAGGTTTCTGCACACAAACTTGTTAATTGGTACATTGGTCCTGCCCCCTTCCCCCAATAATTGTAACACATTTGCCTTTTTTTTCTTCATTATTGGAGGGAAGGGTACCTATTACATTTTAAATCCCCTGTAGTGTGTGCCGATAGTTCCCTTGTCTACTGACAATCTTTGTTTAGTACGCTAAAGTCTCAACACATGACCCCCAACCACCATTTACTGGAGACAGCAAAGAGATGGAAGACCCCCAAAGACCCCTCCAATATAGTTCATTTTTCAATACCTCCTCTGCACAAGCAATGTTTTTCAGAACCTCACCAAGGATTTTCCGAATCACACATTGGTGATTACATCTGTTGCATGTAAAGTGGTCTTTCATGTGCTGTCTCCTTGATGAATGTGATATCTTTGGTAGTAGCAATGTATGTGTGGCTATACAATGGCATATGTTGGAGTTTTCCATCTAAGGTATACACAAGGGAATATTTCTGACATAAGGTCCTGATGAGATGTGAACACGGCCTAACAAGCAAACTTAATGCTTTATAATCCATGAAAAGGCTAAGATAAGCAGTGTGGATAGGCCACTCGGTCTCTTCTGTGAACATCTCATGTTTGCTCAGTATGATGTACAGGTCCCAGGAGCATGTCATTCATTGTCTAACTTCTTAAATATGCACAGCATTGTAATTTACAATATACACAATAGCTTCTGCAAATACTATTAAAAATGCGCAAAACGGAGCATGTTTTATAGTAGAAGAGACAAGGAATATTAGATATTAGATACAAATGAAAGACATCAATAAAACATTGCAGGGCATCAAAGCATCAATTTCTTTGCAGCAGCATCTTCTGTACTTACTTGTTTGCCAAGCTGCAGACATTGGTTCAGCTATGTTGTTTGGTTAATTGATTTCTCTTTCCTTTTGTTTGATAGGATTAGCCTGCCCTTTAATTCTGTGTTTCTTTACTAAACCTATGTTGAAGCTTTATGTTTATATTACTACTCAATATTTTGTGACATTTTTTTTTTTTTCTATTTGATACTAAGCTTAGGGCTCAAAATGTATCTGCAATGTAAACCCCTAACCATACTATTCAATGTTTATCTGCATCTGGTAAGATGTTACAAATCTTAATATAAAAAAATGAAATAAATACTTTGAAGTCTGATTAAAAATGAGGGGAAAAAAGCATACTTAGGCTTTGTTTACATCTCTCATAAATCGTAAACGTAAGTAATCTGTATCAGCAGAGAAACAGACAACCAGAGTTACCATATCTGGCATAGACGAATACCGCCGGATTACCATTATAATAGGATCCGGCTGCTTTTGGTATGAATGCAGAAACCAGCATTTATGGTAGAAACTTGTCGAATCCCGTTTTAGCGAATTAGAATCTGGCTATGTCTGTAGGCTGTTTCTCTACCACTACAGACTTCCAGATTTACCAAATGGAGATGTGAACTTAGTCTTACCTCACAAATCCAGCTGCTGTCTGATTCCTGTTCCCCCTGGTCACACAGGAAATGCCTACTCAGTCAATCACTGGCTCAGTTGGTGGTGGAACATGAAGTACTTTGTGCCATGACTGGACTTGCTGTTTTAATATGTACTTTAACTCACAGTGATTACATAAGAAAACATTGAAATATGACCGGAGGTTATTAGAGTTTTATAACCACTTTATTGCCACATAACTTTTTTTTTAAATTAATGAACTACAGAAAAAAATTATATAAAGAGAAAAAATAAAAAAATCCATTGTATAGTATAGTTGTAACCCAATATGTGAACCATACAGACAGTATAAAACAGTAGGAACCATGGACACTGGAAGACGCATATACTACTTATATCTACTTGTTAACACCTTAAGGACTGGAGGTTTTTAATTTTTTTCATTTTCGTTTTGCGCTCCCTGCCTTTACAGAGCCATAACTTTTTTATTTTTCCGTTCACATAGCCATATGAGGGCTTGTTTTTTGTTGGACAAGTTGTACTTTCCAACGCCACCATTTAATATTGCATATGATGTAGTGGGAAGCGGTAAAAAAATTGCACAAAAAAAGCAATTCCACCAGTTTTGCGGGTTTTTAAATTCCAACATTCGATGTGCAATAAAACTGACTGGTTACTTATATTCTATGGGTCAGTACGAATATGGCAATACTCTATATGTATAGGTTTTCTTGCGCTTTGATAGTGAAAACAAAATTCAAATGAAAGAAAGAAAGAAAGAAAGAAAGAAAGAAAGAACATTACTGAAAAAATATAACTCAGTAAAGTAAGTTCATTAAACAGGAAGTGTAGTTGTAACAGCGGCTGCTGTGCACCGCTGTTCCCCTGCTTACCGATGCGGTCCCGGGCACTGTGTTCAGTGGTGATCTGCACCCGATACTTCCCATTCACCGCTGAAGTCCTGGTCTCTGTCTGTGTGGGTGCTGTTGTTCTGGGATTCGCTCCACAGTTTGCTCTCAGCCCTGGCCACAGCATGCTTGCTGTTTGTTTCATCCAGCACTTTCTTATGGGCCGGCGTGCGTTATTTTCTGTGCTTTATTGGTTAGGTCATGTGACCTCGCTGACCTATCCTAGCCCTCCTGCGCATATATATAAGTGGCTCAGCCCCCTTCCCAGATGCCTCAGTGTCAAGGTCCTTGTGTCCTGCTAAGGATCCTGGTTTCCGCTAGGTCCCTGTGTTCCTGACTCATATCTGCATTCCTGAACTCTGTTACCTGTTAGATCCATATCTGCTTGCCTTGACTTTCCTGTTGCTGACCCGGATTGCCTGACCTTTACCTATGCCGCTTGCCCTGGCCTGACCTCCTGCTCCACCTGAACCAGCTGTCTTGTGTGCCTGTCCTCCTCAAGAGGTAGCGACCTGGAGTCTATCCCCACCATCAGGGGTACTGTGAACATCCAGGGGTTTACTTAGACAACGCCCTTAGAGGAGGTAGGACACGTGGCACAGTAGGTTCACACCCACTGGTTCATGACAGTAGTAAAGTACTAAAGTACTTGTGTAGAATTGTAAATAATAAAATATTTCCCCAGGTCGCAAACACAGCTTTTAGAAAAAATGTTCTCAGCTAAGCGCCTGGAAATTCTCCCACTGTCTGTACAGCAGCCATGTACTCAGCTCGGATCCATTCCTTTAAAGAGTATTATGATTACCAAGTAACTATATGTTTGCTTACTGAACAGCACGTAGTTTGAAAAATTACTAAGGGGACCTGAAATGTGCACCACTTTGCAGTATTGCTCAAATCAGGCACAATTCCATTCTTCAAAACACTATAGTGTGGCGGCTCCGAGTAGTGGGAACCATAAAAATAAGATCTATTTTTTCAATTCCATTTCAATTTACGCATTTTCAGCACTGCATGTCAAGTATTCCTCTGCTAATAAGAATTAAAGTTGCCATGGTTAATACGAGGCTTTTATGTGAACGAGAGTGAAAAACTTTCAATCTGATCACCGCAGAAAAAATCCACTTGAAGGAAATTAAAATTATTAGCGCCCCTGAAGTCTTCAGTAAGCAGAACAGAGAGGCTTATTCGCACCTAGGTAGATTCACAGGTTTATTTAGGTAATATAATACTCTTAATTAACTCTGCAGTTTGATAAACAAGTTATTTAAAGGCTTTATTCTTTTTTAGGCTTTCACACTAGGTGCTTATTCTTCATACAAAAATTGTGCTAAAACTAATTGGCGTTTCTTTTTTTTACTCTGCTTACTGAAAATCAGATTGATATGAAATTTTGCATTGTATGTAATAGCTTAAAAGTTAAAGCAAAGCTATAAATTGGTGCCGATCTAACCAGTATACAACAAAACTACAATATGAACAATTACAGTGGAGTAAATACTGCTGTAGGGCGCCTTATGCACTGCTTTCTCTGGTTGCCAGCACAGTCATAGCATATTCCTTCACTTCATGTAGATAGATTTATATACTCTCTATACAGTAATAATGCCAGAAATAGATTCATAAATCCATCTGCAGTTAACTCCCCCTAGTGGTGGCTGCTGGTACTCACATTTTTATCATTTAACACAAACCTGTGACCATGAAAATGCAATGCAATCTGAAGGCAGCATTTGATAGAGAAGGAGGAAATAAAACAGATATATATTTTTATAGCAAAAAAAAGAAACCTGCATTTTATTAATTTAAATCCTTGCTCCTTTTATGCATAGGAGTCCAGTGGGCGGTACCATTTAGAGAACGACAGTCTTGCCTTGTAAATGTGCCTATATGTAGCTGTTAATCACTATATAGGACTGTTCATGGGTTTCCTATGCACAGTAAGTGAAGGGATTTAAAGGGGCTGTGATTCAATGGAAGTAATAAACAAAAATCAGACATCATATAGTACATAAAAATATCTTTCTAACAAATCTGGCTGTTTACTGATCCAATCGTTATGCTAAGTTTACTTCAGAATGACATATCAGAGGGAGTGTCCTTTCTGCTGTAGCTCTTTCTCTGAAACTGCCACAGCTTCTAATAGTATATAGGAATGGTGGCAGTTGAAGTTTTAAAATGAGCATGTGTGACCACCTCAGTGAGGTGGACAGAGAAAGAAAAAAAGCACAAACAGCAGGTGGCGCTATACAGATACATTTTATTGAATAACTCACTGGCTATACAAAATTTTTACTTACATGCAATTACTAAAGTATTCAGATCCAGGCGCTGGTTTAAAAAATGTAGAATATATTTTGTAGCAAAATCCCTTTAAATTAAACTGAAACTTTTTCTACAAAACTATATGTCAATCCACTCAGCTCCTCCTGCTCTTTAAAATGCTGCAGATTCCCTTTAACTCTGTCATTGTGCAAAAGGAAGCAGGTGGTTTGGAGATGTCAAAAAAGAGTTTCCAACATTTTTCTCTCTGATAACGCCCTCTGCTATTTATCTTATAGCCTAAATTCTGTATCACCTTCTCTTGTATTCAATGGTAGACCAAAAATGCTCAGTATTGTCCTCTAAGTGCTGAAGTAGTGATGTCATAGTGGAGCAGATGAAGCAGCTTAGACAACTTCATTCATACAGTATTTCTTCTTATCTTCAAAATTCATAGAAACTGTTATGTCACGTCACTGTCCAGCTGGCAGAAGTTACTGTTAGTGTGAATTTGGACACATTCTGAGTTTTCTTAATCAGCCTTATGATTTCTGTGTAAATCTTGATCAATTGTTTAAAGGGGTTTTCCAATGCTTTTATATTGATGACCTATCCTCAGAACAAGCCATCAATATCTGATTGGTAGGGGTTTTATAATCCCCGATCCCCTGCCAATCTGATATTCTGAAGTAGCCCTGGCGCCAAAACTATAAGTCTGTCCATTGTGTGTACTGTGGTATATGGAGCTGGTTACTTTAGCAATGCTCCCACTCACTTCAGTGGATGAAGTTGTAGTTCTGGGGCTGGAGCTACTGCATAATTGCTGTTTGGTGGAGAATGGGGGGTGTCAGACCTCCGCTAATTAGATATTGAGGATTTATCCTATGGACCAGAAAATTAGAATGGCTCACATTTCAATGAGAGTGGCACATAGCTGCTAACAGTTGGCGTACAAAGAAAATCAAACAGGAAAAAAAAATTCTATTAAAAAAAGGAAAGTTTGCTAAAAACGTGCCCTTATTCATTTATGAATTACTCTTGATGCTTGTATAGTGATAGTACAGCATTATAGGGGGTCATTTATCAAACTGGTGTAAAGTAGAACTGGCTTAATAGAAGGTGGAATCTGACTGGTGGCCAGTTCTTCTTTACACCAGTTTGATAAATGACCTCATAGTGCTAGTATCAAAAACTAGCATACCTTGCTATCTATGATCCATGTCCTGTGTTCTGAAATAGAGATTTCTGGCATGTATATAAAAAAGGATAAAATCAAGCTTTTTTATTAAAAATATATTGAGCTAGTAGTATGTGTTTGAATATTGTCCTATGAAGGAACCGGAGTTAATGTTCACCTTGTGATGTTTAGCACATTCTTCTGTTCTGTCTTTGTCTAGTCACTTTTTGAATTCTGCTGATGGTGCGAAAGTACTGTAGCAGTCTCTGTATGCAGCTGCGCTTACATCATCTCTTGGCATGATAAGAGGCATGGGCCAGTTGGCAGAAATCATCTTCACTGGCATTGTCTGGTGCTTCTTCCAATCCCTCCCTCTTTCCTTCCATACATTTAAACAATTTGCCAACTGTGCCCAGGCCGGGTGCCAGGACTGTGTTGAATAGCTTTCCCACAAACATCTTGGAAACCTTTACTTTGACAGTTTGGAGGCCAGTAATCATATGTACTTACTCTCCACTGCAATTTTCAATGTTATATTTTTCAATCAAATGTGTAAATTGCTGTTGTCACTGAGTGTTTTTTATTTTATCTATAATTTTAAGAAATCTTTCAGGCTTAGACTGTCCGGTAGCAAAATAAGCTACTTCTATTGATGCAATCTGCAGCCATTTGTTCTCCTAGCTATGTTCCAGTCACTGGAGTAGGACGTTATCAGTGCATGTCTCTAAGTAATGATCCTTCAGTAACATTTGCTCACAAGAAGCATTTATTGTGTGGCGTTCGGATATTGACAAACGGGAAGTTTTGGTAGATCTTGTTTTCTATATTGCTTCATTTTATTCCAGATTTTATTTAATTTTTTTCTTACAACCCAATACTCATAAAGAGGTCACTTAACCTATGTAAGTGCTGACATAATTGTAAAATTCTGATGGATCAGAGTAATATTATTTATTGGACATTTTTACCATATTAATTATATATATTTACAGATATTTGTTAGAAAATGTACTTACTGTAAGAACCTCATAAGCTTTTAACATTGTGTGGCATTTAAAAAGGACCTGTCAGCGTCTTGTCCTTTTTTTCCACAATATAAATCACTCACTGGTTTGTTTCCTGTTTGTATTACTTCCTATTGCATCTAACCAACCCATGGTACTTTTCTCTTTTCTCTGTCCCAGCTCCAGCATCACCCCTAACAACACCCAGCTAGTTTATAGCTGCGCCCACCCAGCTAGTTATATAGATACTCCCCTATCGCTGCTCCTAACACTCAGCTAGTTTATAGCTCCTCCCACCCAGCTAGGTACATACACTGCCCTATCACTGCCCCTAACACCCAGTTAGTTTATAGCTCCTCCTACCCAGCTAGTTATATAGATACTCCCCTATCGCTGCCCCTAACACTCAGCTAGTTTATAGCTCCTCCTACCCAGCTAGGTACATACACTCCCCTATCACTGCCCCTAACACCCAGTTAGTTTATAGCTCCTCCCTCCTAGCTAGTTACATAGACATCCCCTATCACTGCTCCTAACAACCAGCTAGTTTATAGCTCCTCCTACCCAGCTAGTTACATAGATATCCCCAATCACTGCTCCTAACACCCAGCTAGTTTATATCTCCTCCCACCTAGCTCGTTACATAGACATCCCCTATCACTGCTCCTAAAACCCAGCTAGTTTATAGCTGCGCCAACCCAGCTAGTTACATAGACTCTCCCCTATCACTGCTCCTAACACCCAGCTAGTTTATAGCTCCCCCCACCCAGCTAGTTACATGCACATCCCCTATCACTGCTCCTAACACCCAGTTAGTTTATAGCTGCGCCCAGCCAACTAGTTACATAGACACTCCCCTATCACTGCTCCTAACACCCAGATAGTTTATAGCTGCGCCCAGCCAACTAGTTACATAGACACTCCTCTATCACTGCCCATAACACCCAGCTAGTTTATAGCTCCTCCCACCCAACTAGTTGCATAGACACTCCCCTATCACTGCCGCTAACAAAGCCCAGCTAGTTTATAGCTCTTCCTACCCAGCTTGGTACATGCACTCCCCTATCACTGCTCCTAACACTCAGCTAGTTTATAGCTCCTCCCACCCTTCTAGTTACATAGACACTCCCCTATCACTGCTCCTAACACTCAGCTAGTTTATAGCTCCTCCCACCCAGCTAGGTACAAACACTCCCCAATCACTGCACTTAACACCCAGCTAGTTTATAGCTCCCCCCACCCAGCTAGTTACATACACATCCCCTATCACTGCTCCTAACACCCAGTTAGTTTATAGCTGCGCCCAGCCAACTAGTTACATAGACACTCCCCTATCACTGCCCCTAACACCCAGATAGTTTATAGCTGTGCCCAGCCAACTAGTTACATAGACACTCCTCTATCACTGCCCCTAACACCCAGCTAGTTTATAGCTCCTTCCACCCAGCTAGGTACATAGACTCTCCCCTATAACTGCCCTTAACAACACCCAACTAGTTTATAGCTCCTCCCACCCAACTAGCTACATAGACACTCCCCTATCACTGCCGGTAACAAAGCCCAGCTAGTTTATAGCTGTTCCTACCCAGCTTGGTACATGCACTCCCCTATCACTGCTTTTAACACCCAGCTAGTTTATAGCTCTGCCCACCAAACTAATTACATAAACACTTCCCAATCGCTGCCAATAACTATGTCTAGCTAGTTTTGGTTCCTCCCACTAGCTAATTGCATAGGCACTCCCCTATCACTGCCACTAACAACGACCAGCTAGTTTATAGCTCCTCCCACCCAGCTAGTTACATAGACACTCCTTTATCACTGCCCCTAACAGCCAGCTAGTTTATAGCTCTGCCCACCCAGCTAGTAACATAGACACTCCCATATCACTGCCCCTAACAACACCAGCTAGTTTATGGCTCCACCTATCCAGCTAGGTGCATACATACCTCTATAACTGCCCCTAACAACACCAGCTAGTTAATGGATCTCCCCACCAGCTAATTACATAGGCACTCCCCTATAATTGCCACAAACAACGCCCAGCTAGTTTATAGCCCCTCCCACCCAGCTAGTTGCATAGACACTTCCCAATCGCTGCCACTAACTATGCCCAGCTAGTTTATAGCTCCTCCCATCAGCAAGTTACATAGGCACTCCCCTATCACTGCCACTAACAACGCCCAGCTAGTTTATAGCTCTGCCCACCCAGCTAGGTACATAGACACTCCCATATCACTGCCCCTAACAACACCAGCTAGTTTATAGCTCCTCCTACCCAGCTAGGTGCATACATGCCTCTATAACTGCCCCTAACAACACCAGCTAGTTGATAGCTCCCCCCACCAGATAGTTACATAGGCACTCCCCTATCATTGCCACTAACAACGTAAGCTAGTTTATAGCTCCGCCCACCAAACTAATTGCATAGACACTTCCCAATCGCTGCCACTAACTATGCCCTGCTAGTTTATAGCTCTTCATACCAGTTAATTACATTGGCACTTCCCAATCACTGCCACTAACAAGGCCCAGCTAGTTTATAGCTCCGCCCAACCAGCTAGTTAAATAGACGCTCTCCTATCACTGCCCCTAATAAAACCAGCTAGTTTATAGCTCCTCCCACCCAGCTAGTTACATAGACACTCCCCTATCACTGCCCCTAATAACATCAGCTAGCTTATAGCTCCTCCTACCCAGCTAGGTGCATACATGCCTCTATTACTGCCCCTAACAACACCAGCTAGGTTATGGCTCCTCCCACCAGCTAATTACATATGCACTCCCCTATCATTGCCACTAACAATGCCCAGCAAGTTTATAGCTCCACCCACCAAACTGGTTGCATAGACACTTCCCAATCACTGGCACTAACTATGCCCAGCTAGCTTATAGCTCCTCCCACCAGCTAATTACATAGCCCCCCCCCATCACTGCCACTAACAGTGCCCAGCTAGTTTATAGCTATGCCCACCAAACTAGTTACATATACACTTCCCAATCACTGCCACTTACTAAGTCCAGCTAGCTTATAGCTCCTCCCACCAGCTAATTACATAGACACTCCCTATCACTTCTACTAACAATGCCAAGCTAGTTTATAGCTCCTCCCACCAGCTAATTACATAGGCACTCCCCTATCACTTCCACTAACAATGCCCATCTAGTTTATAGCTCCTCCCACCCAGCTAGTCCTCCCATCCAGCTAGTTTATAGCTCCTCCCATCCAGCTAGTTTATAGCTCCTCCCATCCAGCTAGTTACATAGACACTCCCTTATCACTGCCCCTGACACCACCCGGCTAGTTTATAGCTCCTCCCACACAGCTAGTTATATAGACATTCCCCCACAACTGCCCCAACAACACCCAGCTACTAATTATGTGGATCTCAGATGCCACGATCAGCAATGAATGCAAGAGAGAGATACAGTTATGGGGAACGTGTGCAAACGCCGTTCCCTGTCATTGCACCGACTGCTTACAAAGACATTTTTGTAAAATTCTGAGATGCAGTCAAATCGAATTTTCAAAAATGTTTCTCATCTCTGTATATTAACCACTTGCAGCAGAATCTCGAGCTATTTGCACCGTGCTAGTCAGTTTGTAAAAGTGGAGTGAAAAGTGGGCATGATTTGTTGTGTGGTATAAAATTCATAGAGACACAACACATTTGCAAATGAGACAAAAAGTCACAACCCTACTGCACACAGACCCTGACCCAGAAAAAGTGCTGGAATTGTTGCTAGTGTGAAATTCAATAGAAATTATATATGCTGTTACAGATACAGATCTCTGCTTACGGTAGGATGCTACTTAAAGGGGTTGTCTCACTTCAGCAAATGACATTTATCATGTAGAGAAAGTTAATACAAGGATTTTACTAATGTATTGTCATTGTCCATATTGTCTCCTATGCTGGCTGGATTCATTTTTCCATCGCATTATACACTGTTCGGAAGCAATATGGACAATCACAATACATTAGTAAGTGGCTTGTATTAACTTTCTCTACACGATAAATGCCACTTGCTGAAGTGACACAACCCCTTTACTCAATGTCACCTTTGTGTCTGAATTTCTCACGGTTTTGAAGATATTACTAAATGGGAACCTTTACTTGAAAATCTGTCTTGGCCATGTAATCATCCCCCAGAGGACCTGCCCCCTACTCAGACATGGATGTTTTAGTATTTACTTGCATTCCTTTTTTAAAAACTATTTGCATTCCTTGGGTAATAACAATTTTGAAACATTTTCCTAAAACTTTATTTTTGTGCAACCCTCTATTATTCCTGCTAAAAGTTATGAATACATTGTTAGCAGTGTGCAAAGAAATTCTAACAACCAGTTGAGGGAATGTCCCTGCACAATTTGAAACTAGCAGCACTGGATCGATAGTGTCAAACTGTGCAGGGACACACCCCAACTGGTAACACCCCAGTTGGAATTTTTTTGCAGTCTACTGACAATTCATTTATAAACTTTTAAAATAAAAAGAATAATAGAGGCCACAACCTAAAGTTGTATGCTTTAAAATTGTTATTAAATGGAGAATACATTCAAGTAGTTATTAAATCATCATGTCAGAGAGATGACAAGTCTTATTCAAAGTCTACGGGGCTCATTTATTCAAACTAGTGTTTTCCATGCCCGTCTTAAGTGTGTCTATGTTGCTGGAGGAAGCACTAAAGTTTTGTGGAGGCAAAGGAATCTACACGAAGTTGGCATTTCCTCCAGCATGCCGTGAGTCAGACTTAAATCTACACCAGCTCTCTTGTTGATGTAGATTTAGAAAATGATGAATGATATGGGCCTGCCTGCCCTCCCTCTTCCCCACCAATCCATGCCCCCCTTTGTCAAAAAAGTGGTGTGTGTGTGGGGGGGGGGGGGAATCTGAGATTTTGCCAAAAAAATGGTGTGCAACAAAATCCATAACTGAAATACACAACAAAAGTGGCATATATCAGTTCATAAATGAGCTCCTATCTTTCTAATGGCAAGTTCACTTTGAGAATAATTAAGAAGACCTAGGAAAAACAACCTATGGTTCTTCTGACTATGGAGAGGTGGTGTCATGCTTTACCATAAAGTTAGTCTGTAACATCCCCTGATAGTGACTCAAACACGAATATTTGCCTATAAGTTATTAGTTGTCAGTTTCAGTAAGATTTCAAGTTCTATAACATTATCATTCTGTAAAGTGATTCACAGCGATACAGTGACAATAAACAGAGCGAATAAATAAGACGATGAAGCTTATCACTTATTCATAGGGCTGGATTTAGTATTATTCACAGTATGAGTGCGCCAGGGGAAGGGCAAGAAGTTGAAAGAAGATAGAACACATACATCAAATGCATTTTTCTTTTATTAGCAAAAGGTGGTGGAGACTGATACAGTTAAACAATTCAGAAATGCATGGGAACAGATATCACCAGAGCCTATCATGAAAATCCCAGTCTTCCCATTCTAGGGACAGACGAGAGATTGGGCTAATGGATCTGTGAAATGTCTTATAAAGTAAAGCCCCTATTAGGCCACATGATAATTGGGCAATTTATCAGGAACAAGCCTTTATAGGAATGATAATTCCTCATGACTGTTTTATATAACCAAATAGTTCATCAGCCGATGAAGGAGCAAATGTTGCTATAATAAATTGCTCAGTGTTTGCAGCAGAACTCTATTGAGGTGCTGTGCTGGCAATAAACCTATGTAGAAACTTGATGTTTTGTAGAAAAAAAAAGCTGTCACTCTGTCATATATCAAAATATGATATTTTCTTTTCTTGTAGGGAGTTGCATAATGTAGAACTGCCAGGCTGAGCTGCTGCAGCAGCAAACAGCTATATTAAGCTGTGATCAGTCTTTCACTCCCTCAAAGCTTTCCCTGATCAAATTTTATCAAATTTACAAAATTATATCGCTCTATCTTGGTATAGTGTTCCTATCAAACTGCAAAGTGGCTTGTGTCTGTAATCATTTCTTTTTTGTAGACACTGCCAGACACTGTCCTTCCAGTTCAGAAACTGAACACACTATGGCACTTCTTATCAGTCAGTATAGGGATCTACCTGCCTACTGCCCCCCTGGTTGGCTGATGAGGCTGTCTTTCAGCCTCTGAGCTAATTAGAGCAATACTCCCCCCAGTTCCTTGCAGTGTCATGTAATCCTCTGGCTTCTTCTTCACACATGGTTTTCTCTGCAAATACTAATGGTAAAATGGCATTGGGCCAATAGTATACCCCCAGACAAAGGTAAAAAGTGTACTCCTCTAAACATGTTGAGTAAATAAAGCTTTCTTCCAAAGTGGAATGAGTAAGCATAGGTTTTATCTAAGGTTACTGGTCAAGCACCTCTATTTGGTTTTTAAAAGCTTCTTCTCTTTGATGCAAGACTCCTGTGACAAAGATTGGCTTAGGAGGTGGAAGGTTTTTTTAGAGTGCTACTGACCATTTTTTTCTGACATCATCTGTCTGCCAATTTGGGTGGTAGTGGCCCTGGACCGATAGTCACCCCGTCAACAAACATTGGTTGAGTAACCACCAAATCAGACTTCCAAATACTTATTCCTCTGACTCAGTTCTTCTAGCCATACTCTTAACCACTCTTTTGTTTCTTTTTGTAATTTTTTAAATGGGATCCTGCCACAGTCAAATATTGTTGAGTGGTAGGATGGGGGATGTTCTCTAACAGAGTTTCCCATTACAGTTTTTCTAATAAAACATATTGGTCCTATCCCACCAGCTGAAGCTTTGGTGAGATTGGTTAGCATTTAAATATTTCTTGGCTTCTGAAGTGAGTTGCTGGCTATAATGTAAGTTAGTAGGAATAATAATATGTGTGTATATATATATATATATATATATATATATATATATATATACTGTATATTATAACCCAAGAAATGATTCTCTGAAATTTATGGGGGGATGGGGGTATATGCAAATTAGCTCTGTATCTAAAAATAAGGTTTAGATACTTACTTAAAAATGTATGGCTTTCTTACACCTTAAAACGGTTGTAATATGAGTGATATATCCCCTCTCCTTATATTACATATTAGTAAATTAACTCCTATATTCTTAGCCAAGTCTTTCCCATGTAACTAAACTAAAAAGACTCGCAAACCACACGTTTACCTAAACAACATCATAATCCAAAAACTGAGGAATGATTGCAAAAAAAAGACAAAAGCATTTCCTTTGAAATAGGAGCTTGTAAATTGCTGCAAATTGGTATTGTCTTTGATGTTTGCTTTTATGACACCGTATAAAACAGCTGATTGACAAGAGCATGCCATTTAATGTAGGTGACAAGCAATATCATCAATAAACTTTCAATTGCTCCTAAAATCCAGAGGAAATCACCATTCTATAATCACTTCAGCTGATTCCAAATTATTTTTAACCCTTTAAGTGAAAAATATTTTGTTTATGCATGATCTTGTAATACTATCATAAAACATTATTCAAGACGGTTTCCACTTTAACCTTGAAATCGTGACTTATGTTCTGACTAAGTTCAGACAAGGGTTTGATTCTTCTAAATAAATGTAACCACATCAGAAAATAATATTCAATTTTGTCAATAAAGTAGTGGCTAAGGTTGAGCGAACCTGAACTGCAAAGTTTGGCTTCGTACCGAACTTTGTGAGTTCGGGTACCCGGACCCAAACCCAGACTTTTTCACTAAAGCTCAGATGAATTTATTATTTTATTATTTTCCATTATAACATGGTTATAACGGAAAATAATAGCATTCTTAAGATAGAATGCTAAATAAAATAGCCATTGAGGGGTTAAAAGTAAAAAAAAATCACCTCATCCACTTAATTGCACAGCTGGTATCCTCTTCTTTCTTCAGGACCTACAAAAGTACCTACGATGATGTCACCGCGCTCACCACGTGGGTTTTTTAATGATTTTTACCTCTCAATGGCCATTTTCTTTTGCATTCTATCTTAAGAATGCTACTATTTTCCGTTATAACCATGTCATAAAGGAAAAAAATAAAGTGAAGTTTTGGTCACCATTGACTTTAATGAGGTCCAGGTTCGGTGTTCGGATCAAGTTCGGGTCCCAAACCCGAACTTTGATCTTTGTTCGCTCATTCCTAGTAGTTGCCTTTTATTATTGTATATGTATTATACAGTATATGTATTACATTATTTGTATATTTATGTTGTTGATAAAGTTGAGGAAGTCCAATCCCTATAGCGTGACCATCATAAACTGGCCAAAACGGTATGTAAGGTTAAAAGTTGATAAATGTAAAGTTATACATTTTGGGACAAAATAAATATTTTTTTTCTTTTTACCATGAATGGATTCCAGTTGGGTAAGTATTTGATAGAAAAGGATTTGGGTGTACTTGTTGATATTAAACTATAGCATATAGCACACCGTCAGTCTACTGCATCAAGAGCCAGCAAAATACTGTCCTATATTAGGATAGTAATGGCTTCTAGATATAAAAAAATAATTATTTTACCTCTTTATAAAGTATTGGCGTTACCATGTATTCAGTATGCAGAGTTTAGTTTTGGTCAACAGTCAAAGAGCTAGAGACGAAAGAGTTCAAAGAATGGCAACCAAATGAATATAAGTTATGGTATATCATCAGTTATGAAGAAAGAATAACAAAATGTATTTATCCTTTAATGGTCCAATTACAGCACCCAATGGTCAGGCAGTACGAGCACTGGTGGATGATAGCACATCCATTGGTGCTTGTTTGCAAAGTGAATGTACGATTGCTACCTTAGTTGTCCTAACCTCATTCACTTCTAATGATTATCAGCAACACATCCTTGATTTCAATAATAATCAGGCACCCTAATGAAAGATGGCCATCAGTCAACAAACGGCTGCTGAATGGCTGCTAGATTACATGGTCTAATTATCTGAACAAGCATTTTGTATGAACGCTTGTTCCTGATAATTGGTCTGAAAATTGTGTGGTCTAATAGAGCCCTAAGAAGGGGTATAATATCTTTACATACTGTAAATGGATTATATAATAAACTATGTAATAAATTGTTTGTTTTTAGAAGACAACAGAGAACAACAGATTGCTCATGGTTGAAGGAAGTGTCATTTTGTCATAACATTTGAAAGCATTGTTTAATGTTGAAACCTTAATGAGGTTATCCTAGAAAAGATAATGATGACTTATCCTTAGGGGTCCAAATCCGGGCATCTCCACCGATCAGCGGTTTCAGGGAAAAGCACAGGGATTTACAAGCAAACATTTTATAGTGGCAGTGCTTGGTATTGGGGCTTAGCTGAGCTGCAACTTAGCTGAGGCTGAGCTGCAACTAGGCCATGTGACTGATGTACAGTGATGTCACTAGACTAGGAAGAGGTGGCAATGCTCAAGATCTCTTCTAACAGCTGGTGGAGGTCCAGGGTGATGCACCCTGCAGTTCTGATATTGATTACATATCCTGAGGATGTCATAAATATCTTTTCCTGTATAACCCCTTTAATGTTATAAAAAAATGCTTCCGCATGAGAATTTTTTAAGAAGGGGTTAGAGACCAAATCTTCCTTGTGCAACAATGTAAAGCATTACGGGCACTAATATAGAATGTTGATCTAGAGATTTGACTGATTGGCAGCAGGGGTCAGGAATTATTGTCTTTCCAATTTATGGCAAATTGGGTATCTACAACAGTACCATCAATAAAGTGAATTTTGCCTTCCTCTGGATCAACTTGGGTTTCTAAATATTGAACAGTAAAATGTGATGGACTGACATAAATGACATATATGCAAATAATAAATGTGCACATTTTGATTTTAAATGGGTTATCGCATAACTAATGTAAAAAATGCAAAGGAATTATATATAGGCTTGACCGAATCAATCTTTGGATCATAGATCCGAAGTCGATTAATTCCAAAACTTCATAGTAAATGCTGCATCCGTACAGCATTACATTTTATTGGCTCAGTGGAGCCAAACTTCGTCTCAGCCGAAGTCACATGAGACTTTGGTGAACTACATTATTCATATCTGTGTATTTAAAACCATTTTAAAATAGAAATCTAAAGTGGGCTTTGGTACCTAGGTACCAGCCAGTACCAATGCCCACTTTGGATTCTATTTTTAAATACAGAAATAGGAAAACCGTAGTAATTCATCCACGTCTCACGCAACTTTGGGTGAGAAAAGGTTTGACTACACGGAGCCAATACATTTTAATGCTGTACAGAAACAGTGCTTGTGAACAAATCGACTTTGGATCTATGATCTGAACCTCAATTCGCTCAAGTACATGACAATCTCTTTCTAACATAGCTAGAACCAGCTTTGTCTATAGGCATATGACATATGAGCTGTTCTTCTCTTTATGTTTGTCTCCTTCAGGCTACATTCACATCTGCGGCATCGATCCCGTCCGTCTGCCAAAATTCTCCATTCTCTGGATCCGGCACTGCATTAAGTATAATGGAGTCCAGATGGAGATCCAGCCGGCAAAAGGGGTGAGAATCGGCTGGGTACAAAACACTGCATGCTGCGGTTTGTGTCCATCAGAATCTCACCATTTTTGCGGTATCAGGCGGCCAGATCTTTGTGCTGCAGATGTGAAAGTAGCCTTACATATTTACTTATAATTGAGACAATTATGCTAAGTGTTTAGGGATTCATTTATTCTTAAGAGAATGTTTTTTTCTTTTTCATCACATGAGATGTTTCAGCACTTTTAATGATGTACATCTAATTTACACTTTTCGCTTGCAAAAAGAAATATTTGACACATAGAAATTTATAGCCAGCAAGATGTTATACAGTGAAGGTATTAATTGTTTCGCATTAGTGCATAGTTTTGAGTCATCAAAAGTGATTTAACAACATCTGAAATGGTTTTCAACATAATCTCTGTATTTTATGTTTTAGTTTATCTTTCATTACATATATTGTTGATGCCACCCTGACTTCATTACATAGAGCTTATTCACACGTCAGTAGCTGGCGTATGTGTGCTGTCCATTCGTTACAGGGGCAGCACACTTATCTGTTGATTTGTAATGTGTTTATTCACGCAATCATGTTTTTCACACAATGGAGACATGCACTACTTTGGTATGTGTTATAGACAAAAGATACCCATTGAGGTCTATGCATCAGTGAAAATTACTGACAGAACACTGATGGCATCTGTGTTCTGTCAGTTGTTTTCACTGACCATTGGTAGGAAATCTCTTTTCAGCCTAAGGGTACAACCACACAGTGTGGTTGTGATGCAGTCATGATGCGGTTAGAATCTTCTCTTGGAAAATGAGATGCTGCGGTTTATAACTACATCACAACCACATCACGACCATGCCGTGTGGTCGTACCCTAATGAGGTGAACAGATGACACACAGAGGGAAAATTCTAGACATAGATGTGCAACAACCTGGAGAGGAGGCAAACATGGGAGGAGTGTTAGTGGGGATGATGGTGGAAGTCCTCATTCCAATTCTCTCTGGGTTCATTCAGTTAATAGATGGTGCCCCCTTTCTTCTCTCAGGGAACAGTTTTTATTGGGGCTCCTGTCTGGTGGTAGTTGGGGTGCCTTTGATCGATAGTTGGCATGGAGCAAGGCAGGAGGGTAGAAGCAAGCGCCAGTTTATGGATGGTGGAGTCAATAACCAGGCCTTCTTTGGTGATAACAAAAGACATTCTCTTTACGGATGATGATGAGAGTTGCAGTACAGATTAGCAGCAATAAGCACAGGTCTGAGCTGTAACACAGAGCTTGCTTTTCCGAATGGCTGTGTATAGGCAGCGACAATGAGACTGGTAATACCTCCAGACTCTCACTCTAAAAACTTTGCAGTCTTCATAAATTTACCACAGGGGTGCACATCTCTCAAAAATGAAATAGGTGCCAAAGATTACAATCCATTCTACATATAGCAAAGTCCAAGCTCATCTTTACTGTTCCAGCACAAGCACTGACTCAGTCCTAGACAGTCTGTGTAAATCTTTCCATTTTTCTTTCAGGGTTTTCCTGGCACAATTGCTTTGCTCAGGCAGCTTCTCATTCTACAGGAATGGTGTTTATTTCCCAGATAAATATTCTATCTCCTTGCTATCATCTACTGATAGACGTTACTCTAAATTAGACAAAAATAACCAGTCTGGGGCATGACCAGTACATTACCCTGGCAACTTAGCTAGAACTGCCAGAATTTACTACTACTTTTCCTTCATCTGTGTGGGATACACAGTGCATGAAATAAATTACATTAATCAATTTAGCATTGAGTTAACCCTTAGCAGTGATCTACTGGGTCACTGAAAATTTGATTATTTTATGAAGAGGTGCATGGCTCATTATAAATGAAGGACATCCTTATAAGTCCATACACCTAGAATGAAATTTACTCTAGCTGATTGCTGTCATAGATTTCAGTCATAGTGTACACCAGGAAAATGCTGTAAGTGATGATAAATCTATGCGAGTGGCCCTGACTACACTACGCTAAGCCACCTCTTCAGAAAGTGGATTAAATTAAAATGGTATTTGGCCCAAAAATTTGCACAAATGACATGTAAAAATGAGCAAATCTAGTTCCTCTAGGACCTCCACTGACCCAAAAACTGGGGTGTCTGTCCTCCATCCCAAGTGTGTTGATGGAGGGTTCATAAGCTATCAGCACATACAGTTGCAAGAAAAAGTATGTGAACCCTTTGGAATGATATGGATTTCTGCACAAATTGGTCATAAAATGTGATCTGATCTTTATCTAAGTCACAACAATAGACAATCACAGTCTGCTTAAACTAATAACACACAAAGAATGAAATGTTACCATGTTTTTATTGAATACACCATGTAAACAGTCACAGTGCAGGTGGAAAAAGTATGTTAACTCCTAGACTAATGACATCTCCAAGAGCTAATTAGAGTGAGGTGCCAGCCAACTGGAGTCCAATCAATGAGATTGGAGGTGTTGGTTAAAGCTGCCCTGCCCTATAAAAAACACACACCAGTTCTGGGTTTGCTTTCCCCAAGCAATTGCACATTGCATTGCCTGATGTGAATGATGCCTCGCACAAAAGAGCTCTCAGAAGACCCACAATTAGGAATTATTGACTTGCATAAAGCTGGAAAGGGTTATAAAAGTATCTCAAAAAGCCTTGCTGTTGATCAGTCCATGGTAAGACAAATTGAGAAAGTTTAGCACTGCTGCTACTCTCCCTAGGAGTGGCCATCCTGTAAAGATGACTGCAAGATCACAGCCCAGACTGCTCAATAAGGTGAAGAAGATTCCTAGAGTGTCAGCTAAACACTTACAAAAGTCTCTGGCATATGCTAACATCCCTGCTAGCCAATCTACGATACGTAAAGCACTAAATAAGAATGGATTTCATGGGAGGATACCACAGAGGAAGCCACTTCTGTCCAAAAAAAAAAAAACATTGCTGCACATTTACAGTTTGCACAAGAGCACCTGGATGTTCCACAGCAGTACTGGCAAAATATTCTGTGGGCAGATAAAACCAAAGTTGAGTTGTTTGGAAGAAACACACAACACTATGTGTGGAGAAAAAGAGGCACAGCGCACCAACATCAAAACTTTATCCCAACTGTGAAGTATGGTGGTTGGCGCATCATGGTTTGGGGCTGCTTTGCTGCGTCAGGGCCTGGACGGATTGCTATCATCGAAGGAAAAATGAATTCACAAGTTTATCAAGACATTTTGCAGAAGAACTTCTGGCCATCTGTCCACCAGCTGAAGCTCAACAGAAGATGGGTGTTGCAACAGTACAAAGACCCAAAGCATAGAAGTAAATCAACAACAGAATGGCTTAAACAGAAGAAAATATGCCTTCTGGAGTGGCCCAGTCAGAGTCCTGACCTCATGCTGTGGCATGAACTCAAGAAAGTGATTCACACCAGACATCCCAAGAATATTGCTGAACTGAAACAGTTTTGTAAAGAGGAATGGTCAAGAAATACTCAAGAAATGTTTAGTTGAAGTTATTGCTGCCAAAGGAGGTTCAACCAGTTATTAAATCCAAAGGTACACATACTTTTTCCACCTATACTGTGAATGTTTACATGGTGTGTTCAATAAAAACATGGTAACATTTTATTCTTTGTGTGTTATTAGTTTAACCACTTGAAGACCACAGGTTTATACCCTCCTAGTGACCAGGCCATTTTTTACAAATCCGCACTACACTACTTTCACAGTTTATTGCTCGTTCATACAACTTACCACCCAAATTAATTTTACCTCCTTTTCATCTCACTAATAGAGCTTTCATTTGGTGGTATTTCATTCTTGCTGACATTTTTACTTTTTTTGATATTTTACTTTTTTTGACAAAATGTTTGCAAAAAAACTACATTTTTTGCTTTCTGTTGTAAAAATTTTCAAATAACACTACATTTCAATTTAAATTTTTCTCTAAATGTATTGCTCTACATGTCTTTGATAAAAAAAAATGCAATAAGTGTATATTTATTGGTTTGGGTAAAAGTTATAGCGTTTACAAACTATGGTGCAAAAAAGTAAGTTTCTGCACTTTGATTTTCTGAGCACCTGTCCTGTTTCCTGACGCACTACAATGCCCAGACAGTAGAAACACCCCATAAATGACCCCATTTAGGAAAGTAGACACCCTAAGGTATTGACTGAGGGGCATAGTGAGTTCATGGAATTTTTTATTTTTTATCACAAGTTAGCGGAAATTGAATTTTTTTTTCCAAATTTTCTGCTAACTTGTGTCAAAAAATAAAAACTTCCATGAACTCACTATGCCCCTTAGCGAATACCTTGGGGTGTCTACTTTCTAAAATGGGGTCACTTGTGAGGTTTTTCCACTGCCCTGGCATTTGAGGGTCTCCGCAATCATTACCCGTATGGCCAGAATTAGGAGTTTCTGCGATTCTCCTTATATTGACCATACGGGTAATGAGATTTTTTTTTCCGTTCAGCCGCTGGGCTGAAAGAAAAAAATGAACGGCACAGATTTCTTCATTCACATTGCTCAATGTGGATGAAAAAATCTCTAAAAAATGTGCAAAAAAAAAAAAAAAGAGGGGAAAGCTGTAAAGATGCGATTGCTAAGGGACACTTAGGCCTCATTCACACGTCCGCAATTCTGTTCCGCAAAATTTTGCGGAACGGAATTGTAGATACATTCAATTCTATGGGGACAGACTTTGTCCCGCTCGGATCCGGAATTGCGGATCTGCACTTCAGGATCCGCAAAAATATAGAATATATGTCCTATTCTTGTCCGCAATTGTGGACAAGAAAAGGCGTTTTCTATACAGTTCTGGCAACATGCGGATCCGCAAAATGCGGAAAGCACATTGCCGGTGTCCGTATTTTGCGGATCCGCAGATCCATGGATCCGCAAAACACATACGGACTTCTAAATGAGCCTTACAGGGGGGTCATTAGTGACAGGGGGGTGACAGGGGGTGATCAGGGGGGGTGACATGGGTGATCAGGGGTTAATCAGTGATGGGGGGTGGGGGGTGTGTGTGTGTAGTGATTGGTGCACTTTACTTATGTTTGCCCTGGTGGTCCCAGACAAATGGACCACCAGAGGAGCAGACAGCAGGCATATCAGACGCTGTTTACAAAACAGCATCTGATATGCGTTTTAAATGTGTTTTTTTTTGCATCTACAGCCTGCCAGCGCATGATCAGCGCTGGCAGGCTGTAGTTTGAGTTGTCCCGGTTACGAGCGCGTGAACGCGCACGCACGGCGCGCGCACGTTCATGCGAAATCTCGGGTCTCACGAGATGACACCGATAGGCGTGAGTGAGACCTGAGAGAGCCGCCGCGCTGACGCCCATCGGCGTTAGCGTGGCGGCAAGTGGTTAAGCAGACTGTGATTGTCTATTGTTGTGACTTAGATGAAGATCAGATCACATTTTATGACCAATTTGTGCCAAAATCCATATAATTCCAAAGGGGTTCACATACTTTTTCTTGCAACTGTATAGGACATACACTTTAATCATGTGAAAATCTCTTGAAAAGATTAATTCTCTATTTTTGTAGAAATAACTAGTGTTGGAAATGTGGACAGAAGGTGTATTAGTTGCTAAAAAAAATTGGAAGAGCAACTCAAGGAAATTCAAAGATACAGGAAACATTTTTAATTTTAAGCATTATGTCTCAGAAGCTAAAATGGATGTAATACATCCTGTGAGGAATGACTACATATCTACATATTTGGTGATTGATGTTTTCGTTAATATAGAAGAAATTGTCCTTCTTCACCTTTATATCCCCTTTTACATGACAAGTAATGTGAAAAGACAGGTTGAGAAGATTTACTAGTCCTGACTACTTATCCTAGCGACTTGATCTCTGCACTGTAATTTAACAAAATGTGAACAAATGTATTGCGCTTGTACAAGATTTATGATGCTGCAAGCTATATCCTTCATACCGCTGTTAACTAATTTGTGGTCAAAGCCGAGAGCTAAAGGGCTTGCATGGACCATTTTGCCACCCTTAAATCATTTCTCTAGTGAGTAAGTAAGAAATCAGGATTCTGATTCCTTTTGAAATATGTTTGTTATTTTTATCCACTGCAGACGTGCTAGGGAAGAAGAGCAATTTTGTTTGCTCCCAGGTGGCTTAAATTTGATTTGAACTCACAGCAGAGTTTAAGCTGATGAATAGCTTTTTATTGAACATGAATAAATTGAGAAATTCAGATTAGTCAGCCACTTTTCCTTCATAATTTAGCTTCCAAAGAAGATGCATTTTAAGGGGGGGGAATGAAAAAATAAAAATATTGATGAATAATACAGTTCCTGGTCTCTTGCACTGTTAATAAAACAATGGGGGACTGGGGATACTAATAAAACAACTTGTTTTATTTTCTTTTGTGATGTAAGGCCTGGCTCTAATTGCATTTTACAGTATGTGTACAGTATATATGGCTAGTAAATGTGACTGTGTCATGAGAATGAGGGTACAGCCACGCATTCAGGGATTTTTTTATCCAGTTTTTGAAGCCAAAACCAGAAGTGGATTCAAAAATGGATTTAAATTAGTATCTGTCTTTTATACTTTCTCTCTTTTTATGACTCAAAAAGTGCCCCAGGAAACCTGAATATGTATATTTTAAGATTGTTGTTTTTCCAGGAACTAGTAAAAAGGAAATTTCCTTTCAATTACCCTAACCAGCAATGTCATGGAATTAACTTATTATATTTGTGCAATCCATTATGACATATACTGAATTAAGAGAAAGGGGAAACACTTACATTGAAGATTTAACCATAGTGTGTATTGAAATGAATTGTTCTTATGATTAGTGATGAGCGGCATGGTCAATATTCTAATTTGCGATATTTAGCAAATTCGAGAATTCCTAAACTCCAGTCATTATTTACTTGATTGCGAAAATAGGCAATGTAATATATTTACGATAAAAATGTGCCATTAAAATATCCGCGATCAACACCAAGGGGTAGGCAACTTTCCTATTGGTTGCTAGGGATGTTGCTAAGTGCTGATATTCGCGATAAATTTGCGATTAGAATATTCACAATCAACACTATTCGCGAATACGAATATATAGCACTATATTCTAAATATTCGCAAATTTACCAAGTGGCAATATTCGCGATTTGAATATTCGCACTCAACACTACTTATGATGCAATCATTTACTAAGCAAAAAGCTGTCAGCAGTCTTATCTTGCCCTAACCATGAGAAGCATGAAATACCAAAGGCTCAATCATTACAAAGAATTTGGCTTTACTCGGAAACGTTGTGATGTTTTCAGAAAAAACATCGGGGAGATTTATCATAACAGGTGCAAAAGAAAACTGGGTTAGTTGCCCTTAGCAACCAGATTGATCTTTTCATTTTCCAACAGACTTGTGAAAAATGAAAGGTGGAAATGATTGGTTGCTATGATCAACTAAGCCAGTTTTCCTGGTAAACCTAGTCCACTCTGCCTTAGGCTTTCACACGGGCGAGAATTCCACGCGGGTGCAATTCCTGTCGTGAATGTATTGCACCCGCACTGAATCCGGACCCATTCACTTCAATAGGGCTGTGCAGATGAGCAGTGATTTTCACGCATCATTTGTGCGTTGCGTGAAAATCGCAGCATGTTCTATATTCTGCATTTTTCACGCAACGCAGGCCCCATAGAAATGAATGGGGCTGCGTGAAAATCGCATAGCATCCGCAAGCAAGTGTAGATGCAATGTGATTTTCACGCATGGTCGCTAGAAGAAGATGTAAGTAAATTGATAAAAGTCAATTTACTGTATTATTTTCCCTTATAACATGGTTATCAGTATGTATGTCTTTGATCTGTGGGAAGAAACCCACATGAACACAGGCAGGACATACAAACTCCATGCAGATATTATCCTTGGTCGAAGTCAAACCTAGAACCCCAGCGTTAAAAGGCACCAGTGCTAACCACTACACTGGCTGATCTGTTGCTTGTGTGCTTGGCAGCTGAAGACATTTATGTTGGTCCCATGTTCATATGTGCCAGCATTGCTGAGAAAAATTATGTTATAATATATGCAAATGAGCCTCTAGCAGCAATGGGGGTGTTGTCATTACACCTAGAAGCTCTGCTCTCCCTGTAGCTGCCATAACCTCTGTACTTTGACAGGGCCAGCGCCCTTTTCCTAAAGTCTTGCTCTGCCCCATGCACTTCCGTATCTGGCACAGGAGCAGTACAGAAAAGAGGCTTGCCAGAAATTCTCTTCTGTACCTCGAGCCTCCTTCCTGTACTGCACCTGTGCCAGATACTGAAGTGCACATGGGAAGCAAGACTTTAGAAGAAATCAGGTCCAGTTATTATCAGAGGGCACAGAAGTTGCATAGAGAGCTGAGTCTCGTGTAATGGCAACATCCCCATTGCTCATAGGTGCTCATTTACATATATGAAAAAAAAAAAAGCACATACAACCAAGCAAACATGTAACAGCCCAGCCAGTTTTATAGGTACAAATCTGCTGACAAATCCCAAATAAACGGAATCTGTCACCAGTTTTATGCTGCTAGGTTAAGCATGGCATTGAGTCCCCATTTTCATGAGCTCATGGCTATCCCCACCCACCTTCCTCTGACAGTTTTTCCACTTTAATCAGCAGCAGGTGGGCAGGGAGAGCCATTAGATCATGAATATGGGGACTCATTGCCATGCACTGGAGCTGTTAGAAACTGGTGTCTTTGGTTATGTATGTGGGTGTAGAGGAGTACATTCTGAGATGTTCTAACTGACTATATATATATATATATATATATATATATATATATATATATATATATATATACTAGCAGAAGGACCCGTCTTCGCACGGGTATATTTCATAAATTTCATTTAATGTTTGTGTGTCGTTAAAAGATATCAACAGTATCCCCCATAACAGTGACCTCTACAGAACCCCGCCCCTTTAACAGTGAACTCCACAGTCCCCCACCCCTTAACACTGACCCCCCCACAGTGCCCCGCCACTATAAAAAGAGACCTCCACAGCAGCCCTCTCAACTTTGACCCTCACAGCAGCCTGCCCCTTTAACAGTGAGTTTCACAGCACCCCACCCCCTTGACAGTGACCTCCTCAGGGTCCACCACCTTAACAGTGACTTCTACAGTACCCAGCTGCCTTAACAGTGATCTCACAGTACCCTTTTGCCTTGACAGTGACCTCTGCAGCAGTTGCCCCTTTATTGGGGCCTTTGCCCCCTTAACAGTGACCTCCACAGTGTCCACCCCTTTAACAGTGTCCTTCACAGCACCCTGCCCCTTTAATGCTAGCGGTACAAGATGACATGTGTCGAGTAACATTTTGTCTCAACACTTTTTTTTTTAATGATAGGCTATGGTGTTGCACTGCGATATGTGACTTGCCTCGACTGCGACACGACAGTTGCAAAAAATCAATCCAAGATGATTTTAGTCGCAGCATGTCACATGTCACAGTGCAACACCATAGACTATCATTATAAAAATTGCCGAGCGACATTGGTGTGACATCAATTTCGCACGACACATGAGCAGTGTAGTTGCGCAACACATGTCGTCCTGTAGCCCTAGCCTAAATCTGACCTACAGCAGTGAAGAAAAATGGCTGGAGGCCTGGAGTAAAACTGTGTATATGTGGAGACTAAGGGCCTGCAAGCTTCTTTTGGCTGATAAGGGACATGTAACCGTATGTATTGCAGTTGGGATATGAAGGGAAAAACTTGCAGGGTTGTATTTTTGGGAATATCTCAGGAACAGGACGTTCTCGAGAGCTGTGACCCCCACAAGATTTCTTTCCAGGTAGCAAGGGATGTGTATACCAAGTTTAGTTGAAAACGATGGTTGCGTTTTTGAGTGATCGTGGAACATACATACATACACACATATATATATATATACGTCCTTCTTTATATATATAGAAATCATATAATGGTGCTAATCTCCTATGCAATCATTGTGCTTAGGGAAAACTTTGTCCATAATACAAAGCTTTATAGAGGCATTATAAATCTTGTGCCTATAAAATAAATCACTACTGTATATATTGTGTGTACACAAGGGACCACATTTACTAAGGTGAGTGCACCTAGATTTTGGTGTAAATTGAATCAAAAGTAGCACAATTTGGTGCATCTGGGTTTAAAGAGAGTTTCAACAGCTAGCTCAAAGGAGTGTATCTTAATGAGAATGGAAGTGGCAATGAGAAATGGGACGTGGTCTATGATCCAAAGTTTTGCTCTAAAATTACACTACATTTCTGGCATAAAGTTCTGCATGAAACTAAGCCAACCAGCAGTCAGTATATAGTTAGACATAAGTGTCTAGAACTGCACTAGATTTATTGTCAAGCATGAAACAATGTGGTAAGTCTGTTGCTGATCTAGACAGCCTGTTTACATCATCTATTGGCTTAGTAAATCTGACCTAGTGTTTCATTCTAATTTACACAGAATGCCTAAAGAGGACCTTTCGCCACAAAATGCAATGCAACCTGAAAGCACCATGTTATAGAGTGAGAGAAGCTGAGCAGATTGATATATATTTTTGTGGGAAAAAATTCAGTAAAACCTCCTGTGAAGACCTATCAGTACAGGGAGGAAATATTATCAGTAATTGACAGCACTGTGTGTATAAGTGTGCATATAGTGATAGATGTCACTGATAATGCCTCCTCTCTGTACCGATAGCTCCTCACAGGAAGTGCAAAAAGCAGAGATATTAATTGGTATTGAGTGAATCGAGCTTCGGATTGGAGATCTGAAGTCAATTTGTTCAAACATTTTAATGCTATCTCCACATAGAACATTAAAATGTATTCGTGGCGGCAAAATTTGTTTCAGCCGAAGTCACGCAGGAATTCGGTGAATGAATTCAGTAATCCCTTCTGTGTCTTTAAAAACATTTTAAAATAGGGATTGGCACCCATTGGTATTTCTAATATCAGAATTGGTACCCCTTGGTACCTCGGTACAAAACCCGACTTTGGATTGCTATCTTAAAATGTTTTTAAAGACACAGAAGTGATTAACGATTTCATTCACTAAAGTCTTGCGCATCTTCTGCTGAAACAAATTTTGCCTACACTGAGGCAATACATTTTAATGCTGTATGAAGACAGCATTAAAACGAAAGTGTTTGAACGAATCGACTTTGGATCTCTGATCTGAAGCTCGATTCTCTCAAGATTAATAGAAATATATAAATTACAGGATTTACTAAATCTTTTCCTACAAAATTATATATCTGCTATATTTGTTTGGCTTCTCCAACTGTATAACATGCTGCTTTCAGATTGCATTGCATTTTGTGGAGACAAGTCCTCTTTAAAGAGTTTTTTTCAGTTTTATATTAATATTGCCTAATCACTATATAAATAAAAACATATACAGCTTTATTTTCTTTTGAAGTCTCTTTTTATTAGAGAGATAATAGAGTACATTCTTAACTGTACAGGGGAAGTCAAAATTCATGGGACACCCTTTTATTTCAGATACAAAAAAATGAAATATCTTAATTCCCCAGAAAGTGAGGGAACATGGCTGCCCATCTTGAAAGCCGCCTTAATGGATCAAGGGCAAATTTTTCCAATGGGAAGGGTCATATAGCATATCAAAGAAGACCAGAGTTTTCCCAAATTGCTGCAATCAGATTTGCAATTTCTCTTGTGGTTCAAAAGTTATCAACACAGAAAGTTCAATAAATGTGTTGTTTGTTACTAGTGTTGAGCGAACCCAAACTGCAAAGTTCAGGTCCATACCGAACTTTGCGAGTTCGGTACCCAGACCTGAACCTGAACTTTGTAGTAAAAGTTCGAGTTTGAGTTTGGTGTTTGGGCACTTAATAAAGCTTGTTGAAAGTCTTGTTGAAAGGTGCTCCCCTGGTATTCACCCTTTAATCCCAGTGCAGGGATCATTACTTTATCAGATTAAGGCATAACAGGGCAGGTTTGCCATTAATGGCTCCAAAAAGGTGGGTGACAAGTCCTGTGAAATCAAAAATACAAAACCTTCCAAGAAAACAGGAGGAGTATATTGCATATAAATGGATAAATCATTTTTCTACTAATTTTACAGACAAGTTCTAGAAATAAAAACGAAATAAATGAAAAATGAAAAAGACAAAATATCAGAAACAGTGAAAATAAATGTCTGACACATCTTTTCTCGAGGTACAGGTGATTATGACATGATTAATAAAGTCCAACCCTTCAGTTCCACAATGTTAATCTTGTTACAGATTTGTCATAAAGGTTAATGCATAATTATATTTTTTGATGTACCAATCAATTACCTATGCTTTTACTAGTAATGAGAAATGTCAAGAAGCAAACTACTGATAAAATTGACATTTACAATAGCTCATGGTTGGCGACATACACAAATGAGCTAAAATCATGTAGGTCATGACCTGTGAACTTGGAAGTTATTGCTGTGGTAACCATTTTCCTAAGATATTTCATATATACACAGTAAAATACAGCTTAAAGAAGTTCTTCCTTTTTTCTCTCCTTTTTTTTATAAAAATTTATTTTTTTAATTTTGCATATATTGCTAACTCAACACCAGTATACTAGGGGTGTAATTTGTTACACCCTATCTCACATCCATACATTTTGAACCTTTTCATTTTAGGAACCTGGTCATATGATCTCAAGTCCCACACCTTGCTCTAATGTGTAAACAGAAATTTGGTCTCTTTCTTATGGCTGACATCCTGTGATCTACATGATGACATCATCACCAATCAGATCCCTTCTGACATATCTCAGACCACTCCCCTCTCCACCCTCTATACTCCTCTGTGTATCCCTGTATATTGTTGAAGATACAACAGTAAAGGACAAGAAGATATACTGCATAGTAGGTGATAGTATACAGCAGGCATCCTCAAACTGCGGCCCTCCAGCTGTTGCAAAACTACAACTCCCAGCATGCCCGAACAGCCTACAGTTATCAGCCTACAGCAGGGCATTGTGGGAGTTGTAGTTTTACAACAGCTGGAGGGCCGCAGTTTGAGGATGCCTGGTATACAGTGATTAGCTGCAAACCTACAAACCTCCTGACTATCAATGCCTATCTGTAATATCTGTGTAGTCTCCAGTTTAGTGCTATGATATATAGCTTGACAGGGGAGAGAGAGACTACAGCGCAAAGAGGGCAGAAATGCTCAAGCTGTATCACATAGGAAAACATGGAGACCCTGCAGTGTTAGGAGACATAAACTGTGTCAGTGATATGTCATGGATGCTCTATCAGATAAGTGCAGTGTGGTGAAACTCCAGAATAGTTGTAGGAAAACTAAACTTAGAAATTAATCATAACAATAAGCATGAAATAGAGGTGCCCTCAGTCATTGTCAATCTGTAGCATAGTCTGTATGATCCTGAAACATAATCTTGAAGAACACAGGGATTAATCTCCTGTTGATCTGTTTAAACTAAGGGTGCTGCCACACATTCAGGTTTTTATGCAGTTTTTGAAGCAAGACCAGAAATGAATTCAAAATTTGGTGATCTAACTTTAATACTTTTTCTCATTTTATGAACTACTGCTCACTTTGGCTTCATAAACTGCATCAAAAAACCTGAACAAGTGGCAGCTCCCTTAGGCTGGTGGCCCCACCAGGGGACAAAGCTTAGAATACAGACTTAACATGCTTTTTGTCCTCCTGCAGATATGGCAGGGTGGTAAGGCTCCTGATACAGTCAGTTGAGTTGCAAGCACACACGAGACAATGAGAAGTAGGAGAGGAGACTTATCAATGTTCTTGGACACATAGAGAAGATTTCTGTATATATTTCTCAGTTTTAAATGTAATTCAGGACAACATTTTATTTGTGCATTTATTTGTGTTTAGTGTTCTGTTAAATCTGGGTTATTTGACAGGGCACAAAGTTTCAGACTTTAGTTAGGGAAGACCAGATGTAAAAATGTCTCATATATATTTTACATGATGTACTGTGATTACGAAGAGTTTCATGCTAAAGAAGTTCTAGAAACAGTTCATATTAAAATACGGCATTACACCATGGAATGCCATCAAGGAAGCGGCCAAAACTATTTTTAAAAAGGTGTCTATTGCTACCATTGACAACACCTTTGCCCACTTACTAAAATTATGTGATGCCCTGGTTGACCTCTCAAGCTTATATAAGTAAAACAGGGTCCTTAGCGATTTTCCACTCTCTTTTCTTCCCTCACCACAACATGATAACCATGCTGTATGTGAGATGAGGCAGAAGTATGTATGAGACTGCAGTAGGAATTCTCAGAGTCCACCAGAAGAACCCACAGTCAGCAGCAGGTATAACTTCATTAGAGCACCTTTTGATGCCTCGGTTCCACTAGTAAACTGTGGGAAAAGGTTCTGGGGCTGCTGTCTGTTCTCTACTGCAACTTTGTTAGTTTTTTTGATGATCTTTATTTCCATTACTTCTAGTCCAACAGGTTCCCCTACCACTTTGTCTCATCTCCACCCTCTCTTATTCCTGCACAGCTTTTGTTACCACACAGTCCCTGCCACTTTGTGTCTCTTTTCCCCTACTAAAAGAGCCCTTGACACCTTTTGTCCTCCATCCCTCCCCCACAGAACTTTTAGCACTTTCTGACTCCCTACACACCCCATAGATCTCTTGCCAGTTTGTTTTCCAAATATGCTCAAAGAGTCCTAACATCTTCTGTTCTTCTTTTCTTTCAGAGCCCCTATTACTTTATCTTACCCCAGTTCTCTTTTCCCCATGTTTCACTGTCACTTTCTGTGCTCCACCCTACCACGAAGCCTTACAACTGTGTGTACCCTGCGCTTCTTCTAAGAGAGCCCCTGACAACGTATGTAATTTGCACCCAACAATGCCCCTGCATTCCCACTACTCCCAATATGTGGGCCAAGAATCTAGCTGTATGGGGACCAGACATTTATCTTGGGGGTCCTGTATTCAAAAGGCACACTTTCTAGCATGTCAATGTTTTATGTCAGCTGGCCGGTATTTTTTCAGATTTGACTCTCAACCTGAATGATAGTAGGTGATATTGTTTTGACTTTTAATCTATGTGGATAAGCAAAAGACTTACTCTGTACATGTCCAGGTCAGCAAAATATGTCATTAGTATCTAGTTTCTCTGGATAATGGTTATTTTCATTGTAGTCCTAGGATATGTTTCATCCCTTTTAGTGTTTTCTGCTGCTAAGTCAGCCATGAGGATAGCCTAAGTGCGCTTTAGACAAACAACTCAGCACATTGTGATATTTTCCTTTTGGAAAAACCCCTTGATAATTACTTTTAACTAATGATTCCTCACAGAAATAACTAATTAAAAAAAAAAAAAAAACAGCTGAAAGGAAAGAGAAAATATTTTTATGCCTTTGAATATTTGAATATGTATTTATGGTATAAAGATCAAAATATCTAGCCATATAACATATTTATAGACTTTAATATAAATTCAATATTTTTAATATCTTTGAGGTTTTATTATACAGAAACAGTGTAATGTATTTCAACCAGCGTTCAGAAAACCCTTAGGTCTGAAAATATTTTCATTGAAATAGATCCATCAGTGCTCTCACCAGAACAACTCTTGATATTAGATCCTGAAATAAAAGTACTGCATCAGCAGGCATTGGGGAAACTGTTTCTTCAATATGCCACTTCTTATGGATCACAAAGTGAAAGTACATAAAATGGAACCGTATGAACTCCAGCTCTGTTTCCCATACGATTTAATAGGTTTTGATAACAAAATAATATACTGTATTATACGTAGAACATATACAGAAAAATAAATTATATATATATATATATATATATATATATATATATATAAACAAGTATGTGTGAAAATATTTGTGAAATGAGATGATTGAAAAATTAATTTGTTGTTACAATGACTGAAAAAAAGGTTTTATATATACAAATGTGTTCAAAATTATTCAACCCCCAATGCTGTAAAGGGTTTTAGGGAATTTAGTGTACATTTGTAATTGTGTTCAGAATGAAATCTTACAAGGACTTTTTAAAGAACCAAATGCAACTAAAATGACATCAATTGTTTTTGTAATACAGTATTAATTTTTTTTTGTGATTTCTTCATTGACACAATTATTCAACCCCTTAAAGACTACCACTCTTAAGAACAGAGGTTCATTCAAGTGTTTTTGATCAGGTATTAAAAAACACCTGTGAATGTCAAGGAGCAGCAATCAAGCATAATAAGCACCAATTAGGCAGATTTAAAATGACTGTGATACTCAGCTCCTTCTAGACATTTACTGGTGTGTTTACAAACATGGTGAAGTCAAGAGAATGGTCCAGGAAGACAAGAGAAGAGGTGATTTCTCTTCACAGGAAGGGCAATGGCTATAAGAAGATTGCAAAGATGTTAAACATACCAAGAGACACCATAGGAAGCATCATTCACAAATTCAAGGCAAAGGGCACTGTTGAAACGCTACCTGGTCGTGGCAGAAAGAAGATGCTGACTTTGACTGCTGTGCGCTACCTGAAGCGCAAAGTGGAGAAAAGTCCCTGTATGACTGCTGAGGAACTGAAAAAAGATTTGTCAGATGCGGGTACTGAAGTTTCAGCTCAGACAATAAGGCACACACTGCGTAATGAAGGCCTCTATCCCAGAACTCCCAGGCGCACCCCCTTTCTGTCTCCAAAGAATAAGAAGAGTCGACTGCAGTATGCCAAAAGTCATGTGGACAAACCACAAAAGTTTTGGGATAGTGTTCTGTGGACTGATGAAACAAAATTAGAACTGTTTGGGCCCATGGATCAACGCTATGTTTGGAGGAGGAAGAACAAGGCCTATGAAGAAAAGAACACCTTGCATACTGTTAAGCATGGCGGGGGGTCAATCATGCTTTGGGGCTGTTTTGCTTCTACAGGTACAGGGAAGCTTCAGCGTGTGCAAGGTACCATGAATTCTCTTCAGTACCAGGACATATTGAATGAAAATGTGATGCAGTCCATCACAAACCTGAGGCTTGGGGGATGTTGGACCTTTCAACAGGACAATGATCCCAAGCATACCTCCAAGTCCACTAGAGCATGGTTGCAGATTAAAGGCTGGAAGATTTTGAAGTGGCCCTCGCAGTCACCAGACTTAAATCCGATTGAGAACCTCTGGTGGGACTTAAAGAAAGCAGTTGCCTAAGAATGTGACTGAACTGGAGGCTTTTGCCCATGAAGAATGGGCAAAGATACCCGTAGATCGCTGCAAGACACTTGTGTCAAGCTCTGCTTCACGTTTAAAAGCTGTTATAACTGGAAAAGGATGTTCTACTAAGTACTAAGATTGAATGTCACTTGGGGCTTGAATAAAACTGATAATGATGTGAGCACAGAAAAGACATTTGTGGTTATTTCATTATAAATGTTATGTTATATTTGTATGACTTACAAGTGCCTCTTTGATTTAATTGTAAACAAGATGACTGAAATGATCAAAATCAATGTCAAACTGGCCAAAACACTCAATTTCAGTGGGGGTTGAATAATTTTGAACACAACTGTATACCAATGTCTGAATTGGGTGGGCCAATCATGTGACTTATGTCAGTTGTGGAAATATGTAACTGGCTGATTATTTCCCAAGCAATAGTAGCTAATTGCCAAGAGTGAAAGAAGCTATTTTATGAAAAAGAATTGTCTCCATGAGATAGCTCCTGTAACAGCTAACATTGGTAGTAAAGACTCAATATGGGGCCCATTGTATGTGACATCAAACCCTGAGTAGTAACATAACCATATTTTTTCGTAACCACCAGTTCTTTGTAAGATGATACCAACTTTTAGTTCAAAGCCTCCTTGCAAATTGTGTCTTATTGGACACATTAAAAATAGTGCAATATTATTAAACATCTACTAGTATACAAAATGTATTATAGACTATATAGAATATTGTACCTGTGCTGATCATATTGACGCAGATGAAGAAGTATTTGAAGGTATATATATTATAACTGCAGCATCAGCACATCAGCCACTATTAAACATCTCAGCTGCACCATACTGAGTCGAAGGCACATATGTTCAGTACTGATTTTTGTGCTATTAAAACACCCCCGAGACCTTGACCCAGTGGGACATCCATATGAATATTTCAAATTGAATTTGACAATGGATTCCTGCACCTCACATGAACTCCTGTTCTATCAGTTTACCTATGTACAATTATCGCTATCATGAAGGTTGTAGTGGAAATGAATCACATGTAATGTATGGCAGGTTATATAACAAGTGAACAGAATTCATTGTCCCACTATAGAAACTATTCTCTTTACTGCACATCAGTAGGTTTCTTAAATTCATGTCAATTGAACATAGGACACACCATTGACTATTGCTGAATTTAATATCAGATTTAGTGCCAATGAAGGCAGTATTTCTGGGAAAAGACAACAGACCCTTTTAACAAATACAGACCATAAAGGGAACCTGTCGCCACCAGCATGAAGTGCAATCTGCAGGCAAAATGATATAGAACAGGATGAGCTGAGCAGATTGATATATAGTTTATGGAAAAAGCTTAAGTATAAGGGTCCAGTCACACAACCGTATCCATTTTGCGGTTCGCAAATTGCAGATTTTCAAAACATTGATACTGGCCATATGTGATCCTCATTTTGGGGTCCCGCACATTCCTCCATATGTTAGAAATACCTATTCTTGTCTTCAAAACGGACAAGGAAAAAACATGTTCCATCTTTTTTGTGGGGCGACAGTTCAGACATATAGATGCAGACAGCATATTTTGCAGTTCCATTGAAATGAATAGGTCTGCATCGTATCTGCAAAATATGCGGATTGGATGCGGACCGAAAATACAGTTCTGTGAATGGGCCCTAACTTGTATTTTATGCATTGAAATATATGCTCATTCAGGACTTAGAAGCCATGTGAGGGTTATTTTTAGTCACTGTCCACTATCTCTGTATGTACAGTCGTACAGGAAAGGTTGTCAGTTACTGATAAGACCACCCTCGTGACTCCTAAGCACAGAATGAGCAATTTTTTCCATGCATAAAAGTTATATTGAAGTTTTTTGCATAAATGTATCAACTATCCATCTTCTCAACTCCTCCTGCTCTATAATAGTAACATAGTACAAAAGGCCGAAAAAAGACATCTGTCTATCCAGTTCGGTGTCATCCTGCTAGTTGATCCAGAGGAAGGCAAAAAAAAAAACCTGTGAGGTAGAAGCCAATTTTCCCCACTTAAGGGGAATAAAAAATTCCTTCCCAACTCCAATCAAGCAATCAGAATAACTCCCTGGATCAATGACCCATCTATGGCAGCTATAGCCTGTAATATTATTATACTCCAGAGATACATCCAGGCCCCTCTTGAATTCCTTTATTGTACTCACCATCACCACCTCCTCAGGCAGAGAGTTCCATAGTCTCACTGCTCTGAACATAAAGAATCCTCATCTATGTTTGTGTGCAAACCTTCTTTCCTCCAGACGCAGAGGATGTCCCCTCGTCACAGTCACAGTCCTGGGGATAAATAGATGATGGGACAGATCTCTGTACTGACCCCTGATATATTTATACATAGTTATTAGATCTCCCCTCAGTCGTCTTCTTTCTAAAGTAAATAACCCTAATTTTGATAATCTTTCAGGGTACCGTAGTTGCCCCATTCCAGTTATTACTTTAGTTGCCCTCCTCTAAACCCTCTCCAGCTCTGCTATGTCTGCTTTTTCACAGGAGCCCAGAACTGTACAGAGTACTCCATGTGTGGTCTGACTAGCGATATGTAAAGTGGTAGGACTATGTTTTCATCACGAGCGTCTATGCCTCTCGTGATGCAACCCATTATCTTTTTGGCCTTGGCGGCAGCTGCCTGGCACTAGTTTTTGCCACTTAGTTTGTTGTTTATTAAAATTCCTAGATCCTTTTCCATGTCAGTGTTACCAAGTGTTTTACGATTTAGTATGTACAGGTGACTTGCATTATTCCTTCGCATGTGCATAACTTTACATTTGTCAGTGTTAAACCTCATCTGCCACTTATCTTCCCAAGCCTCCAATCTACCCAGATCCCTCTGTAGCAGTATATTGTTCTCTTCAGTGTTAATTACTTTACACAGTTTTGTGTCATCTGGAAAAATTGACATTTTACTATGCAAGCCTTCTACAAGGTCATTAATAAATGTATTGAAAAGAATAGGGCCCAGTATTGACCCCTGAGGTACCCCACTAGTGAGAGTGACCCAATCTGAGTGTGTACCGTTTATACCCACCCTCTGTTTTCTGTCACTCAGCCAGTTACTTACCCACTTACAGACATTTTCTCCCAGTCCGAGCATCCTCATATTATATACTAACCTTTTATGTGGTACAGTGTCAAATGCTTTGGAGAAGTCCAGATATACAAAATACATTGATTTGCCGCTGTCAAGTCTAGAACTTACCTCCTGATAGAAACTGATTAAATTTGTTTGGCATGACCAATCCCTCATGAAGCCATGCTGATATGGCGTTATTTGCTTATTTCCCTTGAGATCCTCTAAGATAGCATCTCTCAGAAAACCTTCAAACAGTTTCCCTACAACAGATGTTAAACTTACCGGCCTATAGTTTCCAGGCTCTGTTTTTGAACCCTTTTTGAATATTGGCACCACATTTGCTATGCGCCAATCTTGTGGAACATTCCCTGTCAGTATAGAGTCCGCAAATATCAGAAATAAGGGTCTGGCTATGACCCTCTGGCTTTACCATCCTGTCCTGGCAATTTGTCTATTTTATTCTTTTTAAGTCGCTGTTGTACTTCTTCTTGAGTCAGACAGGACACTTTTAATGGGGGATTTATTTTTACATTCAGCATTTCATCTGACAGTTTATTTTCATCAGTGAATACATTGGAGAAATTTTTTTTAACAGCTTTGCTTTCTCCTCATTGCTATCTGCAGCTCCCCCCTCATTACTCTTTAAAGGGCCGACACCTTCAGATTTATACTTTTTAACATTTATATAATTGAAGAACATTTTAGGGTTAGTTTTATTCTCTTTGGCAATTAATCTCTCGGACTCTAGTTTGGCCGCTTTAATTTGTTTTTTACATGTTCTATTTTTTCCTTATAGTTTATCAGTGCTTCCTCGCTACCCTCCTGTTTTAGTGATTTATATGCTTTCTTTTTGTCATTTATTGCTTTCTTTTCATTTCTATTTATCCACACATTTTTTTTTTTGTTTCTTAACCTTTTATTCCCATACGGTATGTACTTCTCACAATGAGATTTTAGTATATGTTTAAAGATATCCCATTTTGTGGCTGTATTTAAGTTTTTAAGGACTTTGTCCTATGGCCTCCCTTATTTGGCTAAATTTAGCTTTTTTAAAGTTTGGTATTTTTGTTCCTCCCTGTAGAAATGCTCTTTTGAATGATAATTGGAAGGTTACTACTGTATGGTCACTATTTCCAAGGTAACCCCAACCTGCACATCTGTTGTTCTGTCAGGTCTATTGGTTAATACTAAGTCCAGTATGGCTGTCCCTCTAGTCGGGTCCTGAACCAGTTGGGAAAGGTAATTGTCTTTGGTTATTGCCAAGAACCTGTTTCCTTTATGCGATGTACAGCTTTCAGTTTCCCAGTCTGTATCTGGGTAGTTAAAGTCCCCCATAATAAACACCTCATTATGATTTGAGGCCTCGTCTATCTCGTTTAGTAATAGATTTTCTGTGGACTCTGGTATATTAGGTGGTTTATAGTAAACTCCTATTAGTAATTTATTATTGTTTTTGGCTCCATGTATCTCTACCCACAGTGACCACATGTTCATGTCCCTCACTTATATCTTCTCGGACTGAGGGCTTTAGATAGGACTTTACATAAAGGCAGACCCCTCCCCCTCTCCGGTTTATAATATGCTGCATTTTTAGTGTGTCGGGTTATTTTTAAAATATATTTAAACTGTCATCTTTCCATTGAATTAAATGTACATTTTTATACAGTCTATATGTTAAATGCTGTACAGAAAGTTGATTTCCATCTCTCTGTTCAGAAGCTGAGATTTTTCAAAATGTTTTAGATAAGAAGGAAGAAATGACAAACTTACAAATCATGCTATTTAACGTTTAGACATTTAGCACTTTTATGATGCTGCAGAGTTAAATTTAGTATTAAAGCAGTGGATTATCATGACTGCTAAAGGTTAAATCAGTAACTGAAACCTTTTAAACATAAGGCTTTTAAGTTTAGACACAATCTTTTTATTTGACTCTTTCTCATTTTATAAGCTCATTTTCAGTACCTAATCTATAGATAAAACACTTCATCATATTCTAGAAGGTGAAGGATAAAGATAGCATAATAATATTCATGTAACTGCCTCCATTCCCCTATTAACTAATGTAAGAAACATTTAAACACAAACCTATAGCTTGTCAGAATAGCTGCAAGACAAGCTAAGTTCTAGCCTAGGTTCACAAATGAACAAAAGTGATATGACTGATAGCTACACTTCCAGTACACAAAATAGACACGTCAAGAAGATTTTGCTAAAATCAATTCAAGAATGCCACCTTTAGAAAAAAACATTAAGGCTGTAAGAACAAAAAATATATATATATAAATGCTTTCTTCATCCATTTATAAGGTTTCTTTCCTCCTTTACACTTCTGGAGCTGATCACTCAGAATTTATTCTGAAGTTCTGTCTTCAGTAAAGGCAAGTTTACACCCACCAACCAAAAAGCCAATTGTCAGAAAGGAAGCGTTCCTTCCCGACAGTCAGTTGCTCGTTCAGCAATATGTTAGTTTACTGATAATCTGCCCAACAATCAGATAGTATAAATCCACTTTTAGGAAGAGATGAAAGCAGATTATTATCTTTACTGAGACATCTGGTTATAGCTGCTGTCCATAGTAAGTGCAGTGTAATAACTTCCTTTACATAATAAATGCCATTTGCTGAAGTAAGAGAGCCCTTTGAGGCAGAAAATTACATTTAAAACTAAAATAGAATATTTCCTCTTGACATCATATGTTATATAATGTATATTTATGTAATATCACTATGTATAGTAGAATGGGAGGGTTTACTTTGTGGGTAAATTGACCAAAACTATTGAAAAATTAAGAAAATTTATTTTTACCTAAATAAAACCTAAAAATGTATTGAAGTCAGCTCCAGTTTTAAATAAAAATATAGCTCTATGTGTCTCACAAAAAAGGCTAGATCAAGGAGTAAATCTCATTACATGTTTAAAGGCAGTTTTGGAAATTTTGCTTTGCTCAAAACTTCCTTTATTATGAATGGAGTAAAACAAACCACCCGAAGAGCAAATAAATTCTAAATAAATCAAATTTGACTTAAATATTAGAAAAATTTGGGTCAATTCCATAGGCAATTCCATTCGGGTAAATTTCTCAAAATGGCTTTAGCAATTTTTCAGATCAGAAGACAGAAAATATTAAAGAGGATCGCATGACCACATAGAGTATGTGTATACATATTGGCAGACATTTTCAGACAAAAAACAAACATTTTTGGACCATTTTTCCTACAGTGCAGTTTGTTTTTAAAGAGATTTGTTACCACCAGCCATGGGCGTAGCTATAGGGGGTGCAGAGGTAGCAGTCGCTACCGGGCCCAAGAGCCTGAGGGGGCCCAAAGACGCTTGTGCTGCATAAGAAGACACACAAAGCACTGAGGGAAGGGGGCCCAAGCAGAACTCTTGCACCAGGGCCCATGAGCCGTTAGCTACGCCCCTGCCACCAGCTACCATCTGTTTACCCATAGCCATATATGTTGCTGTCACTTTAAGATTACTAATGCTGTATTGGTGTTAAAGAGCTTGAAATGAGTTGCATACAGTCCTAGGAGACTACGGAATGTCATCCACAACTTTTCAGGGCAATTGAAGCACTTTTGATTTCTGTTGAATATATTTACTCAATTGAAATCCCCCGACCAGTTTGGACAAATCAAATTAGAAGAAATTCACACATCATTAGTAATTTCCAAAGTGATACTAGACTGAGGTCAGAATTATGCCATTATAGACTAGAAAAGGTTTTAGAAAGGATGAGCATTGTCATCCTGTGACTGTAACACATGCAGCACAAGTATTCCTGGTCCAGTAATATGCTGTGGTGTTTTAGGGTGCCTTGATGATAAATGGCATTATATGTTAGCTAATGGAGTTCATATTTCAGCACACCTAATCCTATGTAATTATTAGAGATGAGTGAATTGAATCACACTAAGTGGAATTCAATCCGAATTTCAGGATAAATTCGATTTGCCTCGAAGCCGAATTTCCTTGTGCTTTGTGTAAGAGAATCGATTTAACCTGAAATGAAATAGTAAAAAAGAAAAAAAATTCATACTTACCTCCTCCATTCTCTTGCGACGGGCCGCCAGCGGCTATTTTGATTGAAGATCTCTGCCAACATCCCATGCGTTGTGACGTATGACATCACCACGTCGGCCATCATGATGACGTAATCTCATGCAGTGCGAGATTTCGTGCCAGTAGCAAATGGAGGAGGTAAGTTAAATTAAAAAAAAATTTATGTTAATTTTAAACTGTTTTTACACACAGATGCCACGATCATGTATGAGCGGTACAATGATGGAGGGCGGCGCTATTGCAGTTTCCTGTCATTGCACCCACTATTTACAAAAAAAGCGTGTCATGAAGTGAATTTTTTTGTAAAATTCAGCGAATCAGCTGAATCGAACTTTTGAAAAATTCGCTCATCTCTAGTAATTATACTTCAGAGCAAACATGCATATATATCTAATTATAAGTAAATAATAGATCACTTATTCTTAGTAAAGATAAAATTGTTAATCTCCTTGTCTAATTTGAATCTCGTGATTCTGGAACTCTTTTTTTTTTCTCTTAATGTTCCATCTGTCTCGAACAATTTTAACACAATTCTGGTAATTTCTTCAATGTAGTTAAATTCACATAGTCATTTACTCCCCACTTGTTCTACGTTACCTAAGCCTAGATTTATCTAATACCTAATTCTCACATGTCTTTACATCAGGTTTGCTCTATATTGCTAATTTGATTAAGTCCTATATTATCTATTTACAATTATTTTTATCATATTATGCCTTGCACTAATTCTCTCCCTTAACATTTTATTATAAGATTTTACATTTCTCATTGTCAGTATGTAGAAGTGGATATAGAATAGGTATTCAATAAACTCCAATGTTTATTTAATAACAAATAATACAGTAATAACTGTAATTTCAGACCAATGAATATTGGTAATATTGTTCATATGTATCATATGATCATTTTTATTAATTTCCAGGAAATGTTTGTGGTACCCAAAAATGTATAGTGGCTTTGTAGTTTCTGTGGTGGTAAAACTTTGTCAAGTCTCCTTTTTGAGTTGTTGTGTACTTATTCAACATCATTGTGTGAACTGCAGCATAGTGGCTCAAGGGTTAGCACTGGTGTCTTGCAGTCAGGGGAGGATTTGCCATAGGCCCTACAGGGAAATTTACCAGTGGGCCACTGGTCGGTTGGTCCACCCAAACACTCTTAATGGCCCCTGGCTAGGTACATAACAATCTGATGCTCTCAGCATTAATTAATGCTAGAAGAATCAAACAATTATGCACCTGGTCAATAGCTGCAAGTGCTCTCCTCAACTTAACTGTATCATGGTCCTCAGGACAGTAATACAATTGACTATTGTATTAGAGGAGGTGGTATTTTGTGCAGCACTGTGCTATTTGGTTTTGCTGGGGTCAGGGCCGGTTTTAGACAAAATGTGGCCTTCAGTAAAATCAAAAGCGGGGCCCCAAATCTTGTAATAATATACTAACAATGCATTTACATTCTGTTGATTTCAGCACTCCCTCAGATTTACACCCCATAAAGCTCCTCAAACAGTTTTTCACTCTCATGGCCCCAGAATGTTAAAGACCAGAAGCGTGGGATCCCTCTTCAGACGCGCTTTCCCCCAGCAGAGATCGGGGAAAGCCCCCTGTACTATAAATAAGCCACAGCCTGTACTAGGCTTCTAGGCTCATTGTTAGTATATCCCAGATTAGGCCACTAGATGGCAGCACTGAACTGTGATATAGTGTTTTCTATACAGACTAATGGAGCAATTTGCATCCGATGAATGTAAGTTGTGGTCCACTTGGGGGACTTTCAAAAAGTGTGGTGTTAAAAAAGCAGGATGCGCTCATACCCATATGCAGTTGTTCATTTCTATAGGGGAGCACATCCTGCACTTGTAGTCCGTTGCTAATGGCAATCACCAGCAAAAAATGCATACAATGGATGATGACAGCAACGGACTACAAGTACCACAATGGACATCCTACATAAGATGAAGTTTATGTGGATGTGGCAAGAATTCAGAACAAACACAGAACCAGAGATAGGTGCACACTGCCGTCACACTAAACCCTCACACTGATGTTAAAAATTGAGAGGTTAGTTCAACATATCCTACCAGGAGGACATGTCTTAAGCTTGGGCACCAGCGTCAAGGTCTCCCAAGTAGCCCGAGGCCCTAACACTCACCTACCTGCGCCATATGGGCGATATCAGGGGCCAGTGGGCAATTACAGGAGCATTAGGACGACTAACAAACATCTCCTCTGTTACCTCCAGCATGTAGCCATGCTTGCAATGGGAGGTGGGAGGTGTCTATGAGCCCTACCCAAGACTGACTGATATAGCCCAGAGCCTAGCAGGTGCACCCAAATGTGACCTGAAGATGAAAAACAGGCACATTTAAATTGGAGTTTATACACCTCCGTACATATATATAAACCATCAAAAAGTGTGGTGTTAAAAAAGCAGGATGCGCTCATACCCATATGCAGTTGTGCATTTCTATAGGGGAGCACATCCTGCACTTGTAGTCCGTTGCTAATGGCAATCACCAGCAAAAAATGCATACAATGGATGATGCCAGCAACAGACTACAAGTACCACAATGGACATCCTACATAAGATGAAGTTTATGTGGATGTGGCAAGAATTCAGAACAAACACAGAACCAGAGATAGGTGCACACTGCCGTCACACTAAACCCTCACACTGATGTTAAAAATTGAGAGGTTAGTTTGACATATCCTACCAGGAGGACATGTCTTAAGCTCGGGCACCAGCGTCAAGGTCTCTCAAGTAGCCCGAGGCCCTAACACTCACCTACCTGCGCCATATGGGCGATATCAGGGGCCAGTGGGCAATTACAGGAGCATTAGGACGACTCACAAACATCTCCTCTGTTACCTCCAGCATGTAGCCATGCTTGCAATGGGAGGTGGGAGGTGTATATGAGCCCTACCCAAGACTGGGTAGTCTTGGGTAGGGCTCATAGACACCTCCCACCTCCCATTGCAAGCATGGCTACATGCTGGAGGTAACAGAGGAGATGTTTGTGAGTCGTCCTAATGCTCCTGTAATTGCCCACTGGCCCCTGATTTTTAACATCAGTGTGAGGGTTTAGTGTGACTGCAGTGTGCACCTATCTCTGGTTCTGTGTTTCCACTTGGGGGACTTAACAAAAAGTAAAAAAAAAAAAAAGTTTTGAAAAATAAATACCATTATGGGCATTGCCACATGTGATAGCACCCATACTATTAAAATATTTAAAAAAGTTAGTCCATTTGGTGAATGGCATAACAGAAAAAATGGGCTGATTCGCATTTTTTTCATCATTTTATATTCCAAGCAAATTGAAAGCAAAATGATTAAGTCATACACACCCCAAAATTGTATTGTCAAAAGCGACAGACCGGCTCGCAAAAAATGAGCCCCCACACATATCTTCATAGACATAACTATAAAAAAGTTATGAGGGTCAGAATATCGAGATGAAAAGAAAAATAAAATGTATGCAGTGGGTACTGTGGGTACTGATGAGGCATACCTTGCTGCAGTGAGTGGGTCCATAGACGTCCTAACTAAGTGGGGGTACTGTTAGGTTTGCCAACAAAAAATACTGGTTACAAACATTAAAAAGGTTGGTGTGGGTTAATTCTGGTGTTCTTTGATCATATTTTACATTTTGCTAAAAAAAAAATCTTAATAAAATCAAACTTTTCATTGTTTGGGGACACTCTGTGTATTTAAGTTTTATTTAGCCTCTATTTTTAAAATGTTTCTGGGGGCATTTGAACTCACAAGCATCTTTATTAAAAGCAAGAAACTTAACCACTGGGTTATAGAGCTCAATGCTAAGTCATTGTTGAAAAACCTCATAGAAGTTTCTCTTGTAAACAGTTTATCTTGTATAATACAAGAGAAACTTCTATGAGATTTTTCAACAATGACTTAGCACTAAACTCTATAGGGCAGTGGGGTAAGGTTCTTGTCTTTAATGTAGATGGTTGTGGATTTGAACCCTCACAGAAACATTTAAAAGTCTAAATTAGACTTAAATACACAGGGTGACCATGCTTGGGAATACCCGTTTCACGTTTATAACACTGACTCCATATATGGACACCTCCATAAATGGAGTCAGAGCAGGGACTCCTAAGTTGGGAAATTCCCCACTCTGGAGTCCGAACTGTGCAGCAATCTGCCAGACTGAAGCAGAGGGCCCTTGGCAATTGCCCAGTTTGATGGGGTGGTATTTTGTGCTGCTCTGCAGATGCTGCCTAATTCTGTTGTCAATTTGTTTTGAAACACCTTTTTTCAATTTGGACCTGCCTAAACATACTGCCACTTTCATTTTTTATTTTTTTCAACTTTCAATTTTTATTGAGTTTTACATGGTACAATAACGTACAATAATACATGGTACAAATGTCACACACGGTTATTCATGGGAGTAAAGATGCATACGGTTGACATCAGTAAACCTTAACATTACATAGCTATGGTATAATCATTGTGATTAATGGAACAGAGAAGGATGACATACCTTCCCACCTGGTCAGTAATACATTGATAAAGCTTAAACTGGACTGAGTTTCGCAGCTCTATAAGGACACCTGCTCTCTTGACCATAGAGGAGGAAAGGAAAAGGTGAGGATAGTGCCTGTTGTGACACCGAATCAGTGGACAGTAAGTGAGTTTCTTGGGCTAGCACTATGTCAAATCTACCTCTATTCACCTCGTTCCACAATGCAGACCATTTATGTGGAGAGTTGAGTCCTTTCACATTCAAAGACATTCGTTTTAACACCCTGGTACAGCGTTAGGAATTACCACAATGAATTGAATACCCAGGAGTGGATGCTGAGCGGCAACGAACATGACGACAGCAGTATCACAGCAGATCTGTGAAATAGAACAATCATAGAACAAAAAACAACATATTAGCCAAACTAAGCGACAGTACCAATGATGGTAGAAGAACCAACATCTGGTGCCCATGATATTCAGGTACAAAAAAACTAGAGACCCTATTAAGGGAGGGTTCCATAGCAACAAAGAAACTTTGCTCAATTGAGCTCAATTCACCACTTTTACCCTTAATATTTAAATCAGTAAAACTTCACTTTTATTAGTAGTTCTCTAAAAATGTTTGTGAGTTTTGACACACTTGTTAAAACTACTGCTCGAATTTGCACACTGCTATCGCACAGGTTGCTAGTGGTAACGGAGGGTGTGCACTACCCTCCTAACCTTCCCACAAGTTTGCAATCAGTGTATAACTACCTGCCTGACTAATCCTGCAGGGTACTCGGTGCTGTGAACATACACCCTAAAGTAAATAACTGTTTCCTACTGTTTCCTACTCAGTGTTTAGCAACTCGAGCAGAGCTAAAACCAACAGATTCTGTCCCCCAACATGTTTCACCAGATAAACTGGCGTCTTCAGGGGAAAGGACAGACTGAGTAGGAAACAGTAGGAAACAGTTATTTACTTTAGGGTGTATGTTCACAGCACCGAGTACCCTGCAGGATTAGTCAGGCAGGTAGTTATACACTGATTGCAAACTTGTGGGAAGGTTAGGAGGGTAGTGCACACCCTCCGTTACCACTAGCAACCTGTGCGATAGCAGTGTGCAAATTCAAACAGTAGTTTTAACAAGTGTGTCAAAACTCACAAACATTTTTAGAGAACTACTAATAAAAGTGAAGTTTTACTGATTTAAATATTAAGGGTAAAAGTGGTGAATTGAGCTCAATTGAGCAAAGTTTTTTTGTCATGATATTCAGGGGCGCTAAAAGTACAGGTAGTAAAGAACAAGCCCCCTTACGGGGCACCTTTCCTAACCATAAAGGCATAGATAAGGAGATAAATATTAGATAAGAGAGGACAAAAGTGTTTAAAAAGAATAAAGATCAGGCACAGGTAGAAGAGTAGGGTATAACCCCAATCATCCTCCAAAGGACAGAGAAGACATACGTAAGGCATGAAACAACATGAGAGAAAAGTAGAGAGACTTCGCCTAGATATACGTAGATAACACTCCTTTTAACATTTAACCGCCCTGAGGGCCTAAGAAGTAGCAAAGGACAATACAAGAAAAACAATGTTACTCATGGCCCCTCTTCAGGTAGGCTCAGTTTCTGAGCATCTGGGCAATGTCTGACGGGCTTTCCGCTTGGATATTCTCCTGGATTTGTTGTGACCCACCACAGATCATGACGTCGGCGGAGGCAGCGCCGGAAGACTCTGAAGATCTTGAACAGTCCTCGATGGTAATCATGGGGCTGCCCAGTGCAGATACAGATTTGACAGATCGTTGTAAATCCTGATAGTGAACTTTTTCCCTTCCACAATAATGGACAGACCTAAGGGGTTTTCCTAGAGTGTAGTAAATCAGTAAGGGGCTTCAGTTGTTTTCGTTTGTAGAGTCATGGGAGAGTCATGGGAGCAAGATCCTGGAAAAGGGACAGGTGATGATTTTCAAAAGTCCAATCCACAGTATCCTTTGCCTTTTTAAGCATATCCTCCTTGACTCTGAAGTCTAAAAATTTGCAAATAACATCCATTGGGGGGTCAGAGGGGTTAGGTTTAGGTCTAAGTGCTCTATGCGCCCTCTCTTTTTCAATTGATACAGGGTATTGATCTTCCAGCAGCATCACAGTGATTTGCTTCACCGTGGAGGACAGTGATTCCATGGGATACCTTTCAGGGAGTTTCAGGGAGACCTCTAATCCTCCGATTATTACGGCGATTGTGATTGTCCTGGTTTTACAAGTGGGTATAGATTCAGGTGGTTTTGGCAAGTTTGAAAGTGGGAGTCCACTTCTTTGTTGTGATTGCAGAGTTCGGCTAGGTTGTCCTCTAAGCATTCCACCCTATTCCCAAGTTGATGTAAATCTAGTTTAATCTCTTGCAGGTCCTGTGCTAGTGACAACAGTGCCTTAGTAAGGGTTTGCTGAAAGTAGTCCATAGAGAGAAGCAAATCTGATGATTCAGGAGTCTGTAGCTCTTCGAGCGGTCCGTTGTCTTGGGTGAGAGGAATGGAGTCCATACTGTTTTTTTCCGCATTGGCACTCAATTTTGTAATAAACCGTTCCATATTTCCTTTATGTTGAGAATATATGTGGGCCATGGAGAGGTCTTTTGGCGTCGGTTGGCTGTATTTCACCATTTTGACGTGGTTAGGCCAAAGTAATAAATGAGAATATGAAAACACTGCTCTGTGCTGCTGGGTACATAAACATTAGGTGTCCTCAGACATGGGTCAGAAAGGTGGCCCCCAATAAGATTTCACTTTAAGGGCTTAGGAACATTGAGCCCATGGCTCCATAAAGTAGCAGAGAGAAAGGATTCCTTGTGAGGGGTGGGCAGTGCAGGAAGGTGACCAAAGGACCAGGCAAAGTATACTCCTCACAGTATGAGAGTCACGGGGTGGGGGGGAGACTGTCCCCAAGAGGGCAAGTAGACTCTCAGGAAGAGAGAACTAGCATACTGCAGCACAGTGGAAGGAGGGGAAGGGGGGTACTACAAGCGATCTGAGTCCCCAGATAATACTCTCTAAATATAGGACGGGGTAACAAGCAAAGAGTACCTTATGAGGGCCTCACCCTCCTGTTAGATACACAGATCTGTGTGCTGCTGAGATCGGTACAATGAAAGGGGGGATCTTGGACAAAATCTCCTCTAGACACCTCAGGCCTCTCCTTGTGGGAACTGCACCTCCGGTATAGGCAATCTCGGTGAGTCAGGGACCACAATCGCCAACGATCCGGTGGCAGAGGCACACCACCATGTATCCTCCGGCGGCAGTTCCGTCTCCCGCGCCGATGCCGAGAGCCGAGGTTTATCACCCGAGTAGGCCGCAGCTTGATCCCAGCTCTCTCTCACTGCGGTAGCGCACAGAAAAGCTCAGGGGAGGTCGGGTATGAGGCAGCAGGTATGGGGAGGATGGAGAAGCCTTGTTATCCTAATTTAGAGTTAGGATGGCAGCCGATGTTTAATGGCCAAGCCGGAGCTCAGAGAAGTCGCGTCCGCTCTGGTCTGCTGCAGGCCACGCCCCCAACATAACTTCCCTGTCAGCTCATGCATGCAGTATTCCAAACTGACCAAGTACAACATCTGCATAGAGTATGTATGTCTTCCCCTTGCTTGTGTGGGTTTCCTTTGGTTACTCCAGTTTCCTCCCAGACTCCAAAGACATACTGATAGGGAATATAGATTGTGAGCCCCAAAGGCGACAGTGTGATGCTGATGTCTGTAAAAACGCTATGTAAGTGAAAATAAAATAAAATCAGTATGTCCCAGGATTTGGTCACTATTGTAGATGATGAAAAATGTGCAAGAAATGACATATGAATGCATACCTTACAACAGTCCCATTGGTCACAAAGATACTGTGCAGATAAGCAAATTAAGACAATCCTGGCTCAGCACTGGATTTGATCCCGTGCTGAGCCATGCCCCCTGCACTGATCACATGACGGTGACATCACCCCAGGTCCTTCGGCTGTTCAACAGTTCGGGTTCGTGGAAGCCGCCCCTTATGGATTCCATATGCGGCGGTAGTGGAATCCATAACGTGATGCGGCGATAACCACAACCCGAATGCCAAACTTTTTTTTAAAGTTCGCTCATCTCTATTCATTTGTATTGTTTTTTTTTTCTTTATAATCCTTAAAACTACTGTATTTCATGCTAGCCCTAGCCACTGACACTTTCTGTTCTGCAGAGATCAATTTTCAGCAATGAATTCATTATCATCACAGGTAGGATTAGGGTTAAGGTTATAACTAGTGTTGGGTGTGAATATTCAAATCACAAATATTTATCACGAATATCGCAACTTCGAGAATTCACAAATATTTAGAATATAGTGCTATACATTCATAATTTTGAATATTCTACTTTTTTTTTAATCAGTCCCCTCCCTCTTGCTTGTGGGGCCAATGAGAAGGCAGCAATGTCTTTGTCTGAGCTTAGCAACATTCCTAGTAACCAATAGGAAAGTCGCATACCCCTTACTATATAACGAACCTCCCCAGCAGCCATTTTCTGTAGTGTAATGGAGTTCTGAGAGAGACAGCAGTGTGATTGCTGTGCTCTGTGCTTTGCTGAATAATTAGACAGGTAACTTAGATATATAATTCAGATAGTTAGGGGGAGATAGTCAGTGTAGATTACTTTAATTTAAAGTGTAGCTGATAGGTTCGAGTGCAGGGTTCTAGGTAGGGTTCTGCTGTCCATATATACATAGTGCTGTGATGTCACCCAGTTGCATGTATTATATGTGCATCGTTAATTGCCGTTTTTCGCAATCACGAATATATATTGGAGCACTCTACCTGCATATATAAAGCTATTGTAATGTTCTGCCGTACGAACCATTATCTTGAGTCTCAGTAAACTTCTAACAGCTTGAAAAATGTACCCAAAGTGACCCACACCTGTATTCCGCGCGCATTACACGAATATTACATTGCTGATTTTTCGCAATCAAAAAAATAACCGTGAATTAGCGAATTTGCGAATATATGGTGAATATTCTCCCACATATTCGCAAAATATCATGAAATTGAATAAAGCCCCTGCCGCTCATCACTAGTTATAACAGGTAACACCTACAGTATATATAGATCCATTATTTACAATAGTGGATGAAATAACGTATCTACTCCCCTTACCTGCACAACCTCTGCACAGGTTTCACAATGTGTCTACAGAATTCTCCCATAGAAGTCAAGGAGTCATCTCCAGACTACAGGTTTATATGGTTTAGGTGGCCGCTATAAAGGATATCTCTCATTGGCTGTTAAAATCATCTCTGGCAAGATGGCAGTCCCAATAGTCATATATAGAAAAATTGCTAAACAAAACTACACTATAAATAAAAAAAAAATAGATGAGTTAAAAATATATTTTATTATCTGGTTTTAAATAATAAAACAATCTAGGTGACAGATCCTCATTAGTACATCCACAAATGCACTTTATGGCTAACTTTCTGGTGCCTATACATGATCTATTTTACCCACTTACTTGCATTAAAATATTCTCCTGTAGATGACTTATAAACTAGTGAGAAATATTTACATCCTGAGAGGGGATTCTTTACATTTTTCATCAAATTAGTAATTCTAATTCCTCTTGATCTGAAATAGTCCATTATTAGAATGCATAAAACTGGCACTTTTGAGGAAGTAAAACCAGGATGAAAGCTTTTCACTGCTGGCTGTCAAAACATTTTTGAAATTCTCAGGCCCTGAAAATTAGCTTACTGTCATCACAGCAGTCTGCTGCCATAAGAGCCATTATTTTAATTTCTAGCCACTGTTCCTGTTGAGAAATCAAGCTATGCAACCTCTTGTTTTACATAAACCAAACATGATTATAGATAAGGTATGTCTTTTAATGTGACAGCAGTGACTAATGTCAGGACTTGGAAATTAAATGGAAGTCTCTCTCTGGACATTCAGTCGAGCATACAGGAAGAAATGTAGACATTACATCAATAGGATCTTAATTTTGTGGGTTTTTTTATGGTTTGCCATAAATTGGGACTTAAATTCTGCTTGATATTAACTTAACAATTCTGCTGCCGGAAGGCTGAAATAAATGTTTGCATGGGAGAGCGATATCATGTTTGTCCTTGTCCTATAGTTGATGTAACTCTCTCGAAATCTGCAGCATTTGCAATAGCTCAAGCATGTACTTACCACAGAGGGAGGCTATTCTGCTTGTTAGTGCCATCCTCTTTACTACTGGTTATTGAAAACCTGAGCAGCACTCCCATCTTGAGAGAAACTGAATTGTTAACAAACACTGGAATGGGAAGTTGGCCAAGAGTCATGGGATAGGAATAAAAAAGCAAGGCCTTCTATCCTGGGTGACTTAATGGTTGCCATTTTGACTTTGGCTATGAGCTTTTTCTCAAGAAGTGAACAAGAAGGAAGGTTCATATTAACTTCAAGGAACATTTCTATTTGTATATAAATATTGACATATGCAGGGTATATTTGTCTATAGAAATCTATGAGGGCATCAACATGTATGACAAAATCATATCACAACAAATCCGATTCCTAGAAAGCCGTTTTACAGACAGGCTTCTATAAATATCCCTAGTGATGAGTGAAGTTGTACAAAATTTTGGTTCATTTGGCATTACTTCATCATTAATCACTTTCCTATGCATGGAGGGGGCACAATGACAGGGAACAGAGATCACGCCGGCCTCTGTTACTTAACCCCTCAGATGCCGCATTAAACAACAGGGGTTAATCAGGGCCTAAAAAAAAATAACACTTACCTCATCCACTTGCACATGAGGCCGTCCATTCTACATTACTGGATGATCTCGTGGTGAGGTCATCATGATTGCCGCAGGTCCTTCGGTGGGTTTTCTTCAATCAAGTCGGGAACGGATAGCCTCTTTGCCAGAAAGTGGATATGGATATTTTTTTTTTCAGCCACCTTTCAGCCACCATTTTAGGAAAAAATGTATTCTTATCATGAAGCACAAGTAAATTTGCCTTTTTTTCTGAAATTCAGATTGAAGTCCACTTCAGATACCTATATTTGCTCAACACTAATTATCACTCACAAGTTTCTGAATGAGAGATGTAAGGTGTTTGATGAAAACATGCACAACCATTTCTTTATTGAAAACCAGTAATGTAACTCATTGTTTGGAGCCTCAAAAAGGATCTTAGCTTGAGTGTACTAACCTGTCCTTAGATGGGCAAGTGATCATCTTTTCACTCCTTTTATTAAGAAAAATGACACCCATATGTGACAATCAGAAAGCAAGCATATTATGTGATTGATAGGGGAGGAACATTGATAACATGCACAGCTGTCATTGTTACCTATGCCCCTAGTGTCATGTACAGTAGTTACACAGAGATAAGAGGATCTACATATTTCTCCTTTTCCTGTTGCCTGTTAGCATGTCCCCCACTGGCTCTCCCTCTTCTCCTCCACGCTAGACCAAAGCAGGCTGAAATGAGGGTCTGCTTTACCTTCCTTTATCTCAGGCTGCATAGCAGCTCAATATATTATCCATGTCTTGTTTTGAAGCTGTTAAGGCAGGGATTTCAGTGATAACTAGCATATAGCCAGAGACAGAGCCTTTAATAATTGATTTGGGAGTGAGATCTGCAAGTAAAACTTGAAGATCTTACTCCTAACCTTGTTTCTAAAGGCTCTACTTCTGGCTGTATGGTGGCTAATATTATGATCGTGGTCTTGTTAACAGCTTTACAAGAAGATCTGGCTGATATATTTAGCCACTGCATAGCCTTAGAACAAGCATGTTAAAGCACCCCCCTTCAGCCAACTACTAAGTAAAAAGCTGCTGTCTGCCCAGGCCACCTTAATATTGCATATCTATAGCAGCAGGTAGGAGATAGTGGCTTTGATTGAATTTTTGTTATCAGGAGAGTCGTGTGACTATGAACTTTTATGCTCTCTGCTCCAGGATTGCCAAACGATTTTTATTCTATTTTACTAGATAACATATCCAAAAATCAAGGACAGCCACAATTTTTTTACAGATGCATTGGAAAAACTATAATGCACCATACAGAGCATGAGTGATATACAACAGGTACAGACCTAAATCCTGATATTAACACACTGCAATCTGTAAAATTATGATAATTACAATCACAATAACAAGCAAAACCTCCTACACATTATTTTTTTTCTTTCACAGAAAATAAAACAAAGTCTGTTTGCAGAGTATCCAGGAATTTAAAGACGGTTGGCAACCCTGCCCTCCTTTCTGCTTTGAGCTGCTTCCCTCTGCTTTGAGTGACAGCTGTAGCATCCAACCAAAGCAATGAGGAAGAGCAGCAACATGGAAAGCACAAAGCACTTCACTGTAAAATATCTGAATAAGAGTTCTTATTTGTCCAAATTTTAGCATGCATTATCTAAACGGAGGCAAAAAAGTGTGAGCACATATATGGTATCAGATCTATATAGCTGGAGATGGGTACAATTTGCTTATGTAGTGGCCATGCAGAAGTCAGGGCCAGTGCCATAATAAGGCAGACCAAGCGGCTGCCTTAGGGCGCATAGAAGGGGGGGGGGGCGCCAAAATGAACTTTTTTAAACCACTTTCGTGATGTGATCATGGGGGGTTTGGGCACCAAAATGTAGCTTCGCTTGTGCTGGCAAAAATCCTTGCACCGGCCCTGGCAGAAATGATCCACTGACAAAAAGGGGCAGTTTCAGCTGTACTCGGGGGTAAATAACAAACATTGTGTGCCTGATTTCCTGATCTATAGTTGTTGTTTTTTTTTTTTATAATTGTGGCCTTTCTATGTGTAAAGGACATAACGTACTTTGGTCTGGAAAACACTTTGTCTAGTAGGGTCTTTGCAGAACTTTCTTTGCAATAAATCATACACTTCCTGCCCAAGGGCAGATGAGTTTGATGACTGCTGCAAGAGGAACTGAAGGTTAGTACGCACTGGCAAACTAAAGCTCGTGTCTTTTCATAAATGATTTCATTTTCTGCCTGCCAGACAATAAATGTAATTGTAAGAATGTAAGTTAAAGGGAATTCAGAATTTAATGTTCTTAAAATGTATAAACTGGAGCAAGATTTAGACTGCTCAAGATTCAGATGCCTTTTGGAAATAATATGTGACATGGTTGTTGACTGATTCATTTACAGGGCATTTTACTTATTGTAGATGATGTGATTTATCTGAACACTGAATACAGTTATAGATTCTGACCAGCAGTTCAGTACAGACACATTGGCTGCATTTATATTCATTATGACATGTATAAAATCTGAAAATACAGCTGTGCTGTTACTGCTGGAGGGGTGGACCAAAAAAGACATTATTATAGAGTGTCCATGCTGCTCTTTCACCAGTTCAGGATCAATTTTGGGTTCTCAAGATTTATTTTACATTATCCATTTAAAGCGATTCTAAAGTTTAGTGACAAAATAAGAGAAGTGACTGTCACAATAAAAATGCATTGTAATCTTAAGACAGCATGTAATAGAGCAGGAGAAGCTGAGCAGATTGATATATTGTTTTGTGGTGAAAGATTTAATATGCAATTTATATATTTAAATCGGTCCTCTATCTTACTTTAGTTGTACATGGGGGGAAGTATTATCAGTGATTTATAAAATTCTCTGTGTAACTGTGTATACATAGATAGCTGTCAGTCACTGATAGTTGTGCACAGTGAGATGTTATCAGTGATTGATGGCATTCTCTGTGTAGGTGTGTATACAGAGATAGCTGTCAGTCACTGAACCCAGAACCCCCACTGATCAGCTGTTTGAGAAGGCAGCAGTGCTCATAGTAACACAGCAGCCTTCTTTTAGCTTTTCCTAGGCAAGTGATGACATGTTTATTGGTCATGTGGCCTAGGCGCAGCTCAGCCCCATAGAAGTGAGTACAGTCATTATACTATGTATGGCTCTGTTCTTTGTAAGCATGGAGAAGGCCCTTAGAAAACCCTTTTAATTTTTACATTTTCAATATTAGTGAGTATGTATAATGTGTGTTCAAGTTAGAAGAAGAAAAAAATATATAACATTAAGAGGTAAATCTAAGGGTGTAATACCTAGCTGGGTTTCGGCCGGACATAAACCGCTGCATGCAACAGCTTTTTCAGGACAGAACCTGGCTTTTTTGCCATAAATCGGTGGGATCACCACCAGACAACATTCTAGTCAATGGGGATTTGGCGGTAAAGTAGAGGACCTAGTAAAGCTAGATCCGGAGAGAACAGACTGTCAAATCCACAAATAGAAATATGAAAGAGCCTTGGATGGTTAGCTGATTCTCTGCAATCAGTGGGTAATACTTTTGTGTCTACCACATGACCAGAGCAGATTTTTATCACTTGGAATTAAACAATGACTCTTCCTACTTCAGATATTGGCAACAATAAGGAATTAGGGGCAAAATTATAAATTGTGGTGGTTTTGGTGTCAGTTTTAAATCTGACTTTGCTTTGTATGATTGTGCCAAATATATAAATTTGCACACAGTTATAATCTATTTGGTGCAAATGCAATGTGGTTTACGTCTATATCTGTAAAAGTACACCAGAGGGTTGCCTGGTGCGGAGATAAGTTACACATCATAAATCAGACTTATGTTCTTATATGTGTTCTTATCTGAAATCCTGACCTACTTTTCACTCCACTTCTAAAAGCAGCATGGCTCCCCAAATGTTGCAAAATTTGACCAAATGTAAAAAAAATATATATACAAAATGTCGTATGCAGGCATTCTTTGCAAAATTTTTATGCCACAAAACTGGGGTAACATATTTGATAAATGACCCCCTTAAATGAGTATTATGGTTATATTAAGTTATCCCTTAGCAACAAAATATAGAACAGCTATTAGATTGGTGGGGGTCCCAGTGATCACAAGAACGAGAGCCCCAAAACCCATGGAGCCACCCTGCATTCATTTCTATGGAAGTTCTGGATGGGGGATAACCAGAATACCCCTTTAATATAGGAAGTATAATCTTCCTTTATTAAAATTACCTTTATTTTTTTTATTTGTTGTTTAAATATGTTTTTAAGTAACATCGCAAGTGTGTTACTTTTGACATATCTTTTACTGGCCCTGACTCCTGAGTTTAGAATCTAAATTTCTCAGAACTCTCTGGTGGTTAGATGCATGCACAAAAATTGGTCTGGTGATTTAAAAAAAAAAAAAAAAACATGCTTATTATATTTAAGGAGTTTTTTTTATTCATCAAAACTGTTTATATGTATTAAAGCTAAAAGGTGATGTCGTTTTATGTGTTGTGCAGTATATTATGTAATATGTGTCATTTAAAATAATTTGGTGAAATTGATATCACAATAAGCTTTTTATTTTTCTGTTGTAACACAGCATTTTTAGGAAACTTTATGTGCTTCACTGTGTCAAAAAGGTCAATACGACATTTCAGCTTTTTAACACATTTTACTATCACTGCAAGGAAATGTCTTGTATTTTTATTGCGGAAGAAACACTGTCAGTATTCTTCCAGCATCCCGGGGTTTCCTTTACTTTAGTAAATGTAGCACTCAGAGTATCAGTGCCCTATAGATAAAATTATTACTTACAGTATGTATCTTAGAAGCAGTGAGTTCATAAACAACTAATAGGTGACTCAAACATCAGGGGTGGATGCGTGTTAATCGATATATTGCAGTTTATATACCTTTTAGTCATATTCTTCTAGCTGCTTTCAGTCTTGTTTGATCAACATATGGCATGTTAATTTGCTGTGGAGGCTTTCTTCTGTACTCTCAAGACACATGAATTCATTATCTAATCATGTCTATTTTGAAAGTGCTCAAAAGTGTACACATATAACTCATATCTTGAAGATGCGAATGAGCTACTAGTCTAAAAATATCAATCTCCAGAAACAAACACCAGCAGGAGCACAAGAAAACTGACATGCATTTTTTTAATCCATGTGTTCTTCAGGATGGGAAAAAATAGATGTTTTTAATATGGCAAGAACATTAAAAAATAATAGAAATGTTGTGCCATACTTTGTGACCTACTAATTAACTAGTTTACTTACAAATAAGTTAACTCTTTCATTTTCATATATCATTAAAGGATCAACTTTTTCTGGTTAACATGCTTATTATAGTATTACTCGTTCCTTAAATTAAAGGGGTTGTCCCATAAACTCCCTAAACACTGTCAACAACCATCTAATGTGTAAGTACACCTTTAGAGAGGATCTCCTCTTCAGGACCCATTTCTATATACCAATGCACGTGGCTAACAAAGTGCACCTCTAGTAGACATTCAATGGAGTACCCAGATCAGCAGTGGATATAATTTTAATCCCGGAGGATTTTTCCTTTTTTCCTTTTTTGAAACTTTTTTTTACCTCCCCCTCCCAAGGAGGCTATAATATGTAGCTCCATTTGCTGTTACCACATGGAGCCCTACAACCTGCAGGCCCCCATAGGAACTACAGCCCTGATCTCTTCAGATCAAAGCAAAGGAACGGTTACTGGAATCGCCACATGAGGGAGCTGTTCCTGACACAGAAACAGGTACTTCTTGTTTTTCAGCATTTAGATGCCATAGCCACATTTCACCACGGCATCTAAAGGGTTAAGTGTCTATGATCGGCATTATGGCCAGTGGTAGATATTCGACCCTGGCCTCTGCTGTTTGAAACAGCAAAGACCTGTTGTCTACGGCACCTGCTGGGCTCGCGAGCCAGTTGCGATATTTAAAACGTCTCTTTCCACCGCACATGTATGGACCTGGAATGGAAGGGGTTAATATATAGGTTGATGATTTTACTTTTGTTCTACAAGGAAGAGTACATGTATTAAATATACATCATAATGGTTGAGCTAACCCAGCCACCTATAAACCACAAATACAAAGAAAAGACACTGCAGGGGACATTTATCATTGAGATATTTTTTGTGTCACTTTTAAGTCTAGTTTTGCAATGTGTAGCTGCGCCAAATTTTTGAAATGGCACACAGTTTTCATGTATTTCGCTTAACTGCATTGTGTTCTATGACTTTATCTTAGAAAATACACCAGGGTGCTGCCTGGTGTAGGTTATAACTTTTTTTTGCAATATCTCAGGTATCTCACATAATAAATATGCCTTAATTGAGGTTTAATCTCAATTTTAGGTCTTAACCCTTCTCAGACATCCGCCATACATGTATGACAGAAGTCCAGTCTTTAAAAATGTGTGCACTCACGAGTGAAGCATTTGCAGTAGCCAGCAGGTTTTTACTGTTTCGTATATCAGAAACCAGGGGCTAATGACTGTGATTGGTGAAAATGCCAACCACAGTCATTTAACCCGTCAGATACCGTGGTCAAACAAAGCAATTGGGGTGGATCATTCATTGGTTTTCAAAGTCCAAAACCTTCTAAGGGTCCGATGCCTTTCATAGGCATATTCATTGGAATATGCCTATGAAAGGCATCAGAGCTTCAGCTGGCCTGTGGGTGGTAACACTACATTGCAAGATATAGAATCTTCTGTTTATCAATTGATTTTTTTGCATTGATAAATAGAAGTGGCAATCTAAAATTAAATAAAAGTTTTAAAAAATATTTTAAAAGTAAAAAATACATAAAAATTATAATCACCCTCCTTTCCCTGAATAAAAATTAAAATATACACTCTAAGAAATAATCATCATAGGAATTGCCACATCGCAAAGTTACCGTACTATTCAAATATAAAAACATGTATCCCATACAGTGAACTGCGTAACGGAAACAAAAATCAAAATGGGCAATTTGCAATTTTTCTGTCATTTCACCTCCCAAAAGTTGAATAAAACGTGAACAAATACACACACCAAAATAGAACCAATAAAAACTACAGATTGCCCTCCCCCCCAAAAAAAAATAAATATATAATTAGCCGTCACACAGCTTTGCAGACAGAACTATGTAAAAGTTATGGGGATCTGGGGATCAGAATATGGCAATGAAAAGAAAAAAAAATCCAAAGTTTTTATTTTTTGTTCAGTATTAAAACACAATAAAAACTATATAAATGTGGTATCACTGTTATCGTACTGAACCAAAGAATGCATGGCATATGTAAATTTTACCATACCGGGAATGTCATAAAAACAAAACCCATAAAACTGTTCCAATTTCACACCATTTGGAATGTATTTCCCTACTCCTCACTACATCATATGCAATATTAAAAGTAGCCATTAGAAAATACAACTTGTCCCACACAAAAAAACAAGCCCTCATACAGCTATGGAAATGAAAAATAAAAAAATTTGTGAATTCCTGATCTTCAGGCATTATTTTCTTGATTGCGAAAATTTGCATTAAAAAATTTGCATAAAATGTGCATTAAAATTTGCATAAACTGGTATTTAAAAAAATGAATATTCACGATTGTGAATATATTTTGAGATATTCTAAATATTCGCGAATTCTCAAAGTGCCAATATTCGCAATAAAAATTTGCAATTCGAATATTCGTGATCAACACTAATTATTATATACGATTATACTTTTGACTATTTTCTATGTTTATTTTATGAATAATATTGTATGTTTATGTTTCTTCTATCTTCATTTAAGTATTTTCATGATATTGAACACTTTCTTCCTAGACATAGTTGGTGAGTGGATAGATGGATGGATGTATCATATTAGTATCAAGAGAGATGATATTAAAACAGACAACCTTTGTCATTAATGTTGGTGGAAACTAACAATCGTTTGGCATGAAACTGATTTGTTTGAAATGAGACTTGAAAGAGTGGGCAACAATCAGGGAATAACACCAACAAGAGAGAAATATAATTTAGATACCATGAAATCGACTAAAGGATGACACATAGAACAAAAAGTAAATAAGGATTTTAAAGAGCTCTTTATAGCACATAATATACAGTACAAATAACATAAGTCCATTAGGGGATTGACAATTACTTTCTAGGAGAATAGAAAGTGATGTTATGTAAATTACTGTAGACATGGCTTAGAAATACTAATATAGAAGCACAGAAGGAAGAAAAACTGCTGTGTAATGTGACCGGCAGCCCATAACACATACAGCATAATTTATATACTGTACAATCACATTGTATATATATCAACATTCTTTATGTCTCTCCTACACTGGAACTTTACCCACGCCATTCACCACTCTCCAACCTTCAAAGGCACCTTGAAAGTTTTTTTCCCCCATTATTTTTACATACTGCATGTGTGTCCTAACTTCCTCCCTATGGCATTCACTGGCGTGATTGTCGCTCCCTTTTACCCTATGTTTGTATGTTACTGCAGTGGGTAACCTTTTCTTCGTTCCACCCTACACATTGTAACAGCAGCTGCTCTGCTGTTCCCCTGCTCACTACTGCGCTGTGTTCAGTTGTGATCTGCGGCTAGTGCTTCCTTATTCACTGCTGCAGTCCTGAGCTCTGTCCATGTAGGTACTATTGTTCTGGGATCCGCTCCACAGTTTCCATTCAGCCCCGGCTTCAGCATGCTTGCTGCTTGTTCCCTTCAGCACTTCCTTAAGGGCCAGGGCGCGTCACTTCCTGTGCTTTATGGGTTAGATCATGTGACCTCACAGACCAATCATAGCCCTCCTGCATGTATATAAGTGGCTTAACCTCCTTCCCAGATGCCTCATTGTCAAGGTATTTGTATCCCGCTAGGTTGCTGTTATCTCTGCATTTGTTCCTGTGTACCTGACTGTGCGTGTGTTTCTGGACTCCGCTACCTCTTTGGTCCCTGCCTGCTTGCCTTGAATCTCCTGTTGCCGACCGGGATTGCCTTATCTGTACCTGTGCAGCCTGCCCTGACCTATTGCTTGTTTGACTTCACCTCTGCCTCATTCTTCCGTCCTGCAATGTTGCTCCTGGTTATGACTCGGCCTGCTGACTACATCTGGTCTGGTCTGCCTGGTCCAGCTGCCTTGTGTGCCTATCCTCCACTAGAGATAGCGACTTGGTGTTCCCCTTGGGAAAGTCTATCCCCACCATCTGGGGTTCTGTGAAGATTGAGGGGTTCACTTAGACAACACCCTTAGAGGAGGTAGGACACGTGGCACAGTCGGTTCACACCCACTGGAACATGACACACATTTCATAGGCAGTGAGATGGAGGCTAATACACAAACAAAATGTCTACATGTGGAGCCTTAGGGGAAGTGGGAGATCAAATACTTAAGAGGCGGTTTAGTTTTTCAGACAAGATAACCCAAAATCTCTCAGCTGCTTTCCCATCACTGCCTTTCACTGAGATCAATTACAGTCACTCACCTTCTTTATTGTACCTTCCTAATGTACTTGAATGGTATGTCCGGCTCAGGACCAGGGTGGACAAGTTAGGTTAGAGGGATGGGGTTGATGATTGACATAATTTAACTTACCTTACCTAGGGTATCAAAATGCCTTGTCCCAGCCCTGTTAGGAAATCTAATATGTGTTATGGGGCTTTGTGCAGATTTTAGAGAAAAAACAGGTGTGATTTAGGAGGTGCCAGGCAGGAACTTGGTTCCCTTATTCCATTGGCATGAACATGCATGTTATCTGAAGCTGGGCACAAATATTTTTTGGGGGGAAATCGGGAAAGAGAGCAGTCAGCTATGATATAAATTTGTCCTTGTATGTACTCTGAATAGAATTATTGTATGTATTTTTGGTTGCAATGTTTGATTTACATTTGTCATATACTCTAATATTACCTGGAGTGCTATTTAATAAAAATAAAATAATATAGTAATGAAAAATAATAGCAAGATTAACAGTATGAAAGGGGTTGTCTTTAGTGTTGAGCGAGAATATTCGAATAGCGAATTTTAATCGCGAATATCGCAACTTTGAGAATTCGCTAATATTTAGAATATAGTGCTATATATTCGTAATTTCGAATATTTGTCATTTTTTTCCATCTGAACACATGATTCCTCCCTGCTTCTTGCTTGTGGGCCAATGAGAAGGCAGCAATGTCAAGTTCACAACAATACATAATGCACCAATCAGTAATATGTAGTCAGACCTGCTAAAATGTGAAGTTGCAAAATATTTGAATTTGCGCATTTGCGAATATATTGGAGTACTCTATCTGCATAAAAACCTATGTTAATGTTCTGCCATGCCAACCATTTTCTCCAGTCTCAGGATAAACTCAGGAAACTTCTAGCAGCTTGAAAAATGTAGCCAAATTGACCCACGCCTGTATTCGCATTATGCGATTTTTACATTGCCGATTTCTTGCAATCAAGAGAATAATCTTGAATACGAATATTCGTGAATACATGATACCACATATTTGCGAAATTTTGCGAATTTGAATATTGCCCCTGCCGCTCATCACTAGTTGTCTTAGGAGTTCATATTAATTTACTGTGTTTGGTCACAGAATACAACTTTTCAGTTGGATTTAGTTTAATGCTTATGAGTCTAGATATTATGTTATGCCATCCCTGCTGTTCTTTTCATTCTGTCTCCGAATGCGCACTTACTGTGTCCAGTGCTGGTGAGAAAAAGCTCCTTCTAGTGCACTCATTCTTACTGACTGAACTATACAATAGCACAAGTCAATCCACCGCTGTGTACAAGAGGATCTCAGGTTTGACCCCCAGCCCACTATAAATGAGGTGGGCATGTTGAGGGGGAATCAAAAGAACAGCAGAGGGCGCCATGACAAGTATCAAACAACAATAGCTAGACACAGGAGCATTTTTAAAATGATTCTAATTGAACAATTGTCACATTTTGTGTGTTATAATTTCAGGCTCCCTTTCTTTTATCTGTTATACCCATCTCTGTAATAGGAATAACATATATACTGTATAAGTTTTATACATATTTTATCTATTTATTTATTTGTTTTTATGTAATTCTGGCGATACAAGCAATAGAAACACTTCTGTACCCATTTTAAGGTCTACAATTTAGCTAATTGTTTCTTTCTTCTTTGTAGAGGGATTTTGAACCTTTTAAGATTCCAGGGTCACAAGAGAATTTAAGTCCAGCTATTAATTTAATTATTGAAGTCATTTAATTACAACAAGCAGGCACACTATAGATAAAGAATGACAACATGATCTAAACCATGAGCATTTCACAGTGCAATGTCAAAAGGAATCTACATTTCCAAAATATCCACATCATCTTCACTGTTTGCATAGTTACGCAGATTCACCCAATTGTTCCTGAGAAAACAAGCTTTCAGAAGATCACAATTGTTCAGATCACAAAACGCTAATTATATTTTGGATACCTCTTTGTTGTCATAATAATAATAATAACAATGTATCTGTGTTTATTTCACTCAATTTTATAGGGCTAACATATTCAGCAGCACTTTGTGCATTATTATCACTCAATTCCCCCAAAGGAGCTCACAATCGAAGACCCCTTTCAGTATCAGTTTGTCTTTGGAGTGTGGGAGAAAACCCACACAAATATGCAGAAAATATATAAACCCAATGCAGATGTTGCTCTTGGTAGGAGTTGAATCTAGGACCCAGCACTTTGAGCCATGGTTCTAGGGGTGGATTGGGAACCTAAAGGCTATGTACACCTTTGGAGTAAATTTTTTTATATGATTGCATTTAACTTATTTTTGGCTAAAAATCATATTTTCAATTGGCTTTTATTAAAAATATTGAGCTGTTCAGTCACAAAGGGTTAACTGTTTTTCTAACTGTGTAACTGGTACTTTCACTTTGCGCCGGTCAATGGTGTACCGCCAATGGCGGCAGACCATGCAGTTGCTATGGGGCCCGTAAGGTTGGGGGGCCTGGCCAGGCTGAATGACCCCGCCCCCTCACTTTCTTATCTTGCAAGCTAGTCTACACAGCCTGGGCTTGATTGGACACAATATGTCATCACTCATTCATTATAAATTGCTATAATTTATTTTTATGATTAATTTTTTCATGATTTATGATATATAAAAAAAAATCTAAATTAAAAAATAACTTCTGACTAGTGTTAAACATCAGCTGTTTGATCACAAAGAGCCTGCTGCCACCATATTGATTGAAGATCCAACTCTAAATCTCATGAGTGGTGACATATCACATCACCACACCGGGCGACGCGATGATGTCATCAAGCTCTGTGCAAGATTTTGTGCTGGATCTTCAATCAAGATGCCAGCAGTGGGTTCTTCGCGATCAAATAGATAAGGTTAGTATGATTAATTTTTTTTTTTTTGTTATCATAGACCTTAATATTAATGTCAGATGCTGCGATCAGCGATGAACGCGGCATCTGAGGGATACAATGATGAAAGGTGGTTGCAATCCCCGTTCCCTGTCATTGCCCCTTCTACTTACAAAGAAATGTGCTTCGTGACAAAGTAATTAGTCACAAAGCAAATTTTTTGGGAAAATTCAGCAAAGCAGACGAATCGAATTTTCAAGAACTTTGCTCAACACTACCTCTGACAATAGATACAAATATATGGGGACATTTATCATTTGCATTTTTTGTGTGTTTTTGTGTGTTTTTTTATAAGTCTGTCTTTGCTTTATGTGTCTACATCAAAGGTATGAAATGGCAACCTTAATAATATATTTGGAGTGATTGCAATGTAGTTTACACCTATATGTGTAAAAGAACACCAGGGGGTTTCTTGGCATAGGTTTCTACTTATTTGCAACATTTGGAAACGATAAATGTAGTGTAAAACCGGTGTAAAACCATTTACTTGCCCTAAACATAGAACACCAAGGCAAGGGGTAACAAGGCAAATCTCACACAATTTACTGCAAAAATTTACATATTTAATTTTAGACAAAAAAAGACTAATAGTAAATGTAAATCTAATAGCAAATGTCCCCCTCAGTGTTTAATTTGGCACTCTTGCAAGGTACGTTTTCAATCTCAGTCTTACAGAAGTACAAGAAAATACACTATCAAGAAAAAACAGTTCTGATGTTGTGTGTCAAAAAGACCTCCACTCTTCTGTGTATACATAGGATGCACAGGCTGCAACTAGCCATTTAGAATTGCAGATGAAAACAATCTGTCAATTATGTTTCATTTCATATCTCTTTAGAACAGACAGCTTTTTCTCCAGAGAACTGAATGAGTAAGAGATGTGATAGTTCCTTCCACAAATATGGGCATTTTAATGCTATCAGATGTGTCTATCCTAACTTAGAAGATAGTTTACTTCACCACTTATCGCATATTGAGTTACAGCCATACAATATGATAAGGCTGAGTATCTAACTAATCTGTACTAATACAGAGTATCTGTACTAACAGTGTAATGATATTGTTAGACTCAACGGTATATATATTCACAAGGGTGGATGAATATTTTTTCTTTTTCACTTAAGTGTGCTGCCTGTTTGCACTTTTTACCTTCTGGGCAATAGTGCAGCCCATTAGGCCTGCACCCCTTTAATTTGTGTTATTGCTTTTGCTCTGGTGCTGCTATATTTTTTATTTTTTTTATTTTGTGTATATATATATATATATATATATATATATATATATATATATATACTGTATTTCTGTAGCTATGTTAGTACCTAAAATGTCAATTTAAACAGAAAATAAAATGCTTCACTGGGCAATGTACTTCTAGTCTTAAAGGGGTTGTCTCACTTCAGTAAGAGGCATTTATCATGTAGAGAAAGGTAATACAAGCCACTTTCTAATGTATTGTTATTGTCCATATTGCTTCCTTTGCTGCCTGGATTTATTTTTTCTATCACATTATGCACTGCTTGTTTCCATGGTTACAGACCGCCCTGCAATCCATCAGTGGTGGTCATGCTTGCACACTATAGGAAAAAACGTCAGCCTCTCTGGTGGCTGGTACCATGGGAGCGCACATAGGCTAGTGCCTTTTCCTAAATTGTGCAAACACGATCACCACTGATGAATTGCAGGGTGGTCTGTAACCATGGAAACATGCAGTGTATAGTGTGATAAAAAAAATGAATCCAGCCAGCAAAGAAAGCAACATGGATAATAATAATAATAATACATTAGTAAGTGGCTTGTATTAACTTTCTTTTCATGATAAATGCCACTTTCCGAAGTGAGACAACCCCTTTAAATTACAAAAATCAGAATTTTTCATTGGAATGAATTATATTGTCTCATATACTAATCTGACTTTCCAACTAATAATCTGCATACGCAAATGTGTTCAGGCTACTACATCGTTGGAAAAGATAAAGTGAACAGCACAGTGATCAGATATCCACAGGCCATGCTCTTTGTTGACAAGCAATACAAGACACTTGAGTTGCTGCTGAGCAGAGTGAGGCTGAAGTTGTCACCGACATACTGCATTAGTAGAGTATTATGTTCAGGGGCGGATTGGGAACCTAAATTGGCCCTGGAAAAAAAAAAACTGAAAGGGGCCCCATATGGTAGGAGGGTATAAATTGATATAAGGTGGGGCAACAAAAGTAGGGGGGTCAGCAATACCATAGAGAAAAATACCACATACCACAGTGCCGCACAATATATTGCCCCAAAAGCTATCCCTCTGAGTTGGCGGCCATTTTCTCTCCTCCTCTTCTAGTCGTCTCTGATTAATATATAGAACAGGGGCTTAGAAGGTGAGATGTGGGACATATTTGAATTCAGGAGGGCATGTTGCTGGTCGGGTACATGAGTACCCGATTCTCACAGTTAATTACCACTGATAGCTTATTCTGTACCCAGCCAGCAGCAGAGATGGGGCTTGGGCGGCCCCTTGAGCATCGAAGCCCCCCCCCTCCCCCATGAAATTTCCCTGTAAGGTTGATGGCCAATCTACCCCTGATATATTTATGTCTTTTCCACTGACCTGCCACCTCCAGTAGGAAATATATTAAATGGAATACAATCAACTGATTAGGCAATCATGTAATAATGCACAAACCACACAGTGCCCCAAATCACATAGTGGCAAAGACAGTTCTAGTCCAACTCCTATTGTAGGCAGTACATCTTTATGGATAACTCATTTTAAGGGGAAGCTGAAGCAAACATTAACTTGGCACCATTAGCTTCAGAAGCAATATATTTGTTATGATCCATATAGATTATCTTGTTGACATTTCCTTTTAATGAGTCAGGAGGAGGAGTAATCTTTCCCAGTCCCCTCCTTGTCGTACCAGTCTACTCAGTCTTCATAGGTCAACAATCTGACCCAGTAGTAGTCCACAAGCAGTCAGCCACTATATCCTCTGGCCAAATCCATTCCAGTAGATGCTCTCTCAACTGGCTACAGTATACATAGGCAGCAGCTCCCAAAGTCTTTGTTCTGATACCAACTCTCGCTTTCCTGTCCCTCTCCTACCAACATAATGATACACCATGCCTGGAAACATGTCAGCATAGGGTACTACATGGGTATATGCTGATGCTAGACTCTTCCTCCTCCTACAAACCGGAAGTCAAGAAGCAATGACAGAGATACTGTCAGAGACTGGCAACACAGCAGCCAGTCACATCCATACAAAGCAGTTAGGTCTACTGCAAAACATGGGCCCGAGTGGGCAGCATCTCTGCAGGGACAAAAACATGGATCAGGGACAAATATAAGAATACTATAAGGAGAATGAGGAGCACTCCCTTTTACAATTATTTTGCTCAAATAAATCTGTAAAACAATAGCTTATCGGTTTACTGAATCTTCCAAGCTAATCTGTATTCTCTTTTCTTCCATAACCTTTAAAATCCATGCTTTTGACATACCACTAACAGCATATTGTCTAATAACTATTATCTAAGGGAATGTGATGATTCTACAACATGATCAGTGTCACTAGTTGCTACATATCATTATTCCACAGGATACATACTCACTTTCATATTACATTATATAATGTCCACACAGTGTCACACAGCACTAATTACATATAATAAGTAAATAATGTTTATTAGAAATATGAAAAAAATATATAACACATAAGTATAAAAGATGAAAGTCGCTCTAAAGAAAGTGGGTGTTCTGGGATCAATATACTATATCTCGCTTAGAGTACCAGCACATGTATGGCCTGCAACTGACAATAACTCATATGAAATTAGCCAAAGGCAGACAAATCAAAATATCTTTCTATAAACCACATATGGCACATATACGGTACCGCTCAATGCTTGCAATGTCAATACTGACCAGCACAACAGCTTTGACATACCCCCTTGGAGAAAGCTATTGGCAAAACATATGCCGGGGTTTAACTAATGTGCTGGTTTTATACAAATTGCCTTTATTGCGCTTATATAAATATAAATATGCAATGTAGCAATATATAAAGCATTGTCAATGCAACACATACAGTAAGTGACATAACAAGTAAACACAAAATAAGGGTATCTCTAGAACACTCTTACATTAGAAGAACTAACAGGTTCATTTTAAAAACATATTTTTGACTTTGAGAAAGTAAAACCATTATTCTATAAATCTTTTTTATTGACTATAATCCAACCTGGCATGCATATGTCATGTATTGCTTTTAAAATGAATGAAAAGTGGTGATAACTGTGCCTAGGATACCCTTGCATATTGAAGTCAGCACAGGAAAGAAAATTAATTCACAAGCATAAGGACAAGGACAGCTTTTTAAGAAATGGTATAATAGTGACACAGGTCGTGGAAATGCATAAAAATAGATCAATAAAATAACATGCCATACGGGTATCAAGTCCGACACATCAGAGCTGCTGCCAATCAATTGAATGCTTTTGTAAATAGGTCGCATAAAGAGGGAATCAAGTGGTGTAAGATTACAGAAGGAATTGTACATTGCCCCAATTTACACTATTTAACTTGCATAAGGGGAAAAGCTTATGTATAAGAGATGTGATATGGGACTATAACAGGGCACATCCTGTAGGGTATTAAGAGCATCCTACAGGCTAGGGCTTATTAAACTGGTTCTTTTCTGGAGCATAGAGGAGACGGTGTTGATTAGATCGGGATATAAATGTATAACGCTGCTTTAAGTTATTCTAAGGTAAATGAAGTTTTATAAGCTAGTTTTAGTAAAAAAAATTATTATAAATAAAACTGGTTTTATGCCAAGCGACAAGATATTGATTTCTTGTCTCTATTAAGATAATTCAGTATAAAGAACATTTAAATATTAGACTTACACTGACTCAGCAAGTGTAAAAATGCCAGCACTCCAATCTCACTAAAAAGGTTATTGATTAATATCAAATGACAGCAGGACTACGAAGTGAAAGAACTTCAGATATTTAGTTTAGCTAATACATCCCATTCACTCTTACTTAAATGAACTGAACAATTACTCATTTCTAGCGAGTCAGCAAAATTAAATATGCAACAGGGCAAGCATGATAAGCATGATATCAGTTTTTATTATGAGTGGTCGCTCTGTAAGGGTATATTATTTTAATATGGAGCTGCAAAACTATCTGTAGGCTGCTTGGAGAAGGACAATTAAATCGATGCACTGCTATACCCATAACATTTTTTAGCAGGAATGACAAATTAGGATATGATGAAGTGTGACTATAAGAAATATTTAGGAGATCTTAAATATGCAGTGTGATTTACGTGGAACATTAAGTCAATTTTTAAATGCATGCTATATTTTTTCCATGTTCAGTTTTGTTCAGAACATCAAAAAAATGTTTGTAATTTAGCATTTTCTTTAAATTGTGAATATATTTTAATTAATTCTAGAGTTAGCTATTGTTAAAAAATATAGCTAAAGCCTAAAGACATTATTTTTATTGTATTTGGAGAAAAAAATAACTTTCATTAACCTTTCCTCTGAAATGAGATTTACCCATAAACTATGTTTCTAGAACAGGAGCAGACTGGGAACTTAAAGTGGCCCTGGAATAATACTAAAAGTGGCCCCATTTTGTAGTTGGGTCCAAATTGATAGAAGGCAGGGCCAAAACAAGTAGACGGGGGCCAGCAATACCATATTGTGGCACATTATACCACCCCAACAGAGCCAATTACCACACTCCATTAGAAAATACTGACCCCAGCAGCACAAAATACATCCCCAAAAACTTCGGGTATCGGTCCACTGGGAAATTTATCTGTAAGGTATATGGCCAATCAGCCCCTGTTTCAGAAGGATAAGTACTATGAATGTATTATTATTAAGATAAAATAATTATTGTTTTAATACCTTTTTTTGACCTTTTTTTTACTATTTCCAGATATCCGTTACATTATAGTTACAGCTACTCTATTTTAACTGTGCGCATCTTTTTTCGATCCCAGGGCCATATTTGGTCATGTCAGATAGTACCACTCTCAAGTCCAAAATATTTATATTTATAGCAGATATGGAGAAATGCTGCAAAGTGTGTTTGCAGATGTTGTTCTAAAACATTTATATGCTGTTTAGCATTGAAAGTGCCTTTCCAGATGTGTAAGCTGGCCATGCCATAGGCACTAATGCAACCCCATACCATCAGAGATACAGGCTTTTGAACTGAGCACTGAACACAACCTCGATGGTCCCTTTCCTCTTGAGTCTACAGGACACGGAGCCTGTGGTTTTCAAAAAAATTTCACATTTTGATTTACCTGACCATAGAACAGTTTTCCATTTTGTCTCAGTCCATTTTAAATGAGCTTTGGAAAAAGACAGAGGCATTTCTGGATCATGCTAACATATGGCTTCGTATTTGCAGGATACTGCTTTAACTTGAATTTGATTCTGCACATCGAACTATGTTCATAGACAATCATTTCTGAAAGTGTTCCTGAGGCCAGGCAGTGATTTACAGTACATAATCATGCCTATTTTTAAATCTATGCCATCTGTATGAGATTTGACTAGATCATTCCAAGACATTTAACAACTCTTTCTCTTTGCTTTCTTTGGTAGTTTGTTTAGATTCATCGCCTTGCTTGAAATTTAACCTCTGCCCCAGTGTCAAATTTCTGGCAGAATCGAACAAGTTTTAATCAAAAATTGTCCTTTTATTTACTGCAATTCATCTTTTCTTCAATCCTAATCAGTTTTCCAGTCCTTTTCAATGAAAACCATCCCTACAGAATTAATCTGCCACCACCATGCTTCAATGTGGAAATTGTATTATTGGGGTGATTAGATGTGCTGGATTGCCAAACATACAATAGTGTTTCCCATGATGACAAAAACATTCAGTTTAAGTCTCATCTACCCAAAGACCCTTTTCTTTGTGTTGGGGGGGGGGGGGGTCTACCAAATTCTATCTGGTGAACTCCAAAGGTATTTTTTTTTGTTCTCATAACCCCCCTATAGTATACAACCTATAGTGGTCCTATGGAGAGACACTTCAATCTCCTCTGTGGCTTTTTGCAGCTTCTTCTGTGTTGTCATAGGTGCCTTTGTGGAATCACTGATATTTGAGTTTTGTTGGATAGCCTTTTCTTCTTGTCAGGTTTGTAAATGTTCTATATTATTTTCATTTTTTTTAATGGATTTTGTTAAGGAATTTTATTGTGCTCCATGGGATGTTTAAAGTGTCTCTTTAAGTTTGTCTCTGACCTGTTTAAAGAGCTTCTTGGTTTTCATGTTGCTTTCTTAGTAGTGTTTCAGACTTGGGGGTCTTTCAGAACAGGTGTATTTCTATTAATATTATGTGACAGGTCATAGAGCACTTTGATTGCACACAAGGGGATTTAATAATAATTATGTGATTTTGGACATTAATGGTTTGTACCAGACCTTATTTGTGGGTTTTATTGCAAAGAGTACAAGTATTTTTTTTTTTCACTGTAACAATTTGTAATATTGGTTGTAATGCAAGAAAATAGGATAAGAAGAAGCGGTCAAAATTTTCTGCAAGGCACTGTAGATAACGGGTTATTTAAGGCATATCAACACTAAAATGTATAACAAAATATCTGATAGGTAAAGGCTCCACTTCTGGAACTTCTATTTATAAGGCATTTTGGGGGCTCCTGCTCCTAATTTCAGCATCCCAGAGAGAAGATGAGATGGCTGCATATAATCTATCTCTATTACACCTTAAGGAAGTTTTGGAAACAACTAACAACTATGTGATTTGCAACTTTTACCTCCTACAATGGAGGGAACATTACTATTCCAATCTTTTTCTCCATTGATAGAGTCAATATGATGGGTTGACCACCATAGATCTGATCAGTATAATGAGTGATGTCTCCCAAGAAAAACCTTTTCATATAGAATCATTTCTACATGTTCATATAACATATAATTTCAAACCCAATAATTGATTAATCAAAGGGGTCTCTACTTACAGTAAACATATTTAGCATGGAAAGAGACAATTATGATAAAGTTTGAGAACTCCGTGCTGATTAATTTCATATCATGTCTTTACAGAGTTCAGAGTTTCTTTACCAGATAAAAAGCTCAAAATCACCTGCTGTATTTTTCACTTTATAAGACGCACCTTTCCCCCCAAAAGTGTGAGAAATTGTCAGTGCATCTTATAAAGTGAATACTAGTGTGCGCTTCCTTTTTGGAAATGTTCACTAGTATGCAGTAGGTGTGGAGAGTGGGGAGTGAGGCACAGTGAGCGCTGCCTGTACTTACCCTCCCTGGTCTTCCTACCTGGGGCTGTGCTCCACTGTCCTGACTGTGTACAGTGTCAGTATGTAGCCCACAAACTATGACCTGACATTGCTTTCAGGAGAAAACAAGGGAGCACGACTGCCGCAGAGACTGATGAACATGGAGACTAGTGGCAGAGCACGAGTGATAAGTGAATTTATCTCTGATCTAAGGTCTAAGATGGGGGTCTGGCATGGAAGTCTGATGGGGACCTGATAGGGGTCTGACATGGAAGTCTGATAGGGCTCTGATCTGAGGTCTGATGGTGGTCTGACATGGAAGTCTGATGGAGGTCTGATTTGAGGTCTGATGGACGTCTAGTATGAGTTTCTGATATGGGGGTCTGATATGATATACTGATATCTCACGTACGATGTCATATGATGCCACCACGCTGGCCAGTGTGATGACGCCATCAACTTACCACTTGAGGTATCTTTAATCAAGCCAATCAAGATGGCTGAGATGGCCTCTACACGATCGAGTGGATAAGGTGAGTAGTTCCCCCCCCCCCACTGGAATAACCCTAAAAGCCGTCAATGTTTATCTCAGATGCTGCGATTAGTGATGAATGCAGCATCATAGGGGCCATCATTGCACCCGCTTATTACAAAGAAATGCCCTTAGTGATTAAGTAATTCATCATAAGGAAAATGTATTTGTAAAATTCTGTGAAGCAGCCGAATCGAAGTTTTGATAACTTCACTCATCACTAATGATGACGATGAAGATGTTTATTATGAGCTGCTTAAACTTAGAATTCTTCTTCGGCATATGTCCCTTACATAACAAAACTAATGTTACTTTTTATAAGAACAAACAGTGTGAATTCATTTAACAAGTTTTGAATATTATTTCAGCAGCATGTTTGCTAGTGTTACCACATTGAAGGATAAGCAATAAACTACTTGTCTTATTGATTACCTTGGTTTCATCTAAATCTGTGTCCAGCATATGTAATCACATATGGTATCTATTGACCCTGTCATGAAGAAACAGTTATAAAAGGAAGACCACAGGACACTGCATAGCGTAAAACCATAGACACATGGCTGCTTACCAGATGGCAAGGAATTCAGACATGTAGTACAACAGCTTAAGTAGTGATTATCAGAAGGTGTTCAAAGGGCTTAACATGGAACTGCTGCACCCTTTCTGTTGGTGATCCAGCTAGGATCCCCATAGTATAATAGATTAAGCTGAAAAAGAGTACAGGATATAACAAGGGCACATAAAGTGAATCCAGGAAGGCAGTAAGGTTTATACCAGTGTTACAGGAAGTACCTCCTACTTCCTGAATCATTAGTATAAATCTAGCTGCCATCCTGTAATCACTTTACCTTTGAAATGCATTACACATTTATTTTATATGTTTATGCTTTTTTTAAACAAATCACTACTTATTTGTTAACTGAAGAACAACTTCCCGGGGATATCCTGTTTTTTCTTTGGCTTTATGAAGAAACAGATAGCAGAATTTGAGCTTCTATACTGTGAATCCGTAGATGAAAACAAAAATGTGGTCAACTTTATTTCATGATCTTCTTCATTTTCTGCATGTATATCTTAAAACCTAAAATCCATCTGCAAGATTATAAAAAAAGACAAGAATAAATTAATGTGCTAAAATCGATAAGATATGTTATCTAGTCAATCATTTTGTATTCTATACATGCAACCAACAAATATGTATGCAAAATTAACATATAATGTATAAGGGTATGAGATTAGAGTAACTCAACTGCTTTCTTCCAGAAACTGACTCACCCTTGACCATATACCATGTCTACTTTTGCAGTTTTGCATCATTTGTTTTAATCTGCAAAGCCAGACACAGCTCATAGCACAAGAGGTGCTGTTCTGGAAAACAAAAGAAGACCCCTTTTACTTTTCCTATAATGAAAATGATCAAACTTTGTAGGGAGGGGTGTTACTAAAGACTCAGTAGCATGCACAGGTTAGTGCATAGATAAACAGAATACAATGACTTATATATTCTCAGCTCCTTTCTTAGATGAGTCATGTTACAGAGATAAGCAAATTTCCCAACATTTTTTTGAGTACAATTTGGTACAGTCAGCAGTCAGATTGATTGAATCTGAATACATTCTACCAGAATCGAAAGTGCCCCTGATAATTCATGTATGACCCTGTGGGGTCTCCTAGGACTGTACCCAACCCCATTCAAGTTCTTAAATGTTAGGTCTGCATTATTAATTAGCAAAGTGACAATGACATATATGGCTATGGGTAAACATATGGTAGCAGGTAGTAGCAAACATCCTGTTCAATAATATCCTGCACTGTCGGATCTTATTTTAATCTTTCTGATCTTTAAAATGTTGACCAACATTTTGAGCAGTTTGTGTGATTTTTTTTTAGTATTCTCTAGAATTTGAATAATTTGGGAAATTCATAATAAAAAAAAAATATTTGCTCATGTAGGAATTGAATGTAGACCATGATTATACTTGAATGTGCCTAGTATCTGATATTACTGTAGGGGAAAGCTTAGGATCCAGTGATCACCAGTCAGTGAGGTTTACTATAAGTACAGTGACTGAGTCACTCCACACAAAAACAAAAGTTTTAGATTTTCGGAAAACAGACTTTTCTAAAATGAGATCAGTGGTATACAAGTCCCTATCAGACTGGAACAATTTCAATGGAGTCCAAGAGAAATGGGACTACTTAAAATTGGCACTACTGAAGGCAACAGAAAAGTGCATTAGGCTTGTCAGTAAAGGCAAAAAAAGGAAGAGACCACTGTGGTACTCGGCAGAAGTGGCCAAAATCATTAAAAACAAAAAGATGGCATTTAGCAAGTATAAAAACACCCAAACGAGGATGACCGGGAAATCTATAGGATGAGGCAGAGAGAGGCCAAGCAAGTTATAAGAGCTTCTAAAGCTCAGGCAGAAGAGAAATTAGCTCAGTCAGTGAAAAAAGCTGATAAGACATTCTTCAGATACATAAATGAAAAAAGGAAATTAAAAAAAGGAATTACCAAATTAAAAACAAAAGAAGGAAGGTATATGGAAGAGGATAAAGAACTAGCTGACTGCCTCAATTAATACTTCTGTTCAGTTTTTACAAAGGAAAATGAAGGAGAAGGACCTCAGTTAGGGAGGAAGACTAATGAATCCTTTGATGCATGTGTCTTTACAGAGGAAGAGGTTCTAAGTCAGCTGTCTAAAATTAATACAAATAAATCACAGGGGCCTGATGGGATACAACCAAAGCTATTAAAAGAGCTTAGAGGTGTACTAGCAAAACCATTAACAGATTTATTTAACCAATCACTGGTAACAGGTGTCGTCCCAGAAGATTGGAAATTAGCAAACGTTTTGCCAATTCACAAGAAAGGTAGTAGAGAGGAATCGGGCAACTATAGGCCAGTAAGCCTGACATCAATAGTGGGGAAATTAATGGAAACCATACTCAAGGAGAGGATTGTGGAACATCTAAAAACCCATGGGTTGATTGATAAAAAACAGCATGGGTTTACTTCAGGGCGATCATGTCAAACTAATCTTATTGACTTTTTTGATTGGGTTACTAAAATAATAGATGGCAGGTGCAGTAGACATCGCTTATCTGGACTTTAGTAAGGCTTTTGATACTGTCCCACATAGAAGGCTTATCAATAAACTGCAGTCTTTGAGCTTGAGCTCTCATATAGTTGAATGGATTAGGCAGTGGCTGAAGGACAGAAAACCGAGGGTTGTAGTCAATAGAGTATATTCAGACCATGGTATTGTTACCAGTGGGGTACCTCAGGGATCTGTTCTGGGACCCATATTGTTTAATATCTTTATCAGCAAAATTGCAGAAGGCCTCAATGGTAAGGTGTGTCTTTTTGCTGATGACACAAAGATTTGTAACAGGGTTGATGTTCCTGGAGGGAGACCATATCTGCAGAAGGATATTGAAACTTTGGAGAGAGTTCAGAGAAGAGCTACTAAACTAGTACATGGATTGCAGGACAAAACTTACCAGGAAAGGTTAAAGGACCTTAACATGTATAGCTTGGAAGTAAGAAGAGACAGAGGGGATATGATAGAAACTTTTAAATACATAAAGGGAATCATCATGGTAAAAGAGGAGAGAATATTTAAAAGAAGAAAAACTGATACAAGAGGACATAGTTTTAAATTAGAGGGGCAAAGGTTTAAAAGTAATATCAGGAAGAATTACTTTACTGAGAGAGTAGTGGACGCATGGAATAGCCTTCCTGCGAAGTGGTAGCTGCAAATACAGTGAAGGAGTTTAAGCATGCATGGGATAGGCATAAGGCCATCCTTCATATAAGATAGGGCCTGGGGCTATTCATAGTATTCAGCATATTGGGCAGACTAGATGGGCCAAATGGTTCTTATCTGCCGACACATTCTATGTTTCTATGTTTCTATGTTAAATTAGATGAGATGTAATGATGTGCTACTAATGAAATACATCTTTTGTGTGTATTTGTATTGCCTGTAATTTTAACATACTATAGGCTATTACAATGTGACTTCTTGTTAAGTATTCTCTAGTTCTTTTTGTGCTAAATATACATAGGCTGGTAATACTAGTTATGCCATTGGTAAGAACTTTGCAGTTTGAAATATGTAGGAAAACATTGCCTGGATTCCTTAATTTTGGTATGCAACATGTTTTTACTGAACCATGAAAATAGAACCCCTTTTACTCCGCATTCACTGAAATATGAAGATCAAGTACAAGTTGTCTACCTAGAGGTCTCAAGTTGGGGATCAAGTATATTTTGCTACGTTTCAACCTTAGTACAACATGTTTTTACTGAAACACGAAAATACAAACACTTTTATGCCTTGTCCTGAAATATGAAGATCATGTACAAGTTGTCTACCTAGAGGTCTAAAGTTGGGGATGAACTATGTTTTGCTACATTTCAATTGTATAATAGAGCTTCTATAACAATTGGAGTGCACAATTCAGGCACAATATTTATATCTAACCCATGTCTAAATAAGCAAAATAATTGTATAGAAAAATATATAAACTGAGTGAGGTCAACTGAGACAAATGTACTCTACACCACATTTTTTTCACTGCGAGAAACACCTGCCTGGTTTTTCCATTGAATTAAAGGCAACACATTTTTTAATTATTTAAGCATTTCATATTGTGACTTACTGAGTTTAGACTAGATATGTCTAGCATGCATTTAGTCAGTCACAAACTGGTTAAAAAATTCATGTATGGGGTTAATCATGTCATATAATAGATAGAGACACTGCAGATCTGTGATCCTTTTAAATTTTATTTCAAGTCCATGAAATGCATTTTACTGTAGCTTTACTGAGCTTTTATTACTGTGCTGGGAACTGGCGGGGATCAGCACTAAGCAGAGTTTTCTGTTCACTCGCTATGTAGGGAGTTGTCATGACAACAGCATAGAATATGGTTATTTTGTGCTTCGTGTAAGAATATATGGGAATTCTGCTAATTCTTACTGACAAGTAATGATTCAAACTCTACACAAAGCTGGTTGACTAATAAAGTGAGAGAATTAATTGATTTATTATAATGAAGGTGACTTACCACTAGAAAAATCTAAGAGGGAGTCTTCACACCTTACCAAGCCCTGGTTAATGCTGGTACATTTTACATTTCATTTTTTAGGTTACACTGCATATTATAGCGTAGGTGGCTGTAGGTAAAGATATAGCACCTCATAGATTGATGAGTGTTATACAGTACTGTATACTAGATCTCTAATAGGTAGTGTTATTAATAACAGTGTATAAGCTAGACTGGCATCATTGTTACTATTGGCATCAGCCATACCTCAAAGATTTGACTACAAAGTGACATGAATATTTCACCTCTGGTGGCACTCTTTCTTGACTGCATGGGGAATCATTTGTCATAGGTACCTCTGTACACCACACATACCAGGCAGCCTTTTCCATCTCCAATTTGGGGAAGGGGTGGACCACTATACTTTTTTATTCCAGCAGCAAAAAGGTTAGATTCACTCTTGCCTAGAAATCAACGCAACAAAGATCGTAACTCAGATCTTAAGTCATGACTTTATATAGAACACTCCTGTTTTCTAGGCAGGGATTACTGCTCTCTATGGAGTGGAGCCAGCCTACATTGCTCTGGTTTCGAAAAGTTATGGAATAACTCTGCGGATCCAGGAAGAGAATAAACAAATGAGCTCTTGTCAAACTCTGCCTCTGATGCCATCAGATGTAAAGCAGCTATCCTATAAGGCAATGTTCGTCCCTTTAAAACAGGCCTTGAGACATGACTTGGATAATGATAAAGTAATAATAATGTGGATCTGTAACCTCTCCTAACATGGCTGTTTCAAAAATTACATGGCTTCCTCATCTAATAACAATTCTGGAGCAACTATTCTTATGACTCTATGATGTGCCATTCCTCTATTAGTCATGCTAGAAATTATGAATGAATTGCTGTCAGTTTGCAATGAAAGTCCAGATGAGTGTTACCAGTTGGGGGTGTGACCCTGCAGAGTCTAACACTGGTCCCCAACTTGAGACCTCTAGGTAGACAACTTGTACATGATCTTTATGCCATACTGCTTACGAACACACACACCCTAACTGGTAGCACCCACCTGGACTTTCATTGCAAACTGACAGTAATTTATTCCTTCTAGCAGGAATAATAAAGGAATGGAACAATAAAGAGTCTTAAGGATAGTAGATACTCCAGAATTGTTAATATATGGGGAATTCAAATAGTTTCTAAACCAGACAAGTGTGCAGAGTTTACAGGTCCTCTTTTAATAGGTTCTCCAGGAATTATTAAAAATGATTCTAGAATAGGAGTAGGACTGGTTGCCACCAATTACAAAGATGCCAAGGGAGGCAAGGGAGCGGGTCCTTACTTCACACCACACTCCTCTACAGTAGATAGTAATGATGTGATCATGGCTATGATATCCCATTGTGGCTGAGCAGCCTGACAGGAAAACTCACTAATATGTAGTATATGCTAGTGTCAGAATGTAGTGCGTAGTTAGGCCTTGTCGTTGTCCCCCTCACTAACCCCCCCCCCCCCAGTCAACTCTGAAAGTAGAGGCAGCCAATCCTGTCCATTTTAAATTTTTCCCAGAGAACCCCCTTAAGTAGTTTGTCAACTCACCTACCATTTGTTCACTAACTATGCATGCTGAACATATTACACATATAACACATTTTGTATTTTTTCAATAATTCCTTAATTAAGAAAGACATTTATTTTCATAATTTTGAATTACTTGGAGATACCAGTAGTCATGTTTTGACTGTTTTTGTATCAACACTGTTTGACATTGGAAACAGCTGACTTTCATAAATGTCTTTACTTTTTGATAATTATTATAGCTCTTTCTGCTACTACCAATACAACTTTTGTAGAAAACTAAGTTTATTAATTGTTACTACTGAAGGTGTTTTTACATCAGTAATACCCCTTTCCATAAACTCTTTTAGACACTTATGATATAAGTGTGAGTGAGAGAGTCACAGTCCACTCTGGTGGAGTCAAGTGCTTATATATCACATTGTTGCCAATCTTTTTGAGTGGGCCACATGTTCCCAGTGTGGAGGGTGTCACCAGTATGGTTAGCTGAACATTTGAGCAGTTTAAAGTATTTGCACAATATAATAAAAAATCAAAGATCTCAGAAAGGCTTGAGATAAAAAATAGTATACTTATCCCTTTCTACAGTATCATTCTCTATGGTGCGTGTCCGACACTGTTGCTGCCTGCTCACTCACGGTAGTAGGGATGTGACAATATACATGCTTAGGACAGTGATTGGCTGTAGTGGTTACATTCTGTATATCTGCACATTGCTGTGTATGGCGCCAATACTGTTAGCTATACAGTGATGCACAGGTGTATATCACATGACTTCTGTAGCCAATCGTTAATTGGTCAATGTTAGACCAATGAGGACAGGGATTGACTGCAGTGGTCAAGTGCCATATACCGGAACGTCCCTGCTGCAGATGGTATACAAGAAGGGTCATCAGGACCACAGAAAAGCCATGAAGAAATGTGATGATGTTTAAGAATGTTAGTTGTCCTATGGAACATACAATTATACATTTGTAACACACTGTAGTCTTAAATGGGATTATCCAATCCCTATAATGACCAATAGAATGCCCGGAACCCACGTACCTGCTCCCCGGCACCTACGTACCTCCGGATCCCTGCACGGCTGCCGCTGTATCTCCCTGTCATGCAAATCAAAACATCCGGCGATGGGGGGAGCAGCCAATCAAAGGCCGCGACAGTGACCAGCCTCCTTAGAATCACTCACGGGCACTCTGATCACAGATGCAGTCTGCTATTGGCTGTCCCCTCCATCGCCAAATGTTTTTATTTGTGCGACAGTCAGATGCAGCAGTGGCCATGCAGGATTTGGAGGGATGCAGGTTCCATGGAGCAGGTAAGTAAGCTATAGAGGAGGGGCCTGGGTATTCTGGGGGTCATTATAGGGATTTAATAACCCCTTTAATGGTTGACCTTGTGAGGCAAGAATAATTCTGCTTAGTAAAATGGATTTGTCTGAATGGGTTAATCAAGAATAATTAGTAGGAGAAAGAAGAAAGTGATCAAACATGGGTCTCCAACAATTTAACACTGGTAATTGAGCTCAAAGGGCATGTCAAAAAGTGTTGAAGGTCTGTTATCCACCAACCACAAAGCAGTCAACCAATTGATAGAACACAGATCTGTTTCCTTAAGGGTATCCCGTAATGAAAACCCACAAAAAGCTTCTTGTAATGATGTAACGTTATATGCACATTTGACAGTAAGAACAAAAAGTGTGCAATATTCAGTTAACAGAGGACATGGTATGTGAAATGTATATTTTAATCAATATCTTGTGGTGGCGGATTTATGCTGCAAACAAAAGAAGGGCTTTTATTTATTTCATGCATGATTGATGGGAATGTTTAATGAAAAAAAAAAGTTTATTATACAAGTGACACTTTGCGAAAGTATTTTTTAACTGAAATGTTGAGGTGACAAGTAGCTTTACGTATTCACTGTGATTGCAGAATTACACATAGTGTAGCATTTGGCTTTCTATCTAAAAGCAATTTATTATAGCTACACATTGGACTAACTTTCTTTTTTTTCTATTGACAAAATTTGAACATAGTTCTACAGGAAAAACTTAAACTGCCTGGGAACTAAACAATTCCAGGAAGTCCTCAATTTTTGTATTATGACATGGTCCATAATCAGTGGAATTTGTTTGTAATTGTAGGCCTAATGTTAACGGGGTTGCCCAGAATTAGAGAAAATGGTGGCTCCTTCCATAATTAGATCCATGAATTGTGTCTGGTATTGCAATATCCCACAAAACCGGGGGACAGGCAAGAATGTTAATTGCACAGAGCATCCCTACTGCCTACTAGTGACAACCTGATGGCAAAGTACTGTGTAAGGGATTGGTGAAGCCCTGAAAACTGTATGACAATAAAAAAGTTGCAATGTTAGTGCACGCCATTTTTGTGTCTAGATCAATGATTTTGCTCCATCACTTTTGAAAAGTTAGCTAGACAAGTAGGTATAGGCCAGATAAATCAAATTAAACTTTTTCAACCAGTCACAAGTAATTGCTCAATGGTACTTCTGGAAAGGTGTGTAGCAAAAAACTGGTGTAACATCTAATTAAAAACCAGTGTAACATCTTATATGAACAAACTGGTATAACTTCTCATATTAAAAACACTGGTGTAACATCTCATGTAAAAAAAACGGTACATCTCATAAAAAAAATGGTATAACATCTCATATAAAGCAAACTGGTGTAACATTTCATTTAAAAAACTGGCATAGCATCTTATATGAAAATAGATGGAAAAACTGTGATGTGAACCGACCCTAAATTGGCCTTATTCTATATTTTGTGGTCTAATATGGCTGAAAAGTGTACTGTGTATAGATAGCTTTGCTTCATGTATGACGTTAGATATTACAGATTAACAACCTATATGTCACTATGTAGTATTTAAAAAAAAAAGGTGGATGGTTTCCTGGATATACTTTTTAAGTCTCCCATGTAATCTAATAGTTTCTTTAGATTTTTAGCATAGCCAACAGCCTGTCAATAATTTTTTTATTTTTTTTTGGCTGGAGCATTCAAGACAGTGGCGTGGAATGTCTCCCTTTTCAGCTCAGTTCTCAGTATCATGCATAGAGTCTGAGAGTCTGATTTCTAAGTGTGAACATGTCCTTACAGACATCAGTGACTCCTGTTGATGTGTTATTTTGAGCTCTGTTGGTTGTATTGGTTTCCATTTCTTGCTCTGATGTTTGATGCTAGTGGCAGAGAGAGAGAAAGAGCTTGTGTTACATCTGTCTAAAGGCCCCTTTATCGCTAATGAGCGGTCGTACTAATGCTCATTAGCGATAATCTACTGGTGTAAAGTTACCGCTGATTAACTGATGAACGAGCCAAATGCTCATTCTGTGGCTCATAGGATCGTTAGTGTAGTCACCTAAGTCATCATGCAATGCAGAATGCAAAAGTACAAGGCTCAGCATGTCCAGCCTGTCATTATTGATTACCAGAGGACAGTACTAGCCAGCAGTATAAGGGCAGAGAACTATAAGGCTCCGCAAGGAGAGAACCACAAGTCTGCCTGAAACCAGTTACTCAAAATTTCCTTCCCTCTCAGCCCAGCTCTGCGCCACACACTGCTATGCCCCGCCCCCTCATGTGACTGGTCACCTGATCATAATACAACTCCTGGTCTCTTCAGCTGCTTTCCTGTCTTCTGCTGATAAGCTTCACCTCAGCCCCTGCTGTGATCCATCCTCCGTATGTAATCTGTGCCTTGTAAATTACTGCTGATCCCACCCCACCAGTACAGTACAGGCTGTACGTACGCAAGGATGCTCCACCCGCCTGGACATCCTGCGGAGTGACATCAAGCGCAGGCCGCGCAATGGCAATTTTGAAGTGAGGAAATGAGTGGGCAGCCTTAGGAACAGTGGGCCCCTGCACTTGCCTGGGTATGCCGGGTGCTGACGGCAGCCTTGCAGACCACATATGGAGTACTGTGTAAAGTTCTGGGCTCCTGTGAACATGGCAGCTATAGCAGAGCTGCAGAGGGTTCAGAGGAGGGCAACTAAAGTAATAACTGGAATGGGGCAACTACAGTACCCTGAAAGATGATCAAAATTAGAGTTATTCACTTTAGAAAAAATATTATTATAATATTACATGTTATAGACACTGACTCTATACCAACTATTGGACGGCTTACTTTGAGACAAAATTTTATGCCAGAATTGTGGCACAATTTTGATACTAAACATTGCATTACATTACACCACTTTCCCAAGGCGTCACACCCCTCAGCTAATCCCCACCCTTTTCTGAGAGAGCCTATTTGCACAAAATTGGGCCAATTTGCCACCACTTGTTATCACAAACACTTTTGTTTTTTGTCACAAGCACTTTGCTTTTTGTCACAAACACTGGGCCACTGACACTTTTCCATTTCATTCATAAAATATAAAATGATTTAGCTTTGTGTAATCACTACTCACAATTATTTTGCAGAGTGATTGACTCTATCTCTGGGTTTGTTACTTTCATTACAATTCATATTAAAAGCAGTAGTTTCAGTGCTGGTGCATGGTGGCCGTCAGTATGATAAATGTGTATGTAGGTCCATCTGTAACACAAAGTAACCAAATAAACAATTTATAAACTGTTACAATTGTTTCCATGGTTACACACATTGCTACGGAATGTCCATTGCAGCAGATACTGACAATATTATCTCAAATATTCATTATTTATTTCCACCATTTTGAGTTAATTCAGCTCTCATCAGGCATAATGATATTAATGAAGCGGAATCATGTTATGAGTCAGTTTTAATTAGTTTATCTCTTAACTGTCATTCTTAACAATCCTTGTCTTACTTTGGGATATGAATTTCTTGTCAGGTGCTTTTTACAAGAGTTTTTGTTTTCCAATGCTTAAATTCTACCAAAGCAAGCAGATCGTTTCTTGAAAACCTGTATTAGAAATCATCAGCTCACTCATCTGTGCTATGGTATCTGTTGATTTCTCACTTGATAGACACAGTTTTAATTTGAAGCTTATAGTGTTCAGTCTTTCATTCTTAGCTGATTAGAGCACAGAAGGGCATTTCAATATTTTCATGTGTTGAGAGGAAGAAGGTCAAACCACAGACCTTGATAATGAGCTCTCTTCCCTCACTGTCTTTTTTTTCATACTTCTATCATCTTGTTTCTCATTAAACATGCAGGTCTGTGACCGGGAATGTAATGGGCCAAAGAACTAAACAAATGGTTTATGCTTACCAGCTGTGGTTTTAATTTAAGTGAATGAGAGGGAGTTGGTGGACCTATGACTCTCAAATTATTCATAATGAATTGCTGGGTTAGGCCTACATATGGTGAATGCGTATCTTTTAAAATGTAAATGGAGAAGTTTTTGCTGATTGTATATCATACCACTTAGCATCTCAAAGCTTGAATAAGCAAATACATTGAAAATATTTTCTTTACAATTGCTCTAGTACATGACAAATATATGTTCTGTAAATGCTATATATTTTCATTCAGTTTGAGAATATAGTCATTTGGCAAAGAAATCATCCTTGGATTTGTTTTACTCATTTATATTACTCATTTTATCTTAAAAGCTTTATGTTTTTATTGGGATTTATTATCTGAAGCTGGACACAAAACTTGTCACCTTACAACCTAAAGTCTATGGTCAGTGGAACATGGTCACTTAAACTCTACCATTGAGGGTACAAGGGAATTGGACAGGTTGGTTTTAAACTGATCTGATCTTTTTTTCCTACAAGATAGGTGGTATCAGATGTATGTAGCAGCCTCGTATGTTACGAACGCAACTTTGTCAAGCCAGTTTATGATGGAAGAGAGAAGAAGATCATTATCTATGACTAGCTTTATGCTATAAACATTCGTTGACATTACCAAAAAAAAAAAAAAAACAATTTAAAAATATGTCCACACTTTTGCTATAAAGTTCTGATTGGTTTTCCAAATGGAAGTGTACAGAATAACAGAATATAGTGGACTGGTGGAGTCTGTTGGGTGACCTCTCTTAGTCTATTAACCAAGAAAGGCTGCTTTAGAGAAGAACATAAGAGGATGTTCAACAGGTCAGTAGGACATGTTGTAGAGCATAGACTTTATATTTCAATGCTTTTAGTGATTTATTTTGGTTTAACATATAATACATAATACTGAGGATGGTGGTTACAAATAAACATTTTCATTGAAATACAATAGCTGAGTGATGAATTCACCATCATAAAGCAGTTTAAAGAAAATGTCTTATCAGAAAATGACCTACGTGTATTGTTTAAATCATATTTTTATATTTAACATATTTTTTAAGAATTTTCGGTGATATTTTTATGTCAATATCTATATTTAAACAAAAAACATAAAATCCTGCAGTTTTCCCACTGGCTACTAAGCCAAATAATTGGCGCCAGTTTTTTGTCTATACAGAACACTGTATCTATACACAGAGGTGATATTATTATAGGCAGGATTAGAATAATGGATAAGACAGGTTCCACCATTCACAATAGGTGATTGTCAGAGCTTATCTATTCTTTCCTTGTACAATGACCTCTGCACAGGTCACAGGGCATGCCTAGAAAACTCTCCCATAGAAGTCAATGAAGTCAAAGTCAAAGCTATTTTCTTACTGCTTTCTAAATCCTCTAAAGAACAGCTCGGGCAAGATGGCTGCCCCCATAATCACGTTCAGGAAACAGAATTAAAAAATCTGCAATCAGAAAATAAAAACAGATTAGAAAAAAAAGATATGTTACTATCTAGGTTTAAAGGAAAACTGCCACCAGGATAATCGCTATTGAAGTAAATATATGGCCTAATAGCACTTAGTACCTTATTTCCAGATGTGACTTTGTTCCAGCAATAGATGTTTTCTATATTCTAAAAATCCAGTTTACTTGGTATGCAAATGAGCCAGTAAGGTGCCCAGAGGAGTGTCACTCTTGCAGGAAGGAGCCAGGCACGCCAGGAAAACAGGGGCAGAGTTATGGCTTGAATGTGATGTAGGAGGGGTGGGTGGATACATTGTGGCAGGAGGTATGGCTGGGCTCCTTCCTGCAAGAATAACGCCCCTCTGGGCACTTTACTGGCTCATTTGCATACCAAATAAACTGGATTTTCGGAGGATAAAAAACATCTATTGCTGGAACAAAGGCACATCTGGAAATAAGGTACTAAGTGCTATTAGGCCATGGCTTTACTTCAAAAGTGATTATCCTGGTGACAGATTTCCTTTAACTGGCAGAAAACATTTTTAAAGAGGTTGTATCACTTCAGCATGTGGCATTTATCATGTAGAGAAAGTTAATATAAGCTACTTAACAATGTATAGTGATTGTCCATATTGCTTCCTTTGCTGGCTGGATTAATTTTTCCATTGCATTGTAAACTTTTAATTTCCATGGTTACGACCAATCTGGAATCCATCAGGGGTTGCCGTGCTTGAATACTATAGGAAAAAGTTTTGGCCTCTCTGGTAGTAAGGAACGTAGGAGCACATATAGGCTGGTGCTTTTTTCTATAGTGTGCAAGTACGGCCACCGCTGATAGATTGCAGGGTGGTGGTAACCATGGAAACTAGCAGTGTATAATGTTATGGAAAAATGAATCAAGCCAGCAAAGGAGGCAATAGTAATTGCCTTGTATAAACTTTCTCTACATAATAAATGCTATTTGCTGAGTTGACACAACCTCTTTAAGTGATAGAATATTTGTCTGGTATGAAGGTAAAAACCCAAATATGGTAAAATCAGAGTGCAAACAACTTGCTCAAATGGGTTTTGTTCCGCTCTGCAAACAGAACATAAATGAAATGATAAATCATGCAAGGTGAACCTAAAAATCCCAGCACACCACTGTAAGTATAAATTAAAAGGTCTCTACATTGGTGGTAATGGTCAGCAGCGCAGTCAATGTTAAAACACCTGCTTTACTCCAAAGGAGCAATGTTCTCACCAACAGTACATACATTGTCCCATAATGGTCTCCTCGTAGTGTACCTCAGTTCCTCTTATAGGTTTTTATGGATGACCACAGGTTTCTATAGATGGCCATACTGCAGCCCCTTACACTTTTAAATCTTTTTTTTTTCAGCTGGAACTGCGTGTCTTGGATCATGATCCTCCAGTAGTCACAGGAATATGGAGACACAAAAAGACAGAACCTTGTGCAGGATCATTTAAGATAAAACAGCCTGCTGTATTTATTCAGAATACTCACTAGATTAACATTTCAGTGGTCAAGAAGCCTTGGGAGGCAAAACTAGTTGGGCACTTATGAGCTCCATCCTGGTATGATTTCTACTATTTTATGATATGTTTTATACAAGATGTTCATCTTGTAAGCATTCTCAATGAATACACCGGGTGTTTTATTTTAAACAGTCCTGCACAAGGCTCTGTCTTTTTGTGTTTCCATATTCTTGACTGCTTTAGGATCATGATCCAAGACACGCAGCTCCAGCTGACAAACATTGATTTGAAAGTGTGAGGAGCTTCAGTGTGGTCATCTAAAGTAACTTGTGGTGATCCATACAAGCCTATAGGAGGGATAGTTGACAAGGACGCTATGAGAAGACTATTAAGGGGTCAGTTCCTGCACTTTTGGTGAGAATATTGCTCTTTTGGAGTAAAGCAGGTGTTTTGACATTGACTGCACTGCTGACCATTACTACCAATGTAGAGAGTGAGACCTTTTTAATTTATGCCAAGAGTGGTGTGCTGGGTTTTTTAGGTTTAACTGTTGTGCTCCGGATCCTTTTATGGTTTATTGTAGGAATGCTCAACCTGTGGCCCTCCAACTGTTGCAAAACTACAACTCCGAGCATACCCAGTAAGTCTACAGCTATCAGCCTACAGCCAAGCATGATGGAAGTTGTAGTTTTACAACAGCTGGAGGGCCGCAGGTTGAGCAGCACTGGATTATTGCATTGTGTAAATATTCAATTGAACATGGGCCAGTATGGCCAAACTAAACATAAATATAGCATGACAGACATGTATACAACTAAAATAGATCAAGAATTATATAAAATTTTAAGATGCCTATGTATCTTGATGACTTTCTTATACAGTTGTCATTTGGATACCAGCGATGTAGTGTTAGGATTTGCTATAAAATTCCTTACAGCATATAGCTCATAAGGATGTAAAGATCAGACTTATAGACACAAAGAAGCTGTTTTGCGTTTTAAAAGCTATGTAGAGGTGGTTCTTCTATCAGGTCCAGGAAGGAGCTTAGCTAGCTCTGACCACCCCCCCTCCCCATTTCATATGAACTGTTTCTGCTACTAGAGATGGATATAGCTTAGCAATAGGCAGTGGACTTCAAGTTAGGTGAAATCCCTAGTGACCATGATTTTATTTTATTTTTTCAGGGGATGCAGGAAGATTTTTTGAATGAAGTGTTTGAGAGATTTTAATTACACCATTTTCTATTAAATTAAAGAGTAACTAAACCTTTGAGTAAAATTTTAATAGGATGTCCCTAATGCCCTAATAAAATATACTTTATTAATGGATTTTGTATTTTTATTACACTTTTCCCTACCTAAAGCGCACTATTCCCTGTGCACTTAAAACAGATATTTCTGTACACCGCTGATTGCTCAGCGGTATATTGAGTATGGGTTGTAGACACTTTATGAATAGGGCCGCATCAGTGCATATGGCAGGAGTGCATATTGCTGCTCCTGCCTGTGCCCCCCGGAGGTTTACTAACTCCTGGAATACTATATGGGTACCCTGTACCTGTGTGCTATGTCAAGATTAGCTGAGCGGAGAGGGCTCCTGCTTCTGCCTGCTCTGTTAAGCTAAGAGCTGACATGCAATTCTCTTAGCGTAGCAAAGCAGGCAGAAGCAGGAGCCTGCTCCGTTCAGCTAATCCTGGCATAGTACAGGGGTACAAAGTATCCATGTGCTATGTCAAGAGTTAATATTCCTCCTTGGAGCATTGGCAGGAGCAGCAATGTGCGCTCCTTCCCGTACTCACTGCGCTGTGGCCCTGTTCATAAAAATGTTTACAGCCCATACTCCGTACACTGGTGAGAAGGCAGTGGTGTACAGAAATGTCAATTTTAATTGCACAGGGAATGGTGCACTTTAGGTAGGGAAACGTGTAATAAAAATTAGGGATGTCCCGATACCAGTATCTGTATCGGGACCCATACCGGACATTTGCAAGAGTACTTGTACTCGTGCAAATGTCGCGATACCATTGCCGATACCTGATGGCAATCAGCAGTGGGGACGGCAGCTGCGGTGGCGTGTCCCGTCTTGGCTTCCATGCAGCGGGCGTGGTACCAGCGTGTCCCAGCTGATCGGCATGGGGGTGGGACTTCTGTGCGGCGGCTCCCATGTCCCATGCGGTTGCCTAGCACTGGGAGGAAGTTACAGCCACTTCCTCCCAGTACTCTGGTGCATGCATAGGAAGGATACAGCAGGCCAGGTGGGTATAGTGCATGAAATGGAGGAGAAATTCAGTTAATTTCTCTCCATTTCATGTTCAAAGTTCAAACAGTAAATATAAAATAAGGAGGGGGGGGAGGGGCGATAGGCATATAATAGCGATTCCCAACAAGTGTGCCTCTAGATGTTGCAAAACTATACCTCCCAGCATGCCCGGACAGCCAAATGCTAGGTTTGCAACAGCTGGAGGCACACTGGTTGGGAAACACTGTTATATGCCCATTCTCTCCCTTCATATGCCCATTCCCCTTCTTTTATGCCAGTGTTTTACAACCAGTGTACCTCCAGCTGTTGCAAAACTACAACTCCCAGCATGCCTACGCAGCCAATGGCTGTCCAGGCATGCTGGGAGTTGTAGTTTTGCAACAGCTGGAGGCACGCTGGTTGGGAAACACTGTTATATGCCCACTTATTAATTTATTAACCCTTGTACAAAGGAAAAGTAAAGCAGTTGTCCATAGCAACAAAACTCCAGCTTTAATTTTTTTCATTGCTATCAGCAAATGTACCGCTGTTTCTCTGTACAAGGTTTGATAAATCTCCCCTATGACTAAATGATGTGTTATTTATTTCATTGTTATAATTGGTATCGGTAATTGGTATCGGTGAGTACTTAAATAAAAGTATCGGTACTCATACTCGGTCCTAAAAAATGGTATCGGAACATTCCTAATAAAAATACAAAATCCATTAATAAGGAATATTAAAAACAGTTATAAGGACATTAGGGACATCTTATAAAAATTTTGCTCAAAGGTTTAGTTACGGTTTAAACTGTGGGAAAGTACAGTGACTCTTTAAATGATTAGTAAGTCAGATGGTGTAGCTCCTCTAATGCCTCCTATGATCAGCTGATATTGAATACCGAATCTGTCCGCTCATTTCTCCTGTCATGGCAGATATATGGCAGAGGAAATCTAGCATTGCATGGTGGCCATTGAGATGAGTTTAGTTTCATTGACGGTAAAATTAAAATTTAAGAATATTTAGTACAAGACCACAAGCAGGAGCCAACATTAGGAATATTTAGAAATACAATTATGTTGTCCATTTTTTCCACACTTTTAAGAAGAGATCTACTGGTCAGAAACAAAGAAGAATACACCCTATAAATAGAGATGAGCGAACACCTGGATGCTCGGGTTCGAGAAGTTCGGCCGAACTTCCTGAAAATGTTCGGGTTCGGGATCCGAACTCGACCCGAACTTTATCCCGCACCCGAACCCCATTGAAGTCAATTGGGACCCAAACTTTTAGGCACTAAAAAGGCTGTAAAAAAGTCCAGGAAAGGGCTAGAGGGCTGCAAAAGGCAGCAAAATGTAGATAAATGCCCTGCAAACAAATGTGGATAGGAAAATGAATTAAAATAAAATAAAATTAATAAAAATTAACCAATATCAATTGGAGAGAGGTCATATAGCAAGTAATAAGGCATCATATCACCCACCACTGGAGAAGGCCACTTTCAGTTATTTCGGCCCAGCACCCAGACAGAGGAGAGAGGTCCCACAACAAGGAATCATGCATCATTTCACCCACCACTAGAGAAGGCCACTTTCAGGTATTTTGGCCCAGCACCCAGACAGAGGAGAGAGGTCCCACAGCAAGGAATCATGCGTCATATCACACACCACTGGAGAAGGCCACTTTCAGTTATTTTGGCCCCAGCACCCAGACAGAGGAGAGAGATCCCACAGCAAGGAATCATGCGTCATATCACCCACCACTGGAGAAGGCCACATTCAGTTATTTTGGCCCAGCACCCAGACAGAGGAGAGAGGTCCCACAGCAAGGAATCATGCGTCATATCACCCACCACTGGAGAAGGCCACTTTCAGTTATTTCAGCCCAGCACTCAGACAGAGGAGAGAGGTCGAACAGCAAGGAATAAGGCGTCATATCACCCACCACTGGAGAAGGCCACTTTCAGTTATTTCGGCCCAGCACCAAGACAAAAGAGAGAGGTCCCACAGCAAGCAATCATGCATCATATCACCCACCAGAGGAGAAGGCCACTTTCAGTTATTTCGGCCCAGCACCCAGACAAAGGAGAGAGGTCCCACAGCAAGGAATCATGCGTCATTTCACCCACCACTGGAGAAGGCCACTTTTAGTTATTTCAGCCCCAGCACCCAGATAGAGGAGAGAGGTCCCACAGCAAGGAATCATGCATCATTTCACCCACCACTGGAGAAGGCCACTTTCAGATATTTCGGCCCAGCACCCAGACAGAGGAGAGAGGTCCCACAGCAAGGAATAAGGCGTCATATCACCCACCACTGGAGAAGGCCACTTTCAGTTATTTCGGCCCAGCACCCAGACCGAGGATACAGGTCCCACAGCAAGGAATAAGGCGTCATATCACCCACCACTGGAGAAGGCCACTTTCAGTTATTTCGGCTCAGCACCCAGACAGAGGAGAGAGGTCCCACAGCAAGGAATAAGGCGTCATATCACCCACCACTGGAGAAGGCCACTTTCAGTTATTTTGGCCCAGCACCCAGACAGAGGAGAGAGGTCCCACAGCAAGGAATCATGCATCATTTCACCTACCACTGGAGAAGGCCACTTTCAGTTATTTCAGCCCCAGCACCCAGACAGTGGAGAGGTTCATTCAACTTTGGGTTGCACCGCAAGATCATGGTAAAGTTAAAAAAATAAGGACTCAATAAAGAAGTGCCCCGGAGTACAAGAATACTTGGTTGAGGGGGAGGCAGTTATAAATGTCTATTCTGCACAAGGGAGGCACAGGTCCTGTGGGATCCATGCCTGGTTCATTTTTATGAACGTCAGCTTGTCCACGTTGGCTGTGGACAGGCGGCTGCGTTCGTCAGTAATGACGCCCCCTGTCGTGCTGAATACACGTTCAGACAAAACGCTGTCCGCCGGGCAGGCCAGCACCTCCAAGGCATAAAATGCTAACTCTGGCCACGTGGACAATTTGGAGACCCAGAAGTTGAATGGGGCCGAACCATCAGTCAGTACGTGGAGGGGTGTGCAGACGTACTGTTCAACCATGTTAGTGAAATGCTGCCTCCTGCTAACACGTTCCATATCAGGTAGTGGTACAGTTAGCTGTGGCGTGGAGACAAAACTATTCCACATTTCTGCCATATAACCCTGCACGCAGAGGAGCTGGCCATGACACAGCTGCGTTGGCGACCTATTGCTCCTCCTCTGCCTTCGCCTTGGGCTTCCACCTGTTCCCCTGTGAAATTTGGGAATGCTCTCAGGAGGGCGTCTACCAGCGTGCGCTTGTACTCGTGCAACTTCCTATCACGCTCCAGTGCAGGAAGTAAGGTGGGCACATTGTCTTTGTACCGGGGATCCAGCAGGGTGGCAACCCAGTAGTCCACACACGTTAAAATGTGGGCAACTCTGCTGTCGTTGCGCAAGCACTGCAGCATGTAGTCGCTCATGTGTGCCAGGCTCCCCAGAGGTAAGGACAAGCTATCCTCTGTGGGAGGCGTATCGTCATCGTCCTCCGTATCCCCCCAGCCATGCACCAGTGATAGGCCTGAGCTGTGTCGGGTGCCACCCCGCTGTGAACCTGCTTCATCCTCATCCTCCTCCACCTCCTCCTCATCCTCCTCTTCCTCCAGTAGTGGGCCCTGGCTGGCCACATTTGTACCTGGCCTCTGCTGTTGCAAAAAACCTCCCTCTGAGCCACTTCTAACAGACTGGCCTGAAAGTGCTAAAAATGACCCCTCATCCTCCTCCTCCTCCTCGGCCACCTCCTCTTCCATCATCGCCCTAAGCGTTTTCTCAAGGAGACATAGAAGTGGTATTGTAACGCTGATAACGGTGTCATCGCTACTGGCCATGTTAGTTGAGTACTCGAAACAGCGCATCAGGGCACACAGGTCTGGCATGGAGGCCCAATCATTGGTGGTGAAGTGGTGCTGTTCCGCAGTGCGACTGACGCGTGTGTGCTGCAGCTGAAACTCCAATATGGCCTGCTGCTGCTCGCACAGTCTCTCCAGCATGTGCAAGGTGGAGTTCCACCTGGTGGGCACGTCGCATATAAGGCGGTGAGCAGGAAGGCCGAAGTTACGCTGTAGCGCAGACAGGCGAGCAGCGGCAGGATGTGAACGCCGGAAGCACAGACGGCCTGCACTTTATGCTGCAGCTCTGACATATTTGGGTAGTTGTGAATGAACTTCTGCACCACCAAATTCAGCACATGCGCCAGGCAAGGGATGTGAGTCAAACCGGCTAGTCCCAGAGCTGCGACGAGATTTCGCCCATTATCGCACACCACCAGGCCGGGCTTGAGGCCCACCGGCAGAAACCACTCGTCGATCTGTTGTTCAATACCCCGCAACAACTCCTGCGCGTTGTGGGGCCTGTCCCCCAAACATATGAGTTTCAAAATGGCCTGCTGACGTGTACCCCGGGCTGTGCTGAAGTTGGTGGTGAAGGTGTGTGGCTGACTGGATGAGCTGGTGGAAGCAGAGGAGGAGGAAGCCGAGTAGGAGGAGGAGGCTACAGGAGGCAAAGAATGATGCCCTGCGATCCTTGGCGGTGGAAGGACGTGCGCCAAGGAATTCTCCGCCTGGAGCTTAGCCGCCACTACATTTACCCAGTGTGCAGTTGTGAGATATAGCATCCCTGGCCGTGCTTACTGGTTCACATATCTGTGGTTAGGTGGACCTTGCCACAGATGGCGTTGCACAGTGCACACTTGATTTTATTGGATGCTTGGTTGAGCAGGGAAGGCACGGCTATCTTGGAGAAGTAGTGGCGGCTGAGAACAACATACTGTGGGACAGCCATGGACATCAGCTGTTTGAAGCTGTCTGTGTCCACCAGCCTGAATGACAGCATTTCAAAGGCCAGTAGTTTAGAAATGCCGGCATTCAGGCCCAGGGCTCGAGGGTGGCTAGGTGGGAATTTACGCTTTCTCTCCAAGGTTTGTGAGATGGAGAGCTGAACGCTGCCGTGTGACATGGTGGAGATGCTTGGTGACGCAGGTGGTGTTGTTGGTGGCACATCCTCTGTTTGGTGGGCGGCAGGTGCCAACATTCCTCCCGAGGCGGAGGAAGAGGCCGAGGCAGCAGCAGAAGAGGGAGCAGGGGGAGCCAGAGTGAGTTCCTTGCTTTTAAGGTGTTTACTCGACTGCAGTTAATGCTTTGCATGTAGATGCCTGGTCATGCAGGTTGTGCTAAGGTTCAGAGCGTTAATGCCTCACTTTAGGCTCTGATGGCACAGCGTGCAAACCACTCGGGTCTTGTCGTCAGCACATTGTTTAAAGAAGTGCCATGCCAGGGAACTCCTTGAAGCTGCCTTTGGGGTGCTCTGTCCCTGGTGGCGGTGGCCAGTAGCAGGCGAACTCTCTTGGCGGCGGCTGTTCTTCTTTTGCCCCCTGCTCCCTCTTTTGCTACACTGTTGGCTCGGTCTCACCATTGCCTCTTTCTCTGAACTATGAAAGTCAATGGCTCGACAAAATATATGTTTTGGCGGACACATTATAGTTTGCCAGCCAGTGCTGGGACACCAGATTTAGGGGATTGCTTTTTTGGCAAGTGAATTTCACCCCAGAACAAAATATATGTTTTGGCGAACACTATTATAGTTTGTCAAGCACAGCTGTGACATCAGATTTATGGTATTGCTATTTTGGCAATTGAATTTCACCCTAGAACAAAATATATGTTTTGGCGGACACTATTATAGTTTGCCCGCCACAGCTGTGACACCAGATTTATTGTATTGCTATTTTGGCAATAGAATTTCACCCCAGAACAAAATATATCTTTTGGCGGACACTATTATAGTTTACCAGCCAGTGCTGGGACACCAGATTTATGATATTGCTATTTTGGAAATTGAATTTCACCCCAGAACAAAATATATGTTTTGGCGGACACTATTATAGTTTGCCAGCCAGTGCTGGGACACCAGATTTAGGGGATTGCTATTTTGGCAAGTGAATTTCACCACAGAACAAAATATATGTTTTGGCGGACACTATTATAGTTTGTCAGCCACAGCTGTGACATAAGATTTATGGTATTGCTATTTTGGCAATTGAATTTCACCCCAGAACAAAATATATGTTTTGGCGGACACTAATATAGTTTGCCAGCCACAGCTGTGACACCAGATTTATGGTATTGCTATTTTTGCAATTGAATTTCACCCCAGAACAAAATATATGTTTTGGCGGACACTATTATAGTTTGCAAGCCAGTGCTGGGACACCAGATTTATGGTATTGCTATTTTGGCAATTGAATTTCACCCCAGAACAAAATATATGTTTTGGCGGACACTAATATACTTTGCCAGCCAGTGCTGGGACACCAGATTTAGGGGATTGCTATTTTGGCAATTGAATTTCACCACAGAAAATAATCTATCTTTTGCCAGACAGCAGACAGTTTTATACTTGGCTAGACAAAGCTTGAAAACCAGATTTAGGGGATTGGTATTTTGGCAATTGTATTTAACCCCTTAATAAAATATAGAAATTGCTATCCTGAGTTTCTAGGGGTGACAATTAGCACAGCCAAGCCCCTGATGTAGGATATAGCAAAGAAAAACTAGTATTGATGGATTGATGGACTTGGTGGCAGCTTGTTCTGGTGCACCACAAGTCATAAAATGGCCGCCGATCCCCCCAGAAAAAAAGTGACAGAAAAACGCTCAGTGCAGCCTAAAAACCAGTGAGCAAGTAACAAGCAGAAGTTGAATCATTTACAGCTGTAGATCGATCACTTCATTAGGTGCTTTTGCTGACTTTTCCCTGCCTAATCTCGCCCTCAATGCAGCTGCGTCCTCTCCCTACACTAATCAGAGCAGTGTGACGTGCGGCGCTAAGTGACTCCAGCTTAATTAGAGGCTGGGTCACATGCTGCACTTGGCCAATCACAGCCATGCCATTAGTAGGCATGGCTGTGATGTGCTCTTAGGGCAAGAAGTAAAACGCTAGCTGATTGGCTCCTGTGCAGCCCTTCAGAAAGCGGGAAGAAATCGCCGAACAACGAACCCGAACCCGAACTTTTTTGAAAATGTTCGGGTTCGGGTCTGTGTCCCGAACACCCCAAAATTCGGTACAAACCCAAACTATTCTCGAACTGTTTGCTCAACACTACCTATAAATTCATTAGTAATTGTAATGCTGAAGGCCTCCTGCTGAATTATTAGTTTCAATTTTGACTCAATTCCCAAAACTGAATGGACTACAATGTGCAAATGGTTGCTACATTTTCTTTAAAAAAAAAAGGCTAAATCCATTTACTATAATTTGTAAGGAAAGGGCAATGATTTTTATGAGCCAGGAAAACACAACCAAGCAATTCGGTGCCATCATACTTGCTGTGAATGTGACACGGAAAGTGACATGAATCTCCTATAGAGTGTTTCCAAATATGTGACAGAAGCAATGCACATAGTTCATTAGTGGCCATGAATACTAGCAGAACATGGATGTTCAAGTGCTAAAACTATTCACTCGCAGGTTTAGTATTTACAGAGATGTGTTACAGATAAATTGCTCTTCTCGCTGTATCTAGATAAATAAGTAGGTTGTTTAAAACTACAGAACGCAGTCCATTCCCAAGTCATTAACCAGTTTCAGCAGCAAGCTGATGTGAGCTCATTTCTGCAGTGCTGTCACTGTACTCGGGCTCTGCACCTGCATTGCAATAACTATGTTATCTAAAAATAGCCTTCTCCTCACCCATTTTTAAAATCTTATGCTCGCAGTGACTCCCAGAGTTGAGGAAATGAATAGACAGTAAAAAACACACAAATAAAGCATGGCAATACACTAATATATATTTCATGCCTTGCTCATCTGAAGAGGATAAATGCAATATATGCAATTGTAGTGCCATAAATCATTTTTGAGCTTTGTAAAGAGTGGAGGATGCACAACATCTCAATTTATGAGTTATGATCTATTGCATTATTATACAATAGCAATGCACAATGATATAATTCGCAGCCTAATCAGCAGACACAAGTCGACCCAACCCATTACAGTCTGTAAGCCAAACTCATGTCTCCTGAGTAAAGTCAAACGCTGCCATAGGAATCCAATGTGGCACAAAACAAAGCCACAGACCATTAGGTATAAAGACCGTACGTCGTATGATCTTGGTGAACAAACCTTAGTAGCCTGCTATTTTGGCCATAAATATAAATGGATTCAATATCTATTCTCAATAACTGCTATTATGGAGAGAAAAATCAGCTACAATCATAGAATTACAGTGATAAATGTTTAGATAAAAACCACACTATAGTATTAGGTCATGGATTGAAATTTTAAAAAGCCTTTCTGCTTTCTATCAGGGCTTGCTTTTTCTCCTTAGGGAGATTGCTATGAAAGTGTAAAAAGTGTAAAAAGACCTATTGACCATGCAATGCTCCACTGGGAAAACAATATGCAAACTAGTTATATCCAAAAAAGGAAACTTGTGTCTCTAGTACCACCTGTTGAAAGGTAGCTATCCTATAGGCCAACATCCAAACCTTTAGACACAACTATTATGTAAGTAGAACCAGACATTCAGACATCCAGCTGTCCATGGGCAGATTGGCCATAGAACCTACAGGGAAATTTCCTGGTGGGCCAATGCCCTGAGGGCTGCTGAAGCCTGCCTCAGAGCCACCAGCCAGGTACATAAAGACCTGATGCTCTCAGCACTAATTAATGTAGGAACATCTGGTAGTTAGGCACCAGGCCAGCAGCCACAGATGCCCTTGACAGTATTTCGTCCTGCTCTACGGTATTGCTGGCTGCGCCTACTTTTGTTATCCTGCCTTCTGTCAAGTTGGACCTGCCTACAACATGAGGTAATATAGTCGAATATTAGCCGTATTTCTGACGCAGATTGACTTTTTCGTGCTCATGCCAGAGCTAAAAAAAAGTGGGCGTGAAAGGGCTGGGCTGGCAGGCCCATCTCATTTATCATTTTCTACACCTGTTTTAGGCATATAAACTGGTCTAAATATAAGTCAGCTCAGAAGCCTGCGTCTCTTCATAACATCAGCGGATCCACCGCCAGATATATGAGTTATTACAACCAGTGTCTAAATGACCCCCATAATGCTTATTGACAATGTAATTATTTAATACACATATACCAATTAATCAACTTCATAATACGACTAGCCCCCTTTTGTCTTCAGGGGCCTATGAACCTTTGAAATGAATGTCCACTGGTTCACAGTCTAAAGATGGCCATACACATTAGATAGAAGTTAGTTGATGGTTGAACAGCAATTAAACAAACATAGGAGAAGCAATTATTTTGTTGTGAACACGGCCATACGCATTGCAGTCCATTGAATTAGAATATCATCAACAAGTTAATTTATTTCTGTAATTCAATTCAAAAAGTGAATCTCATATATTATATATATATATATATATATATATATATATATATATATATATATATTCATTACACACAAAGTAATCTATTTCAAGCATTTATTTATTTTAATGTTGATGATTTTGGTTTACAGCTAATGTAAACCCAACAATTTGTATCTCTGAAAATTAGAATATTATGAAAGACCATTAAAGATATTTTGAATGCAGAACTGTAAATCTACTGAAAAGTATGTACAGTGTATGTACTTAATACTTGGTCAGGGCTCATTTTGTATAAATTACTGCATCAGTGTGGCGTGGCATGGAGGAGGTCAGCCCGTGAGACTGCTGAGGTCTTATGGAAGCATTGTTGGGTCTGGTGTTTGTCATCCTTTTCTTGATAATTGAGATACACCTATAATACTTATAGCCTCCTTAAGCATTCTCTTTGTTTAGTCTGTCAAAACAGTTCCATTGAAGATGCAAACAGGAAGCCAGGTTCAGGTAAATAGAAGCTAAAAAACGAAAGAAACATTGATAGAAGTCTCTATATAAACAACTAAAGAGATTTTACATCTATAGATTTGTTAGCATTCTAGCAAGCACCACTTCAGTGAACTTTTCTGGAACATAATAGACTGCTGGCCATGTAATGTCAAGCTGTGAGACTATGAGCTTGTAAAGCCCACAGAACAAGATTACAGTGCCCTGAAGTCATCATCTGCTTAACATTTTAGCTTCAGATGCAAACATTATTACAAGCCTTTGTAATAATTCATGGCTAGGGGCCGTGCATGGCATAAGACAAACTGTTACTATTATCAGCCATAAAATAACTTTTTTTTTGCATAACAAGGCGCTACTGGACCCTTGCACATAGTGTCCTTGTACAAGAAACTACTAATTTTCCTCCAAACCTTAATATAAAACTGTTATATGTCGAGCTTGGAACTCTTGAAGGAAGTCAGGTGTCTTGATAGAAGCCAAAGTGGGCAAAGTGGTGTATCTAGCAATTGGACTCCAACCAATTTGACATATAAAGCATAGCATGTTGTATAGATATTTAGGAACCACCATTTAATATAATTGGAGCGTGTGGGTTCCCAAAGAACACTTCATTCGCTTTAAGACAAATTGTAAATCTAAGCTTCTGATAAGAAGCGAAGTATGAAGTGTGCATTTCATCATTTCTCAAACGTAAAACTTTTGAAGTTAAATACACTTGAAGGAAATAGCTGTCCGCTGCATTTTCATTTCCTAGAAACACTTGCATCCTACATAAAATCCCAATCAATGTGTTCACTTTGGATCATCAAAGCTAAAAGCTCAGAGACTGAGTAGAAATTTGCATTCACAAATATTCACAGATATTCATTTACCGGTATCCTGAATACAGCCACACTGTAAGTAAGGCTTTTAGGCAAAGCATTTTCTCATTTCTTGGCTTTAGTGGCTGGAAACCATTCTGTATCCCGGCTTGCCTTTATTGAAAATGAAGGCTTTAATTGTAAAGCATGTGTTTAATTGGGCACAGTAGCATATGGCAGTAGTGGCGAATTGTTATTTATTTGAGCTATCAGTTTATGCTTAACAGATAAATAGCTTCTTCAGCTTTGGTATCTATTGTTTCATAGCCCTATGTGAGTAAATAAAGAGTTAATCCTTCCAAAACAATATCTATTTTTATTTGAAAATGCATATAGTGTTATGTTTTTATTCTTTTATATTGGTGGACAATAGGCATAGACCTAGATCCACGCTCATAAAACTTAGTATCCAAATGCATGAATTTTTTGTTCAATTTTAGACTTGGCTCCTTATAAAGCTGAGTATAATTTTATTGCAAGTTGGTGCATAAATATAATTTTAATTGTATTGTGTGAAATTGAAAAAGTTTGATACAAATAACAATTATATGTATAAAACTATATACAGATGGGTCCAATATTATAAACAGTGATACAATTCAAAAGAAAAAGTGCAACTAAGACTAGATAAATGTAGAAGTTTTGTTAAATTGAATATAGATACGGTGTACATACGGTGTGTTTTTGTCTCATCAAAAAAAAGAAATGGTCATGGTCCATATCGGAACCAATGACAAAGTTAGAGGAAGGTGGAGCGTCCTTAAGAATGATTTCAGGGATTTAGGTCAAAAGCTTAGGGCAAGGACCTCAAAGGTAGTATTTTCCGAAATACTGCCTGTACCACGGGCCACACAAGAGAGGCAGCGGGAGATTAGAGAGGTTAACAAGTGGCTCAAGAACTGGTGTAGGAAGCAGGGTTTTGGGTTCATGGAGAACTGGGCCGACTTTGCTATCGGCTACAGGCTCTATCGTAGGGACGGGCTGCACCTCAATGGGGAAGGGGCAGCCGTGTTGGGGAGAAAGATGGCTAGAAGGTTGGAGGAGTGTTTAAACTAGGGACTGGGGGAGAGAAATTACATTATAGGAGGGGAAGATAGTGCAGATAGAGACCGGGGCAAGGTAGTGGGACTGGGGGAGAAATGGAAGGAGGGACTAGAAAAGTTCAGAAGGAAAGGTGTAGGGCAAAAATATGCATAAACCTCTCAAATGTATGTATACTAATGCCAGAAGCCTGACTAATAAAACTGGGGAACTGGAATTAGTGATGTGTGAGGAGGATTATGACGTAGTGGGAATAACTGAGACATGGCTGGATGATAGCTCTGACTGGGCAGTTAATGTACAAGGTTACAATCTGTTCAGAAAGGATCGTCAAAACCGGAGAGGGGAGGGGTCTGCCTTTACATAAAGTCCTCTCTAAAGCCCACACTCTGGGAAGACATCTGTGAGGGACACGAAAATGTGGAGTCATTGTGGGTGGAGATAAATGGAGCCAAAAACAATAATAAATTACTAATAGGAGTTTACTTTAAACCACCTAATATACCAGAGTCCGCAGAAAATCTATTACTAAACGAGATAAACAAGGCGGCAAACCATAATCAGGTGGTTATTATGGGGGACTTCAACTACCCAGATATAGACTGGGAAACTGAAACCTGTACATCCCATAAAGGAAACAGGTTCTTGGCAATAGCCAAAGACAATTACCTTTCCCAAATGGTTCAGGACCCAACTAGAGGGACGGCCATACTGGACTTAGTATTAACCAATAGACCTGATAGAACAACAGACGTGCAGGTCGGGGGACACCTGGGAAATAGTGACCATAAAGTAATAACCTTCCAATTATCCTTCAAACGAGAGTTTCTACAGGGAGGAACAAGAATACCGGACTTCAAAAAGCAAAATTTAGCCAACTAAGGGAGGCCATAGGCCCAATTAACTGGGACATAGTCCTCAAAAATAAAAATACAACCACAAAATGGGAGATTTTTAAAAGCATTGTAACATCAAATTGTGATCGATGCATACCTTATAGAAATAAAAGGCTAAGAAATAAGAAGAAACCAATGTGGATAAATAGAACCGTAAAAAAGCAATAAATGACAAAAAGAAAGCATATAAATCACTAAAACAGGAGGGGAGCCAGGAAGCACTGATAAACTATAAGGAAAAAAATAGAATATGTAAAAACTAATAAAAACTGCCAAACTAGAGACCGAGAGATTAATTGCCAAAGAGAGCAAAACTAACCCTAAAATGTTTTTCAATTATATAAATGGTAAAAATATAAACCTGAAGGAGTCGGCCCTCTACATAGCAATGAGGGGGAGTTGCAGAAAGCGATGAGGATAAAGCCAAGCTATTAAATATTTTCTTCACCACTGTTTTCACTGAGGAAAATAAACTGTCAGATGAAATGCAAAATGTAAAAGTAAATTCCCCTTTAAAAGTGCCCTGTCTGACCCAGGAAGAAGTACAGCAGCGACTTAAAAAGATTAAAATAGACAAATCGCCAGGACCGGATGGCATACACCCCCGTATCCTAAGGGAATTAAGTGATGTCCTAGCCAGACCCTTATTTTTGATATTCACGGACTCCATACTGACAGGGAATGTTCCACCAGACTGGCGTATAGCAAATGTGGTGCCAATATTCAAAAAGGGTCCAAAAACAGAGCCTGGAAATTATAGGCCGGTAAGTTTAACATCTGTTGTGGGTAAACTGTTTGAAGGATTTGTAAGAGATGCTATCTTGGAGTATCTCAATGAAAATAAGCAAATTACACCATATCAGCATGGCTTCATGAGGGATCGGTCATGTCAAACTAATTTAATCAGTTTCTATGAGGAGGTAAGTTCTAGACTTGACAGCGGCGAATCAATGGATGTCGTATATCTGGACTTCTCCAAAGCATTTGACGCTGTACCACATAAAAGGTTAGTATATAAAATGAGAACACTTGGACTAGGAGAAAATATCTGTATGTGGGTAAGTAACTGGCTCAGTAATAGAAAACAGAGAGTGGTTATTAACGGTACACACTCAGATTGGGTCATGGTCACTAGTGGGGTACCTCAGGGTTCAGTATTGGGCCCTATTCTCTTCAATATATTTATTAATGATCTTGTAGAAGGCTTGCACAGTAATATATCAATTTTTGCAGATGACACTAAACTGTGTAAAGTAATTAACACTAAAGAGGACCGTTTTCTGCTACAGAGGGATCTGGATAGATTGGGGGCTTGGGCAGAGAAATGGCAGATGAGGTTTAACACTGACAAATGTAAAGTTATGCACATGGGAAGGAATAATGCAAGTCACCCGTACATGCTAAATGGTAAAACACTCAGTAACACTGACATGGAAAAGGATCTAGGAATTTTAATAAATAACAAACTAAGCTGTAAAAACCAGTGTCAGGCAGCTGCTGCTAAGGCCAATAAGATAATGGGTTGCATCAAAGGGGCATAGATGCCCGTGATGAGAACATAGTCCTACCACTTTATAAATCACTAGTCAGACCACACATGGAGTACTGTGTACAGTTCTGGGCTCCCGTGAACAAGGCAGACATAGCAGAGCTAGAGAGGGTTCAGAGGAGGGCAACTAAAGTAATAACTGGAATGGGGCAACTACAGTACCCCGAAAGGGTATCAAAATTAGGGTTATTCACTCTAGAAAAAAGACGACTGAGGGGAGATCTAATAACTATGTATAAATATATCAGGGGTCAGTACAAAGATCTCTCCCATCATCTATTTATCCCCAGGACTGTGACTGTGACGAGGGGACATCCTCTGCGTCTGGAGGAAAGAAGGTTTGTACACAAACATAGAAAAGGGTTCTTCACGGTAAGAGCAGTAAGACTATGGAACTCTCTGCCTGAGGAGGTGGTGATGGTGAGTACAATAAAGGAATTTAAGAGGGGCCTGGATGTATTTCTGGAGCATAATAATATTTCAGGCTATAGCTACTAGAGAGGGGTCGTTGATCCAGGGAGTTATTCTGACTGCCTGATTGGAGTCGGGAAGGAATTTTTTCCCCTTAAGTGGGGAAAATTGGCTCTACCTCACAGGGGTTTTTTGCCTTCCTCTGGATCAACTTGCAGGAAACAGGTCGAACTGGATGGACAAATGTCTTTTTTCGGCCTTATATACTATGTTACTATGTTACTATGTTACATCTAAAATATATTGCAAAAAATGGTGGTTCTAATTAGCAGTGATTGATTCACTACATAGGCTTTGTTAAAGGGCGAGCTCCACTTTTTGAATAAAGTTAAAACATGTGAGGGAAATTGTATAAAACAGCCATTGCTTTAGAGCTTACCTAGCCCACACAGAGAAGCCACCCTCAGATGTCCATAGGAAGCTATATAAACAAACTGTGCTATCCATAGCTTCCAAAGATGACAACTACACATTCAGGGCCCCATTCATTTGAATGGGATGGAAATGTGGTTCTGCACCCAGTATCCGAAAGATAGCGATAGCTTGCAAAGATCATGCCAAAGGGACCTCTGTCATTTTGCTTTATAAATGGTGGAGGTTCTTCTGGTGGGACACCCCCACCATAACAACTTAATTAAATCTCACCACTCAGAAAGAACTAGTGTAAAAGCAAAAAAACAACAAAAGGTCCAACAAATCTAGGTTCTCTAAATGCTTTTGAAGAAGTATTCTAGATAACTGGTGAGAAAGCCACTTATCTTCACTTGAGGTAAATGCAAGTAGCACAGATCATGATTTAAAATAACGCCTGGAACTTATAGTTCCACAGACTCTCCATCCTTTGTAAGAGTAGTGGGACTAAGTAATTCTTTGCGACAGGAAGTTGTGATGATTTTTTTTATTCAAAGTGTTTAAGGTCTGTGTGTGTGCGTGTGTGTGCGGGGGGGGGGGGGGGGAATTCCTTTTTTGAAATATATACTAATATTAGATTGCTGGATATTGGTCATTGATCCAGAGATTTATGGATCTTCCCCCCAATAGAAAACTACCTCATCAAGGTTTTTTGCTTTCTTCAGGATCATATGTATTTGATGGACCTGTGCCATTTTTTAACCTTACTATAATCCCATGTTGTTGTCAAGCATCATATTGAGGTCACAGCAATCTATAAAGTGAATTTCCGTAGACTTCAATCATCTCTCATTGGTGAAAATTGGAGTATTGGACTACAAAAAGACTACACGTTTCCTGAGTTAACAAAGTAACAGAGTCTGAGTCATATTATTTTGAATATCTTTTAAAAATGACTTCCTTAACCTTTATATTTTGGGAGGTGCATATTATTTCTCATCCATTGATAATATGTAAGTTCAAGTGGATATGCCATGATTGATTTGAAAAATGAAAACTAGACATCATATGACAATTTTTTTCTATCATAGCTAAAACCAGCCCGGCACCTCACATGGGTCCAGAGATCTCCTCATTCATTTCTCCAGATGCTTTACTAGATTCTCCTTAGACTAGCAAGTCAGGGGTGTGTCTTTTCTTAGGAGGAGGCCCTTTCTGTTACTGCTCTCTCCATATCACAGCTCATGGAGTATGTCCTCTCCCTGTAGCTGTCATAGCTTCTAAGAGTAGAAATGGCTGGTGGCAGTTAAAGTATGGAACTGTGCGACTACCTCAGTAGATGAATATGAACTTTACAATAAAGATTAAACACCAGGGGGTGCCATTATAACAAAGTTAGGGGAATATCTCACAACTAGACAATAAATTACAAAAGTAACAGTTTTTTCTTGCTGAATTCTATTAAAACATTGAATGGAGTCAGAACCCCCATAAGTAACCCCTGTTCCCTTTATTGCTGGAAACTATAACATTCTTTTGCTGCTATTTCATTTATAGTCACCCATGTTTATGTTATCTTAGAGAGAATGTTTAAATAGTTTCAACAAACTGATGGGAGAACAAAATTGGATGGCAGAGGCACAAAACTCATCCCGGAAATAAACATTTGGAAGTATTGTTACAAATGTAAATCTCTCTCATTTTGTTCTACGGACAAATTATTTTTTGACCAGACAATATATTTAATCAAGTCTCTAGTTGCCAAATGATTCTGGAATTCTCATTATTATCTACATGTATGATATGATAAATCTCTACAGGGGTAATGCTTTCTGCAGATATTTGGCCACTGTATCAAACAATGCTTGGAACGCGTCCATTATACTATTCTTCATTTCTCAATTTCCAGCAAGAAAAGCTAAATGCTTTGGAAACGGTGCTAGTTGCCTTGAATAACACTAAAGGTCATCTATTTTGTTTCAAAAGAATTCTCTCTGAGCATATAATTTGGAAATATAGGCCGATCAGCTATAAAATACAGCAGTGTTGCATATATTATTTTCTGTGAGGTTTGCTTTTTGTTGTTGCTGCTACGTTGATAAAATAAAGGTTCTGGCAATAGATTCCACAGAACTGTAGCCATTGCTGCTGGTTAGATTTTTCTGTATTAGTCCTGAAAGCAGATGTTTTCCACATTCTATTTTTAGATGATACTGTGCTGTAACAATAAAACTGCAGGCAAGTTATACCTCAAAGAACTACAAAGACTTTGCACAGAATGAAAAGGATATATTACGCACAGCCAGTTTAAGATTTAGAAATAACCAGCTTAAACATTACAGATGTTTTTGCTACAGTCTCATTCATAACAAAATCATCATTTGTTAACAGGTTGTTAGGTCTGCTTTTATCAAGATATACTGTAGTGCCACTCATGTCCATAGGGTGCCTGGTATTGCAGCTCAGCCTCATTTGCTTCCACAGGAGGGACTGCAATACCAGACAAAGCCATTGGACAATTGTGACACTGATTTTGAAAAAACAAACAAACAGATCCTTTGTTATTAAAAGGGTTTTTTGAGACTATCCTCGGGATAGGTCATCAGTATCTGATCAGTGTGGGTCTGACACCTGGGACCCCCTCCGATCAGCTGTTTGAGAAGACACCGGTGCTCACAGTAGGGCTGTGGCCTACTCACAGCTTGCCCTAGCCCATGTGACAACACATTTATCGGTCACATGGCCTAGGCACAACTAGGGAAGTGAATGGGGCTGAGCTGCGAGGCCAAACACAGCTGCTATACAATATGCAGCACTCTGGTGAGCAGAGAGAAGGTAGTGGCACTCACAGGGGCACCACTGCCTTCTCAAACAGTTGATTGGCAGTGGATTCGGCCAGATCAGAAACTGATGACCTAGAGGATAGGTCATCAGTAAAAAAGTTTAGGAAAAACCCTTTAATCCTATAATCTATAAAAATATTTTTAATTACTTCTTGACAATGTGAGGATTTTCATGATTTTTCTTATTGCCGTAACAACATAGATTAGCTCTAGCTAATTTAGCTTTAGTTTTTAGCTCCTAAAGACCAGATAGGGCCAATTTCTGTTTTGGCTTTTTTGTTTCTTCCTCCTCACCTTCCAAGAAGAGCCATAAGTTTTTAAACCTTTTCCATTCACATAGCCATATAAGGACCTAAGAGTATTTAAAAGCAAAAAAACAAAACAAAAATTCAATTCTGCCATGTTTTATGAGTTTTATGATTACAGCATTCACTAAGTGCTAAAACTGACATGACAACTTTATTCTATGGTTTGGTATGATTATAGTGATACCAAATTTATTTTGATTATATTATGTTTTACTATGCGTATGCATGAGCCCTAAGGGCAACGACCGTGTGCATGAGCCCTAACTATTATGACACTCAGGTACTCTTTGTGGGTTAAGGGGCTAATGTTCTCCCCCTATTTTGTCATCATATAAACTCCAGTCCAAAAACCAAGTACATATCTTTAATTTAAATTCATAAGGTGTTTGAAACTACCAACAGCAAAAAATTTTCATGGCCACTGATTAACCGCTACAGGACCGCCGCACGCAGGATTGCGTCCTGGCGGCGGCCCTGTAGCTCTGATCGGACGCATCGGCGCGTCATCTCGCGAGACGCGAGATGACGCGAGGACGCGCCCGCACATGCGCAATGCGCGCCATCGGCGCGCTCGCATGTAGTTATACTACAGCCTGCCAGCGCCGATCGTGCGCTGGCAGGCTGTATATGGCAGAAAAAATCGCAGATCAGGCGTTGTTCTGTGAACAGCGTCTGATCTGCTGCTACCCGCTTCTCTGGTGGTCCCTTTGCTTGGGACCACCAGAGAAAAAATATCAAAGTGCACCAATCACCACACAACCCCCCACCGCCCCCACCCACCCACCACCCCCTGTCACTGATTAACCCCTGATCTCCCATGTCACCCCCTGATCACCCCCTGTCACCCCCTGTCACTGATCACCCCTGTAAGGCTCATTCAGATGTCCGCATGTGTTTTGCGGATCACGGATCCGCAAATCCGCGGATCCATAAGCTACGGACACCAGCAATGTGCTTTCCGCATTTTGCGGATCCGCACATTGCCAGAACTATATAGAAAATGCCTTTTCTTGTCCGCAGTGCGGACAAGAATAGAGACATGTTCTATACTTTGCGGATCTCCAATTACGGATCCGCAATTACGGATCGAGCGGGACAAAGTCTGTCCCCATAGAAGTGAATGTATCCACATTTCTGTTCCGCAAAATTTTGCGGAACAGAATTGCGGGCAGCTTGAATGAGGCCTTAGGGTCCCTTAGCGATCGCAGCTTTATAGCTTTTCCCTCTTTTTTTGCACATTTTTAGAGATTTTTCATCCACATTGATCAATGTGAATGGAAAAATCTGTGACGTTCATTTTTTTCTTTCAGCGCAGAGGCTGAATGGAAAAAAATTCTCATTACCCGTATGGTCAATATAAGGAGAATAGCAAAAACTCCTAATGCTGGCCATACGTGTAATGATTGCGGAGACCCCTAAAATGCCAGGGCAGTACAAAAACCTCACAAGTGACCCCATTTTAGAAAGAAGACACCCCAAGGTATTCCGTGAGGGGTATGGTGAGTTCATGTAAAATTTTATTTTTGTCACAAGTTAGTGGAATGTGAGACTGTAAAAAAAAAAAAAAAAAAAAAACACCATTTCCGCTAACTTGTGCCAAATTTTTTTCTGTGAACTCGCCATGCCCCTCACGGAATACCTTAGGGTGTCTTCTTTCCACAATGGGGTCACATGTGGGGTATTTATACTGCCCTGGCATTTAGGAGTCCTAAAGCGTGAAAATCCAAATGCGTAAAAATGTCCTGTGAAATCCTAAAGGTACTCATTGGTTTTAGGGCCCCTTTGCGCATCTTGGCTGCAAAAAGTGTCACTCATGTGGTATCGCCGTACTCAGGAGAAGTAGGGCAATGTGTTTTGGGGTGTATTTTTATATATACCCATGCTGTGTGTGAGAAATATCTCTGTAAGCGACAACTTTTTAAATTTTTTATTCAAAGTTGTCAATTTACAGAGATATTTCTCTCACTGCATGGGTATATGTAAAATACACCCCAAACACATGCCTACTCTCTGAGTACGGCGTACCACATGAGTGACACTTTTGCAGCCAAATGCGCAAAGGCCTAAAACTAATGAGTACTTTAGGAGAGCATTTTTACGCATTTTCCTTCTCACGCTTTAGGGCCCCTAAAATGCCAGGGCAGTATAAATACCCACATGTGACCCCATTTTGGAAAGAAGACACCTCAAGGTATTCGCTGAGGGGCATAATGAGTCCATGAAAAATTAAACTTTTTGTCAAAAGTTAGCGGAAAGGAGACTTTGTGAGAAAAACAATAAAAATCAATTTCCACTAACTTGTGCCAAAAAAATCTTCTATGAACTCGCCATGCCCCTCACGGATTACCTTGGGGTGTCTTCTTTCCAAAATGGGGTCACATGTGAGGTATTTATACTGCCCTGGCATTTTAGGGGCCCTAAAGCGTGAGAAGAAAAATGTGTAAAAATGCCCTCCTAAAAGGTACTCATTGGAATTAGGGCCCTTTGTGCATCTTGGCTGCAAAAGTGTCACTCATGTGGTATCGCCGTACTCAGGAGAAGTAGGGCAATGTGTTTTAGGGTGTATTTTTACATATACCCATACTGGGTGAGAGAAATATCTCTGTAAATTGACAACTTTGAATAAAAAAATTTAAAAAGTTGTCGTTTACAGCGATATTTCTCACACGCAGCATGGGTATATGTAAAATACACCCAAAACACATCGCCTACTTCTCCTGAGTACGGCGATACCACATGTGTGACACTTTTTGCAGCCTGGATCGCAAAGGGGCCCTAAACCAATGAGTACCTTTAGAATTTACAGGCCATTTTTATGCATTTGGATTCTCACACTTTAGGGGCCCCTAAAATGCCAGGTGAGTATAAATACCCCACATGTGACCCCATTTTGGAAAGAAGACACCCGTAGGTATTCTGTGAGGGGCATGGTGAGTCCACAGAATTTTTATTTTTGGCATAAGTCAGCGGAAATTGTTTTTTGTTTTTTTATTTTGTTTTTACAAAGTCTCATATTCCACTAACTTGTGACAAAAATAAAATTTTACATGAACTCACCATACCCCTCACAGAATACCTTGGGGTGTCTTCTTTCCAAAATGGGGTCACATGTGGGGTATTTATACTGCCCTGGCATTTTAGGGGCCCCTAAAGCGTGAGAAGAAGTCTGGAATCCAAATGCGTAAAAATGCCCTGTGAAATCCTAAAGGTACTCATTGGTTTTAGGGCCCTTTGCGCACCCAGGCTGCAAAAAGTGGCACACATGTGGTATCGCCGTACTCAGGAGAAGTAGGGCAATGTGTTTTGGGGTGTATTTTTATATATACCCATACTTTGTGTGAAAAATATCTCTGTAAACGACAACTTTTAAAAATTTTTATACAAAGTTGACAATTTACAGAGATATTTCTCTCACCCAACATGGGTGTATGTAAAAATACACCCCAAAACACATTGCCCTACTTCTCCTGAGTACGGCGATACCACATGAGTGACACTTTTTGCAGCCTGGGTGCGCAAAGGGCCCAAATTCCAACGAGTACCTTTAGGTTTTACATGGCGGCTCACAATTTAGCCCCGCCCAAAATGCCAGAACAGTAAACACACCCCACAAATGACCCCATTTCGGAAAGTAGACACCCCAAGGTATTCACTGAGGGGCATAGTGAGTCCGTCTGAGATTTTTTTTTTTTGCCAGAAGTTATCAGAAATTGAAACTTTTTTTTTTTTTTTTCTCAGAAAGTGTCATTTTCCGCTAACTTGTGAAAAAAATGAAATGATACATGAACTCACCAAGCCCCTCCGCGAATACTTTGGGGTGTCTTCTTTCTAAAATGGTGTAATTTGGGGGTATTTATACTTTCCTGACATTCTAGCACCTGAAGAAACATGACAGGCGCTCAGAAAGTCAGAGCTGCTTCAAAATGCCGAAATTCACTTTTTGCACCATAGTTTGTAAACGCTATAACTTTTACCCAAACCAATAAATATACACTTATTGGATTTTTTATCAAAGACATGTAGAACAATAAATTTAGAGAAAAATTTATATAGAAATGTAGTTTTTTGAAAAATTTTACAACAGAAAGTGAAAAATGTCATTTTTTTGCAAAAATTTCGGTAATTTTTGATTAATAGCAAAAAAAGTAAAAATGTCAGCAGCAATGAAATACCACCAAATGAAAGCTCTATTAGTGAGAAGAAAAGGAGGTAAAATTCATTTGGGTGGTAAGTTGCATGACGGAGCAATAAACGGTGAAAGTAGTGTAGTGCGGAATTGTAAAAAGTGGCCTGGTCATTAAGGGTGTTTAAGCTAGGGGGGCTGAAGTGGTTAAATGTCATTTTGATTTTGCAAGTAAGGAATATAGAAAGAAATCAAGTATCTGCTTAGATGTGTTTATCCCTATTTTCACGGTTCCTTGAATTGTGAACCTGATTTCTTCTTAATGCCTGTCCTTGGTTTGCCTGATGAAAGTAAGTGTAGGTAAAACATATATATCTCCTCTAAAGCTTGAAGATAAATATCTGCTGAAAATAGGTTATGACTAGTGTTGAGCGAATTCAATACAAATTTCCAAAATTTCCTTCTGTTTTGAGGTAGCGAAAAGATTTTCCCTGAAATGGGATTAAAAAAAAATCTGACTCATCTACTGTTGAGAGCCTTCTGCCGCCATCCCTGCTTTTGCACAAAATCATGTGTGCTGTGACATATAAGGTCACCACGCCAGCCAGCGTGATGATGTCATCATTGGCCGCATGAGATTTTGTGCTAGATCTTAAATGAAGAGGGTGGCGGCCGGGTCCTTTTCACGATCAAATGGATGAGGTAAGTATGATATTTGAAATTTTTTTTTTGTTAATGTCACACTGCAAGATTAATGTCAGATGCTGTGATCAGCTATGAACATGGCATCTGAGAGGTACAATTATGGGGGGTGGCGCAATCGCAGCTTCCTGTAATTGCACCCACTGCTTACAAAGAAATGCACTTCATGAAGAAGTAATTTTTCACAAAGCAATTTTTTTTTTAATTCGGTGAAGCAGCCGAATTTAGTTTTTGAATGTCACTCATTATTAGTTATGACTGACATTGTTATGTATGAACAATATAGTAGAATTGGAAAGATTTTATTAAGTTCAATTGATTATCTTACAATGTCTATCCAGAACAAACCCTAGGCACGAACAAATCTCTTAATTCTTTTGCCATAATTTTGTATAGCTCTAATGGACACTTGAGAGTGCCTAAATATTAAAGGATCAATAAATCTCTTTACTGTCCTTTGTTTTTATTTCATTGTACACTACATAGTAATTATCTTGTTCCTAAGCGTTCCTTTTTCCGATTACACTTCTTGACACTGCAGCCAACCTATTAACTGCCACTCACCTCCTGCAGTCGGCATCAATCGGAGTTAACATACTGCATAGTCAACAGTAATAAATAATTGTAGATGAAAATTCTAGCTCTCGCTTTAAAAACTTTCATTTAAAATATGGTCCAGCCTAAGGCTGGACATACATGTAGAAAGCTCCTGGTCTGCTAACAGTTGTCTTTTCTGACCCACCCATGCACAGCTCAGCTTAGCCAGACATGTATAAGTTTTGAATGAGGTAGACAACTAATCAAGAATATTTAAATCCAGTTATCCAATCCTGGCTTCCTCCTAAATATGCCATCGGGAAAGAGTGGAGAGGACTTCATATGAATTAGATAGTTCTGCCCTTCCACGCGCTCTACATTAATCTAATGCCTATAACCAGATGAAATCCTAGCCTTCTTTTTATTTTATTTTTGAAAAATGACCCCTTGACATATGAAGTTTCTCCACGTTATGGGTGTTCCTGAACTAGCACTATGGGAGAGATTAATCAAACTGGAGTAAAGTTGAACTGGCTTAGTTGCCCATAGCAGCCAATCAGATTCCACCTTTCATTTTTAACAGATCCTTTGGAAAATGAAAGGTTGAATGTAATTGATTTCTATAGGCAACTAAGCCAATTCTGCTTTACACCTGTTTGATAAATGACCCCATATATGTCTATCGAATGAAAATTGCAATCAAACATTATTTGCTTAGACAAGCAGCATTGCTTATCTCATTTTATAGTGCATACTTTAATATACATAGTCACATCCTTTCAATGGGCAATAAATCAAAAGACCCAACAGAGATAAGCAGATGTTAAGCAGGGTCTTGCCATTCCAGCTTAATTATTCCTGGGAGTAATTTGTGTCATTAAAAATGCAAACAAAATGCCTATTAATATGCAAATTAATCTTCATATCTATTTGGTGACTCTAGAGTATTATCATATATGGTTGACCTGAAGATCTAAATATGTATTTGGATGAGACATGGACTAAAGATGGGACAAAGATTGAGTTGATGGAACTTTATGTAGAATTTCAAGTACTGGAATCCCTGACATGCCGTAGGAGTAGAGTAGAATCTGTAAAGTCCCTTGATGTAGAAGAAAAATGCTTGTGTCTTGTATGTAGGTGATGAAATATTACTATCCTTCTAATACTGCAGAAGAAGGATTAAAGAACACCTACAAAAGACAAATTACTGTCCCTGATTCTAGTGGGAAGAATGCAAACAGGGCAGATTTTGCTTCCAGGTAATGGAACTTCAACAGCAAAGCAATACCATATGACACAATTATTTACGTGTTCTAAACGGTTTAGTAGTGTAACGTCAAGCTACTATATTATATGTAGCACTATTTCTATGTGGCCATTGAATTTATCATGCATCAGCAATGCTTTTTCTATGTCCTATTTGACTGGATAAATATAATTAATATTTCTGTCAGTTTGAAAAGCAACATGTTTATTATCATCAGTTCATATTGGCAAAGGCTTTTTCATGCTGTACATTTTGCCTGGATAATTTTATTTCGGGTAAATTAGTTGCATTATTAGTACAATAAGTGACATATACAACATAGCGAATGAAACAACAGAAAAATATACAATATATGTAACATTTCAGATATTAAAATCTATTAAAAACTATTAGATTTTTTAAAATGATGATTAGGATTGTATAGATTTTTTTAGGGCAGCAGAAGTCTGTCTTGCTTTAGATAGCTGTTTTACTCCGCTTCTGGCACTGTAAAGAAATGAATGCATTTTGTATTATTATTATTATTATTATTATTAGAGTATATTGCAGGGATTGTCTGTATGTATAGCCATCTATATAAATATATTCTAAAACAATTTCTTTCCTAGAAATACTCATTGTTCTCTTTGGCCCAATTAGAGAGGTATCAACCAAGTTTTAAATCATTTATTTATGTTTTGTTTTTTTTTTCTTTAAAGTCTCCCCTGCATATTAGTGTATGGTTAGCTAAACTTGCTGTTCTTGGTGGGTTTGACCAACAGTTTAATGTGTATGGGGAGGTCTCATCCGACAGATGATGTCAGGGGAAAAAGGATTTTTCACCTGATCGTTTTTTCCACCAAGAGAAAAACCACCATCAGTCCCTGGTAGCAGCTTTTTCCTCTCCCCCATTAAATACACATACATGCTCAGCTGAGCCAATGTGTATGGGGGAGTTGGGAAGGAGTTGGGAGAGATATCCTGCCCTAACACTTTTCTGATGTCCTGCAAACTTTACAAAACCTGCTACTGCCCAAGGTGCCCATTAATGGAGGAAAAATCTTTGCACCTCTTTTGGGAGTGCTCCTTTGTATAGAGTTTGTTTGTTTTTATATCGTTTCAGCATTTCAGTCTGCCTCTCATCTCCCTGCATGTGCTGTCTAAAAGACAAAATATTTGTTGCCCATATCCACCAATAACAGCACAGATTTATTTTTTGCCCATATCAACCACTTAGCAAAGTTTTTTTTCTTTTCCCCGTAAGCAAACCTCTAAACAGTCACGTATCTGGAGGGACAGTGATGGATTTCAGCAGCTGGAATAAAAATCAAGTTGTCGGCAGCATCTTCCATCAAACAATCTTTATTCCAGACTCCAAGACATCAACGTAAAAACACAGGATAGCAGCAACGTTTCGGCTGATATACAGCCTTTGTCAAGCACTGTCCCACAGTCCCGGGATTGCTGAAGTATTTCCAGATTTTAACTGTCTTTGCATCCTGAGGATTTAAAAATAGTTGAATGCTATAATGATGCAGGGAGATGATGCTCCCTGCTTCACGATTCCCCAGCATGTGCTCTTCATAGCCTTAGGTGCCTTCTGGGCTGTGTATAAGCAGTGTTCATGCAGGGAAATCAGCTTCTGTACTTCTCCTACACAAGGTAGCAGGTGCAATGTGTTACCATATAACACCTACTTGGGAGCATAGGATATTCTCCGATCATTGGGGGAAAGGAGCTAGATGAGTATTAGTTTTTTTTTATAAACAGTATAGGTGGGCATTATGGGGGCATAACTACTGTATAGAGGTGGAGACCGGCACTCGCTTCAGTTGATCTTTGGAAATGCTTTAATTAGTCACATACTATACAAGTACTTGTATAGTATGTGACAAATTAAAGGATTTCCAAAGATCAACTGAAGCGGGTGCCGGTCTCCATTTTTTAAGTATTCCGGGGACGCCGACCCATTGACACGCGCACCGCGAACATTTCCAGAGCAGTGCCGACCAGTCCAGCGCTTAATACTGTATAGAGGTACTATATTGTCACCACAGTAAATCAACCTCTTTTGGATGGGAACCTAGTCTATATAATAACTCTCCATATGTGAAATGCCGTCAAATGAATTCAGAGAGAGATCACTCCACATCTATACTGAACTTGCTCTATCCTTGTGACAACAGGCCTCAAATGAATTCAGGGAGAGCTTCTGTACATATTACACTAATTAAAACAGCCTATGGAAGGGATGGGTCAGTTAGGGGTACAAGACAAAGATATAGGCAGCCATACCTCCAAATGCATTCTGCACAAAGGGCCCTAGTTTTTTAGGTTTATATGGGATTTTTGCATGGTGCCAAGATAATACAGTAAATTATATATTATATGCTAAAATAATATAGTAGAGTTTTTTTTAATTTTTTACTGTTGGTGATGGATTTTCAAAAGAAGCAAATTTTGTTTTGGGTACATCAAGAGGACAGAGTCAGTAACTGTATAGTGCTGTAATACACAAATTTGTCCACTCTTATCTTTCCTCAGATTTTGTTAAAAACTTCAGTTTCAATCTCGAAATATGCTAGCAAAACTCTCAAATATTTAAAGTCATGACACAACCACTGGATGGCTGCATATAGCCACTCCAACAGAATATTGCATTTTTTTTATTGAATTTTTTAATTTTCATTTTTTGCATAGCTCATTATCTCACACTCTATATCCTGAAATATGCTGACCCATCAAAAAACAAAAAAACTAAACGTGGGATATACTTTCAAGATAATGTTCACAAGGATAATTCTTAGTAACCCTATGAGGAACATTTACTACGACTGGCATTTCCAGTTTTTGGTGTAAATAATTGTAAATTGGGAAGGCCACAGGAGACAATTTCTGTACTACCACACCCATTTCCTCTAAACGTTTAAATAGTGGCAAGAAGCACAAGACACAAACTATGGTGCAAGTATGGACTTTTCAATATTTTGTGCCTTCTTTATAGTACAAGGGGCATAAAATATTTGATAAATCTATAATGTGTCACATTTCTTGGTTCCAAAATGGGAGTGAATTTATTTTATTGGATCTTGTTCTCCTGGGTTCTTTGCTATATGGCAACATTCTGAATGGGTTCCATTTCTGCAATAATAAATATAGAGGACTGAAATGATCTTAAGGCTAAATAAAAGCACCCTTTACAATGTCAAGCAATTCTTATTCTGAAGAGTTTAATTTGGACTGGACTGTGCCTGGCCAAATTGAACAAATATTGCATGGATTAATCAGATTTAAAACTCTAATTGTAGTGGGGAGATGAAGAACTCATGAAAAGGCTGAAAACTTAGTGCATATCTACAACTACACTATACTGAAAGAACCAATTAGAAGAGAAAATAACATAGCAAAAATTGTGTTATGATTTTCAGTAAGACTATAAACTAGGGTTTTAACAAGATTAAACTAATGCCTTCATGTAAACTAATTATGATTTAGAGGTGTGCTCTTTTATTTTATTTTTTATAAAGGATTCTTAAATAAAGAAATGGTTTGAAAAGATACTTGGCATTTTCAAGTCCTGGCAAAAATTAAACATGTTGTTCCTTTGTCATGAATAAGATGCTAATGGCTTTCATATACCTGGGAACATGCTCTTCTCCCAGGAAAGGGGCTGTACTGATTTTAGGAGTCCTTAATACACATATTTATGGCTTGGAAACTTGTTTTTTCCAATCCTCCCAATTCACCACCAGTCATGTAAATTTCATTCATTGTAAAATATTGAGCAAGTAAGTAATTACAAAATAATGTTAAAATATCTCAGGAGGGCTTGTAAATGGTAATTTGTCCAAAGTTGATCAGAAAACATCCATAATTCATGTGAATCATATCACTTAACACAATGTGGTGAACTGAGGCTAATGGCTGAATGAGGGATTATGATTTCATAAAAAAATATTGGAATGATACATATTAATACTATTGCGCCAGTCTGAATACAAAAATTCCAGGAATATAAAACAAGAATATATGGAAACAGAAACCTAGTGTATTGTTGGTAATAAGCACAAATTCCCAAGCAAATATCTGGGGATTTGCTAACTATTTGCTAAGGATGTCAGTTTATGCTGCTAAAGGCAAATATGTTTTAAGCATAAAATACAACATAATTCCTATTACCTCAATTTACAAACTAAAATGACCTTAAATATTGCCAAGGCTTGTAAAATGCAGCTCATATGATTTAGAGAGGACCTGTGATCAAAATGGATTTGCCATTTGGTCTTACTAATAATTTTAGAATGATGATAATAAACATACTTTGATGCATAGTACCTTCTAATACCATTCACTGTTATATTCAAGGATTTCATATGTTTTACTAAATGAAAATGATTCTTCATAAGGGTTATATGTGACTCACGGAGTAACTGAGTATCCTGTTATGAGCTCTGAAATAGTAATGGGCCCCAGAATACAACCCCAAGTGGAGCATATGTTGGAACCTATTTCTTGTAGCTAGGGCCATTTTTCTTATTCGTTGATTCACAAATAATGTTATTGTTGTTACTGCATATTTTATTCATTTTACTGACTTATATAGCAACAATATAATCCACAGCACATTACAGAAATGTCATCACTTGCTTTCCCCAATGGGGCTCACAATGTAGACTCCCTATAAATATATATTTGGAGTGTGGGAGGACACCAGAATACCTGGAGAAAACCAATGGAAACTAGGGGAGAATATACTAACTTTATAAAACTTCATGGTAGTGGCGCACTCTCTGTTAAGTGACAGCTAACCCTAGGCAGTTAAGAGATAACAGTGTGTTGCACTAAGGGGACAGACCAAAACAATGTCAAAGGACAAGCTTGGATCAGGACAGGAATAGTTTGTTCAACTTGGTAAACAGGCAATAAGTAATGGCAGATGGTACAGGGTCAGTACCTTGATCAGACAGAGGTCAGAGTGGGTAAATAGGATCAACACAGTTTCAGTTACAGGCAGAAGATTGGCACAACAATTCTTAAGAAACAACAATATCCTTTCAGGGACTATATAAGATAGTATCTTTGTTTCTCAGACACCTTCCCATAGGGAAAGGTGCCTTATATAACCAAGGGAAATTAGCTATTGGCTGAGTACTGATTAGTCCATTTGTGCTGGCCATTTAAGAGCCAGGAAGAGTACAAGTGTGCCCTAAGGCCCCTTGCAGACGAGCGTTCCTCCCGGAGCGAGTCTGCAACGGAGCTCCCGGCCCGACCTTCCTGCACTGACGGGATTCACATAGCATTATATTGATTTATGATGCTATGTAACCCTTACAGTTCAGGAATGTATTGGATAACATTGGCATAATGCTGCCAGTGTTATCCAATACATTCCAGAACTGTAAGGGTTACATAGCATCATAAATCAATATAATGCTATGTGATCCCTGGCAGTGCTGGGAGGTCAGGCCGGGAGCTCCGTTGCGAACTCGCTGCATGAGGAACGCTCGTCTCCAAGGGGCCTAAGGGAATGTGCATCAAGAGGAAGGAGAAGTGAACAGAAATAATCAGCCTGAATCATGTAGCTGCTTCCAGGACGTGTACTCCATCAGCTTTGCCTGCCGAGAGAAGGAAACTGGCGGTAAACAGATACTGCTGTCATAACACAGTGGCAGAAATACAGGGTTGTGCCAGCTAGGATACAGGAGATGCCAGTGGGCATGGACCACTATCATTATAACAGTGAATATGTTATGTTATTGCTGGCACTTGAGAAGTCTACAAGTCCCACCACATAGACTTTTTCAGAAATAGACCAACCTCTAGCCTTAAAAAAAAAAATAGATAGGAAGGAAACTGAAAAACATGATGTGACATAGTTGACTATATTAGTGAGAATATAATTAGTGATGAGCAAGCAACAAAGTATTCGGGTGTTCGGATGTTCGGGCAGAACACAATGCTATTCTCGTGTGCTCGGCCGAGCACCCAAGTATGATGGAAGTCAATGGGAGACAACCAGGTAGCCCCTGCTCTGAAAAGGGGAGGGTGTCTGGTCCAAAGGAAAAGGCCAGAAAGTGACAGAAACACCACCGAAATTGATCGGGAACAGCATGGGGATGATGTCTGGATGCATCTTGGACTTCCAGGTGACTGCTGGGAACCATGTTGTCCAAGTTGTACGCCACTTTTACAGACTGAAAAAATACGCACAAACCCACCCACCCCCCCACAAAAAATAAAAAATAAAAATTGTTAGGAAACATTCTTTCCTGTATATTCAATTGTATATAAAGTGCAAGTGCTGCCAAAAATTACAAGCAAGAGGCACTTCTAAATATAGCCTGTATATCACATAAAGGAGGTCCTCATTCACATTGTGATACAATTTTTCAGGTAGTGGGACTCCTACACTCATAAAGTCTATGCACTAAGTGAAAGGGCTGCCAAAAATTACAAGGAACCGGCACTGCAAAACACCATATGTTACAAATAAAAGAGGGCATCATACACACCTTGAAAAATTATCATTAATGGCCTGCTGGTGACCCTCCAAAACATTAGGGGCGAGGGCCTGCTGCTGAGCATTGCAAAAAATGATGGGCGAGTGCCTGTTGCTTAGCTGACTTTTGAAAAAATAATGGCCGAGTGCCTGCTGCTGAGCTGACTCTGTAAATTATTGTACGCGAGGGCCTGCTGCTGAGCTGACCCTATAAAATATTGTAGTTGAGAGCCTGCAGGTGAGCTAACCCTCCCTGAAGAGGGACATGAGGAGATCTTGTGCACTGATCCCTAAACTCTTCAGCATCCACAGTCAGAAGAAGATGATGTTGGGGAATGGCAATTAGTGTTTAACGAGGTGGATGATGCAGATGAGACACAGTTGTCAATGAGTGAGGGTCTTGTTAGGTTAACACAAGTCAGGAGGATGACCAGAGTGAGGAAGTGGAAGAGGAGATGAGGGATGATGACATCACTGATCCAACCTGGAAAGGTGGCAAGCCAAGCGAGGACAGCAGGACAGAAGGGGAGGGATCCATAGCACTGCAACAGGCTGGAAGAGGCTGTGGGGTGGCAAAAGGGAGAAGACGGGCCACACCAAATAAGCCCGCAACTATTCCCCCTTGTGGAAATCTCTCTTGCCAAGAGGTAGGTGTTTCGCAGTCTGGTGCTTTTTTGAGGAAAGTGGGGACGATAAAAGAATTGTAATTTGCTAACTGTAACTGTGCTATACAAAAATAAGAACTCATAAATAAACAAATAACCATAACATATCTTACATCCTATTCATTAACTCTAACTCAAACCATAACAATAAAAACTCAAACCCGGGAACATAATGGGGGAAGATAGTACACTGGAGGCAAAATGAGTAGGGTTTGTGAACACTAGCAACCTCACCACCACCGGTATGATCCGTCACATGGCATCAAAGCACCCTAACAGGTGGCCCGAACCCCTGGGTCCACAATCAGTGTCTGTGGGTCACACCACTGCCTTCTCTTCCTCCCATGTGTTACCTGCTGGGCTGGCCAATCCTCTGTCCTAGACTCAGGCCTGGATGACTCCCTACCTGCAGCTGGGCCTTTGCAAGCACCATAAGCTATGGTGATGTTGCCATTTAGGCCTGTGGACACTGAGGCTTTCCTCAGCCTCATGGCAGCAGCCGTCCTACGTTACTCAGTCCCCAGCTGCCACTATTTTTCTCTGTATGCCATGCCCGCATTACACCGGCAATTGTGTCACATAACATCACCCGTGCCCTGACCAATGCAGTTATTGTGAAGGTCCACTTAACCATGGGCAAGTGCTTTTGGCCAGGGACGATACATTTCCGTGGCGGCACACTGGGTGAACCTTGTGAATGCCGGTAGCGAGTCGTACTCTGGGATGGCACAGGTGCTACCGATGACAAGGATTGCAGGCCCTACTTCCAACAGGATTTATGCCACCACCTATATTAGTGGCTGCAACCCCCCCCCCCCCCTTCTCAGAGGCAGGACAACACTATCCAAGGCCTGGGACAGTTTTAATGCACCCCGCCAGCATCCTCACCTTGATGTGCAGCCTAGTGTCGCAAGGATAGAAAAAAATGTGGAAGATGGAGGAGGAGTACATAGCATACCGTCCTCAGTGATCCCTCTGTGCCTTACAACTACTGGGTGTCCAAACAGGTCACGTGGAATGAACTGGAATTCTACAGCTATAGCTAAGTACTAAGGAACATTGAACGTATACTATATTGGACTGTAGTATTCATGTTAAATGACCATGTGGGCACTTTGAGATAAATAAGTGGGTTTTGGGTTGCAGTTTCGGCACTCAATCTCTAAAAGGTTCGCCATTGACATCACTGTTTTAGAGGGTTAGCTCACCTGCAGGCCCTCAGCTACATTCTTTTACTCAGTTTAATTGTGCCTAGGGCCAAGGCCTCTGCGTGCACCATCAGCATCACGGCCAGTGACAGTAGATGTTGCACAAATAATGTACATTTCCCCAAAATACACTGGTTTCACCTGTGGTACAGTATTTGACACAGAGAGGCACACGCTGTGAACAGTAGATGTTGCACAAATAATGTACATTTCCCCAAAATACACTGTTTTCACCTGTGATAACAGTGTTCGACACAGAGAGGCACACACTGTGGACACTAAATATTTCACAAATAACGTACATTTCCCCAAAATACACTGGTTTCACCCGTGGTACAGTATTTGACACAGAGAGCCACACACTGTGGACACTAAATGTGGCACAAATAATGTACATTTCACCAAAGTACACGTTTTTCAACAGTTATACAGTATTTGACACAGAGAGGCATAGGCTGTGTACACTAAACGTTGCACAAATAACGTACATTTCCCCAAAATACACTGGTTTCACCTGTGCTACAGTATTTGACACAGAGAGGCACATGCTCTGGACACTAGATTAGGCCCAGATTATTTACATTTGCGCATCAGACACTCTTTTCCGATGATGGACAGTATATGTCCCATAAAACCACACAATATAGACACTATATTATGCCCAGATTAATGTAATTTGAAATACAGAAACTCTTTGGGGAGGCCGGACAGTATGTCAGATAAATGCACAGAATATTAGACCCAGATTAATGGAATTTGCGCTGCAGAAACTGATGCAGGACTGTATCTTTTACACAAAGCCACACACTGTCACTAAATGTGAGCCAGATTATTAAAGAAACAGTCTGCGGATGGTGTACACGATATGTCACTAAGGGCTCATGCACACGGCCATATTTTTTTCCTTGTCCGTTCCGTTTTTTTTTGCTGATGGGATGCGGTCCCATTCATTTCAATGGGTCTGCAAAAAATGCAGACAGCACACCATGTTTTTTTGTGGACCGCAAAACACATACAGTCAAGTGCATAAAGCCTAATAGGTACAAAATAAAAATATCTTGCTGCTGTGAAACACACCATTAGTCAGTAAAAGGCATTGGGGGTCTTTGAAAAGCTTTCAGTATTAAATACAGCAAATTTCCCTCCCTGCACTATCTGTCCCTTCCTTAGAACGGATGTCCCTTACACTGCTGTTAATCAAAATATTGTTGATCTAAAACACACACACAAAAAGGACTTTTGGGACTTTGAAAAGCTTTCTCTAACTAAAATCGCTGAAATTCTCTCCCTACTCTGTCTTTCCCTTCCTCCCCGATGCTCTCCCTGACTAAGTCTGAGCCGAACATGCGTCATTGGGTGCTATAAAACCTCCGATGACGCTTTCCAGCCAGCTAATCACTGTAATGCCAGCAGCTAACATGGCTACTGGCATTACAGTGAGGGCAGTACTTACCTGCACCTTTATTGGCTGCTTAAAACCCGCGAAATGTGCTCATCACTAAATATAATGTATTTTAAGTGAATTTTTGTTTCATGAAAGGTGACAGTTTATTAATATATATATAATCTTTAAGTCTTGGTATAATGACATTTAATCAATTTCACCAGTGTAAAACACTCAAGTTGGCAAACTTCTTAAATATCTTAAATATGTGGCATGTTTCTTTTAATTTACCTCTTTTATTGCAAAAAAAATCTTGATATATGAGATAATTTACATGTATAATTAATTTGCATACATATATATAATTATGAATTCAATTCTTAGTAATAGAAAGCTAACTTACTTTACTGTTCAATTATTTAAAATGTATATAATAAAAAAAATTATATAAAAAAGCTATAATCCATCATGTTGATACATCATTTATAAAATCCCTATATTATGACATATTGTTAACCCTAGACATTAAAAATGTATTTGATCAGTATTTTATAACTTTTGTGACTATTTTGTTGATCCAGAATTCATTTAGCCCAGTTTGCAGAGAACATCGTATGAAACCATGACATAACATTTCACCTGGTCCTCTTAAGTCATGACACCCAGGTGGTACAGGGAATGAAAACTCCCTGTTCAGGTAGTCAAACAGATGTTCACTGGAAACCTATGTTTCCCTTTGCTTCCCAGTAGGTGAAAATACAAGGATTTACAGCTTCCATTTTACTTTTACTTATTTATGTTGGAAAAAATTTCAAATGTGTGTTATTCTCCTCCATTTCCTGAAAGGATCATTCAGTTTCTAGTAAATTAAGGTTAATGGAAAGCAATAATAAAGGAATACTTGCTGAATGTTCATCAAAACTGGCGAATAGTGATGTCGCAAACATAAATTTTTCTGTTCGCGAACGGCGAACGCGAACTTCCGCAAATGTTCGCGAACATGCGAACAGGGTGAACCGCCATAGACTTCAATAGACAGGCAAATTTTAAAACCCACAGGGACTCTTTCTGGCCACAATAGTGATGGAAAAGTTGTTTCAAGGGGACTAACACCTGGACTGTGGCATGCCGGAGGGGGATCCATGGCAAAACTCCCATGGAAAATTACGTAGTTGACGCAGAGTGTGGTAAGTTGAATTCGCAATGCGATTAATATAACCTGCATTAATCGCATTGCGAATTAAACTTAGAGCTGGGTTCCTAATGGTTGTATTGCTAGAATATAACGAAGATTGAGAATATAGCGCTATATTCTCAATCTTTGTTATATAATTCTAGCAATACACCCATTAGGAACCCAGCTCTAAGTTGAATTCGCAATGCAATTAATACAGGTTATATTAATCGCATTGTGATTACAACTACTAACACTGCAGCTTCAGAATGAATCTAAGATGGATGCCATCCTTGCTTTTTGATAGGAGGTGGAAGGGTCTGGGAGGGAGACTGATGTACTAGCCCTAAAAAGGGCTTTTTGGGGTGCTGTCAGGACGCTGTCCTTACAGCAGAGATCTGATGAGTCTTTCAGGACTGGAGTGGACACTGAATACACTAGCCTAGCTATCGATTTCCCTATTAAATCAGCAGCAGCTACACTGTCCCTCCTCTCACTAACACTGCAGCTTCCGAATGAATCTAAAATGGATGCTGTCCAGGAGATGGGAGGGTCTGGGAGGGAGGGTATGCTGATTGGCTGGAATGTGTCTGCTGACTGTGAGGTACAGGGTCAAAGTTTACTCAATGATAAGGGTTGGACCGAACATCGCATATGTTCGCCCGCTGCAACGAACGCACACAAGCTATGTTCGCCGGGAACTGTCCGCCGGTGAATAGTTTGGGACATCTTATTTGCGAATTCAACTTAGAGCTGGGTTCCTAATGGTTGTATTGCTAGAATATAAAGAAGATTGAGAATTTAGCGCTATATTCTCAATCTTCGTTATATTCTGGCAATACAACAACCATTAGGAACTCAGATCTAAGTTTAATCGCAATGCGATTAATATAACCTGCATCGCCCAAATGGCCCCTGGGGGTTCAGACATCTTGCTTTGGAGGCAGCAGAATGTTGGTGGTAGTCATAGTCAACCGTCATATACAATCAAATAGAGGCATCAAATGGATTCGCAAAGTGATTAATAATTGTAAGTATTATTCGCATTGCGATTACAACTTAGAGCTGAGTTCCTAATGGTTGTATTGCGTAATATAACGTATATTCTAGCAATACAACAACCATTAGGAACTCAGCTCTAAGTTGAATTCCGTAATGCGATTAATGCAGGTTATATTAATCGCATTGCGAATTAAACTTAGATCTGAGTTCCTAATGGTTGTTGTATTGCTAGAATATAACGAAGATTGAGAATATAGTGCTATCTTCGTTATCGTCGTTATATTCTAGCAATACAACCATTATGAACTCAGATCTAAGTTGTAATCGTCAATGCGAATAATACAGGTTATATTAATTGCATTGCGATTTACAATTACTAACACTGCAGCTTCAGAATAAATCTAAGATGGATGCTGTCCTGCGTTAGATAGGAGGTGGGAGGGTCTGGGAGGGAGGGTATGCTGATTGGCTGGAATGTGTCTGCTGACTGTGAGGTACAGGGTCAAAGTTTACTCAATGATAAGGGTTGGACCGAACATCGCATATGTTCGCCCGCTGCAACGAACGCACACAAGCTATGTTCGCCGGGAACTGTCCGCCGGTGAATAGTTTGGGACATCTTATTTGCGAATTCAACTTAGAGCTGGGTTCCTAATGGTTGTATTGCTAGAATATAAAGAAGATTGAGAATTTAGCGCTATATTCTCAATCTTCGTTATATTCTGGCAATACAACAACCATTAGAACTCAGATCTAAGTTTAATCGCAATGCGATTAATATAACCTGCATCGCCCAAATGGCCCCTGGGGGTTCAGACATCTTGCTTTGGAGGCAGCAGAATGTTGGTGGTAGTCATAGTCAACCGTCATATACAATCAAATAGAGGCATCAAATGGATTCGCAAAGTGATTAATAATTGTAAGTATTATTCGCATTGCGATTACAACTTAGAGCTGAGTTCCTAATGGTTGTATTGCGTAATATAACGTATATTCTAGCAATACAACAACCATTAGGAACTCAGCTCTAAGTTGAATTCGCAATGCGATTAATGCAGGTTATATTAATCGCATTGCGAATTAAACTTAGATCTGAGTTCCTAATGGTTGTTGTATTGCTAGAATATAACGAAGATTGAGAATATAGTGCTATCTTCGTTATCGTCGTTATATTCTAGCAATACAACCATTATGAACTCAGATCTAAGTTGTAATCGCAATGCGAATAATACAGGTTATATTAATTGCATTGCGATTTACAATTACTAACACTGCAGCTTCAGAATAAATCTAAGATGGAAGCTGTCCTTGCGTTTAGATAGGAGGTGGGAGAGTCTGGGAGGGAGGGTAGGCTGATTGGCTGGAATGTGTCTGCTGACTGCGAGGTACAGGGTCAAAGTTTGCTCAATGATAAAGTATAGGGGCAAACGCGAACATCGAATATGTTTGTCCGCCGCGGCGGACAAACGCGAACAAGCTATGTTCGCTGGTGAATAGTTCGGGCCATCTCTTCTGGCGAATAATAAAATTGGAAGAGTTGTCCATAACAGGCAGTCAGGATCCAGTTCTTATTTTCTGGGAGCAGCTGGAAAACAATTTAGTTATTATTATTAACTTTTTCTATTAACACTCCAACATTATTAAACCTTGGCACCAGGGTCAGAACTAGATGTCATGCCTGATTTCATGTCTGCTGGTGTCTGTTTGTCAAGGTAACTAGCCCAAGTGTTCCCTGCGCAGCAGCGCTAGCCAAGAGGTTGCTCCAGCACATCCAATGCACTGAAATCACTAGGATGTCAGGATTGTCATGTGACCAGGAAGAGCAGTCCAGGAGGAGCGATCTATATAAACCAGCAATCTGTAGGCCATATTCTCTGTGGTTGGCATTGTTCTACTGGATCACCTCACTAGCCTTCTACTGTGTGTTTCTCTACAGGATGCTTGACCTCTGATTTGAAGCCTGACCTTGATTCTAGCCTGACATTTTGGACCCTGATGTTTCTTCCTGGTTTTGACCCTTAGTATTGTATCTGATTTGTATACTTCTGGTTTAACCCTGTCTGCTCTCCTGGTATTGACTTTGATGTGTTTCTGATTTTTGGTTCCTTATTCGGTTTAGTTTTCTCTCTCTTGGTATGACCAAAATTGTCTGCTTCCACCTTATACGTATTTATGTGGCTCCCAATCTGTCACTAGTTTATTATTTTTCTCCTGTTCTTCCCTTTCATTCATACCATTGCACTTATTTAGGAATGGACTGTTGACCAATTGTGGGCCACTGTTTAAGGCGGATTGTACAAGTGGGTCTTATGATCTCACATTAATTACTAAATAACAGCAAATGTGATTAGTCAATATACTCTCTTATCTAGTTTACAAGCTCCAACTCATAGACTTAAAGGGGTATTCCCATCACAATGATCACTGTTAAATCTGTTCATGATTTAACAGTGATCATTTTTCTAAATATATGCGCAGAAGACTTCTTCTTTTCTCCTAGCCGGGCCGCGCACAGTCCTGAATGTGCTTGCCGACGCCGTGCATGCGCCATAGTGACTTCTTCCTGGCCAGTATACTAGCCAGGAAGAAGTCACCATGGCGCATGCGGTGTGCACATTCAGTCCATCACGAGGTCTAGCCGGGAGAAGACTTCAATCAAGATGAAGCCCACCCCCTGCCGAAACCAGGAAGTGGATGGTGCGTCGGTAGCAGGTAAGTATGAAACGGCATGATGGGAATACCCCTTTAAGGCCCCCATACACTTTGGTATATTGATGGCCAAACTCACCGAGAACCACAGGTTTGGCTGACAGTTTAATGTGTATGAAGATGAAGAACATTTAAAATGAAGAAGGCGAGCAGTAAGGGACGGGACCAGGTGGTCGGTTGGATTGTAGCAGATAATGCTTCCAGTCAGTTAAGCACCACCAAGTCCACTCTCAGTAGGACCTCGCATACAATGTTTTACAGGGTCAGCTTACCTACAGGCCCTCGCATATAATGTTTTACAGGGTAAGCTCATCTGCAGGGCCTCCACTACAATCTTTTACAGGGTCAGCTCACCTGCAGGCCCTCGCATATAAAGTTTTACAGGGTCAGCTCACCTGCAGGCCCTCGCATATAATGTTTTACAGGGTCAATTCACCTGCAGGCCCTCATCCACAACCTTTTAGAGGGTCAGCTCACCAGCAGGCCCTCACCTACAATCTTTCACAGGGTCAGCTCATCTGCAGGCCCTCGCATATAATGTTTTATAGGGTCAGCTCAGCAGCAGCCCCTCTTCCCTAATGTTTTAGATGGTCAGATCAGCAGACCCTTGCTCCAAATGTTTTTGAGGGTCACCAGCAGGCCATCAATCATAATTTTTCAAGGGTGTGTATGATGCCCTCCTTTATGTGTAAGGGTGTATTGGAGTGCCGGGCCCTTGTAATTTTTGGCAGCCCTTTTACTTAGTGTATAGGCTTTATACTACATGAACAATTGTACCACAATGTGAAGGAGCCCTCCTTTATTTGATATACAGGTGCTCGATCAACACTACCGATAAGATGTGATGATGGGAAACTCTTTTAAAAAATAGTTTATTTTGGCCTTGAGGATTAGAACATTTTTATTTCCTGACACATTCTGGATGTCATTACTTTTTTATTTTGCTATTTGATAAAGCTATGAGGCCTTGTTTTTAGAAGCACTTGTTGCACTTCATGTAGGGCTCATTTTTTGCATATTTACGTTAGCATTTTTTATTTTATTTCATCATAAATTATATTATTATTTTGTTCTACATTTTTCTATGGTGATTTTAGCTAAGCAGTGCATTCTGAAAGTCTTTAGACTTGTGTTAAAATAATAAAACATTCTACATCATTCTGAACTCAGTAGCCTATAATGACAAAGTGAAAGTATCATTTTATTATGATTTTGTTGCTAATTTATTGAAATGATAAAACTAAAATGTTGCATTGATATAAAAATTCAGAATTTTAGACACTTCACTCAGGACTTAGTTGGTGCACCTTTGGCAGCAATTACAGTCGCCAGTATTCTCGGGTATGATACCACAAGGTTAGCACACCTGGATTTTGGGATTTTCTGTCATGCCTTTCTGCAGATCAACTCTGACCAGTCTTCTTATTAGAGCCATTGAATAACTCCCCCATAGCATGTTGCTGTCACTTGGAAGTATCACTGTAGGGCTGGTATTGGGCAGCACCCAGTTTCCTCCAAATAAACTATGAAAACCGAAAGGGTCTGTAGACTTTCAGAATGCACTGTATCCCAATACATTAGCCTATTAATAGTACAAGGCCAGTTGTTTGGGCATACCCATGTATGTCCTAACGACAGGAAATGGGGTCAGACAGCTCTGGGCTCCTTCAATGAACCCAGGAATGTCTGCTCATATTAGGACCTCAGTCACATTAAGGAAATTGTCACAGACTAAAAAAGGGTTTCACCTTCACTCTCTTTTCTTTAGTATTGCGATCACTATTGATCATAACATCCAAAGGGTTAAACTTCAACTATCAGAGGTTTATCTGATCTCAACTGTTAGAGTGAGGTAGTACCTGTGTATTACAGTCACTGTTCTGATTCAAATTACATGGATACAGCAAGCGCTGTGACAACTGGCTGCCGCTCAGGGTGATCATACTCAACCTACATCATCAAGTGATTAACATGTAAATAAATATAGTCATTGGCTCACTGGCAATACTAATTATGTATGATTAACTTTGCTAATAACATACATGGTCTTTTTTTTAAACCATTTAAAATTTCCTATCTCTGAAAATAAAAAAAATCTAAGAAAGGAGACACCTAACATATACAGGAGCTATGGTTTCTGTCACTTCATCAGGAGGAGTTTGACTTGTCAGTACTGTAACATCACATTATATCCAGTTTCATTATATTTAAAGACCAGTATCTTTATAATGTTATATTTTTTATTTTAAAAACTTTATTATTTCAACACTAGTGATTCAGCTTTCCTCTGTTTTTATCCTGCTTGGCAATATAAAATGTGTATATATATATATATATATATATATATATATATATATATATATATATTTATATATATATATTCCCCTATCTACAATATCCTGCGAAAGGGGCAAGTTCGTGGAACAAGAGGAACTAGTGCTTTGGCAGTGTAGGCTAATGGAGGTGGTAGAAAGTAGAAAAACAGCCAAACCATTAAATATAAATGAAGTTCACACTAGTTTATTTTTTTTAACACATCCAATATGATATGATAAGTGATGCATAAAACTATACCACCGTGCACCATATGACACATTAAATGGGTATATCAGGATTTTAAAAGCATGTTTGACAGCAGGAATATTCTAAAATTAAAATAAAATAAAAAAAACACATTAAGTTGAGAGTATTTACCAAAATATATACCCAATTTATAGACACATTTTAGCAGTGTAACTTTAACTGTACAGTAGATTAAGGAGGACATTTATCAAAGCAGACATGTCAGCTTTGTGGCTTAAAATGTTGCACATCATACCAATTTTTGCCCCATTTGGTCAGATTTTGCGACACTTGGTGTTCCTCGCTACTTTTCAAAGTGGTCTATTAATGTTTAAGAGCTAAAAGTGAGATTAGACCTGGATTATGGCTCATTTACATCGTGCAACTTCGCAATTAGTGATGAGCGGCAGGGGCAATATTCGAATTTGCGATATTTCCCGAATATTTGGCCGAATATTCGCCATATATTCGAAAATTCGCAAATTCGTAATCTCCAGTCATTATTTTCTTGATTGTGAAAATTCGCATAAAAAAAATCGCATAAATTTACATAAAAATTTTCATAACCTTGTATTTAAAAGGTATCTTAAATGCCCGTTTATGCAAATTTTTATGCAAATTTATGCGAATTTTTATGCGAATTTTCGCTATCAGAAAATAATGACATTATTTTCTTGCTTGCGAAAATTTGCATATAAAAAATTCGCATAAAACCGAATATTCGCAATTGCAAATATATTTTGCAATATTCTAAATATTCGTGAATTCTCGAAGTGCCGATATTCGCGATTAAAATTCGCAATTCGAAAATTTGTGATCAACACTATTTGCAATATATGCCAGGCAATCCCCTGCTGTACTTTTATAACTAAATGTGTAAACCACATTGCACTATTATTAAGGTCCACCATTTCATAAATTTGGCTCAGTCACACAAAGCAAAGACAGACTTAAAACTGACTAAAAAACAACCCCAAATGATAAATGCCCCCCTAAGGCCCCTTTCACACGGGCGTTGCGGGTGCACTCCGTCAAACAGTGCGGGTGCGTTGCAGGAATCGCCGCGATTTTTCCCTGAGAGTGCAAAGAGCTGTCATGCGTTTTGCACACGCGGGAGAAAAATCTGCACTTTTGGTACCCAGACCCGAACCTGCACTTCTTCACAGAAGTGCATGTTTGGGTCAGAAATTGTCCCGCTGGTATTATTTCACATAATAGTGATGGAGCAGGTGATTGGGCCATGTGATGCTGTGACATCATCACAGGTCCTTTTCCTACTAGCAAGCTAACGGAGAGGAGGCCGGGCTTCGCGATCAAATGGGACAGGTAAGTTAATATTAGTTTATTATTTTTAACCCATTCTGCACCTGTTTAAACATTAGGAAGATGGCCAAGGGAATTATTTTACATTATAACTATGTTATAATGTGAAATAATACAGAACCGGTTACACATCCCGATGGTTGCATAGCAACCATGCGGGAACATCGCAAAGCATCCGCACTTGCTTGCGGATGCTGGCGATTTTCCCGCAGCCCCATTCATTTCTATGGGGCCTGCGTTCCGTTAAAAACGCAGAAGATAGAGCATGCTGCGATTTTCACGCATCGCAAAAGTGATGCGTGAAAATCAACTGTCATGTGCACAGCCCCATAGAAGTGAATGGGTCCGGATTCAGTGTGGGTGCAATGCGTCCTCCTCACGCATTGCACCCGCGCGGAAAACTCGCCCGTGTGAAAGGGGCCTAAGTGTATTATGCATAAATTAAGGTCTTTGTACACCAATTGAATTAAATGCATTTATGCCAGTGGTTAAGTATTTTCTTTATTAGTTGTTTCCATTATATGTAGTTTATTGTGTTTTTTGCTTAATAGATCATCTTCTTAGTATTAAAGAGACCTTGTACTATGAGGTATTTATTCCATCATAGGTCACTATATTAATTTTACAATTTTAGTATACAGAATGTAATGAAGCACTAGAATAACTCGAGTTAATAGATTATTTTGGTGTTTGTTGACAGCCCAACTGCTACCCACATGAACCTTCTATCCCATACTTTAAAAAAAGTTTTTTCAAGTGTGGAATCAATCTTGAATTGTCTTCAAGACCATTAGTGGGCATTTTCTTTAAGGTTATTAGCTAAACTTTGATGCACCTATATATTGTCATGGTAGGAATTTATTTCCAGTACCAGTTAGTGAATAGGTAATCACTAGGGTGCACCTGTCTCTTACTGGAGCTGGAGCTATGCACTCAGCTTCATGGATAGTGCTGAACAGAACAAAGGTCACCCCATCTCCCAGGGCACACTACTCTTGATTGACACACCCGTTAAATTCTACTCTACTTAGTAACTTATCCAGATGTCTGGAAAATGACAGTTTTACATTCATCCAGCCTTGAGGTAATGACCTTTTCTAAAGCAAATATATTTATCATCCCTTCTCCTTTTATTTTATCTTACATTTGAATTAGTTATCACATCTATGCTTTGAAGTGCAGCTAAACTTCTATTGAAATGAAATTTTGGCATAGCAGAGAGACGTTTTATAACATGTATCATTAGGAAAAATCTATGTTTAATATAATATTTAATGAATTCCATGTTATTAGCTGCTCCGAATTAAGAACATAATGTAGGAAAAAAATCTGAAACAGTTGAAAAATGAATTAATCACTTGTTTTTCTTAGTTTATGTAAAATGCAATAATTATTCCCATAATCACACATCTGTCATGTACACTGAAGCATGTACTTCTAATGAAAAAAAAGAAGAAGAAGAAGAATCACATAGGATGTATTATTTTCTAAGCAGTCTTTGTATGGGAGTAGGTGACTGTTGAAAGGGCAGAACAAGGAAATTGATAATTTCGCAACAATTAGTATTAAACCGTAATAATACAAATGTATTTAACAAGCAATTTGATTGCTATCATTTTGCAATGAAATTAAAGTAGATACATATTTAAGAACTAAATAAATACATAGATATAATGCATCAGTATAACACATAAAGCCAAGTGAAATGAAGCATATTCAGCAGTTACGAATGGCTCCAAATCTTAAGCAACAGCACAGACTAGTGGCATGAGGTAAAGTATCAGTTATGTGTTATATGGATGGGGACAATTCTTATGTACTCTTTTATGTGTTAATTATTATTTATTAGATTTTTCCATCAGTACATTGTGGACTGAAATTAGAAAATATTATGGATTGTAGCAAAACAAGAAATATTCAGAATGGAAATATTTGCACTTTTTCTTTGATTCTGGACACTTTAGCAAATCCTGACAGTATTATTTTATTTATTATTTTTTAGCGTTAGATTTGAAATCCTATTATGCATTTCTATGCATTGTTATTTTCTTATTATGTTATATATTTTTAAGAATAATGTAGGCATAGTAGCGAGTTTATATTTTAGTTACATACATATTATTATTATTATTATTATTATTATTATTATATTGCCATTAATTCAATAGCACTGTACATATGAAAAGGGGTATACATACATAATACAGACAGTTTCACAAAGCATGAATAAGATGAGTTACAAACTGGTGAAGGAGAGAGGGCCCTGCCCGTGAGGGCTTACAATCTACATGGTATGGAAGAAGAACACAGTAGGAGAGGGTAAAGTTGTTCATGGAGGTATAGAGGGAGCAGGGTCACTGGTTGTAGTCTTGTCTGAAGAGGTGACTTTTTGGTTTCTTTTAAAGGATTCCACTATAAGTGAGAGTCTGATATTTTGGGGTATCGAGTTCCAGAGTGTAGGGGATGCACAGGAGAAATCTTGAAGGCAATTGTGGGAAGAGGAGATAAGAGGAGAGGAGAGAAGGAGGTCTTAAGGGGATCGTAGATTGCGTGTGGGGATGTATCTGGAAAGTAACTTAGAGATGTAGGGAGGGAAAAGGTTGTGGACAGCATTGTATGTATTTGTTAGTATTTTGAACTGAATTTGCTGGGCAATCGGGAGCCAGTAACGGGACTGGCAGAGGAGAGAGGCAGAGGAGTAACAGGTTGAGAGGTGGATTAGTCAGGCATCAGAGTTGAGGATAGATTGTGATGCGAGAGTGCTAGATAGGGGGTGCGAGAGTACTAGATGGAAGACCACAGAGAAGAATGTTGCAGTAGTCTAGGCGGGAGATGATATGGGCACGTACAAGCATTTTCGCAGACTCAATTTGAGGAACGCACGGATGCGAGAGATGTTTTTTCAATTGGAGATGGCAGGTGGTAGAAAGGGCTTGGATGTGTGTGTTTGGAAGGAGAGGGCATAATCTAAGCTCACTCCAAGGTAGTGGACTTGGTTGACCGGGGAGAGTGTGCAGCTATTGATCGTGATAGATAACTCTGTTGGGGGGGGTTAAGCAAGATGGGGGAAAGATGATGAATTCAGTTTTAGCTATATTAAGTTTTAGAAAGCGAGAGGAGAAGAAGGAGGATATGGAAGATAGGTAATGTGGGATTCTGGATAGTAAGGTGGTGATGTCTGGACCAAAGAGGTAAATTTGTGTGTCGTCAGTGTAAAAGTGATACTGAAAGCCATGGGACTCTATAAGCTATCCCAGGCTGAAAATGTAGATAGAGAAGTGCAGGGGTCCTATGACAGAGCCTTGCGGGGCATCAACAGAGAGGGAATGAAACGAGGAGGTGGTGTAAGAGTGGGAGATGCTAAATGTCCACTCTGTCAGGTATGATGTGATCCAGGAGAGGGCCAGGTCAGTGATGCCAAGAGATGAGAGAGTTTGTAACAGAAGGGAGTGGTCGACTGTGTCAAAGGCCGAGGACAGGTCAAGGAGAAGGAGTGCAGAGTAATGTTTTTTGGTTTTGGCTGGTCATTGGTGACTTTGGTATGGGCAGTCTTATTTGAGTGGTAGGGTCGGAAGCCATATTGTAGCCAGTTAAAGAGGTAGCAGGAGGAGACGTAAGAGGACAGTTCAGAATGGACATGTTGCTCAAGTAGCTTTGAGGCATATGGAAGAAGTAATATGGGGCGATAACTGGACAAAGAAGATGGGTCACGTGAAGGCTTTTTGAGTATGGGTGTAATGGTTGCATGTTTAAAACCAGAGGGGAAGACACCAGAGGTTAGTGATAGGTTGAAGAGATGAGTTAGGGCTGGGATAATGTTTTATTTGTATTTTATTTTTCCCTCTTATAGCCAGAACAGAGAGAAATGAACATCTTTATAGCATCCAATTTAATGATTTGCAGTCATGAATGATCTATGCAATATTGTAATTGAATGGAAAAAGAAAAAAAAATCCGGTACTATGTTAACCAGTAGAAAACTGGTTTATTGTTCAAATTTGTGCAATGACTGGACATTTGAAAAATAACAGAATATCAAGAGCTTGAGGATGAGCCCTTAATTATCTTACTTATCTTACAAATAAGTGGTGTGAAAGTTTTATGGTCTTTAACCGCTACAGGACCGCCTAATGCAGGGATGCGTCCTGCGGGCAGTCCTGTAGCTCTGAGATGACGCATCAGTGCGTCATCTCGCGAGAGCCGTGACTTCCTGTGAACGCGAGCGCGCGCGCGTTCACAGTGAAGCGCATCTGAGCAGTTGAGCTACAGCCTGCCAGCGATGATTCATTGCTGGCAGGCTGTAGATGTGAATTATATTGCATCCAACAGCTATATCAGACGCTGTTTTGTGAACAGCGTCTGATATAGCTGCTACCTGGTCCTCTGGTGGTCCCATTTGCTGGGATCGACCACCAGAGGACCAGGTAACACTGTAAAGTTGCACCAAACACTACACTAACCCCCCCCACCCCCCCTCACTTATTAACCCCTTGATCACCCCATCTAGACCCCTGATCACCCCCTGTCATTGATCACACCCCTTGTAAGGCTCCATTCAGACGTCCATATGTGTTTTGCGGATCCGCGGATCCTCAAAACACGGACACCGGCAATGTGCTTTCCGCATTTTGTAGATCCGCACATTGCCAGAACTATATAGAAAATGCTTTTTCTTGTCCGCAATTGCGGACAAGAATAGGACATGTTCTATATTTTTGCGGAACGGAAGTGCAGACCCGGAAGCGCGGATCCGTAATTCCGGATCCAAGCGGGACAAAGTCTGTCCCCATAGAAATGAATGGGTCCACAATTCCGTTCCGCAAACAGAATTTCGGACGTGTGAATGGGGCATAAGGGTCTCTTATCACCGCCAGTTAGTTAGCTACTTGTTAGGTAGCTAGCACCCAGCCCACCGCACCGCAGTCACTGATTTTGGCAGAGATTTTTTCATCCACATTGATCGATGCGAATGAAAAAATCAGTGCCGTTGATTTTTATTTTTTTTCAGCGCAGAGGCTGAACGGAAAAAAAAAATCTCATTACCCGTCTGCTCAATATACGGAGAATCGCAGAAACTCCTAATGCTGGCCATACGTGTAATGATTGCGGAGACCCTCAAATTCCAGGGCAGTATAAATACCCCACATGTGACCCCATTTTAGAAAGAAGACACCCCAAGGTATTCCGTGAGGGGTATGGTGAGTTCATGCAAAATTTTATTTTTTGTCACAAGTTAGTGGAATATGAGACTGTAAAAAAAAAAAAAAAATCTATTTCCGCTAAATTGTGCCAAATTTTTTTTTTCTGTGAACTCGCCATACCCCTCACAGAATACCTTGGGGTGTCTTCTTTCCACAATGGGGTCACTTGTGGGGTATTTATACTGTCCTGGCATTTTAGGGGCCCCTAAAGCGTGAGAATCCAAATGCGTAAAAATGGCCTGTGAAATCCTAAATGTACTCATTGGTTTTAGGGCCCCTTTGCGCATCTTGGCTGCAAAAAAGTGTCACACATGTGGTATCGCCGTACTCAGGAGAAGTAGGGCAATGTGTTTTGGGGTGTATTTTTATATATACCCATACTGTGTGTGAGAAATATCGCTGTAAACGACAACATTTTAAATTTTTTTATTCAAAGTTGTCAATTTACAGAGATATTTCTCTCACCCAGCATGGGTATATGTAAAAACAAGGTATTCGCTGAGGGGCATAATGAGTCCATGAAAAATTAAACTTTTTGTCAAAAGTTAGCGGAAAGGGAGTCTTTGTGCCAAAGAGTGGAAAGGGAGACTTTCCACTAACTTGTGCCAAAAAAAAATCTTCTATGAACTCGCCATGCCCCTCATGGAATACCTTGGGGTGTCTTCTTTCCAAAATAGGGTCACATGTGGGGCATTTCTACTGCCCTGGCATTTTAGGGGCCCTAAAGCGTGAGAAGAAAAATGCGTAAAAATGCCCTCCTAAAAGGTACTCATTGGAATTTGGGCCCCTTTGCGCATCTTGGCTGCAAAAAAGTGTCAGTCATGTCGTATCGCCGTACTCAGGAGAAGTAGGGCAATGTGATTTGGGGTGTATTTTTACATATACCCATGCTGGGTGAGAGTAATATCTCTGTAAATTGACAACTTTGAATAAAAAAATGTAAAAAGTTGTCGTTTACAGCGATATTTCTCACACGCAGCATGGGTATATGTAAAAATACACCCTAAAACACATTGCCCTACTCTCCTGAGTACGGCAATACCACATGAGTGACACTTTTTTGCAGCCTGGGTGCGCAAAGGGGCCCTAAAACCAATGAGTACCTTTAGGATTTCACAGGCCATTTTTACGCATTTGGATTCTCACGCTTTAGGGGCCCCTAAAATGCCAGATCAGTATAAATACCCCACATGTGACCCCATTTTGGAAAGAAGACACCCCAAGGTATTCCGTGAGGGGCATGGCGAGTTCACAGAATTTTTATTTTTTTGGCACAAGTTAGCGGAAATTGATATATTTTTTATTTTATTTTGTTTTTTACAAAGTCTCATATTCCACTAACTTGTGACAAAAAATAAAATTTTACATGAACTCACCATACCCCTCACGGAATACCTTGGGGTGTCTTCTTTCCAAAATGGGGTCACATGTGGGGTATTTATACTGTCATGGCATTTTAGGGGCCCCTAAAGCGTGAGAAGAAGTCTGGAATCCAAATGCGTAAAAATGCCCTGTGAAATCCTAAAGGTACTCATTGGTTTTAGGGCCTTGCACCAGGCTGCAAAAGTGGCACACATGTGGTATCGCCGTACTCAGGAGAAGGAGGGCAATGTGTTTTGGGGTGTATTTTTATATATACCCATACTTTGTGTGAAAAATATCTCTGTAAACGACAACTTTTAAAAATTTTTATACAAAGTTGACAATTTACAGAGATATTTCTCTCATCCAACATGGGTATATGTAAAAATACACCCCAAAACACATTGCCCTACTTCTCCTGAGTACGGCGATACCACATGAGTGACACTTTTTGCAGCCTGGGTGCAAAGGGGCCCAAATTCCAACGAGTACCTTTAGGTTTTACATGGCGGCTCACAATTTAGCCCCGCCCAAAATGCCAGAACAGTAAACACACCCCACAAATGACCCTATTTTGGAAAGTAGACACCCCAAGGTATTCACTGAGGGGCATAGTGAGTCCGTCTGAGATTTTTTTTTTTTTGCCAGAAGTTAGCAGAAATTGAAACTTCTTCTTTAAATAGAGACCTGATCCTTGCTTTAACTTTCTGTCCATATCTCCAACATAGAAACCCCCAACAGGACATATATATTAATATAATATTGGCTGTAGAACATATGTCTCAGGGATCCAGGAATCTGGATCATGCCTGTCGTCATTACATTAATGCAGATTTCACATATCCTTACATTGTGGGATAAGTTCCTTATTGTGCAGTGCAGGACAATGAGCTCCTCCTCAGATCTTTTCAGAGATTTGGAAATTGTCTGTAACATACTGTAGCACTGGAGGATCTGGGAAAATAATTTTTAGCTTGTCATCCTTATGTACGATATGTGAATTTTTTTATTTATTTATTTTTGCAGTTTTCCTCAGTACCTCTAGTTTTGGTTCTCTTTCTTTTCCTTTTATTGGATAAGTTAACATCTGGGTATCCTGGTGGCTCTTGTTATTTGACCTTTAAATGAAGCAGGAGGATAGCCCTGATATAAAAATGTAATTTTGAGATGGTGTAAATGTTCATCCCTGTCTGATGGGCTAAAACACATAATATTGCATCTGATAGCATGACTGTATATGATGGACCCCCACCAATCAGATACTAATGACCTATCCAGAGGATAGGTCATCAGTATTACCATCTTGGAAAACCCCAGGTAAGGTTAGGTTTATGGAGGGAATTTATTGAATCGTTAATAGAATTGTATTACTTCACATTCAGAGTCATTCCAGATAATTTGGATATCATCAATGAAATGGAAGTAGGCCAAGTTTTTGATGGGGCTGGATAACAAAAAGGGACTTTCCAGTTTTTTCTATTTAGGCAGTGCGCTAGGTCTTTTTAAAGAGACTAGTTGTATATGGAGACTTATAGGCAATTAAACATGTGAAAATAATATGCAAAGAGTTATCTCCCAAGGAAAGAGAACAATCTTGCTAGTGCCTCCTTATGGAAACATTTTACTATGAGTTAAAATCCAACTTTTTTAACAAGCCTTCAGACATGACAAGGAAAATAGCCAAGCTAAATATCCATCTATAGAAAGTTGTTTTCGGGTGCTTACCCCTTATCAGAGCAGAGTGGGATTCTGGCCATAAAAAGGTTTGCATATTGCTGTGCCATTTTTCTAACCATGGCAGTTCCAGTGCTTTGTAGATATATCTCTTTGCCAGAAGGGCAATTATGAGTGAGGATGAATTTAGTGAGATGTAGCACAGACTCTAAAACAATCCCATTTGCCACTAGGTACATAAAACGTTCACACCATTTATGTAAGATAATTAAGGACTCATTCCAAGCTGCTTTGATATCCTGTTGTTTTTTAAATGTGCTTTCATTACATCATGTCTCTACTCTTTTTGTATGTATGTATGTATATATATATATATATATATATATATATATATATATATTGCGCTCAGCAGTTTTAGTCTGGTTGATTCTCTGTATATTTGCCAGGTTGTGGCAGATCTCTGCTGGTCCCTAGGCTACCACAGTTAATGTGGCCGGCAGGCATTCAGGCAATCTCCGGCAATGCTGGATCCAGAGAGCTCCGAATGCTAGTGTGAAACTAGCCTACCGTCATTGCTTCTATTTTTTTTAGCCATTAAAAGGTATCACACCTGCAAAAAACTGTAATTGAATGGGCATAATAAACCAGTTCAGACTTGGGTGCAATTCTAATCCATTGTCTAAACCGTGTCTTACTTTCACTAGATGTAAAAAGATCTTGAAAAGTGAAGTAGCTGACTCTTGTTCTTTATTTTGGCTATTGGTTAAATGCTGATGAAATAGTATGTGCCTCAGATGGAAAATATTTTATCTGGCATTATCACTCAGTCTCATCAGTGAATTAAGCTACGTAATCTGCACTCAATCTGTACTTGGTCTATCAACGGACTACCATTTGGATGTCTAAAATGTCAGCAAGAAGCATCTAAGTGGACTTAAAGGTCCCTTGTGTCATCAATGAATACATCATTTTGACTATATCAAATCAGGCTGCATGGATAAAATCAATAAGATATTAGATCACACTTGTCCATTATGTAGATTTTTAGTTGATGGTATATACTGCCACTATACATAGAAAACCTTTATGTCAGATATTGTAGTAGGTTCATATCAAACTTATTGCTAAACTATGAAGAAATTCAGTAAATAATAATTCACTAATGTGACTTCTGCTACGATATATCTAATATGTATCTATCTAATATTATCTATCTATCTACCTACCTATCTATTTATCATCTATCTACCTCTGTATCTATCTATCTGTCTATCTATCTATCTATCTATGAAAGCTAATTCTGTTAGTATCCATTGCTAATACTGCTGCTGACAGTGAATGCTCCTGTTTGTAGAAATGACATACATTATAAAATGCCTATTCCATTAGGAGAGTGTTTATTTCTTATAGATGGATTTTATATTTCTATGGTTTAACAACTGACTTAATTCTGGAAAATATTATTGTAACTGTTGTGGGGGATCGGCTCAAACAGTGACTTCAGGTGTCATTTAAACAACAGTCTTTTATTGTGTTCAACACAGGTTTAACAAATGGCCGCTTACTTCAGCGGGTCAACACAAAAGAAACACAGTCCATGTGAAATGGTATAACTCACAGTCCTCTGTAGTTCCAGGATTCCACCATCAGCTTGGAGGGAGAAAAGAGTAAGCAATGGCAGGCTTATCCACAGCAACACACCACACAGCTTTACTCCCAGTCTGTTACACTTCCAGACTAGGAACCACACCCCCAGCTCTCCTGGAATTCCTGGCTTAAATAGGCCAGCCAACACCTGGCCTGGATACGTGGGAGTAGTCATCCCACCCTGCTCTTTGACTACTCCAATGAAACCCGGCCCGGATCAGCTGCCACTAGCAGCTAAACTACTCCTAGCAAATGTCAGTAACCTAGGGTTCCTGACAGAACATTACCGGTTCATTTCACTGAGGCCAGGCACCTCGGTGACACGTATCTATCATCTATTATGGCACCTTGTGCCTTCTCACATATCCCCCTCTGTCCAAAGCCGGGGCTTGGACATCTTTAGCCCCCAGACTGTGTACCCTTGACAGGGCGTCCGCATTCCCTTGCATCTTGCCTGGCCTGTGTTCTACTGAGAAGGAGAAATCTTGAAGTGCAAGGAACCAGCGGGTAACTCGGGCATTATTCCCCCTCTTCTCTCGCATCCACCTTAGGGAGCATGGTCTGACACTAACCTAAACCTCCTTCCTAGTAGATAGTACCTAAGGGAGTCTAGTGCCCATTTTATGGCCAGACCCTCCTTCTCAACGATGGCATAATTCCTTTCTGCTGGGGACAGTTTTCTACTCAGGTATATCACTGGGTGCTCTTCTCCATTCACTACCTGAGACATGACTGCACCCAGACCCACATCGGAGGCATCGGTCTGGACCACAAACTCACGGGAGAAATCCGGGGCTATCAACACGGGTTGCTTACACAGGGCTTGTTTAAGCTCTTGAAAGGCCCTTTCCGCTTCTGGGGACCACCTCACCATAGCAGACTTTGTGCCTTTTGTCAGGTCAGTCAGGGGAACCGCTATTTCTGCGAACCTGGGGACAAACCGCCTATAGTAGCCCACAATACCCAGAAATGCCTTGATCTGCTTCTTAGTTAGTGGGCGGGGCCAATTCTGAATAGCTTCTACCTTGTTAAGCTGGGGTTTAATCTCCCCTCTTCCCACTACGTAGCCCAGGTATCTGGTTTCCTCCATGCCTAGGGCACATTTGGCTGGGTTAATCGTAAACCCTGCCTTCCTTAGAGCATTAAGAACGGCCTGAACTTTTCTGAGATGGCTTTCCCAATCGCGACTAAAAATGACAATGTCATCTAAGTACGCCGCTGCATACTCCTTATGGGGCCGTAGTACTTGGTCCATAGCCCTTTGGAAGGTGGCAGGGGCCCCCTGCAACCCAAACGGCATTCTTACATACTGAAAAGACCCCTCAGGTGTAGAGAACGCAGTCTTTTCCTTAGCCTCTTGTGACAGTGGGATCTGCCAGTACCCTTTAGTGAGATCTAAGGTGCTAATATACCTTGCGGGGCCTAGCCGTTCGACTAGCTCATCTACCCTGGGCATAGGGTAATTATCAACCGTGGACACCTCATTAAGCTTGCGGTAGTCATTGCAGAATCTCCACTCCCCGTTTGGTTTTGGCACTAACACTATGGGGCTGGACCACCCACTTTTAGACCTCTCAATCACCCCCAGCTCCATCATCCTCCGAACCTCTTTGGAAACCACTTTCCGGCGGGCTTCAGGGATCCTATAGGGTTTTAAGTTCACCCTCTTTTGGGGATCTGTGAGGATCTCATGTACTATCACATTGGTACAGCCAGGGGTTTCTGTGAAGAGATCCTTATTCCTCTGCAGCAGTTCCGTAAACTGTTGTTTTTGGGAGGGGATAGGGTCTCTGAAATTTTAACAGCTTCGATGGTGGACCCCTGTTGAGCCACCAGGCAAGAAGCTTCAGGTGGGTCCCTCTCCTTCCAGGGTTTGATCAAATTGACATGGTATATCTGGTAGGGCTTTCTCTTCCCTGGCTGGTGTACCCTATAGTTGACCTCTCCCACTTTTTCCACTATCTCGTAGGGACCCTGCCATTTGGCTAGGAATTTGCTTTCGACAGTAGGGACTAACACTAACACCCGTTCTCCTGGATTAAACTGTCTTAGACAAGCGGACCTATTATATACCCGCGCCTGTGCCTCCTGTGCCTGAAGCATATGTTCCTTTACAATGGGCATCACCCTCGCCATCCTCTCTTGCATCTGTGCTACATGCTCTACTACACTTTTGTAGGGAGTGGCCTCACTTTCCCACGTTTCCTTTGCCACATCCAAGAGACCCCTGGGGTGTCTGCCATACAGTAATTCAAAGGGTGAAAAACCTGTGGAGGACTGGGGCACTTCTCTAATAGAGAACAATAGGTATGGTAACAGACAATCCCAGTCCCGCCCATCCTTCTCTACCACCTTCCTCAGCATGGCCTTTAGGGTCTTATTAAAACGCTCCACAAGGCCATCCGTCTGAGGATGGTAGACAGAGGTTCGCAGCTGAGTGACTCTTAACACTTTGCACAGTTCCCTCATTACTTTTGACATAAACGGGGTTCCCTGATCTGTAAGAATTTCTTTGGGAATACCCGTTCGGGAGAAGACATGGAACAACTCCCGGGCAATATTTTTGGATGTGGGGTTCCGTAGGGGAACAGCCTCGGGGTACCGGGTAGCGTAATCAGCGATTACGAGGATGTACTGATGCCCCTAGCGGACTTCACCAATGGGCCTACCAGGTCCATTGCTATCCTTTCAAAGGGGACCTCAATGATTGGTAAGGGGACGAGAGGGCTACGGAAGTGTGCTACCGGGAAGTGACCTGACAAACTGGACACGATTGACAGAATTCCCTAATCTCTCGGTAACACCCTGGCCAATAAAATCGTTGTAGGACCCTCTCGAGTGTTTTGTCTGCACCCAGGTGACCCCTAACACATGGGAGTGGGCCATATCCATAACCATACGTCGATATGGTCCCGGGACTAATAGCTGCTCTATCACTTCGTCCCGTATCTTGGTCACCCTGTATAATAGGTCCTGATTCAGGGCAAAGTGTGGAAACCGTTGGTCGACCCCGGGCTCTTGGGGAACCCCATTAAGGACCACCACATTCTCTAGTGCCCCTTTAAGGTCAAATCTCGAAGTTGGGCCGTACCAAAATTTCCCGGGATACCTCCAAGTCGGGGACATTTTCCTCTGTGGTATCCTCTTCCTCATTGTCTCCTAGCAGGACAGTCAGAGGAAACTCCTGGGTCGCCTCTGCACTCCCACCCCCAGGGTTGCATGGACCTGCAGGGTGATTTGGCATAGCAGTCTTTGCCCACAGGTCCCAGAACAGGGGGCAATCACGACCAATAATAACCTCATGCAGTAGGCATTTCCACGACCCCCACATGGTGGGTCAGGGCAGCCCAGCCCGTCTCCAGAGTAACCTGGGCCACCGGGTAAACTCTGGTGTCCCCATGAATACACGTGACCCCAGCTTTTTCCCAGGGACCAACACATGAGGAAGAGAGGCCGAGATCAGGGTGACTAAGCTCCCGGAGTCCAACAGTCCTGAGACGAGAGTTCCATTGATGGTTAGTGTACACATCTGTGGTCCCTCCCCTCTGTGGAGTGCGGCGCTGCAAGCTGGCTGCGCAAAGGGAACTGCGCCGGCCCACAGAACAGTCCATGGGCTCCGTGGTGAGGGGACACTGGGCTACCATGTGACCTGGGGCCCGACATCTCCAGCAAATAATTTCCCGGGCGATTCCTCTGGGTATGGGTTCTGGCATCCCCTGGCCTTGACACGACCCTCTCGAGTAGGTTTGGCCCCCAGTCTCTGACTATCCGAGTCCTTCCGGGTACCCCAATAGGGGATTTCAAGTTCCCTGGACCGCCCAGGGACTTCTCCATGGCCTGGAATCTCTCCACTAGTCCCACCAGGTCATCTGCTGTCTGGGGGTCACCCTGTGCAACCCAGCACTGAATGGGGTTAGGGAGAGAGTGCATGTACCGGTCCATGACTACACGCTCCACCATTTCAGCAGGGGAGCAAACCTCTGGTTGCAACCACTTTTGAACCAGATGTAGCAAGTCAAATAGCTGGGACCTCGGCGGTTTGTCCAGGCTATAGGCCCAGTACTGTACCCTTTGGGCTCGCACCGCCAAAGTAACACCCAGCCGTGCCAGGATCTCGGCTTTTAATTTGGGGTACTCTTTAGCGTCCTGCAGGGCAAGATCATAATATGCCTTTTGGGGCTCCCAAGTTAAAAATGGGGCCAGGACTTCAGCCCACTGATCCGGTGGTAGCTTCTCCCGGTCGGCCACCCGCTCGAACACCGTGAGGAAAGCCTCGACGTCATCCTCCAAGGTCATCTTTTGTAAGGCTTCCCTCACTGTCCTCCTGACACGATGACCATCATTCGGAGTGGGCGGAGTTGAACTCTCCCAGGTGCGGACGGCGTCGGTCAGAACGGCCATCTGCTGGATTAGCAGCTTGTTGGTCTCCTGCTGGACTTGCATGGCGTCCGTATGTGCTTTCTGTTGCTGCAAGTTTGCATGCACCAGGTGCTTAATCATCTCCTCCATGGCAGCTGGTGTGGTTTGGCTCTGTGTTGCAGCTTTGACCCAGGACATGTAATTCGACCGCGGGTTTATGCCCGCATCCGACACCACTTGTGGGGGATCGGCTCAAACAGTGACTTCAGGTGTCATTTAAACAACAGTCTTTTATTGTGTTCAACACAGGTTTAACAAATGTCCGCTTACTTCAGCGGGTCAACACAAAAGAAACACAGTCCATGTGAAATGGTATAACTCACAGTCCTCTGTAGTTCCAGGATTCCACCACCAGCTTGGAGGAGAAAAGAGTAAGCAATGGCAGGCTTATCCACAGCAACACACCACACAGCTTTACTCCCAGTCTGTTACACTTCCAGACTAGGAACCACACCCCCAGCTCTCCTGGGATTCCTGGCTTAAATAGGCCAGCCAACACCTGGCCTGGATACGTGGGAGTAGTCATCCCACCCTGCTCTTTGACTACTCCAATGAAACCCGGCCCGGATCAGCTGCCATTAGCAGCTAAACTACTCCTAGCAAATGTCAGTAACCTAGGGTTCCTGACAGAACATTACCGGTTCATTTCACTGAGGCCAGGCACCTCGGTGACACGTATCTATCATCTATTATGGCACCTTGTGCCTTCTCACACTGTAGTTTCAGTTTTTGCAGTTTCTCAATCATAATATGGGATTCTCTGAATGAACTAAGACTTTTTTATTGTGCAGAGCCAGAGCTCCATCTAGATGACAGAAAGGATCAGCATGCTTATTGTAGAAGTGTAAAGAACACTGAGTGGAATGATTCTATAGATACAATTATATCCAAGATAGTGTCTGTATTTATAGACTTTATGCCTGTACATACAAGTCACGTCCATAAATATTGGGACATCAACACAATACTAACATTTTTGGCTCTATACACCACCACAATGGATTTGAAATTAAACGAACGAATTTAACTGTAGACTGTCAGCTTTAATTTGAGGGTATTTAAATCCAAATCAGGTGAACGGTGTAGGAATTAAAACAGTTTGCATATGTGCCTCCCACTTGTTAAGGCACTAAAAGTAATGGGACAGAATAATTATCATAAATCAAACTTTCACTTTTTAATACTTGGTTGCAAATCCTTTGCAGTCAATTACAGCCTGAAGTCTGGAACGCATAGACATTACCAGACGCTGAGTTTCATCCCTGGTGATGCTCTGCCAGGCCTCTACTGCAACTATCTTGAGTTCCTGCTTGTTCCTGGGGCATTTTCCCTTCAGTTTTGTCTTCAGCAAGTAAAATGCATGCTCAATCGGATTCAGGTCAGGTTATTGACTTGGCCATTGCATAACATTCCACTTCTTTCCCTTAAAAAACTCTTTGGTTGCTTGTGCAGTATGTTTTGGGTCATTGTCCATCGGCACTGTGAAGTGCCGTCCAATGAGTTCTGAAGCATTTGGCTGAATATGAGCAGATAATATTGTCCGAAACACTTCCGAATTCATCCTGCTGCTTTTGTCAGCAGTCATATCACTAATAAATACAAGAGAGCCAGTTCCATTGGCAGCCATACATGCTCATGACACTACCACCACCATGCTTCACTGATGAGGTGGTATGCTTAGTATCATGAGCAGTTCCTTTCCTTCTCCATACTCTTCTCTTCCTATCACTCTGGTACAAGTTGATCTTGGTCTCATCTGTCCATAGGATATTGTTCCAGAACTGTGAAGGCTTTTTTAGATGTCGTTTGGCAAACTCTAATCTGACCTTCCTGTTTTTGATGCTCACCAATGGTTAACATCTTGTGGTGAACCCTCTGTATTCACTCTGGTGAAGTCTTCTCTTGATTGTTGACTTTGACACACATACACCTACCTCCTGGAGAGTGTTCTTGATCGGGCCAACTGTTGTGAAGGGTGTTTTCTTCACCAGTGAAAGAATTCTTTGGTCATCCACCATAGTTGTTTTCCATGGTCTTCCGGGTTTTTTGGTGTTGCTGAGCTCACCGATGCATTCCTTCCTTTTATGAATGTTCCAAACAGTTGTTTTGGCCATGTCTAATGTTTTTGCTATCTCTCTGTTGTTTTTTTTTTTTTTTTTTTTTCAGCCTAATGATGGCTTGCTTCACTGATAGTGACAGCTCTTTAGATCTTATCTTGAGAGTTGACAGCAACAGATTCCAAATGCAAATAGCGCACTTGAAATGAATGCTGGACCTTTTATCGGCTCATTGTAAGTGGGATAATGAGATAATAACACACACCTGGCCATGAAAAAGCTGAGAGGTCAATTTTCCCACTACTTTTGGTCCCTTAACAAGTGGGAGGCACACATGCAAACTGTTGAAATTCCTACACCGTTCAACTGATTTGGATGTAAATACCCTCAAATTAAAGTTGACACTCTTCGGTTAAAGCACATCTTGTTTGTTTTATTTCAAATCCATTGTGGTGGTGAATAGAGCTAAAAATGATAGAATTGTGTTGATGTCCCAATATTTATGGACTTGACTGTACCTCTACATAGATGTTGATATTATAAAGCCATAAGATGCTAGCTACTACATCTCCCAGCTGTTTGGACTGTAATAGAGAAAAGCTACAGTATCTGAATCTTAGTTCAATGGGTTATCATGGTAAAATGTGCTGTGGATAATTCTGCAGCAAATCCAAAACTTGGTGGTTAAGAAAGCCCTAAAGACATAATTGCACCAATCAGTGAAGACTCTGTACACCCGGCTCTAGCAATAATGTGCCAACACATGTGAAAGCTACAGTCTGGAGAGATCATGTATGGACACTTCATATGCCGGAGGCCAGTATACCGCAGTAGATAAATACATGAGTATTCTACTATTTTATTATTATTATTTTTTTTTCTTTTGCTGCAGTTCCACAGGTAATCTGTAGTGTTCAGCAAATCGAAGTGTCCGAAGTGAACTTTTATCCGAATTTCAGGGAAAATTTGATTTGCCGCGAAGCTGAATTTCCTCGTGCTTTGCAGTAACGAATCGATTTTCCCTGAAATAGGGTAAAAAAAAAAAACATACTCGCCTCACCCGTTTGAGAGTAAAGAGCCTGCCGCCGCCATCTTGATTGAAGATCCATTGTGAAATCTTGTGCGAGGTGATGTGATGAGGTCATCACACGCCATGCGAAATTTCACACTGGATCTTCAATCAAGATGGCAGTGGCCGGCTCTTCATGATCAAATGGATGAGGGTAAGTATGATTTTATTTATTAAATTTTTTTAATTATATACCTTAACCCCTTCACACATTATGACGTAACTGTACATCATAATATGTGAATGGACGTATGGAGTGGGCCTCTGCAGCGGGCCCGCTCCATACACGGGGGTGATGGTTGCATTATACAGGCAGCACCCACCCGCTCTGACAGACGGTAGTGATCGCACCACCCCTGTCATTTGACCCCTCAGTTTCTGTGATCAACACTGATTGTGACACCTGTGAGTGAAGGCAGAGGGATGCGGCTTTCTCTGCCTTCCAACCAGAGCCCCCGCAGTGAAATTGCGGGACTCAGATCGGTTGCCATGGCAGCATGAGCGCTGCTGAAGAGCTCCAAGCCTGCCATAGCTTTCTCCATACTGAGCTATGCATGAGGCACAGCTTAGAATGGACAGTGTAAAAATCCTATTCACCATAATCAATCTCTATTATGGCAAATAGGAGAAGGTATCTAAAGTGCCCATGTACTAGGCCCCTAAGGGGGCTAATAGTTTAAAAAAATAGTGAAAAAAGTTATTATTTAAATTCTGAGGTTTCAGAGTTGCAGCCTCTAGTTGTGGACCCACTGTTATCAGTATCAGCTACAGCGGCTACCTCTATGGGGTCAGCGACCACTGGCACTCTAGCGTTGGGGAAACACAACTTCCAGCATGCACTATATATGTCTAGTTCTGAGAATATCAAAGTAAGAGTATGGTAAATGGTAAGTGTATGGTATATACACTCATGATTGTTGGTGAATGCTAATGAAGGCAGAATCAGGTGGTTTTTAAATTTAGAGTTAAATTGACTATACAGTATGAGGTATCTGGCCAATGGTGTCCACAGAGCCATTTGATATTATCACTTAACACTCCAAGACACGGTCAAATACTAAAAAGGTCATAAACTCCAGGTAATAATATCTCCAGCTGTTGTTGAAAAAATCATAATACATTATATTCTGAGTAAAGAGCTTTTTGGCTGGTTACTTGTAGTTTTCAACTTGAGAATGCAGATTGGAAGTGGATTATTCCACTCCGATGAGATCCAACCATGTGCTTTCAGCATTTAATGTCAAGTGGCTTGGATGCCTCTTTTTTGGCTTTCGATCTACAGTATTTGTGCTTGATTTTGTTGTCACTGGCTTGTAGATTTCACCTTGCTAATGTTTCTCTGTTATTTCTAATATTATTTTCAGAGGCTAAATGAATAAAATGTGTCTCGTTTAAGCCATTCAAGACTATAGAAAAAAATCTTATATTAGTCCCTTCCCAACATCTGCTGCACATGTCAGGAGCTGCTCAGGATCAGAGCTTGTTCTATAGCAAGTTATGTTCAGTCATGGACATTTAACCTCTTAGAGGGTGCTAAGCTTGTCACTGTAAAGTAACTATTAACCCCTTAGCGACCACCAATGCGGCTTTTTACGATAGCCCAATCTAAGTGCTTCACATGGTTCACATCAGACTACATCTGTCTCTCATCAACCCACACAAATGGGATCTCAGGGTGCCAATGTGTTTGCATGCAGGCCAGGGCCTAGTGAAGGCCTCCAGAGTGGCCCATCAACATGCTGGTGAATGTCAGTATAGCACTCACAATTAAACATATTGCACTACAGGAATATATCCAATTATAAATGACCCCCATAAGGTTTTTGGTGTAAACTTTTTTTTTTTTTTTTTGCAGTCTGTGGGGTAAGCAATTCAGTGATCACTTGTTAAAGCACAATAAGGGGGCTAAAAATTAAGTGAAACAGTAGGAAAAAAAAGTTTAACATTTTTAAAAAAAAGTCAATTAACTACCCTTCCGTATTTTATAAAGAAAAATACCAGAACTATTAAAACATACAAGTATTTATCCTCTAAAATGAACACTATAACATAAAATAAATAAAAATGCCCAGATAGTGATTTTTTTGTCTGCTTTGCTTCCTAAAAAGGTTGAAAATTGTCTTCAGAAAAAATAAAAAAATAAAACAAGCTTTCATATGTGTATGTGAAAGGAAAAATTAAAAAAATATAGCTACTAGAAGGCAGTAAAAGAATGAAAACACAAAAATGGAGAGTGACTGGTGGGAAGGGGCTAATGGAGGATCTTGAGATTAGGCCATCAATATCCTGAACCCTGAAACCCCATTTAACTCCACATTTATACAGAAAAGGAATTTACATTGGACTCTATTATATCTGTCATTGAAGTATGGCAACCATAAAAGATTACCGGTATACATAACAGCCAATTCTCACTAAGGATAAAATGAATGTATTTAATCTTATCAAGAATATTGGCTTCACAGTGCAATACCCTTAACTTAGGATAGTCAGGAAAGCTAGCTATTACCGGAAAGTAGCTGTTACACAGTAAATTTGCTCCATTATTTTCTTTAATTAGCCTCAAGGAAGCAGTGACAGGATGGGGAAATAACTTAAGTCAGCGCCTCATTTACACCCAGGAGATATGCCAAAGGCAGTGTAATGCTCTGTCACTTGCTGTACCTTTTGTGCTTATTATCATGTGTTTAGAAACTAAGCTACCATCTTTTTAGGATGACATTGTTCAATAAGTTGTTTAACTTAAAGGGATTATGCCATGATTGATGTAAAAAATGAAAATCAGACATCATACAGTACATGACAAAACATTTCTAACAAAGCTAGAACCAGCCTTGGACTTCACAAAGAATCAGAGATCTCCCATTCATTGCTTTAAATGTTCTGCTAGATATATTTTAGGCTTGCAGCTTAGTGGGCATTTCCTTTCTCAGGGGATGTGTCATTTCTGCTGTAGCACTTTCCTTGAAACTGCCACAGCTTCTAGCAGAAGATATGACTGTTAAAGACTTAAACTGAGCGTGTGCGACCACATAAGTGAGGTGGACAAGAAATAAGAAAATGAACAAACTGCAGGTGGTGCAATACAGATGCATTTTGTTGAAGAGCTCAGTGGTTTAATTACATGCAATTACAAAAGTGTTCCGATCCAGGTGCTGGTTTGAAAAATGTAGAATATTTCTAACACTTAACACTTTCTAACAATAGATATGGATGGTGGAATGTGGATGGAATTGAGCATGTATGAGCACCTAGGTAGGTAGACGTGGACCTTACTATTCAGATTAAACAGGGGGTGCCATTATAATAAAGTAAAGAAAATAACTAGAGCATTTCTGTAACAGAAAGAAACTCACAAACATTTTGATACTGTACATAAAAAATAGACCTCGTTGATGGGGTGTATTTGTAAAAATAGGTAATTAACGTTTACATTTTAACATGTTTTTCAGGGAAACCTTCAGAGCAGTTATCAATATTTAACCTCCCAGACATCGGCCTCATTTCTTGGTAAGTCTTTCATCTACTCTACATTGGAGTTATTTCCCCCTCTGTAGCATGTTCTTTGCATCCTCACTTACTGTATCTACCTCTTAGTATATTTAATTTGGTAAACTTATTTCAATGTATTGCAGTGTGTTAAGTTCAGCATCCCAACTGTAATGGATGTATTCATGTGTGGAGAAAATTATATTTTTGTAAAATTGTAAACCATGTAGACAAGTAAAATAGATTTGATGGGTTAATAAAGAGATAGTCAGTGACAGAGCCAGTTGCAGTGGATTTAAAGGGACACTATTCATACTTTTTTTTTTAAATCACATCAGGCCTCATGCACACGACCGTTGTTTGTTTCCGCGTCCATTCTGTTTTTTTTCACGGGTAGGATGCTTCCCCATTCATTTCAATGGGTCCGTCAAAAAATGCGGATGGTCAACCGTTTTTGTTTCACATCCATGGTCCGTGTTTACATTCCGTCAAAAAAATAGAGCATGTCCTATTTTTTTCATGTTTGCGGACAAGGAGAGGCATTATTACAATGGATCTGCCGTAAAAACGGATCCACAAAAAAAAAAAAAACGGTCTGTCATCCGTTTTTTTGGCGGACGCAAAATTTCCTGACAGAACGTAAGCGGAAACAAACAGCGGTCATGTGCATGTGGCCTAATACTACTTATACTACTACTTATATGTGATTATTATTTAAGTTTTTTTTTTTTTTTTATAAAAATTGGGTTCTGGATATACTTCTTAAAGTTACAAAGAAAAATGGGGTCAGTCAGAACGTCCCAATGCAGAGGTGCAGATCGCCATGGCTAGAAACACAAAGAAAAAAAAAAACACAATGCAACAGCACTCTGCAAACCAAATAAAGTACAATAATGCCATAGTTATAGAAAATATTCTGGTGCTATGCTATTCTTATTTTGTAAATTTGAGATTCTTTGCAAATACATTTACAGGCAGCGTTTTGGTGTCAACCTCCAGAGCGGAATGGTGACTGAACGGAGCCAAACTGATGCATTCTGAGTGGATCCTTATCTATTCAGAATGCATTAGGGCAAAACGGATTTGTTTTCTACCGCTTGTGAGAACCCTGATCGGATCTCACAAACGGAAAGCCAAAACGCTGTTGTGAAAGTAGTCTTAGAGGTTGATTTGGAAGATGTTTTTGGCTGCCTTTCAGCATGTTTCACTATGGGTTAGTATAGGTTTTCGTGATGATATCTGGTGCTATTCAAAACTGTTTGGTCATGTATACACAGTATATACAGTATGCATAGTCCACTTAGTGTGCAATCACATTTATGGGGTCTAGTACATATTCTTATTCAGGTCTGTCAGTATACATTGATTTTTGAATTATGTTCAGGTTTTCATTACCCTCAAATATGGTTTGAGTTACTCTGTACTGTCCTTTGTATACTCATATATCATCCTGATTGACGTTAATCATGTCTGTTTAATCATTCACCTACTAATCGTTTTCTTGTCTTGTATAGTTTATGATGACTGCATATACAGTAGCTTGTACATTCACAAAGAGTTCAGTTTTTGTATAATAGGATTTTGGGGTTACTGCAGGGTTTTTTCTTGTTTTGATGATCAGTGTCATTGTAAAGTGCTAGAAGTTTTATTCATTTTGTTGTCTCTGTCTGATTTTTATCTAGATTTATCGAGAGAACAATAGAGCAGTTATTCTGTCAGTCATCTAGAGCTGAATTTATACAAGCCGATAATCATCCAGATTATTGGAAACAACCAGTCCTGCAGTCGTTCCTGACAATCTGCCTGTGTAAATGTGCCGCTGATCCCCCTTTGAACGAGCGAAACACTCATTCATTGGGTGATCCTGTCGTTTATGCAGGTACCACTGATCATGGCTTCTGGGCAGTAGATCATGTGGTCTTAACAGCTATCTGCTGCTCAGAAGCCATGATTCTGTATGGGGATGAGGGATCACTATAGCAATCCCTCATCCTCATACAGTGAAGGAGATCGCTGCATGTAAATATAGCGCTCTTCTTCACTGAATGAGCAGCAGATTGTCGGAAAGGAACTCTTCCTTCCCAACAATTGGCTGCGTCTGTTCTGGCATTTTTCCAAAGATGTGATTTTCATATGACTTTGCTTACGTCCCGAGTCTTAGTGATATAAAAGATATATATGCCAAATTTCAAGAAGATTGGTTCATATTTAGGGGTTGCACACATGATCACTTTTATCCATTAGTACATTATAGTTATTACTAATTACTAGTCACAGACTGGGGGGATCAGAGACTGCCGAAAGTGCTGCAAACCGCAGGTCTGAATTGACCTGCAGTTTGCAGTGATCGCTGATACGGGGGGGCACAGGACCCCCCTAGGCATTGTAACAAGGTACCTGAATGATTTCACCAGGTACCTTGTTCCAATCACCGCCGGCTGAGCAGCAGTACGTCATGTGTCCCAAACAGGTTAAATCACATTTTCTTGTAAAAAATATTTTTCAAAAATTTTTCAACGTCACCTTATATATTTAAACAAAGCTGTATAATTTTACAGTTTTCACACTCTCCCCTAGGTCTAATTAAAGGTCATGCTTTACTTTTCTGTACAGGTTTAAGTAGCTATTATGTTTATTATTGATGAGCGGCATAGGCAATATTCGAATTCGAGATATTTCACAAATTTTTGGCCGCATATTCACCATAAATAGAGAATTTGTGTTCTCCAGTCATTAATTACTTGATTGCAAAAATTGGCAATATATTCGCTATAACAATTAGCTATTAGAATATTCGCGATCAACACTAAGGGGTAGGCAACTTTCATATTGGTTGCTAGGGATGCTGTTAAGTGCCGATATTTGTGATAAATTCGCAATAAATTTGCGATTAGAATATTCGCGATCAACACTATTTGTGAATACGAATATATAGCACTATATTCAAAATATTCGCGAATTCTCGAAGTAGCGATATTCACAATTAAAATTCACAATACGAATATTCGCGCTCAACACTAATAACTATCACCACAGGCACAATTGCAATTACACTTAACTTTTTAACCTCTTTATAGATAACACAGGATCCACCATTCACAATAGGTGATAACACAGCTTATCTGCTCCCCCTGACCACTGCACAGTTCACAAAACATGCCTAGAACACTCTCCCAATAATAAAGTCACTTTACATGGGACAGAGCAGCAGATTGTCGGGAAGGAAGCATTCTTTCCTGACAAACTACTGCTCGCTGTCCGGTGCATTTACACGCAGTGATCTCCTCCCGTGTGTGCGGAGGAGCGACCACTAATATTATTGCTCTTCCCTATACTGACTCATTTGCTGGCAGCACAAACGATCAAATTACCTGATGAACGAGCATTTTGCTTGTTCATCGAGTAATCGGCAGTACATTTACATCGGCAGATAATCGCTAATGAGCATTCCTATGCCCACTGGTTAGCAAATATCTTTAGGATTGTCGGCCCGTGTAAAGGGCCCTTAACTCAGTAGGGTCAGATCCTGTCCATTGTGTTTATGGCCAATGTAGCTGCTCTCAAAAGACAGGACTAGTGGACAGTAGGAAAATTGAAGGATTATATACATTTTTTGATGACACAATCCCTTTTAAATATAAAAATAATACCCCTTTCTGATGGAAGTGTCCCTTAAAATGTGATAGTTCTCATCATTTCATCCTTCATCATTCATTACTAGTGTTGAGCGAATCAAAGCCAAATTAATTGACTTCGATCTGAATTTCAGGAAAAAATCGGTTTGCCACAAAAACGAATTTCCTTGCACTTCGTGGTAACAAATCTATTTTTCCCAAAAGAGCGGCAAAAACCCCCCCAAACCTACTCACCTCATCCATTTGCTCACGGAGAGGCCGCCGCAGCCATCTTAATTGAAGATACTGCATGAAATCTTGGGATGACATGTGCAGTCACTACTACAGAGCTCTGGCTGTGACATAAGTGATGACGACACCGCGCCTGGCCAGCGGGATGACATGATGTCATTACATCACTGTGTAAATCAGCGAGCAAATGGATAAGGTATGTTCAATGAAGGGAGGCAGCACTATTGCCGTTCCCCGCCATTCCACCAGCTACATATATAGAAAAGTGCTTTGTGACAAAGCACATTTTCATCCTGAAACCGCACCACATCTGTCCATGGTTATGTCTAGTATTACAGGTCAGCACAGTTTAAATGCATAGGGTTGAGCTGCAGTACCACACACAACAGTAGAACTGTTCAATAAAATGGTCGCGCTGCTGTTTCTCATATAAAGGTCTGGATTCCTCTGAAATTCTCAATCTCAGTTGAAAACATGGAGAGTTGATCTCACTTTAGACCACGGTTCCTGATGTCCCTTTTCCTATATTTAATAGAAAATGGATGGACCTCCGTAGTGAAGTACTTTCAACTCCGTATAGATTTAAAAATATTTATTGTACTCACAAGCAAATATCTTGCATTACAGCATATCAAGGTAGAAACTGCCCGACCCAGGTTTCGCTTCTTCAGCAGCGCGACAATTTTATTGAACACTGACTGCAAGGTGTGAACTGAACCCACAGCACACCAGGAAACCGCGAAGCTGACAGCAGAGAGGCACAGTATTTTGGAACTTTTTAGTTTTACAACAGTAGAACTGCTGTTTCAGAAAGAAAGCTCCCAGGTATTTTTATTCCTGGACAACTCCTTTGAGGAGATCTTTTCTTTAAAGTGTTTCTTTCATCACGTTTTGACATTATAAGCTGTCTGACATTAGCTATGTGCTAACGTCAGAGCAGCTTGATAATATCTTTTTTATAAAAATCCGATTTATATTCAGGCTAAAAAACGTACTTTTATAATATGTAAATTAGCCTCTAGGAGCAGGGGGGGGCGTTGCCCTGCTCCTAGAAGCTCCGTGCGGCAACCTGCTGGCACGCCCCTTCTTACTTTGAGTGACAGTGCCGGGCAGCGATCCTCCGGCACTGTCTCCTTGTGAAATCCCGCGCCTGCACGGCCGCTCTGTATTCGGCGCGGGTGCAGTGAGCAGAGGACGCTGGTGCCTGCTCTTTGGGCTCCATCCCAAATTGAATAATAGCTGTAGATGGAGGGCACTCAATAGCTGGCAATAAACGAATATGATTTGGCGCCAGTTGCGTTAATTATTTGCGCCAAATTATATCCGTTTACTGCCAGCTATTGAGTGCCCTCCATCTACAGCTATCATTCAACTAGATTGTGATATAGTCTTCCAGTACAGGGTGTTAGGTAGTGTTAGGTAGGTTCTGCTGTCCAAACATACATGCTACATACATAGTGCTGTATGTATTGTGGGGAGTTGCTCTGGTAGACAGCGGTGCGGGTGCAGTATAGAGGCAAAGAGAGTCCAGGCAGTGCAGCAAACAGTGTTTTATTTCACACTTGCACAAACAAAACTCAAAACAGTCACTTAGTGTTACTTCACACACACAGCAAAAACTTGAGGCAAAACAAAAGCCCAAGACTGAATCAAATTCACCTGTGTGGTTTAGGTGCGTGTTCACACCTGGCTGTCAGCCCAGCCGCAGGAAAGTCCAACCTCAGGCTTCCAGGCAGACTGCACGCCTCTTTGCAAGCTCTTGCTTCCAGCCCTGAGAGCTCCACGGAACACCAGCAGTTTCCAGGTTAAATCACCTCAAATCCTAGGTGTCAGTTCACACCTGGCTGAATGCTCGGCAATACAAAAAGTCCACTGACCGTCTTTAAATGGCCTGCTCTCCTGACACACAGGTCTCAGCTTTTCAGCCCAGCACAGGGCCCAGATCCCAAACACAGAGAGAGCCTTGCATAAACCCAGCTGTTTTTTAAAGGCAGCTCAGTATTAACCCAAAAACCCGGACCGGCACCTAAAATCCGGTCCAGTATTTACCCTCACCTGGCTGCAATCAACCCAGCAGCACAGGCTGAGAGGAAAATACCTGCTTTTTACCACCAAACCTCTCACTGTGTCACAGTATGTATGTATGTATGCTACTTACATACATACATAGTGCTGTGATGTCACAAGTTCACAACAATACTTAGTGCATCAATCACTAATATGTAGTCAGACCTGCTAAAATGTGAAGTTGCACGTATCGCGCAAAAATATGCACATCATTTATTGCCTATTTGCGCAATCGCGAATATATCGGAGCACTCTGTCTGCAAATAAAGCTATTGTAATGTTCTGCCTTGTCAACCATTTTCTCCAGTCTCAGGAAACTTCTAGCAGCTTGAAAAATTTAGCAATAGTGACCCCCGCCTGTATTGCGCGGGCATTATGAGCATATTACATTGCCGATTTTAGCAGTCAAGAAAATAACCGTGAATTTGCGAATATATGACGAATATTCTACAAAATATTCATGAAATATCGCAAATTTGAATATTGCCCCTGCAGCTCATCACTGCACCTTGGTTTTGCCTCAAAATCACTGATGGAAATCAGTGACCGAACACTGACATGTGAATGAGGCATAAGACACACATTTATTGTGCAGATTATTGAAAAAAAGAAACTGTAATCAACCTGCTTGCAGTTTATTGACCCACCGCTAGCATGCTCAGCAATATGCACAAGAGAATATTTTAGTTAATGGAATAAATCTGTCACCAGTACTGACCATTTTAACTAAGAGCATCTATAAGAGTACAGCCATTTCTTTCTGCATGCAGTTTTGGAAGCAAAAATCAGAAATGGATTGCAAGATGCAAGAAAGTATCAAGGACATATATGATGTCTCCTTTTTTCTGAATTCACTGCTGGTTTTTACCCTTCAAAACTGCATGCAGAAAGATGTGGTTTAAGAAACCTAAGGGGGTCCTACTGCACCTTTTAATGGTCATCTTCTAACATATTTAGACTACTAGTGGGGGCTCTGTACAATATGAAAAACTGCAGTTATGTGCAAAGCAGTTGAGGAGAACAGTAGATGCTGCAGTACCCCCTTAGGCTCCTAGGCATATATCATCTATCACAGATGTATACTACTATATGGCATATGATGTCATAAGTTTGCCACATGTGTAAAGGCCCTGGCATATGCTATATACCAAATGTAAAGCGAAAATTAGATGTGAGCAGAGCCTTAAATCTTTCTCCAGAAGCATCTTAGGCTGGGTTCATATCACATTTTGCCCTACAGTTATCAGAATCCAGCAAAAAATGTGAGCATTAACGTGCATATATATATATATATATATATATATATATATATATATATATATAATATATATATATATATATATATATATAAATATATATATATATATATATATATATATTATTTTTTTTTACAATGGCACTAGATACCGTATTTTTCACTCCATAAGATGCACCCAGGAAATAGACCCAGAAACTAGGAATAAAAATATTTTTCATCAGACCTCAGATCAGACCCCATTCAGGCCGCAAGATTCTATCAGCCCTCAGATCAGAGCTCCATGCTCCATCGGACCTCAGATCAGACTCCCATCAGACCTCCGAGCTTCTTCAGACCCTCAAGTTCAATCACACATCTGTATCACAACCCCATCAAACCCAATTCCTCCTTAGACCTTAGATTGGACCACCATCAGACCCCCAATCCTCAGATCAGACCCCTAAGCTGTATGAGACCTCTGTACCAGACCCTCAAGCTGCATCAGACATCTGTATCAAAATCCTTCACAGAACTGAGACCAAGGTACTATTCAGATAGGTTGAAAAAAAGGCGGCAGCACTCCAAGTTATGATGAAGTAAAAGTGGACGGCTTTAATGACCCATCAATATAGCAACGCTTCAGCTCTCTCAATGGAGCCTTTGTCTAGCTGATATAATATATATACATTGCAATAAAAACAGTATGTATATATATATATATATATATATATATATATATATACACAGTATATTGTATATTATATATATTAAACCTGAATTCCAAAAAGTTATGTGTAAATAAAAGTAGAATGCAATGATTTTCTAATCTCATAGACCCATATTTTATTCACAATAGATCATAGAACACATCATATGTTGAAAATGAGACATTTTACCATTTCATTAAAAAAATGTACTTATTTAGAACCTGGAAGCAATAATTTCAATAACATTTTTTATTATTCGATTTGTGGACAGTCCAAGTGTTCTTTGTAACACAGCCCAGCTAATTACTTGGCTATTAAAGTGTGCAAGATATGCACCAGAGAGAGGAAGAGAGCCATCTGAGGAGAACAGTCTAGGGAGGCTTACTCCTGATGTAACATACATCAATGTAATATTGTCCTAGTAGTGGGTAGCAAGTCACTTGCATATTATCTACATTATCTTTTTTGAATAAAGAGGGTTAAAATGTACTTATTCTTTAGCTTCGTATTTGCATATTTTACAAAGCAAGTGAGCTTCTTATCTTTTTTTTTTAATCCATTTTTTGGTATGATCAAAGTCATTAAATGAATACTGAATTAGTAATTCTGATTGTTTTGTTAATGACTTGTATTAGAGATTTGGTTTAATGATAGCGACAGCAGCAGGCAAGTTCATTTTTCTAATCACGCTGGCTCAGTCATTAGTCAACCTCTCTCACTTGACCTACATATTATATGAAGGATTTTAAACAGTAAGTCAATATGCTGAATAGAACACTTTTCAGTGTTAGCGGTGTTATACTTGTTTCAATGCACATTTTACTGTGAAACACAAAATCCTACCTGTAAAAATTGCTTAGTATGGAAACTGACCAGTGATGAATACAGCCATAAGGCAAATTTTGATACTCAAATAAGTAGAATAAATCATTGTTAAAATAATAAAAATGACAGAATAATATAACAATAAAATACATTTAGAGAAAAAAAAGAAGCAATGTTCACACTTGTGTCTTATGTTTTCTGTCAGGATTTCCACTATTGTCACAATAAGTATGACATGGTATGCAAATCTCTTTTTACTGTCAAAATGCAGGAATCATGATGTCAGTTGGGTCTATTAGAAATTATCAAAAAACCAGTCTGTCATTCTTGTCATGGATCAGTTAAAACATGAGACTTGATGTTAGTCTGACCAGATCCTAATAAAGCCACATTTAGGGTACGTTCACACGATGACGATGACATTTGTTGCTCGACAATAAGTCGTACTATTGTCGTGCGACAATTTTAATAATGGGAGTCTATGGTGTCGCATTGCGACATGCTGTGACTGCGACGCGACAGTTGCAAAAAATCCATTCAAGATGTTGCAATGCGACACCATAGAATCCTATTATAAAAATTGCCACGCGACATTGGTTGCAGTGAAGTTGTGCCCTATTTGTCGCGCGACTTAAAGTTGCGCGACAAATGTTGTTGTGTGAACGTACCCTTAAAGCAGCACATTATAGGGTGTTATTTTTTTTGTCTATGTAATAGAATAATTGGTAAGAGGCTCTTGTGTATATCTTGGATATACCTATTCTAATTGATAATGATAACCAATATATATGAACTGTCTGTTATCTTGGCTCCTTCTTCCCATCTGATGTTGCTCTTCATTTGGAGTCACAAATATATCCTTGTAGCCTATGTTTCAGATTATTGCCTCTGGCTTTTTAGAAGTAGAAGGACATAACCTTATTGCATTGCACTTACTCTGCTCTAAATCCTATCAAACAGAAAAAACAATGACTTCTGTTCTTTACTTATAAATTGTATCCTTAATAAAGCAGACTCTCCAGTGTATTTGATAAGATGCACTTTCACATTCCTCCTGCCTACTGCTTATAAGAGATGACAGGAAGAAATCTATCAATTAGAAGCAGGAGGCAGGGGGAAATCAGCCTGATAAGGAATAATGTAAGAGAGTTTTAAACACAGAGATTGATCTCCTGTCCAGACAAGGAGACAAGCTCTGAATTGGTGGTCACCATAGGATGACATAAAACAGCTATTCATAAGGTAGTTCAAAATGCATGGATGCATTACACTGGGATTGGCCAAAAACCAATGCTGGAATCTTACTGGAGATTTGGCTTGACATATTGCAAGTCGTGTGGAGTGAGATGACCATATTTGGAAAAAAAATGATATTGTGGTCCTATTTAAGCATATGTGTATGCCATTTTTGTAAATGTACGGCCACCCAGTGGTTGTGATGTGACTTACAGTCTGTTAAGGGTTTGCAAGCATGTTACTGTATTGTAATAAATGTGCATTGTGAAAAATTGGGAACCTAAGTTTAACCACATCAGCCCCCCTAGCTTAAACACCCTTAATGACCAGGCCACTTTTTACAATTCCGCACTACACTACTTTCACCGTTTATTGCTCGGTCATACAACTTACCACCCAAATGAATTTTACCTCCTTTTCTTCTCACTAATAGAGCTTTCATTTGGTGGTATTTCATTGCTGCTGACATTTTTACTTTTTTTGCTATTAATCAAAAATTACCGAAATTTTTGCAAAAAAATGACATTTTTCACTTTCTGTTGTAAAATTTTTCAAAAAAAACTACATTTCTATATAAATTTTTCTCTAAATTTATTGTTCTACATGTCTTTGATAAAAAAATCCAATAAGTGTATATTTATTGGTTTGGGTAAAAGTTATAGCGTTTACAAACTATGGTGCAAAAAGTGAATTTCGGCATTTTGAAGCAGCTCTGACTTTCTGAGCGCCTGTCATGTTTCTTCAGGAGCTAGAATGTCAGGAAAGTATAAATACCCCCAAATCACACCATTTTAGAAAGAAGACACCCCAAAGTATTCGCGGAGGGGCTTGGTGAGTTCATGTATCATTTCATTTTTTTCACAAGTTAGCGGAAAATGACACTTTCTGAGAAAAAAAAAAAAAAAAGTTTCAATTTCTGATAACTTCTGGCAAAAAAAAAAAAATCTCAGACGGACTCACTATGCCCCTCAGTGAATACCTTGGGGTGTCTACTTTCCGAAATGGGGTCATTTGTGGGGTGTGTTTACTGTTCTGGCATTTTGGGCGGGGCTAAATTGTGAGCCGCCATGTAAAACCTAAAGGTACTCGTTGGAATTTGGGCCCTTTGCGCACCCAGGCTGCAAAAGTGTCACTCATGTGGTATCGCCGTACTCAGGAGAAGTAGGGCAATGTGTTTTGGGGTGTATTTTTACATACACCCATGCTGGATGAGAGAAATATCGCTGTAAATTGTCAACTTTGTATAAAAATTTTAAAAGTTGTCGTTTACAGAGATATTTTTCACACAAAGTATGGGTATATGTAAAAATACACCCTAAAACACATTGCCCTACTTCTCCTAAGTACGGCGATACCACATGTGTGCCACTTTTTGCAGCTTGGATGCGCAAAGGCCCTAAAACCAATGAGTACCTTTAGATTTCACAGGGCATTTTTACGCATTTGGATTCCAGACTTCTTCTCACGCTTTAGGGGCCCCTAAAATGCCAGGACAGTATAAATACCCCACATGTGACCCCATTTTGGAAAGAAGACACCCCAAGGTATTCTGTGAGGGGTATGGTGAGTTCATGTAAAATTTTATTTTTGTCACAAGTTAGTGGAATATGAGACTTTGTAAAAACAAAATTAAAAAAACAAAAAAACAATTTCCGCTGACTTGTGCCAAAAATAAAAATTCTGTGGACTCACCATGCCCCTCACAGAATACCTAGAGGTGTCTTCTTTCCAAAATGGGGTCACATGTGGGGTATTTATACTCACCTGGCATTTTAGGGGCCCCTAAAGTGTGAGAATCCAAATGCAAAAAAATGGCCTGTGAAATCCTAAAGGTACTCATTGGTTTAGGGCCCTTTGCGATCTTGGCTGCAAAAATGTCACACATGTGGTATCGCCGTACTCAGGAGAAGTAGGGCAATCTGTTTTGGGGTGTATTTTTATATATACCCATACTGTGTGTGAGAAATATCGCTGTAAACGACAACTTTTTAAATTTTTTTATTCAAAGTTGTCAATTTACAGAGATATTTCTCTCACCCAGTATGGGTATATGTAAAAATACACCCCAAAACACATCGCCCTACTTCTCCTGAGTACGGCGATACCACATGTGTGACACTTTTTTGCAGCCAAGATGCGCAAAGGGGCCCTAAAACCAATGAGTACCTTTTAGGAGGGCATTTTTACGCATTTTTCTTCTCACGCTTTAGGGCCCCTAAAATGCCAGGGCAGTATAAATACCCCACATGTGACCCCCACAGGGGTATGGCGAGTTTACAGAAAAAAAAAATTTGGCACAAGTTAGTGGAAATGGTATTTTTATTTATTTATTTTTTTTTTTACAGTCTCATATTCCACTAACTTGTGACAAAAAATAAAATTTTGCATGAACTCACCATACCCCTTACGGAATACCTTGGGGTGTCTTCTTTCTAAAATGGGGTCACTTGTGAGGTTTTTGTACTGCCCTGGCATTTTAGGGGTCTCCGCAATCATTACACGTATGGCCAGAATTAGGAGTTTTTGCGATTCTCCTTATATTGACCATACGGGTAATGAGAATTTTTTTTTCCGTTCAGCCTCTGCGCTGAAAGAAAAAAATGAACGTCACAGATTTTTCCATTCACATTGATCAATGTGGATGAAAAATCTCTAAAAATGTGCAAAAAAAAGAGGGAAAAGCTATAAAGCTGCGATCGCTAAGGGACCCTAAGGCCTCATTCAGCGTCCGCAATTCTGTTCCGCAAAATTTTGCGGAACAGAATTGTGGATACATTCAATTCTATGGGGACAGACTTTGTCCCGCTCGGATCCATAATTGCGGATCCGTAATTGGAGATCCGCAAAAGTATAGAACATGTCCTATTCTTGTCCGCACTGCGGATAAGAAAAGGCATTTTCTATATAGTTCTGGCAATGTGCGGATCCGCAAAATGCGGAAAGCACATTGCTGGTGTCCGTAGTTTATGGATCCGCGGATTTGCGGATCCGTGGATCCGCAAAACACATGCGGACATCTGAATGAGCCTTACAGGGGTGATCAGTGACAGGGGGTGACAGGGGGTGATCAGGGGGTGACATGGGAGATCAGGGGTTAATCAGTGACAGTGGGGGTGGTGGGTGGGTGGGGGCGGTGGGGGGTTGTGTGGTGATTGGTGCACTTTGATATTTTTCTCTGGTGGTCCCAAGCAAAGGGACCACCAGAGAAGCGGGTAGCAAGCAGATCAGACGCTGTTCACAGAACAACGTCTGATCTGCGATTTTTTCTGCCATATACAGCCTGCCAGCGCACGATCGGCGCTGGCAGGCTGTAGTATAACTACATGCGAGCGCGCCGATGGCGCGCATTGCGCATGTGCGGGCGCGTGCTCGCGTCATCTCGCGTCTCGCGAGATGACGCGCCGATGGGTCGGATCAGAAGAGCCCGGCCGCCGCGAGAACGCGATCCTGCGTGCGGCGGTCTGGGAGTGGTTAAAGGAAGGTGAGTACGGGGCATATGTATCATCTGTTTGTTGTTGGTTCTACAAGTCAGACTTGTGAAAGGGGTTGACTTGATAAAAAAATCCTCTCTAATTATAATATTCAGCTTCTCTTTGGATTTTTTTAGATAGACTTTAAATAGACTGTATATATTACATCTACATCGGTAGTTAATAAAAAAGAAAGAAACAAAGCAAAGGCAAACATTAATACGACGCTGAGGTGCCATTGTTTACCTGACTATGAACACATGCTTTTTATCATTGGAAACCTGGAATAGGTAGTTAAAAGTGTGTGTGTGTCTGTGTGTGTGTGTGTGTGTGTGTCTGTGTGTCTGTGTACTGGGTTTAAATTGTTAAGATTAAAGGAGAATTCCAGGATTTTGTTTTTGATGGCTTATCCTCTGACACACCTTGCACCCCTGCCAATCAGCTGTTACAGTGTAGGTGCCAGAAATACTGTACATAGCTCTGCCCATTGAGTAGTGGATGGAGCTGGCTACTGCAGAAGAGATTCTATTGATTTCCTCCTACCCACACACCAAATTCTGGTGCCAGAGCTACATTGAAACAACTGATCAGTGGGGTTGCAGGGTATTAGACATCACCAATTAGATATTGATATCCTGAGGATAAACCATTAATAACAGAATCCTGAAATGCCCCTTTAAAGGGTAACTAATATTTAGAGCTTCTAATAAATTATTTCTGCTTTTGCTGGGGACAGTGTGAGAATCTATTCCAGCCTCTCCCAGTGCTCTGATCTGCTTATATTGACTTCTAGCTGCCCTAGTGTGATACTCCAGCATATAACAGTGGTCAAACAAGCCTGGGGCTATGTTCAAACACAGATAATCTGCTAGTACTATACTGGTCTAGACTTCCTTTCCTACACTTCTAGGCCAATCACCAGTGAGCCCTATCCTAACATAGCCCGTATCCTCAACATACTTGGTGTGTAAAAGACAATTTATGCTCATAGCACACATATCTAGGACTCAGAATACACATTATCATGACAGCATAAGGTGGGGGGATAATTTCAGGTCACAGGAGACAGTTTATGGGGGAGAGTTAACGAGGGGATCCAGAACACAGAGACACATTGATTATAGGACAGATGGGGCAGGGTCTATGTAAGCTGATCCAGAGTCAGCTAAAACCAACAAATTCTATTTTGACCTCAGTAAGAAATGTACTTACTAAGTACTAGAGGGAAGACGTGGCTGTCTATACACAGAAAAGTCTGAGACGCTGAGCATTCTGCAGTGTTCAAGTACTGATCCCTGGTTGGGGAAGGGGCTTCAGCAAAATTGTTGGAAGGGAGACCCCTATTGGTAGAAGTGTTTTTAAGGTAAATAACATGAAAATGTTAAATCAAACTGATTTACAGATTTGTTCAGGTTCACCTAAAGTGACCTTTGAGAAGAACTTGTTTGAAAAGTTAGTGCCCATTAGGGTTAAGCTATAAAGTTGTTTACACATACGAATATACAGCATTAAAACTAAAAATTCAAGTGGAAAAAAAGATAAAGTTTTCCTACAATTGTTGTTATTCAGAAAGCCATTGTGTTACATTAACCTATCAATAAATTAGTCATCAATTACTACAATAACCCTCCCATTTACAAGTAAACCCTGAATACAAAGTCAAACATAATGTCTTACTGTTTTTCCTTACATACCACACGTATCAAGGACATGAAAATTGGAAATGGCTTAGCGGTTCTCAATTCAACCAAGCAATTCCTTGCAATTATATGCCACTATGGTGATTTGTACTGCTACCTTCAGGATGTGAAATCAAAGCTAACAGCTTGAAACACTGCAGCTGATCAGTCATTCATCTGCTGAAAGAAAGCTCTGTTGACATTCCATTTGTACTTTTGCAAACTTGGTAGAAACGCGTCTAAAATGTAAGATCTAAAAAGATTTTGCAAATGCGATTTTATTTGCCTCTGTTCCTTCTAATTTATGAGTTCCAATATCTTAATCTGAATAGTAATTGCATATTTATGATGCAGAGTTTCAACATAATAGATGGTAGGTTAACTTTTTGTGATCTTGCAGGGAAAGGAATTTTAGACTGCATATATTTATGTTACACAATGTGTGAAGATGTAGACAGATTTCAAATTATATCTATTATCTGTTTTATATCTGTATTTCATATATTATCTATATCTATCTATCTATTATATATCTATCTATCTATCTATCATCTATCCACTTTGCATTTCTAGTTAGCTAGGTAGCTATACATTTTTGCTGAGTTTGTTTTTTGGTTAATCTAGGTCATCTTTATGGATTATTTTTCAGAGCAGGTCCAGAAAAATTTATTTTTATTTATATTCACTGTCATTTATCCAGTTTCAACATGTATGTCATTACCCTTTACCATCTACTTCGTTGCCAGACTCCCATCATCTCCATCCATGACTATCATCTTTGGGTTTTATCATCTATTGGTAAATTATTGCAGTGTATTTAATTGACAGTATTCATATATAAATCTTGCAGTTGAGCTCTACTCTATGTCCTTGGAGTATGTTAGTAACATTAGCCACAGTTAGTACTTTGATAAAGGAAAGTGCTATGGAGAAAACAGTTACAAGAATAGGTGCACTACTGTGGTGGATGTAAACAGTAACATCTGACTAAACCCTCACACTTATGTAAAAAAATGAGATTTTAGCCAGTATATCCGTATATTAAGGACATACCTGAGCCCGCGCACCATGCCAAGGTTTCTCAAGTGGCACGGGACCTAACGCTAAACCTACCTGTACCCAGACCGGTGCAAAGATTTTTGCCAACATAAGCGAAGTTACATTTTGGCGAACCCAAACCCCATCCCCCCACCATAACTCCCCCCAACACCAGCATCCCACCCGGATCCCACTCCAATCACCTGAATGCCTGCCTCGCAAAACTCTGCAGTCCACCTACCGCACCCACCTCCTGTACATATATGTTTCTTTGACTTATTTTTCTTTTATGTAAAAAACAAACTATACGTCACATTTCTCCCCCTCAATGTCACATTTCTGGCGGCCAGCAGCGCAAATGATTTATTAAGAAAAAAAAGTTTCATTTTTCCACCCCCCCCCCCCCCACCTTGGCCGGGCCTGCCTGTACCGTATGGGTAGTACCAGGTGCCAGTGGGCAAATTACAGCAGCGTAAGGTCCGACTCACAGCAAACAGCTTCAAATTCCCTCTAGTGTGACTAACCACACATACAATGGGAGGAGGGAGGAGGCTTAGAGTCCCACCCATGGCTGGCTGATATGTTGCAGGCCTCACAGGTGCACCTAAATGCTGCCTATGGATGGTAAATTGGAGTTTATAGACCTCCAGATATAAATATGCAATTTAAAGGACAATTATATATTCTCTCAAAAGGCACTTGTGGTCTGCTGCGAGCATCCTCCACTGTGTGCATTTTTTGCTTGGGATTGCCCTTAGCAACAGACCACAAGCACAGTATCTACTCCCCTGAGCAAAAATGCACAACTGCATTTGGGGTTGAACATTTCCTGCCTTTTGAGACAACGTATATTTGCCATTTAACTTGTTAACAGCTGGCATTGCCATATGCACTATAATCATGCAGTGAGGTGGAAGGGAGGCGTGTTGGGGTCCCAGCAGTGGCACCCACCAGTGTGCAGACATTTATCATCAATCCTTTGGCTTTGGTGAAAATGTTCCTCCTTGGGAAAACCTCTATAATACACAATAAATAAACTTGAGACATAAGATCCTCTCTGACTTACCAGGTTGTCTATCATACAGGTTGTTTGATGGAATTTTGTTAAAAACATGTCTATTTTTTATAGACACTTTGGGGATATGCTTGGCTTGCATGTGTTACAACAGCCCTTACCTACATTAAGTTAAGATGGTTTTCAAGCATGATACCTAAAGTATTACTTATAGTTAAATGTCTTTAGCATAGAGACTAATGGTGAAGAAATCTGAGCCTACAAATGTAGTCACTTGGTCAACTTGTAACTGCAATTGTTTCAATGACTTTATTATGGAATTGACCACTGAGATGTCCAAAAGCAACTGTGGTGAGAAAAGACATATACATGTTATCATCTGATGTTTTAAGAACTAGCTGATAGTGCCATCTCATCTCCTGCATAAATATTGCTGAAGAGACATGTCATTGTCACTTTAACCCCTTTGGGACACATGACGTACCGGTACGGCATGTTTCCCGAGTCCTTAAGGACACATGACGTACCGGTACGTCATGAGTAGTTCCGATCACTGCTGCTCAGCTGGCAGTGATCGGAACAAGGTACCTGCTGAAATCATTCAGCAGGTACCTTGTTACAATGCCCAGGGGGGTCCTGTGACCCCCATATGGCGATCAGCTGCAAACCGCAGGTCAATTCAGACCTGCGGTTTGCAGCGCTCTATGCGTTCTCTGATCCTCGCGGTCAATGACCGCGGGATCAGAGAGTTAATGCCCCAAACAGTTTTTAACCCCCTGCAGCCCCCAATCATATTGTGGCTGCGGGGGTGCAGGGGGTGGTTGCGGGCGGCGGGAGGCGGGCGGGCGGTGCGGCGGGCGGGATCGCGATTGCGATCCCCGCCCGCCTCCCTGTAATCTATCCCTGGTGTCTAGTGGTTCTATCAGAGTGTCAGCACATTGCTGACACTCTGATAGGAAACGGCTGGCATCTGTGCTGCAGATGCCAGCCGTTTAACCCTTCTCGTACCGCGGTCCGTACGGACCGCGGTATGGAAGGGTTAACAGGAGGGAGCGCTCCTCCCTCTCCCATCGGGGGCTGCTGTGCCTTTGCAGCCCCCAACAGGATGGGATCGCAGAGGGAGGGTGCTCCACTCCTCCTCATCCATCACCCCCTGCCCAGTTATGGCAGCGGGTGATGGTTGCCATGGAGACAGGACGCTTTCGGAAGGGTCCTGCTCTCCATGGTGCTGAAAGTCTGAATAGACCTGCTAAAGGTCTATTCAGACTTTCTAAAGTACAAAATACAGTACAGTGCACTATATAGTGTACTGTACTGTATTATACAGACACCAGATCCCCTGGATCTTTCAGAACCAAGTGGGTCTGGGTCAAAAAAAAATGTAAAAAGTGAAAAAAAGTAAAAATGAAAAAAACACATAACACTGAATAAAAATTAAAAAAATAAAATACACTACACATATTAGGTATCGCCGCGTCCGTAAAAACCTGCTCTATAAAAATATCACATGACTGAACTCCTCAGGTGAACGCCATAAAAAAAAAAAAAAAATGGTGTAAATAAGCCATTTTTGGCACATTACATCACTAAAAGTGTAATACAAAGCGATCAAAAAGGCTTTTGCCTCCCAAAATAGTACCAATCAAACCGCCATCTCATCCCGCAAAAACGAGCCCCTACCTAAAACAATTGGCCAAAAATAAAAAACTATGCCTCTCAGACTAAAACATGATTTTTTTGTTTCAAAAATGCTTTTAGTGTTAAATGTAAAAAAATTAAAAAGTAGACATATTTGGTATCTACACGTTCGTAAGAATCTGCTCTATAAAAATATCACATGACCTAACCCCTCAAGTAAACACTGTAAAAAAATAATAAAAACTTTGTCAAAAAGCCATTTTTTGCCACCTTACATCACAAAAAGTGTAATAGCAAGCGATCAAAAAGTCATATGACCCCCCAAATAGTGCCAATCTAACCGTCACCTCATCCCGCAAAAATGATACCCAACCTGAGACAATTTCCTAAAAACTGAAAAATATATGGCTCTCAGACTATGAAGATACTAAAACATGTTTTTTTTTTCATTCAAAAAGGATATTATTGTGTAAAACCAAAATAAATAAAAAAAGGTATACATATTAAGTATCGCCGCGTCCGTAAGGACCTGCTCTATAAAAATATAACATGACCTAACCCCTCAGATGAACGCCGTAAACATAAAAAATAAAAACGTTGTCAAACAAGCCATTTTTTGTCACCTTACATCACAAAAAGTGTAATAGTAAGCGATCAAAAAGTCATATGCACCCCAAGATGGTGCCAATCAAACCGCCATCTCATCCCGCAAAAAATGAGCCCCTACATAGGACAATCGCCCAAAAAAAATATATATGGCTCTCAAACTATGGAGACACTAAAACATGATTTTTTTTGTTTTAAAAATTATATTATTGTGTAAAACTTATATAAATAAATAAAAAGTATACATATTATGTATCGCGCGTCCGTCACAACCTGATCTATATAAATAACACATGACCTAACCCCTCAGCTGAACACAGCAAAAAAAAAAAAAAATACGGTGTCAAAAGCCATTTTTGTCACCTTACATCACCAAAAGTGTCATAGCAAGCGACCAAAATGTCATATGCACCCCAAGATAGTGCCAATCAAACCGCCATCTCATCCCGCAAAAAATGAGCCCCTACATAACACAGTCGCCCAAAAAATAACATAAAACTATGGCTTTCAGAATGTGGAGACACTAAAAAAATTATTTTCAAAAAGGCTTTATTATGTAAAACTGAAACAAAAACCCCAAAAAGTAGTCATATTTGGTATTGTCGTGTCCGTAACAACCTGCTCTATAGAAATAGCACACAATCTAACCTGTCAGTTCAACTATGTAAATAACAAAAATAAAAACAGTCCCAAAACAGCTATTTTTTTGCAAATTTTCCATTTTAATCCATTTTTGCAGTAACAAAGCAAGGGTTAACGGCCAAGCAAAACTCAATATTTATTGCCCTGATTCTCTTGTTTGCACAAACACCCCATATGTGGTCGTAAACTACTGTATGGCCAAACGGCAGGGCACAGAAGGAAGGGAACGCCATATGGTTTTTGGAAGGCAGATTTTGCTGGACTGGTTTTTGACACTATGTCCCATTTGAAGCCCCCTGATGCACCCCTACAGTAGAAACTCCAAAAAGTGACCCCATTTTGGAAACTACGGGATAAGGTGTCAGTTTTGTTGGTACTATTTTAGGGTAAACATGATTTTTGGTTGCTCTATATTACACTTTTTTGAGACAAGGTAACAAAAATAGAAATTCGAAATTTCATCTCCATTTGCCAATAACTCTTGTGGAACACCTAAAGGGTTAACAAAGTTTGTAAAACTGGTTTTGAATACCTTGAGGGCGTAGTTTCTTAGATGGAGTCACTTTTATGGAGTTTCTACTCTAGGGGTGCATCGGGGGCTTCAAATGGGACATGGTGTCAAAAATCCAGTCCAGCAAAATCTGCCTTCCAAAAACCATATGGCGCTCCTTTCCTTCTGCGCCCTGCAGTTTGGCCATACAGCAGTTTACGACCACATATAGGGTGTTTCTGAAAACTACAGAATCGGGGCAATAAAAATTGAGTTTTGTTTGGCTGTTAACCCTTGCTTTGTTACTGGAAAAAATGGATTCAAACGGAAAATTTTTCATAAAATCGAAATTCTGAAATTTTATCTCCATTTGCCATTAACTCTTGTGGAAAACCTAAAGGGTTAATGACGTTTGTAAAATCAGTTTTGAATACCTTGAGGGGTGTAGTTTCTAGAATGGGGTAATTTTTGAGTGGTTTCTATTATGTAAGCCTCACAAAGTGACTTCAGACCTGAACTGGTCCCTAAAAAGTGGGTTTTTGAAAATTTCTGAAAAATTTCAAGATTTGCTTCTAAACTTCTAAGCCTTGTAACGTCCCCAAAAATGAAATAGCATTCCCAAAATGATCGATACATGAAGTAGACATATGGGGAATGTAAATCAATAACTTTTTTTGGCAGTATTACTATGTATTATAGAAGTAGAGTAATTGAAACTTGGAAAATTGCAAATTTTTCAAAATTTTTGGTAAATTTGGTATTTTTTATAAATAAAAATGAAATTTTTCGACTTCATTTTACCACTGTCATGAAGTACAATATGTGACGAAAAAACAATCTCAGAATGGACTGGATAAGAAAAAGCGTTTTAAAGTTATCACCACATAAAGTGACAATGGTCAGATTTTGAAAAAATGGCCTGGTCCTTAAGGTGAAATAGGGCCGTGTCCTTAAGGGGTTAAAAAATCTTACTTTGATTCATTAACAAGAAGCTGATCACAAAGTTCTCCCTGATGGAACCCCAGCAATGAACTGTAATCTGAAGGGAAATCAAGCAGCAATTTCTGTAGTCTCCTGCAATGTCACCATGGTGGAAATAAAGCATTACACAGCAAAATAAGGGCAGGTTTATCAAGACCAACATTTTTCTCCCCTGAAGTGGGGGAAGATGCACTTAACTTATGATGAGGCACATGAAGTGCATTCTTACAGTCCCTGCATCTGGAATTAAATATGCGCTAACTCAAAACTGTAGATTGGTGTACATGGTGTACATTTCAGTCCAATATATGACAGGGAACTGATGGAAATTATGACAAATATTCCTGAGTCTATTTCCCTGCCCACACCATTGCCCTATCACACTCCTGTTTTAAAAAAGTGGCAATGGTGGCAGTAAAATGCCACTTGTGCAAATAGAATTTATACATATGGCATTTAAAAACTCACAAACTCGGGGTATGCAACTTTTCAACACTAGTTTTCTGATATGACAATTTTTTCCACAGTTTGTAAGGCTGAAAAATACATATGTCCAGTCAGTTTGGCCTATTGTCCTATAAAGTTGATCCAGAGGAAGGCAAAAAAAATATATAATAAATATAATAATTTTCTCAACTATGGGAAAAATAATTCCTTCCTGACTCCAAATAGAATGACTCAATGGACCAATGACCTTTCTCCAGATTTCTAGTAACTATAACCTGTAATATTATCACACTTCAAATATACATCCAGGCTCCTCTTGAACTCTTTTAGTGAACTCACCATCACCACCTCTCCTGGAAGAGTTCCATAGTCTCACTGCTCTTACCGTAAAGAAACCCCTTCTATTTTTGTGTACAAACCTTCTTTCCTCCAGATGCAGAGTATGTCCCCTCGTCACAGTCACAGTCCTGGGGATAAATAGATGATGGGTAAGATCTCTGTACTGACCCCTGATATATTTATACATAGTTATTAGATCTCCCCTCAGTCGTCTTTTTTCTAAAGTGAATAACCCTAATTTTGATAACCTTTCAGGGTACTGTAGTTGCCTCATTCCAGTTATTGCTTTAGTTGCCCTCCTCTGAACCCTCTCCAGCTTTGCTATGTCCGACTTCTTCACAGGAGCCCAGAACTGTACACAGTACTCCATGTGTGGTCTGACAAGTGATTTGTAAAGTGGCAGGACTATGTTCTCATCATGTGTATCTATACGTAGCTATAGGGGGTGCAGAGTTAGCAGTTGCTACCGGGCCCAGGAGCCTTAGGGGGCCCAAAGACCCTTATGCTGCATAAGAAGACACACAAAGCACTGAGGGAAGGGGGGCCCAAGCTAAACTCTTGTACCAGGGACCATGAGCCATTAGCTACGCCCCTGTCTATACCCCTTTTGATGCCTTTCCATATATCTTATAATTTATGTTCCAATTAAAGGTCTGTCTATATAACACAGATCTTCCAGATTGAGAGATATTTATTGTAGCCACTCGTGTCTTTGACAAACAGATGACATAGAACACAAAGCGATATTTTCAAAATGCATTTAGTGATAACTTCATACTATCCGAATGACCTGAGAAACAAACAGCTACTGTAATATGCCATATAGTAAGATTATGATAAGTAACTTTATGGTATATGGGAAAGTGTTATAACATTATTTGCAATATTTATATCAGACCATACCAGCAACAATAAGTTAAACTTGGGAAAGTAAGATATTTTTTTTACTACATAAATGTACATACATACATACTATATATGGTACTATTTTAAATAAATGGTGTATATCAGTATGAAATGCGATGGGGTATATAAAGATGAGAAAGAAAGCAGTACTCATCCATGTGAATATGTAATCAAAGCAGAAAACTTGCTAGTTCTAAATAAATTACCCTTCAACTAAGCCTCCTTAGGAAAAAAAATTGCTTTATTTTTTCTGGAACATTTCTTTTAATTGCTTTTTAAGTGCAAATGTAAGCTTTAGATATATATTGTACGTGGAAGAACAAGGTTTCTTTAGGAGTGATAGCAAATGCTCTGCATTTCCCAAGGGAAATCAGAATTACAACATAAAAAGATTGTTGAAGCATAATCTATTATAATTTATGCTGTGAAATGCTTAATGATGTAGTACTATTTTGCTTGGAAACAAAAGTTTCAGACAATACCTGTGGAATTGCTAACTAGACCAAGAAGCAGACTATCCTATATAATTATTCATATGTGCAAGCGTTTTTCTTTAAAGGCATATTAAATGTTAGTACCCTTTGGCTTAGAAGCATAATTTGCAGCTCTTGGGCCCCCTTTTCAAAGGCTATAACAGGTCCCCTCATCTATCATGGGCCATTTATAATGCTTCTTCTTATGTGTCAGAGATGCCTTTTGGGGAAGCTCAAAACCAGGACCTTATGTTACTGCTACCCCTAAAACCTCATAACTATATCCTTAGTCATGTCTCCTTAAATGTGATACATACCGATATAGGAAGGCTTAAAATACTTGCTGATGCACAATACTTTTAACATCGTGTATCTCAATAGTATGTAAATTGGCAAAGGTTGTCAATCAGAAAATATCTGCTCCCATCAGGAGATATTTTTTTCTTACAGAGTGCTAAACTTTGTTTTTCTATGAAACTTTCTGTGAAAGTGTGAAAAATATCAGTTCTTTTTATGAGCCATCTCTATTTGTTATAATACATTATATCTAAATAATAAGCTGAACACAAGTTTGGCTACCACAACCCAAACAGAAGCAGAGCAGAGCATTACTTTGATTTCCCCTCACTCCTACCATACGTGAAAAGTGAATCTTTACCATGCTGTGTTAGAGCTAATCAGCCTGGAGTATCCACACAGCCGATAACTTGCTAAAGTACATTAAGGAGCAAACATCCCAGTGGCTGTCACCCCAACAACTTCAACTGTGCAAGGTATTCAGCGACAATTGCAGGAATATCATGGCTGCACTATATTTATGGGGGGACACATTCTCCCAGCATTGTGCTTGTTATAAACTTAGTTGTAAAAAAGTACAGTGGCTTGAAGAAGGTACTGGACACGTCCAGGTGACTGTCATCGCAGTTCAACCATTCTTATGTTGCAAGGAACTCCCTTCTTGACTTGGGCCGACTGACCGATCTACCATTGCACAACTTGATCTGCGACACTCCAACTCGCTAGAATTCCACCTTGCATAAGGTGGAGCATCTGTGTGAGCAGCATAAAGCAGTGATTTTTTTATTTTTGTCATGTACCAGATCATCTCAGCAGACAGCATCTGTTGTATTGAGGTCAGGCACTTACATCAAATGAAAGATGCATGTTGCATACTCAAGCCTTTCCAAGAGGCCACCAGATTTGTCAATAGGCACAACTGTTGCATTAATGATCTCATCCCCCAGGGGTGAGGAGATGGCCAGCAGGACCCCCCTGATATTTATTTTAGAACAGATGATCATGCTGATGCAACAACGGAGTGTCGAAGAAGAACAATAGAGATGAGTGAAGTTATTAAAAATTAGATTTGGCTGCTTCACCAAACTTCACAAAGAAATTTGATTCTTGTCAAGAATCGCATTTCTTTGTATTTAGCGGGTGCAATGATGGAGAATGATCACGTCGCCCACCGCCCCCCCCCCCCACCCATTGTTGAACTCCTCAGATGCCGCTAGTATTTAGGTCTTTCAGGCATTAATCAGGGTAAAAAAAATTTTTTAATTACCTTATGCATTTGCTCGCGTACAGGCCGTCACGGCTATCTTGATTGATGACATTTTGCATGGTGACATGATTATGTCATTATGCTGGTCAGGCACTGTGACGTCATACATTACCCTGCACAAGATTTTGCGCAGTTTCTTCAATCAAGATGTCTGTGATGGCCTCTTCCTGAGCAAAAGGATGAGGTGAGTATATATTTTTTGACCACCATTTCAATTGCCACCAATTTATTGTTTGTTTATTTTGATTCGCTCAACACTAAAGAACAACCTCCGCATTTTGCTGGTCACCCTGTATCTGTTGGGGATCCACATGGACTAAGATACATAGAAATGGAAGTGGAGGATGAGATACTAACACTGGAGGTTCTGAAGGAGCACAAGGCTGATGTTGATGACAATACTTGCCATGATGACCAGTCATCACAGTGGCAGGTGGATCTGCAAAGAACTGGGTCCTCCTCAGGAAAGCTGGCCAAAATAGAAAGATTGCTTTCATACGTACTGAAAGGCATATCATTAGCATCACGCAATCTAATGATAACTGATAGCCATGCTTTTAGATCCTCAATATAAAAGCAAAATTGGTAAATGTTTTCCTGTTGCTAAAAGGGAGGCCAAATTGCTGTATTCCCTTACGTCCTACCAGCAGCACAGATGGGGTTAACCACCCCCCGTGGACTGGCGGAATGTTTAATGAGCCCAAGATTAATAACTCAATTTAACAATTAAGTATCTCCTTAAAAGGAGGAAGTCAACCCCCAGCCCAATGTGTTTTTTTCTGTCCTCCTGGACAGGTGGTCTAGGCGGTTTGTTCCCCCCTTTCTTATGGAAAGTGCGGGGAGCCTTCTTTTCGTTTGGGTAACGGTGTTGCCCTTTTCCTAGGTATCTTGTCAGTTTGGCCGGCAGCTTATTTGCTGCCGGCCCCGCGCAGTTGCGCCTGGCTGGGGTATTTAGGCGGCGTCCTTGGTCCAGGATTCTCGGTCCCTGTGCGCCGCCATCTTCTGGAGGTGACGCGGGGACTCTCCTTTTGCATCACCTACAGGTAACCCGGCCGTGATTTTTTCACGGGCACGATTTTTTTTATAAATGCATTTTTTTTATGCATCTTCCTGTGTGGAGGATTTACTGGGGGAAGGGGTGATTGGCTATCCCTCCCCTTCCGCTATTTTGGGAGGCTGTGTGCTCCAGTTCAGTCTCTGGCTACATATGCTTTTTCAGCTAGCTCCCAGAGTCCTAAAATTGGTGTTGTTCCACTTGAGGTGTTTTTTTCCTCAGCTGCATCCGGTCTGTTTTTCTACCTTTCCTGCGTAGATAGGTGGTTTACAAATGTTTTATTTGTCCCTTTTTTTCCCGCAGTGATGTCTTCTCCGCGGGATTCGGAAGGCAGGAAAGTGGATTCCAAGAGGAAGCATCCATCCTGCTACCATTGCAGCAGTCAACAGTTATTGTAAGCTGATCATACCTGCACTCATGAGATCGCAGAAGCTAAACAGCTTAAGGCTAGGCTAAGACCAGCTTGGGAGACTGGTTGGGAATCCCTGAGTCCGTTGACTTAACCTACACCAGGTGTTACAGCTGCCGTTAGAGGTTTCTGACCTCTAGTGAATCTACGTTGCAGGATATGTATCCATGGCTCTGTTAAAGGAGTCATAGGCCTGCTGGATGGAAAGGCTTCCTATTCTTGCCCAGGCTCCTATGGAGACCTCTGTCCCGGTAGAGAGACCTTCTTGGTCTCCTTAGTTTCTTCCTCCTCGGATGAGGAGGAGCTGACGTTGTGTTTTCTCCCCTGGAAAGACACAGAAGTTGCTCAAGTCCATCAGGTCGGGGGACCATGATGTTGACTGTGGGGAGCCTCCTGTTCCCGCTACTCGTGCACCTTGTGTCTTCAAAGCGGATGAGACCCTTCTCTCTGTCATGATATAGAGTGGAAAAAACCTGGAAAAGGTTCGGTTTTAACAAAGAAGTTTAAATCCATGGCTTAACCCTTGGTGGATTCATGGGGATCCATTCCCAAGGTGGACATGGCTATTGCCAAGTTGTCCAAGCGCACTCTGGTTCCTGCAGATGATGGGTCTAGCTGCAGGACCCCCTTGCAGAGTGCACACTAAGACAGAGTGTTACATCAGCTGCGGCTTCCGCTTCCACAGCCATAGCGGCTTTTGAAGTCTCTATGTTCCTCCGATCTCGCCTGGATCAAATTCAAGTTGATGTGAACCAGAGGTTTTTTCCAGGACGACATACTGGCTGCTTTCAAGACCATCAACCTGGCTATGGACTGCTTGTGTGATACCGCATAGCTCCAGTTGAAGCTAGCGAGGAAGCTTCCCCGCTAGCAAAGCAAGTCCTGTGAAAGAGGCCTAACACAGATCCTTGCTCTTGAAGCTAAGCAGCAGGTCTGTGGCTCATGGGAAACCAAGTGCGCCTTTGGCACCCTGTAACAATACTATCAAATAACTTCAGGGGCCTACATTTAGCATGGCCCTGGGATCGGCGGCCCATATTCCATTTTGGCTTAAGCCTTGGGTCGCTGAAAATTCCTCAAAATACAGCTTATATGGCCTTCCATTCGAGCCCAACCGTTTGTTCGGTTCGGAGTTAGATAAGATCATGGAGGACCTTTCAGACTAGAGGGTGAAGAGCCTTCCCCAGCAGTCCTTTCGAGGGCAGGGCAGACAAGACCGCGGTGGCAGGTCTGGCCAGCAAACAAGCTCTTGTAGTGACTGGAGAGCACATCGAAAGGGTTTGAGGTGCTCTCGTGGAGGAGCCAAAGATGGAAAATCCACCTCCTGACTACGGGCCTCTTCGAGGCTCTTGGTTAATTCCCGTTACTCCTGCCGTCCTGCCAATAAGCTTCCCCGTTCCTAAGCTTCATGTACCCGTCGGGAGTCGTCTCTCCCACTTCTGAGAAGAATGCATCCAAAAGATCTCGGATCCCTGGGTCCTGAATATCATTTCCAACGGTTATTTAGTCAACCTCACCTCTATTCCTCTGGACAGGTTTGTCAAGATCAACCTTCTACAAGCTAGCCAAGGAGGCAATCCTAGAGGCCTACATTCAGGACTACATTTGCAAAGGGGCTCTGGAGGAGGTTCCGGCAGGAGAACGGGGCCTCGGGATCTATTCACCAGTTTTTCTGGTTCCCAAGGCTTCAGGAGATCTCCGGATGATTATCGATCTGAGATATTTCAATCGATTTATAAGGAAGGTGAAGTTTTGTGTAGAAACCATCAGGTCAGTAGTTCACGTCGTCAATCCTGGAGACGTGATGGCAACCCTGGACCTCAAGAATGCATATCTGCACATCCCGATCCATCCTGGTTCCAGGAAGTATATCAGGATCACGGTCCAGGTATCCGATGTCGTCAGGCATCTTCTGTTTGTTGCCCTTCCCTTTGGCATTTCTTCTGCCCCTCACACTTTTACCAAGGTGGTGGTTCTGTGGTGGCGGCTTTGAGGCTTTAAGGACTGACCATCATTCCTTATCTGGACGACTGGCTTTGAAAGCCTCTGCTCTAGCGGTCCTAACCCAACTTCTTTAGGTAGCAATCTCCTTTCTGTTCCACCTAGGTTGGATCATCAGCTGGTAGAAGTCGAATGTGAGCACGTCGACTTCCGTAAGATATCTAGGCTTCATAATCGACTCCACTGGGATGTCGCTCTAGTTGACTCCAGAAAGAAGATTCCGGGTTCAGAACACGGCAAGTTCCTTTCCCCGGCGAGTTCCAATCCGGACTCTCATGAAGATGTTGGGGCTCATGTCAGCGTCTGCGGAAGCAGTCCCTTGGGCTCTATGGCACCTCCGCCCTCTACAGTCGGAGGTCCTCTCTTAATGGAATGGCAGCCCTGCTGGGCTAAACTCCCTGTGCTCCCTGACTTGGCAAACTCGGTATTCCCTCAGATGGTGGTGCCATCTTTTAGACAGGAAGTCTATGACCCAGCCAATCTGGGTCATATTGACTACGGATACGTCCTAAGTAAGCTGGGACGTTCACCTAGACGACTCTCCAGTTCACGGGACCTGGTTTCCTCAGGAGTGGCTTCTTTCATCCAATCTCCACGAGATTCAAGCTATCCGGCTAGCCCTCCTTCACTTAGCCCCTCAGATCCGGGGCAAAGCGGTGAAAGTCCAGTCAGACAATGTGACTGCGGTACTTTACATCAACCAGCAGGGAGGCAAGAGATCACTTCCCCTCCTGTCAGAGATCGGGGTGATTCTGGATTAGGCAGAGTTGTACCTTTCCCACTTATCTGCGATCCACATCCAAGGTTCCCTCAATATGATAGCGGCTGAGCCGCGGTATTCTGTCGATGGAGTGGTCTTTACATCTGGAGATATTCAAGCAGATAGTCTTCAAGTGGGTATGCCAGAGGTGGATATCATGGCAACAAGGTTCAATGCCAAGGTGGAGAGATTCTGCTCCCTTTACAGGGAGGACAACCCCCTGGCGTTAGACGCTCTGTCATCCTGGAGGTTCAGGCTGGCTTACATCTTCCCTCCCTTTTCCATAATAAACGAGGGTATTGAAGAAAATCCGTCAAGATCAGGCCTCGGTGATAGCCATCATACTGTTTTGGCTGAAGAGATCCTGGTTTACCTAGCTCACCCAGTTGAGTCGAGGACAATATTGGAGGCTCCCCCCACAGCAGACCCTGGTGTCGTGGGACACTCACCTCTGCTTAGATCTGCACAGATTCAACCTGACAGCCTGGAGGCTGATCAGTCCCTTCCCAGAATAGAAGGGCTTTCAGAGTCGGTCCTGAGAACGCTGTCTCATTCTAGAGCGGACTCTACCAAGAGAGCCTACTCTTGTATTATGAGGATATTCTCATCCTGTTGTACCTCAACTGAGGTGGCGTCTGCAGATCCGCCCCTCTCCGCTATCCTTCAGTTCCTGCAAGACGGCCTTGATAGAGGCCTTGCTCTTCTACTCTGAAGGTTCAAGTTTCAGCCATCTCAGCTTGCCTTAACAGGCTTTTTTCTCAGGACCCGCTGATCAAACGGTTCCTTAAAGGAGCTGAAAGATTAAAGCCTACAATACTGAGACCCCTTTTTTTCAGTAGTTCTCAGGGGGTTAGCATCTCCCCCCTTTGAACCGTTAGAGGAGGTGGACATCAAGTTCGTCACTTGGAAGTTTGTGTTTCTCCTTGCAGTGACTTTGGCCAAGAGGGTCTCTGAGCTTCAAGCTCTCTCAGCACATGAGCCCTATACCATTTTCTTACATGACTGGGACCTTCTTAGATTCCTCCTGTATTGTAGGCCTAAAGTTCCTTCCTTCCAGAACAACAACCAGGTGATATTCCTCCCGGTTCTGTCGACATTTACCACCTCCTCCTAGGAACCTGCTAGACATCCTCTGGACGTCTCGAGATGTCTCCGGATCTATGTGGATAGATCAAGGAGTTCAGGAAAGATGAGAATCTGCTAATCCTGTTGCCGGTAAGTTTAAAGGCTATAAGGCATCCAAACCTTCCATCAGTCGGTGGTTTGAGGAGGCTATTAAGAAATCCTTTGTTTCCACAATCTCTGTACCCTCCGGGATTCGTGAAGGCCCACTCTACTAGAGTTGTGGCTACTTCTTTTGCCGAGAGGAGTCTTCTGCCTCTCAACATGATTTGCAAAGCTGCCTCTTGGAGCTCTGAATCGACATTCATCTCCCATTATAGACTAGATGCCAGTCTAGCTGAGTTTTCGGCCTTTGGGCAGACTTTTCTTAGTTCTGCCAGGCAGGAAGGCCCTCCCTAGGGGTTTATTCTTGCTATCTCCCCATCTGTGCTCCTGGTAGGACGTAAGGGAATCGTTAATTTCTAACGATAATTTGTTTTCCCTTAGTCCTAACAGCAGCACACAAATTTCCCACCCTAGTAAGTCTAGTTTTTTTCTCTTACTATAAACACAGTGGGCTGGGGGTTCACTTCCTCCTTTTAATTGTTAAATTGAGTTATTAGTCTTGGGCTCATTAAACATTCCGCCGGTCCTGCCAGTCCACGGGGGGTGGTTAACCCCATCTGTGCTGCTGTTAGGATTAAGGGAAAACAAATTATCGTTAGAAATTAACGATTACCAGAATATGTTGTGTATGCAGCTTGTCGCACACAGAATCCGTGACAGCAGCCAGTTTAGTCTCATGAACTTGATTGAACAGTTTTTCATGTGCTGCACTAGGCTGACGCAAATGAGCAAATGGAGATGTGCCACCTGAAAAGAAAGTTCAGTCCTACATGGACCGTGGCATTTCTCAGTATCATCTCAGAGAGGGTTTTCCACATGGCAGGTGTCATTTTCACACCCAAATGGACAAAGTTGTACTGTATGGCTGCTACTGCCTCCACCTCTTCGGCTGCTACTTCCCCTCCTGCCACTACCATTAGCCCTGCTCCCCCATTCTTCCTACACACTAACATTAACACTTGTGTGTGTCTAAACAGGGGTATCTGCCCTTGTTAAGGCATCATTTTTTGACTGCTTGTTGATAAAAAGAGACTTTTTTTTCTGATAACACCGTGTGTGTTTAAATAAAATCTGCCCCATTAAGGTACAAATTTTAGAACTTTTTAAATTTTAAAAAGCATAATAAATATGATGGAACAGAGTTTATTTAAGCAGTCTGTTTGTGAACTTTGTCTACCATGCATTTACCCATAGCTATAAATGTCACTGTCACTGTGATAGTACTTGCTATTGCTGTCATTATGTTCAAGTGCTTAAAAATGTGGAGGAAAAGCAGGAGAGAGAGCAAAAATCTGAAAAAAAAGAAAGACAATATAAAATATGACTTTATGGAGACCTCAGAGTGTCATATACTAGCATAAGCATATTGAGGTGGGTATAAATAATAGTGATAAGCGGGAGGTGCCATATTCGATTTTGCGATATTTCGCGAATATTCGATTGAATATTTGTCATATATTCGTCAAAATCGAATATTTGTCATTATTCTATTTATTGCGAATAATATGCGATTTAATTATTCGCGTATTGCAAATTGAACTTTGAACGGGGTATAAAGGCAACTTTCCTATTGGTTGGCTATCTAGAATTAACAAACATAACTAATATAGCACTATATTCTCTATATTTGTTAATTCTAGCAAGCCAACCCAGTAGGAAAGTTGACTGTACCCAGCTCTAAGTTGGATGCGCAATGCGAGAATATTATTTTGCCTATTTTTTGCAATAAATAGAATACTTACTCAGTATTCTATTTATTGCAAAAAATAGGTAAAGTAATATTTTCGCATTGCGCATCCAACTTAGAGCTGGGTACAGTCAACTTTCCTACTGGGTTGGCTTGCTAGAATTAACAAATATAGAGAATATAGCGCTATATTCGTATTCGTCATATTCGTTAATTCTTCCCAGCCAAACAATAAAAAGTAATTCTATATACCCTGCTCTAAGTTAGATGCGCAATGCGAGTAATATTGCTTAATATTCACGCATTGCACATCCAACTTAGAGCTGTGTATAGGCAAGTTTACTTGGCTTGCTAGAATTAATATAGATAACAAATACGAATATAGCGCTAAATTCTTTATCTTCGTTAATAGGGAAGATAGAGAATATTTTGCTATCTTCATTCTTAGTGAAGATAATGAATATAGTGCAATATTCTCTACCTTCGTTAATTCCAGCAAGCCAAGCAATAGGAAAGTTATACCATGTTCAAAGTTTTATTCGCAGTACGCGAATATTACATAATGTAATATTCGCGTACTGCGAATGAAAATTTGAACGGGCTATAACTTTTCTATTGGTTCGCTTGCTAGAATTAACGAAGATAGAGAACATAGCGCTATATCCTCTATCTTCGTTAACAGTATCTTGGGTTCAGATAAAAAAAAACAAAAAAACTAATATTTGTTTTTTACAAATATATAGCACTATATTCTAAATATTCGCGAATTAGCAAAGTGCCGATATTCGTAAAAAAAAATTGCTATTCGAATGTTCGCGCTCAACACTAATAAACAATTCAGACCCAAATCATTTTTTTTTATTTTTTTACAAAGTAGACGAATCAAACACAAAGAAAATTTCTTTATCTCTCATGGGTACATAAAGACTGAAAGGGTTTTCTGGGAGTCCAACTCCCCACAACCCAACAAATTAGGTACTTGAAGAGGTCTTGACACTTATTTGAGTGTTGCTACCTCCTCACAGGTTAACAAGCACGGGCCAGTACATTGTATAGCGGCTGTGCATAGTATTGCATCCCAGGGCTATTCACTTCAATGTGACAGCTGCAAATAAATAGGCCATGTGATCGATAACCATGGCATCACTGACCTAGATAGTGGACACTGCGCTTATCTGAGTGCCGTGGTCTCATCAAACAGCTGATTTGTCATTTTTTAATGCCTTTGTTCCACCTGGTCTAAGATGACTGCATTATTTTTTATTTATTTTGATATAAAGATCTAAACTATTGGTGTCTTCTCCAACACATTACCATATGCCTTTCATCAGAGAGATAGTCAGGCTTTCCTTCACTTGGAACAAGGGGTAAGGTAGCTGCCAGAGGTTTGCTTTTAAACACCCTGGTAAAGGCAGACTACGTGACACCCAACCCTCTCAGCACATATGCCCTGCATGCTTTAGTTTTAGCACTTGTAAATAGCATACTATGCAATTACTTTCCCTTAGCTTAGTCAAAAATTTCAAGGTGAACCCCAACACTGTAAAGTGCATATGGCCAATGATGTGAAAATAGAGAAAAATGTACATGTCTGTTCAGTAGATGTGCTAATAATTTCATTTCAGTCAAGAGCCTTATGGGGTATATTCTAGTTCAGTTGGTTAAGATTGCCATCCTTCTATAAAATACAGTGTCTAATATGACCTATTATTATTCACAGGTAAATTGTACATTGTGAAATAAAAGCTGTAGCCAAAACAGAAAGGGTTATACACTGTGCATTCCCCATAGAATGAGGTATTGTTCAATGTAAGCTTTAAATAAAAACTATTACCTTGACACAGATTTAATACTGGTCAGGAGCATTCTGTAGGGAATTAATGTAGCTGCGCTGACTGACCTCCATTTTTACATGTACAGAAAATACAAATCATACAGAATAAAATAACAGACCTTTAGAATACTTATTCAACTATATATTTTTTCTTTACCTCATTTTCTATCTTTGTATTTGCATTTTTTATTGTATACATTTTATTTGTTTTCCTATGATTTTCAACTTTAAACACCTTTCTGTAGACTTCTCCTGCTATAGAAAAGTTTTTCAACCAGTGGTAGTATATATGTTATGACTATTTAAAGCAGTATTCCTCAACTCCAGTTCTCAGTGCTGGTCATGTTTTCAGGATTTCCTTAGTATTGAGTAGGTGATATAATTAGTGTCAGTGTATCGGGACTTACCATGGGTATTCATTCTGTTGGATATTCTTAAATCATGACTGGCAGGTGGGCCCTGAGGACTGGGGTTGAGGAACACTGATTTAAAGGGGTTGTCCAAGTAAAACAAAAACTCCTGCACTGATCATCCCCCTGCTCATATCTTTCTAGAATTGACATTATGTGCACACAAATCAATGATGCAGCCAATCACTGATCTCAACAGTATTCAGGACATCACTGCTGAGACCAATGATTGGCTGCAGTGGGGACCTGTATACATGGAACCTCACTGCTGCAGTCAAGAAGATTATGGAACTCAGCCCTGTAAGTGGTGGGCAGAAAACGGGAACCAATTGTTTTGTTATTTTACCACATACACAGGGGTTGCCCACATTTTTACCTAACTCAGGCCACCCTTTTGAGGCAGCTTTTGTTTCAAGGGCATTATTGTATGTTTTCTCTGTATTGAAGATTTGCTATAATAGGCACATTTTTATGGTATTTAAAAATTCTACTGAGGCTTGCATTGCAAGCCATATATACATTTCCTTATTTTCCAGGAGCAATGCACAGATTTTTTATTTTTTTTCAACAAACCAACAACACTAAATTATATGGTCATACACCCTCTATTGGCAGCAATTTCAATTTCATCAATTGAAGCAGCAGTTATGAATACTATCATTCATGTTTGAATATTTCAGTAAGTAGATTTCCTTATACTAAGTAACAGAGTTGTACGATATAGCAAACCTTCATTATAATTATAGGTGGGGTTAGGTGTATTTTTTTGAGTTGCATAGGTGTTGGTGTTAGAAAAGTGTTGATCTTAGTCAGCGATTCCTCAACTGCTTCTCTTTCTTGGTACCATTTTGACTGAAAGTGATGCTCAGATTGGAAAGCACTGCAAGACAACAGTGCTAACCACCAAGCCACTATAAAATAAGATATGGTAATTTAGTGAATCAAAGAGTGTATGGGTGGCTCAGAGCATGGGTAGGTCAGTTTAAATAATCCAATTTTAATCTCCTAGCAGGAGCACAAACAAAGCAAAGTGTCTAGGTTTTGCATTCCATATTCTGGGCAAGCAGGTCTACCTTATGTTTTATGAGAGGGTGAACAAAAAACACTTTGTCCAAAAGCAATGACTGATTTGTGTCAACTCTTCCCAGGATAGGCGCTGGCATTTGTATTTGGCAGAAATAAGTATGTACATATTAAGTCAGTATACTTCAGCATGATACCAATGCTTTCTTCAGACCATAGCATACTATACTATGGAGGTCTCCTTTGTTCCTTTAGTAGCTCTAATTTGGCAAATTGACTGTTTGTAAAAATATTATAACCTTAAAAAATAAATCTAGAAAGACTGATCAGATGTTATTGCTGAAACAGATGGATTTGTTTTCTAAGAATTCTTAAAAAAAATATTAATATAGAATTTTTTTAATTAAAACAAATGATATGGTCTGAAGAAAGCATCATTGTGATATTGAAATGTGAATAAAATTTATCTAAGCTTATTCAATGACAGTGAGCTACCTAAAACCTGGTTACACACCACAGGATGTTCTAAATGTGGTGTTTCTATGTGTGGTATATGTCATAATGAAAACCAAAGAAGTGATCTCTCTTCAAGGATGGGCACTGTTTACACTATCAAGTCTTTGATCAACTGCTCCACGAAATATATAATATATGTGATCTCATGAAGTATATTTAATTTGAAGTACAGTGGTCTCTCAAGTTACAATATTAATTGGTTGCAGGATGACCTGTATGTTGAAACCATTGTAACTTGAGTAATTGGTTCCAGAGCCCCAAAATGTCATCCAAGATAAGAGAGAATAAAGAATTAAGAAAAATAAGCGGATAACTAAGACAGATAAAACAAGTCCTTACATATAACACTCAGGAATAGCTACTAACTAGCAACTAATACAACTATTTTACCAGAGAAGTGGCCTTGATCAATTGGATCTGAGTCTGAGGCATTGTATGTTGAGTCCTGTTTCAACTTACGATGGGTCAGAAAAGCCCATTGTATGTTGAAAATATTGATAAAATAATAGTGGGGGGCACTCAATATTTGGAAAAATTGGACCAGAGATATTATAAATAAAAAGTTTATTCCCAAACACGCAATAAAACCAATTCTAAAGTGTTTACAAATGGCAACAAACCCAAAACAGGATATAGCTGGTTACATTGAGTGAACATCCATTTACTAAATTTTCTGCCTTGAATAAATTTTGGTTGCAACCATATGATGACCTAACTTATCAAATGCTAGTAGACAAATATAAATTCCCACTTGAAAACAATAAAAAATGTGACTGATGATAAACTGTGTCAGAAGCATGTAAAATGAAGCACTAATTGCAGCTTATTGTTGTAGTCCACTTATCAAGAGCGTCCACTAATCTCCTTGGTATGTAGTGGTACGTAATCAAATTTGAACTAAGTCCAGTATAGAGTTGCGATAAAAAACACCAATGTTCCGGCATGTTTAAAAGTTTAAAAGAAGAAGAAATTGCTGAGTACTTTACCGCTCCTACACGGAGTGCTGAGATCGCTTGTTTCCAGTTGTGGATGCAGATTGGGCCGCACACGGCGTCCCATGTGGCCTCACAGTCTGAGCGGTGTCTCGGAGTCTACGGGAAAAGTTGGCGTCTCACGTGACTTGCAGCCGCTCATGTGATGGTGCCGTCACGTTGTGGGCCGTTCCTTCCTAGCACTGTCCTTTTCCCTACATCTGCCAGGCAGGATCTGGGAAAGGAACGGCCCACAACGTGACGACACCATCACATGAGCGGCTGCAAGTCAAGTGAGATGCCAACTTTGCCCGGATACTCCGAGACACCGCTCAGACCGCGAGGCCACATGGGACGCCGTGTGCGGCCGGTCTGCATCCACAACTGGAAACAAGCGATCTCAGCACTCCGTGTAGGAGCGGTAAAGTACTCAGCAATTTCTTCTTCTTTTAAACTTTTATACATGCCGGAACATTGGTGTTTTTTATCGTAACTCTATACTGGACTTAGTTCAAATTGAATTACGTACCACTACATACCAAGGAGATTAGTGGACGCTCTTGCTAAGTGGACTACAACAATAAGCTGCAATTAGTGCGTCATTTTTTTTTTTAAGAAGATGAAATAAAAAGAAGTGGATTTTAAGGAATGCTGGAGCATATTTTTAACTGAAAAGTGTTGCCTATATATAGCTAAAGTATCTTTTTTTATAACCTCTTGATGTGTTCACTAGAGATGAGCGAATTTTTCAAAAACTCGATTCGGCCGGTTTGCCGATTTTAATTAAACAATTTGGTTGGATCCAAATTTATTTGCAGGGAGATTCGTTTAAAAACGGCTATTTCCTGGCTGCAGAGAGCCTTTATAGTGGTGTAGAACACTGTGCCTTGCAGTAACATGCATAGGGACTCTGCTGTGGTAGGGAAATAATACTGTGAGTCAGTATGACATGCAGATGACAGGCGTCGCTCTTAGAATCACTGCACACTTTACTTATTTGGGCATTCACGGGGCCAAAACTGACCAAATGTGAAGTATGAAATCAGCCTTACAGGTTGATGTTAGCGCCATGAAGAAGGGCACTCCTTTTTCACCACCGGCAGCTGATTCCACATAGATGTCTACAGAACCTGTTCTATTAAACACTTATACAATTAGAGCCCCCTGACAGAGTGGAGAGTGTGTCAAGAGTAAGTTTGTGTTGTTGTCACTAATTATTTTGCCCTTCCTCTGATCCGTCAGAACAATAACCCACAAAAAAACAGATCTGGTCTGTTTAGCATCTGCCTTCACACTGTCACCATTTGGTCAGTAATCCATCAGTTTTGGATCCAAAACAGAGATGAAATTAAACAAGATATTTGCATGTCTTCTGTGTTCTGTACACATTCCTGCTTTTGGCTAACAAATCACAAGCCAATTCTGATGGGACATACAGGCCTGACAGCTGCTACACAGATAGGATCTGTTGTGCGTCTCATTTTTACTTCTTTCTGAAAGATCAGAAGAAGGGTCAAATAATTGATGATGTCAGCCATGTCAAAGGGCAAAATAGTGTCCCAGTCATGAGGTGGGGATGGTGGGAACACCATGAGAAGTCCACAGAGTGGCCCAATGACATAGTGTAGAGGTGGAAGCAGAATGAGGAGACCACAGTGTGGCACAATGACAATGTGGGGGTGGGAGCAGCAGTATCAGGAGGCCACAGAGTGGCACAATGACAGAGTGGGGAGTGGCACAATGATGGTGGCAGCAGCATGAGGATACCACAGAGAGGCAAGGTGACATAGTGTTGAGGGGAAAGCAGCATGAGGAGATTACAGAGTGACCCAGTACAGAGTGTGGAGGTGGCAGAAGCATCTGGAAGCCACAGAGTGGCAAGGTGACATAGTGTGAAAGGTGGCAGCAGCATCAGGAGACCACAGAGTGGCAAGGTGACATAGTGTGGAGGTGGCAGCAGCATGAGGAGACCACAGAGTGACCTGGTGACAGAGTGTGGAGGTGCCAGCAGCATAAGGAGGCCACAGAGTGGCAAAGTGACATAGTGTCGAGATGGCAGCAGCATGAGGAGACCACAGAATGACCCGGTAACAGACTGTGGAGGTGTCAGAAGCATTAGGAGGCCTCAGAGTGGCAAAGTCATATAGTGTGGAGGTGGCAGCAGAATCCAGAGGTCACAAAGTGGCAATGTGACATAGTGTGGAGGTGGCAGCAGCATCAGAATGCCAAGGAGTGGCAAGGTGAGATAGTGTGGAGGTGGCAGCAATATCAGGAGACCACAGAGTGACCCGGTGACAGATTGGGGAGGTGGGTGGCACTTGGAATCAGATGTGTGGCATCAGGCGGGTGGCAGCATCAGAATCGTAGCAGAGGCAGGTAGCTACAAGAAAACTGTCTCTTTTGTCAAAGTGTTGGTGTGGCACCATGGATGATCTAGTCTGATGCATCAGGCATTGGTGGGTGGAAATCCTGGCTGATCCACGCCTGATTCATCTTAACAAAGGTAAGTCTCTCCACATTTTCGTGGACAGGCGAGTTCTTCTTGGGGTAACTATGGCTCTGCCGCACAAAACACCCGCTCTGATGCCACACTACTGGATGAGCAGGACAGCTTTTCCATGGCAAACTCTGCCAGTTGCTGCCTCAAATCCAGTTTGGCTGCCCAGTAGTCCAGCAAATCTTCAATGTGGGGTGGCAGGGTACTGTCCAACTATGCCACCACCTGCTGGTTCAGGTCCTGCTCTATGTCTAGCTGTTGGTGAGTAGTTTCTTCACTATGCGGGTGAAGAAAGCTGCTCATCAGTGACTCTAGACTTAGGCTGCTGATGATGATGGAGCTGGTACTGCTCCTGCCACCCCAGCCCTCCCCAGCAGCCTTGGCAGTGGAATGTGAGCGCAAAGGGGCCCCGGTCAGACCTGCGAGAGGATAGACAATGGTGCAAATAGACAGCGACCAACTGACTACATAGGAAGTCTCTATAGTAGTACACTGTGTCCTCACCTCATTAGGTGTAAAAAAGGCCCCCATTTTGGTCCAGCAGCAAGGGTCAAACAAGGTGGAGAGCCAGAAGTCATCCCTGTGCCGAATGGTGACAATTCCGCTGTCACTATGTAAGCAAGTGAGCATGCATTGGGACATTTGTGCAAGTGACTCAGAGCGACTCCCTGCCTCCATCTGGCCACTGCATACTGCCACGGTGTATCTAATTCCTCTGCCTCCGCTTCCTCAACACCCTGTAGCTCCTCTGGCTGCTCCTGCTCCTCCTCTCCTGTCACCTGTGTAGAAAAACCACCCATTTCGCTACACATTGCTTGTGCTTTAATGTCCTCCTCCACCTCCTCCAGTTAAGCCCCCACAGGGCTCATGTGGCCTTGACATGTAGGTGCGACTTCTCCAGTAACCTGACCAGCCAGATTTACCAGCATCTGTTCCAGGACATGATGCTGTGGAATTAGATTGTTCATCCTGTAGTCCTGGCGACTGACAAATAACGTGGCCTCCTCAAAGAGCCTGAGAAAATGGTAGGTGTCACGTATAAGCTGCCACTGGCTGACATCGATGTTACACAGTGGATACTCCTGCCCGCTTGGACCATCAAGAAATCGTTTATGGCCTTTCTCTGTTCGTATAGTCGGTCCAAAATATGGAGGGTGGAATTCCAACAGGTGGAAACGTCACATATCAGCCTATGTTGGGGGATGCCGTTCTGCCGCTGTAGCTCAAGGAGGGTGTGCTTTGTGGTGTATAATGGCTGAAGTGCATGCAAAGTTTCCTGGCCATTCTTAGGATGTTTTGCAGATGAGTGGAAGATTTCAGCAACCACTTGACAACCAGATTGAACACGTGTGCCATGCAGTGCGCATGGCTCAGCCCTCCTTAACGCAGTGCCGACACCATGTTCTTCCTGTTGTCGGTCACCATGTTTTCCGATTTTTACTTGTCGCGGAGAAAGCCAGGATTTGTTTTCTTGATGAAGGACACGGAGCATTTCCTCCCGTGTGTGACTCCATTCACCCAGGCAAACGAGGTTCAGAACAGCGTGACACCGCCTCACCCTGCTCATTTAGTATGCTGGAGGGGCACTGTGAATTGTCCCTGCAGTGGAGGCTGAGGAAATGGTGGAGGATGAGGAGGCAGAAGCGGACATTGTTACAGGACCAACGGCGTGACAATGTGGAGGCAAAAGCGGCATCACCTAGCAAGTTGCTGCTGTGGCTGTGCAGGAACCACATTTACCCAGTGGGTCGTAAAGGACATGTATTGTCCCTGACCGTAGTTACAGCTGCACATGTCGGTGCTGCCGTGCACTTTGGCAGACACTGACAGGCTCAAGGACTGGCACTTCTTCTGTTCTACATGTGTGTGCAGGGCTGGTACTGCCTTTTTTCAAATAAATGATGGCTTGGGACTCTCCACCTAGGCTCGGCACAAGCCATCAGTTCTCTAAGAAGGTGCAGAGTCCACCACTTGGAAAGGGAGGGACTGCAGCACCAGCAACTTGGACAGGAGCATACATACTGTTGTCTCTTGGCAATCGCTTTGGTGATTGATTGCTGACGGAATGACTGAAGAGGAGTAGGAAGGCGAGGAGCAGGAGCATCAGGACCAGCAGATGATGGGAAGGACAGACAGCTCCCTTCGGCTGTGGTGGTGAAGCCCTGACTACCTGAAATCGGCTGTGTGCCAATGGGTGATGCAGCGGTTGCTGCAGCAGGCTGGACAAGCACATCGGAGCCACAGTTCTCTCAGGCCACTTTATAGTAACACTGCATATGTTGACACAGGGCAGTGGTGCCAACATTGGAACCCTGGCCACACTTCACCTTTTGCCCACAGATTTTACATATGGCCATGTTCACCACCTCCGGCGGCTTAACAAAAAACTGCCACACCGCCAAGTAGGTGATTTTACCCCCAACACTCAGTACTGACTGACTGCTACTGCCGCTGCTTCTCTGAACTTCTGCACCATTACTTTCCGGGCAGGTAGGCTCATGTGAAGCGGCTGGTCTACCTCGGGCACGTTTGGCTCCTGACCTCCTATTGCTGCCACGCTGCTGACTCCGGGCCATGCTAGTGACTTTATAGCTCCACCCCTGCCTCTCGGGCAAGCTGCCACCCTCTTCTCCCGATGATGATGTAGCCCCTAATTCACCCGGCTTCCAAGCGCTATCAGCTGCATCATCATCATCGAGTACTGTCTGCACCTCACTGATGTCCTCCTCAACCGTTTCTGGGTCAGGAGCCTGAGCACTCGCAACACCAGCTCCCACGCCACTTTCCTCATCACTACTTACCCGCCTACCGGAGGAAGCAGCGGATGTCGCCTCCAAATCTTGGCTGGCTAGTAGCTGCTGACCGTCCTCTAGTAGCTCGTCTTCGCTGCATAGTGTAGCTGAGCCCACAGCATATAATACTTCTCTGGCTGAGGGCACAGAAAAGGACAGAGGCAGGTTGAGGACAGTTGAGGGCACAGAGCCTGCTCCCGGGCCATGCCAACTAAGGGTTGTGTCTGACGAACCGACCGACTATTGGCTGGGGGAATCTGATATCACTTGCTATGTCAACATTCAAGCACCACTGGGTTGCTGGTGAAGATACGACTGCGAGCTGACTGTGCAGAAACATTTAGCCCTCTGACACTTCCCTGTGCAGTGCCTGGAATGTCTCTCTCTGTCTGACATACTGATAAAATAAATAAATAAAAAGTAAATTAAAACACCCCAAAAAAGTCTGCAATTTTCTCACTTCACCAACAACGGCTAATAAGCCCTCCCCTCCAATAATACTCACAAAAAAGTGCTTTAGAACATATAACTGCATCGCTGAACGGCAAATATATTTTTCTTTTGTCACTAGTACACGCCACAAAAGTTGTGTTGATCGAGCACCCAAGTGCTCGGGCTGAACACATCTGGATGATCGGGTTCTCTACAGAGCACCTATGTATAATGGAAGTCAATGGGAGAACCTGAACATTAAACCAGGCACCGTCTGCTCTGAAGAGGGGAGGGTGCCTGGTTAATAGGAAAAGGTCAGAAATTGATGGAAACACCACCAAAATGGTTCGTACTGCACTTTTACAGACTGACAATAATATGCACAAAACCAAAGATAAAATCTATTTTAGAGGAAACATTCTTTCCTATATTTTTACTTTTATATAAAGTGCAAGAGCTGCCAAAAATTACAAGCAAGAGGCACTCCGTTACAACCTGTGTATCACATAAAGGAGGGCTTCATTCACATTGTGGTACAATTGTTCATGCAGTGGGACTCCTACACTCATAAAGCCTATGCACTAAGTGAAAGGCCTGCCAAAAATTACAAATAACCGGTACTCCAATACACCCTTTGTTACACATAGAGCAGGGCATCATACATACCCTTAAAAATGATGATTGATGGCCTTCTGGTGACCCCTGCTGCTGAGCTGACCCTCTAAAACATTAGCGGTGAGGGTCTGCTGGTGAGCTGACCCTCTAAAAAATGTAGGTGAGGGCCTGCTGGTGAGCTGACCCTCTAAAAGATTTTAGGTGAGGGTCTGCTGGTGAGCTGACCCTCTAAAAGGTTGTAGGTGAGGGACTGCAGGTGAGCTGACCCTCTAAAAGATTGTAGGTGAGGGCGTGCCGGAGAGCTGACCCTGTAAAAGATTGTATGTGAGGGCCTACTGGTAAGCTGACCCTCTAAAAGGTTGTAGGTGAGGGCCTGCAGGTGAGCTGACCCTGTAAAACATTATATGCCAGGGCCTGCAGGTGAGCTGACCCTATAAAACACGATATGCGAGGGCCTGCAGGTAAGCTCACCCTGTAAAAGATTGTAGGTGAGGCCCTGCAGATGAGCTGACCCTGTAAAACATTATATGGAATGGCCTGCAGGTGAGCTGACCCTGTAAAACATTATATGCGAGGGCCTGCAGGTGAGCTGACGCTGTAAAACATTATGGGCCAGATTTATCATTACACTTACAATGCGATGCGTCCCCCCTGGAGCTAAATTGCGCATTTTTCTGCGACTTTTTTGCGACTTTTTAAATGGTCACAATAGTAATTCTGTCTAGAGATTGAGTTACATAAGAAAAAATGCCCACTTTCACAAAACTGGAGAGCTAAGTGCAGAGCTTGAAAAAGTCGCAAAAAAATGCGCAGTTTTACAGATTGGGCATTGTTTTGAGACTTTTTCACTCCATTAAAGTGATTTAAGCTAATGATAAATCTGGCCCTATTTGTGAGGGCCTGCTTGTGAGCTGACCATCTAAAAAATTTTATGTGAGGGCCTGCAGGTGAGCTGATCCTGTAAAACATTATATGCGAGATCCTTGGCTACTGAGATTGGACTTGGTGGAAGACAGGGTGGTGCTTAACTGACTGGAAGCATCATCTGTTGCAATCCAATCGACCACCTGGTCGCATTGGTTTGACTTCAAGAGTGGTGTCCTACACTGCACTATAATCTGGGACAAGTTAGGTATCGTGGATGATTGTTTTTTTTATGCTCTGGCAGCAGACACAGTTTAAACGCGCCCAGGGCCACGGCCTCTGCGTGCACCATCAGCATCACGGCCACTTCTCTTTCCCTTACTGCTCGCCTTCTTCATCATAAATGTTATATATGCTTGAAAGTATGTCACACTTACAGTAGCGTAGGATTCGAAAGTGTATGCGCAAAAATATTTAAAAAGGTATTTGGGATGTGGAAACGTCACACAGGAGATATTCCGCAGGTAATGTCAATGCTGTCACCAGCGGCTAATAAAAAATTACAGAGAATGTCACAGGTATTTGGGATGAGGAAACGTTATACAGGAGAAGTACCACCGGTAATGTCACTGTCCGCAGCGTCTATGGAAAAAGTACACTGTATGTCACAGATAAAAAATTTAAGCCCACATGTTAAACTGGAGATGTGGCACTGGTAATGTCCCTCTCAGAAGCGGACACTGTCTATTGACAAAGTACACTGTATGTCACAGATACATTTTTTAAATGCACACGTTACACTTTAGATGTTGCACTGGTAAAGTTACTGTCAGACGCAGCAGCAGACGAATTTACCTGTCTGCAGCAGCCTATTAGACAATATTTAGCACAGGATGCGCTAACAAAATATATTGCTGCTGCCACACACAATAGTCCTTAAAAGGACTTTTGGGTCTGTAAACTTTTAGCAATTTAGCGCAGGTTGGGCCAAAAAATATATATTGCTGCTATCACACAGAATAGTCCTTAAAAGGACTTTTGGGTCTCTAAAAAGTTTTTCTTATTTTAAAATAGTCCAGTTTCACTCCCTAAAAGTCTGTCCCTTCCTATGCACAGCTCTCCCTTACTAAGGCTGCGCCGAATACCCATCATCAGGTGCACCCGATGACACGTTCCGGCCAGCTAATCACTGTAATGCCAGTAACCAACATGGCTACGGCACTACAGTGAGGGAAGTACTTACTTGCATGTTTATTGGCTGCGTGGCCGAATACCGCCATGTGTCAAGCATGGTGATGCTCGAGTCGAACTGGTGTTCTGCCGAGCATGCTCCCTCAACACTACACAAAAAGTGTTAGAAGAACATATTTTTTTCTTTTCCCACTAATACGCACCAGAAAAGGCTTTAAAACATATTACTGCAACGCTGAACGGCAAATACATTTTATATTTTGCCACTATTACACGACAAAAAAGGCTTTATAACATTTAACTGCCCCATGAACGGCAAATATATTTTACTTTTGCCACTAACACACGCCACAAAAGGCTTTAGAACATATAACTGCACCGCTAAACAGAAAATATATTTTTCTTTTGAGACTATCACATGCCACAAAATGCTTTAGAACATATAACTGCACCGCTGAACAGTAAATATATTTTTATTTTCCCACTATTATACCTCAAAAATGGCTTTAGAACATATAACTGCACCACTGAACGGCAAATATATTTTTATTTTGCCGCTAATATCTGCCACAAAAGGCTTTAAAACATATAACTGCACCGCTGAGCTGCAAATATATTTTACTTTTGACACTATTATACGACAAAAAGGGCTTTATAAGATTTACAGTGCCTTGCAAAAGTATTCACCCACCTTGACTTTTTTGTATTTTGGTCAATTTCAGCCTTAAGTCCAAAGTTTTGTTAATCTGAATTCTATGTGATGGATCACAACAGAATAGTCTAAGTTGGTTAAATGAAATGAGAAAAATATATAAATAAAACTATTTTTTAGAAATAGAAAACAAAAAAATTAGCATGTGCGTATGTATTCACCCCCTTTGTTAGTAACCCCCATAAAAAGCTCTGGTGCAACCAATTACCTTTAGAAGTCACATAATTAGTGGAATGATGTCCACCTGTGTGCAATCTAAATATCACATGATCTGTCATTACATATATACACCTTGTTTGAAAGGCCCCAGAGGCTGCAACACCTAAGAAAGAGGCATCACTAACCAAACACTGCCATGAAGACCAATAAACTCTCCAAACAAGTAAGGGACAATGTTGATGAGAAGTATAAGTCAGGGTTAGGTTATAAAAATCATCCAAATTTTTGATGGTCCCCAGGAGCACCATCAAATCTTTCATAACCAAATTTAGTGTTTAAAAGATTTTTTACGGTTTCTGTTGTAGAATTCCACTTCGTCAGCTTCAATTCGCTCGTCTCTAGTGTTCACCACTTATCTCTGCTGACCACCATTGTCATATTTCATCTTGTATAGTTTTGAAGTTCCTGGTCAGAATCAGACATTGCTTTTTGGAGTTGCTCAAGCATTTGCCCTCTTAACTAAAGTCTCATATATAAGCTTTTACAAGCATCACGTAAAGTTGTGCTAATTTAGCAAAACTCTATCAAGTTAGTGCATCTCCATCCTCAGAGTTAGTGATAAAAGGGTATATGTCTAAAGCTCCATTCACACGACCGTATGTTGTCCGCAAAAAAACGGATCCGTGTCCGCAAAAAAACGGATAGCATTCCGTTTTTTTGCTTATCCATAGACTTCAATAGGACATGGCCCTATTAAAGTCTATGGATCAGCAAAAAAACGGAATGCAATCCGTTTTTTTGCGGACACGGATCCGTTTTTTTGCGGACAACATACGGTCGTGTGAATGGAGCCTAATCCTTGATCCGGACATACTACAATAGGGATCACCCCCTATTTGTTTTCTATCTTTCAGCTATATACACTCAGGTATAAGTTAGTATGGTTAAAACTTTTATGACTAAAAGGTGCTTTCACATTTAGTTTTGAACAAGGGATGCCAGTGTATGTCGATATAATAGCATCCATCAGAGGAATATGTCGGTATATTGTACGTCGGGAAAACATCCTTAGTATAATCTTTTATCATGACTAGCAATTATATGTGTTATGTCATATCAACCTTTTATATAAAAAATTAATTTGGAACCACAAACTATTATAAAGTTATTAAAAAGGAAAAATGAAAGGAATCTCTCGAGAATTGTAACATTTCTATTCAGTTGTAGCCCCTGAGACTTACGCATTGTATGCCTGTCTTAATTGAGCTTCCTGATTCAGTCGATAATGCAGAAGATAAATATAATTCAAATGTATAGTTTAATTATAATAAAACACCAAATAATGACTTGTGGCTGACGTTTTATTAATGTGAGTGGAAAGGGTCCCTATATTTTGCTTCACTTTAATTAACAAATGCCTTTGGGATGTGGGGTAATACATATCGTATTCGTATAATCTTTCATAAATGAGATTGAACTTGCTTCTCCTTTAAACATTTCTCCACTCAAATTCTACAACAGAAACCGTAAAAAATCTTTTAAACACTAAATGGATCTGATAAATGAGATCTATATTTTACATGTTTAGGACAGTTTACTTTGTTAGACTTTAGACTGTACATCACATACATACCTCACTTCACATTTAATCTATTGATGATTTAACAGTATGATTTGTCAATAGATTGACAAAGCACAACCAAAGCACTATTCAATTCATATACAATTGTGCTGTCCACCTTTTATCTTATTGCAGATATTGCATATGTGGAAATCTGATTATTTTTTAAATAGAAGATTCTACTAGATTAGAGCATGAACCATTTAGGACTCTTAGATATGGCATCATACTACTTTCACTGACTGCCATACAAATGCCCTCCGGCTTGGTGTATATTCTCCCCTAAAAGCAATGAAGCACCTGAGAGGTAACACCACTATTTCAGTCATCTTCATATGGATTCTAAAAAAAAACTTTCCTTATAAAACTGACTGCTTATGCTGGGTTTAAACTAGTATTTTTTCAATAGGAATCACAGCACTCGCTCCTTTCTCTGACTTAATGGGTGCACGTCAGGGGTAATGTCCAATGCTCCACCACAAGGACTTTTCACTGTATATAAATATCAGACAGCACTCCAATGAAATTTGCTTTTGGAGTTTTATTTCAGCCGGACATAGTTACGTGCAACGTTTCGGGTTTGGGAACAAACCCTTCATCAGGCCATTAGGCTGCTATGGAGGATTGATCCGGCGTGTGGGCGGGTTTACACTAGTGTTATCAATTTCGATTGTTCCGTTCCAATATAAGAGCAGAACAATGAAAATAATGGAAGTGCCAGATGTGGCACATAACTGAACCAAATGGTGCTAACTGTAATGAGGTCCATTTGGGAGTCCACTCTTTTAGCAGAACAAAAAATTCTTCATGCAAGACTCTTTTTGTCAGCTGGTTTTAATACAATCTGTAATGGGTCCCTGAAAGAAGCCTTTAACACAGAATTGAAATTAGTCTTATCAATGTACAGAGGAGTACTCATGATTTTATGGCAGCTTATTATAGCTCAGTACAGAAAAGCAAAGCAGTATAGCCATAAGTTTAAAACCTTAAAGATGACCTTCCCAATTTCTTGTATATTTATACCAAGGATTAACCTCTGTGTGCTTGTCTAGTGAGTCACTCAATAGACACAACCAGAAGCATAAAATCCACACTTTTTAAAACATGACTTTGCCTACTTTACTTCCAAATGGTACTTCTTGTGAGACTAAGGCTCCATCTACAGCTTGTCTGGTAGTTCCTTCTTAACTTGGCTCCCAAGGCCTATGATTCTTTCCCCACTCACAGGTTTGGGTGCCTGGCTTCCGCACTCCTTCCCACTGCTTCTCGTTGTGCTGACAGATCTGACAGATGTGGGTAGAGGGGTTCCTAATAGGGATGAGCAAACCCGGTGAAGTTCGGGTTCGCTGGGGTTCGGCTAAACTTCAGGTCAAAGTTCGGGTTCGGAATCCGAACCTGGCCCGAACACTGAACCCGAACCCCATTAAAGTCAATGGGGACCCAAACTTCACTTTATTATTTTCAGTTATAACATGGTTATAACGGAAAATATTAGCATTCTTAAGGTATATCAAGTGGATGAGATGAGTTTTTTTTAATTATTTTTAACCCCTCAATGGCCATTTTATTTAGCATTCTATCTTAACCCCTTAAGGACACAGGGCATTTGGGTACGCCCTAATGTCCAAGTCCTTAGGGACACAGGGCGTAACCATACGTCCTGAATAAAAGAATGTAAAAAAAAAAAAATTGCGATAGAAACATGATTCCTGCTGCTCTCGTGCAGCAGGAACCATGTTCACATGCCAAAGGGGGTCCTGCGGTTTGCAGCGCTTTGCGATGTATCTGATCCCTGCGGTCTATGACTGTGGGGATCAGAATCTTTAAAATGCTGCCAAATGTTTTTTTTTTTTTTTTCTAACCTCCCCCCATGCCCTCATTGTGATGGGCGGTGGGGGAGGCTTGCGGGCGGTGCGGCGGGTGGTGCGGAAGGCGGTGCGGGGGTCGGGGCTGGTGCGCGATCCTCTGCCCGCCCCCACACTCAATTTCACGATGGCCGACCTTAGCAAGCAGAGTGTCAGCACATATCTGACACTCTGCTTGTAACGGCTTACATCCGTGTAGGCACGGATGTCAGCGCTTTAAGCCCTTCCATGTCGCGGTCCATAGGGACCGCTGTATGGAAGGGGTTAAGAGGGAGGGAGCTGCTGTGGGGGGCTGCTGTGCCTGGTGCAGCCCCACTAGCTCCAGTCCTCAGCTTCCCTAAATAAATAAATAAAAAGTAGATATATTTGTATCGCCGCATCCGTAAGAATGTGAACTACAAAAATAATACATCAACTAACCCCTTAGGTGGACACCGCAAAAAAAAATACTGTAAAAAGCTGTTTTTGTCACCTAACATCACAAAAAGTGTAACAGCAAGCGATCAAAAAGTCATATGCACCCCAAAATAGTGCCATTAAAACCGTCATCTCATCCTGCAAGAAATGAGCCCCTACCTAAGACAATTGGACAAAAACTTTTAAAAAAATGACTCTCAGACTTGTTTAACAAGGGATATTATAGTGTAAAACCTAAATAAATTTAAAAGAGTAGACATATTTTGTACTGCCGCGTCCGTAAGAATCTGCTCTATAATAATAACACATGACCTAACCCCTCAGATGAACACAGTCACAGATTTTGCCGGACTGTTTTTTTGACACCATGTCCCATTTGAAGCCCTGATGCTCCCCTAGAGTAGAAACTCAATAAAAGTGACCACATATAAGAAACTACACCCCTCTATGTATTAAAAACTGATTTTACAAACTGTGCTAACCCTTTAGGTGTTCCTCAAGACTTTATGGCAAATGGAGATGAAATTTTAGAATTTCTATTTTTTATTACCTTGTCTCACAAAAATGTATTATAGAGCAACCAAAAATCATATGTACCCTAAAAATAATGCCACCAAAACTGCCACCTTATCCAGAAGTTTACAAAATGGGGATACTTTTTTGGAGTTTCTACTCTAGGGGTGCATCGGGGGCTTGAAATGCGCCATGGTGTAAATAAACCAGTCCATCAAAATTTGACTTCTAAAAACCATATGGCGTTCCCTTCATTCTATGCCCTGCCGTTTGACGATGCAGCAGTTTACAACCACATATGGGGTGTTTATGCAAATTACAGAATCAGGGCAATACATATTGGGTTATGTTTGGCTGTTAACCCATGCTTTGTTCCAGGAAAAAATGGATTCAGATGGAAAATGTTCCAAAAAATCGAAATTATGAAATTTTATGTCCATTTGCCATGAACTCTTTTGGCTCATCTAAAGGGTTAATAAGGTTTGTAATATCAGTTTTGAATACCTTGAGGGGTGTAGTTTCTAGAATGGCATTTTTGGGTGGTTTATTTTATGTAAGCCTCACAAAGTGACTTCAGACCTGAACTGGTCCTTAAAAAGTGAGTTTTTGAAATGTTCTGAAAACATTTGCTTCTAAACTTCTAAGCCTTGTAATGTCCCCAAAAATAAAATGGTGTTCCCAAAATGATCCAAACATGAAGTAGACATTTGGGGAATGTAAAGTAATAACTATTTTTGGAGTTATTACTATGTATTATAGAAGTGGAGAAATTTAGTATTTTTTTATACAAAAAATGAATTTTTTTGACAAAATGTCACCAGTGTCATGAAGTACAATATGTGACGAAAAAACAATCTCAGAATGGCCTGAATAAGTAAAAGCTTTTTAAGGTTATCACCACATAAAGTGACACTGGTCAGATTCGCAAAAAATGGCCTGGTCCTTAAGGTGAAATAGGGCTGTGTCCTCAAGGGGTTAAGAATGCTATTATTTTCCGTTATAACGGAAAATAATAAAATCACCTGGACACCGAACCCAAACTTCAATGAAAAAGTCAGGGTTCGGGTACAAACTCGTAAAGTGAACTTTGTATTTCGGGTTCACTCAACCCTAGTTCTTAGCTGTAGTCTGTGCATCTACCACCAGCATCCCCCTCCTGGTTTTGAGCAGAGCGTGCTCTCTGGCTCATAGTTCCATGTGTGCATGTAGGGTGTGTGTATCTTCCCCAGCTTACGGATGGTCTGCAGGATGTATTTAAAGGTGCTTCCTTCTACAGGAAGATGCCTGAGCAACTTTGGTTCTTAGCCTAGTCTATTTCCTGTTCAGCGAAGGCGCTTCTACGATTCTTACCATTACTGTGTACCGGATCTTGCAACTTGTTTAATGAACTCTGCGTGTCTGCCGCCTGCCCCTGACCTTGTACCTGGTTTACGGGCCTCGCTATATTGCCTCCTGCCATGACCTCAGAACTCGTTTATGGACTACACCGTACTGCCACCATGTGGCCTCCCAGTGCCCTATGGGTGTACCGTACCATCTGGAGGTCAGTCCAGTCGGTCCACACCCAGGTTCCATTCCCTCGTGTTTCAACTCTTCTCAGAGGTAGCACCTGGTGTACCACTCGGGAAAGTCTATCACCATCAGAAGTATATTGAAAAACAAGGGCAAGACTTAGACATCGCGCTCTGATGAGGTTGGTCGCTTGGGACAGCGGCTTTGCACCCACTTATCATTATATTACATGCCTATTGTTCCCATTCATTTTTATCATTTAAAGGGGCTTTATGTCTTACAAAACCTATCTTCAGATTTTGGCATTCTAAGTTAAGTTAGCTTTGTATCTGTGTAGCTCTTCAGATCTAGCATTACCAGATACTACTGCATTCCCACCGCACCTCATTGACTATGAATCAGCCTAACAAAAACAGTTGCATTTATTATCTGCCAGATCTGCCAGCAGTAACACCTGACCACAGATGTGGTAGAAGCCTTTAAAAAATAGGTCCTTTATTTGACTCATACATCAGTTAGCCAAAGTAGCTTCAAAGACTGCCTCCCTCTTGGGAGGACCCATCATCTCCATGCATAACACAGACATCTCATTGATTTCAATGGGCACAATTTCATGCTTCTATTGTTGTTATGGTGGTAGTGCAAGGAAAGGTGAGTTCCATCTGTCAAATGTCCTCCAAAATTATGGCTGATTGCTGAGATCATAGAAATGGGACAAACTGAAGTTAACTTATTTTTGGGAAACTCCGCTAACAAAATAGGAGTCTAAAAAGCAATCAACCTCTTAAAAAAAATAAAAAATAAACAAAAGGCTGTAAATTAAAGCCAGATTTGCTTTCTTTGACAATTTTAAGTACCAAAAAGACTTTAATATTAGTTAGAGACTAGACATTAAGCCCGTTACAATAACGGGCGCTAGAACAGTAGTGCATAAACATTAGTAGTAACAGGCTATATTAACTGCCAAGCGGATGGCTGGCACTGACTGGTGGTGCGGAGACTGCTGGCACTGTGGCTGAGACTGCTGGCACTGACTGATGACTGAGTCTGCTGGCACTGTGACTGGTATCACTGACTGATGGCTGAGACAGCTGGCACTGACTGGTGGCTGAGACTGCTTGCACTGTGACCGGTGGCTGTGACTGGTGGCACTGACTGGTGGCTGAGACTGCTGGCGCTGTGACTGGTGGCACTGTGACTGGTGGCTGAGACTGCTGGCAGCGGCTGCTGTCTGTGGATGAAAGTGCTGGGACTGTGTGGCTCTGTGATGCATGGACAGTAATGGCAGCGCTCAGATGTGGAGAGAAAACCATAACTTGCAAGGGGCGGCAGTGACTGGGTGGCGTGCAGGTGTGGGCCGCGCAGGCAGCATATGGAGCACCGTGTGATGATCAGTTGGCTCACCACGCATGTGCAGTTCAATTATCGGCACGCACATACAGACACGCAGCCCTGAGCATGCACACAGGGCTTTTACTATAAGAGATAGCTTGTACCATTGATTCCCTCAAACACAATGTATAATAATAAAGCCCTGTGTGCGTCCTCAGGGCTGCATGCCTGTGCGTGTGTGCTGATAATTGAACTGCACATGCGTGGCGAGCCAACCAATCATCACATGGCGCTCCACACACCGCCCGCACCACTCATTACACAGCTATACCCCGCACCAGGTGTCTCCATGGAGGGCAAGGTCTCCCGTTACCTGAAAGGCACAGTGCATGCCTCCAATGCCACTGTACAGCTACAGCACCTGCAGAGGCAACGTCACCAGATACCGCGGTCTCTGTGGCCTGCATACTGCTCCCTCCTCTTCCAGAGCCCGGGCACTTCTGCGTTAGGCCACACGACGGAGGACCTGCTCCCCGGTGCTCAGCTCTGAGGGGAGTTCGGAGAAGGATGTTGTGTGTATAGAGGCGGCGGCATCAGGTGCTGGTGGCAGGGAGCTGCCGCATGCTTGGTATTTGCCTCTAGTAGTAATACTCCTGCTCTAGTGTCCACCCATTAGTGATCCTGCCCCTGTTCCAGGTAACCCCCATCAGTTGCCCGTACTCCAGTTAACTTTCATCAGTTGCCCCTGCTCCAGCTATCTCCCATCAGTTGCCCCTGCTCTAGGTTAACCCCATCAGTTGCCCCTGCTCCATGTAACTCCCATCAGTTGCCTCCCTCTTAGTTCCAGATGCCCCCTCAGTGCCTCCTTATTTTGCCTCCACTCTGTAGTACACCTGCTCCAGATGCCCTTCCTCCCTCTGGTGCCTGTGGTCATGCCAGCTCCACCTCCTATCGTGCCCCTGCTGAGGTGGTCTCTGATCCAAGTAACCTGTGATGATGGAGATTCAAAACCATGCCCCCTTACAACCTCATTCACCAATTAGCGGAGAGTGTTTTTTTCTCTTCTGATTCTGTTCTCCGTCGCGCTAATGTGGGCGATGCAGCTGCGTGCGGTGTGCTGCGATTTTATTGGCCAGCCCGCAACGCATGCACATTTAATATCGGCACACATGCACGGACACATCGCAAGCACAGAGGGATTTTATTATAGAGGATGAGTGAATTGAAGTTAACAAAGTGGAATTCAGTCCGATTTTCAGGAAAAATTCTATTTGCACCAAATCTGAATTTAAAATGGCTAATGCACGTGTTAGAACATGGAGCAAGGAACTCTGGGAACGAGGGATCACCCACAATGCCATGCATGCGGCCAATCAGCAGCCAGCCCTGTGATGTCACAGCCCTATAACTAGCCTCAGCCATATTGGATTCAGCCATTTTACAGCAGTGCAGGAAGAGACGTCCGCTAGGAGCAGTGGTAGAAAAGACTTTAAAACTTTTATTTTGCTGTGTAGAAGTTCAAGGAAAGGATAGGGAGGAATCATTTCACAGTATTGTAGCAGAACAGGGTTCAGTAGGGGAGTTTACAGCCTGGGTAATAGGAACAATCCTATTACACCTTGCTGCACTGATTGCGGATCCAAATTGCCGTTATACAGCTCTGTAATTCCAGCAAACCGTTCTTCTTATTGGAGTGCAAGTGCTGTTTGATACAGCCATTAACAGGGTTTATTACAAGGAAATATTTCTATGTCTTTTTTGCTCTTGTGCTGTGCAGTTATATGTTCTAAAGCATTTTTTGGCTTGTATTAGTGGGAAAAAAGGGCTTATTAGGCGTTGTGCGGTGAAGTAAGAAAATTACAGCCCTTTTTGGCGTGTATTAGTGGCCAAAAATATATATATTATTTGCCGTTTAGCTGTGCAGTTATATTCTAAAGCCCTTTTTGGTGTGTATTAGTGGCACAAAAATATATATTATTTGCCGTTCAGCGGTGCAGTTATATATTCTAAAGCTTTTTGTGGAGTGCATAAGTGGAAAAAAGTGAGGGCCTATTTGCCATTCAGCGGTGCAGTTATATGTTCTACAGCAATTTTTTGTGTGTATTAGTGGCACAAAAATATTATTTGCTGTTCAGTGGTGTAGTTATACGTTATAAAGCCCTTTTTGGTGTGTATTAGTGTCAAAAAATATATATTATTTGCCGTTCAGTGGTGCAGTAATATGTTCTAAAGAGCTTTTTGGCATGTATTAGTGGCAAAAAAGATATATATTATTTGCCGTTCAACTGTGCAGTTATATGTTCTAAAGCCCTTTTTTTGCGTTTATCAGTGGCACAAAAAAAAGTATTTGCTGTTGTGTGGTGAAGTGAGAAAATTAAAGCCCATTTTAGCGTGTATTAGTAGCAAAAGAAATATATTTGCCGTTCAGCAGTGCAGTTATATGTTCTAAAGAGCTTTTTGGCATGTATTAGTGGCAAAAAAGATATATATTATTTGCCGTTCAACTTTGCAGCCCTTTTTTTGCGTGTATTAGTGGCACAAAAAAGTATTTGCCGTTGTGTGGTGAAGTGAGAAAATTACAGCCCTTTTTGGTGTGTATTAGTGGCAAAAAATTTATATTTTTGCCATTCAGCAGGGCAGTTATATGTTCTAGAACAGGCTTCAGTAGGGGAATTTGCAGCCTGTGTAATAGGAACAATCCTATTACACCTTGCGACACTGACTGCCGATCCAAATTGCCATTATACAGCTCCGTAATTCCAGCAAAACGTTCTTGTTATTGGGGTGCAAGTACTGTTTGATACAGCCATTAACAGGGTTTATTACAAGGAAATATTTCTATGTCTTTTTTGCTCTTGTGCGGTGCAGTTATATGTTCTAAAGCATTTTTTGCCTTGTACTAGTGGGAAAAAAGGGCTTATTAGCCATTGTGTGGTGAAGTAAGAAAATGACAGCCCTTTTTGGCGTGTATTAGTGGCAAAAAAATATATTTTATTTGCTGTTCAGCTGTTCAGTTATATCTTCTAAAGCCCTTTTTGGTGTGTATTAGTGGCACAAAAAAAAAGTATTTGCCATTGTGTGGACCAGTGAGAAAATTACAGCCCTTTTTGATGTTTATTTGTGGCAAAAAATATATATATTTGCCATTCAGCGGTGCTTTAATATGTTCTAAAGCCCTTTTTTGCGTGTATTAGTGGCACACAAAAAAAGTATTTGCTGCTGTGTGGTGAAGTGAGAAAATTACAGCCCATTTAGGCATGTATTAGTAGCAAAATAAATATATTTGCCGTTCAGCAGTGCAGTTATATGTTCTAAAGCCCATTTTGGCATGTATCAGTGGCAAAAAAATATATATATTATTTGCCGTTCAGTGGTGTAGTTATATGTTCTAAAGCCCTTTTTTCCATGTATTAGTGGCACAAAAAAGTATTTGATGTTGTGTGGTGAAGTGAGAAAATTACAGCCCTTTTTGGTGTGTATTAGTGGAAAAAATGTATATTTTTGCCATTCAGCGGAGCAGTTATATGTTCTTAAGCCCTTTTTGGCATGTATTAGTGGCAAATATATATATATATATATATATATATATATATTATTTGCCATTCAGCGGTGCAGTTATATGGTCTAAAGCCCTTTTTGGCGAGTATTAGTGGCAAATAAATATACATTTGTCTTTCAGCGGTGTAGTTATATGTTCTAAAGCCTTTTGTGGGGTGTATAAGTGGAAAAAAATAAGGGCCTATTTGCCGTTCAGTGGTGCAGTTATATGTTCTAAAGACCTTTTTGGAGGGTATTAGTGGGAAAAAAAGGGTGCTTATTAGCTGATGTGTGGTGAAATGAGAAAATTACTAACTTTTTTGGGATGTTTTAATTTCCTTTTTATTTATTTATTTGATCTAACAGTATGTCAGTCAGAGAAGTGCCAGGCCCTGCACAGGATAGTGGTAGAGGACTAAATGTTTCTGGTGAAGCCACAGGTCGCAGAAGAATAAGGGGGTGTGGCAGCAGGAGTCGCAGTGAGAAGCCTGAGCTCCCTGTGTCATCTAGCAGTCGTGTTTTGACCAGCAACCCAGCGGTTCTTGAATGATTGACTCAGTTATCCACTTCATCCCAAGTGACATCAGACACCCCCAGTCAAGAGTCAGTGGGTTCGTCAGACACAACCCTTAGTTGACATGGCCCTGGAGCAGGCCATGTGCCCTCACCTGTCCTCAACCTGCCTTTGTCCTTTTCTGTTCCCTCAGCCACAGAAGTATTATATGCACCACTATACAGCTCTAATATACAGTGAAGACGAGCTACTAGAGGACAGTCAGCAGCTACTGACCAGCAAACATGTGGAGGAGACATCCGCTGCTTCCTCCGTTAGGCGGGCAAGTAGTGATGAGGAGAGTGGCATGGGAGCTGGTGGTATGAGCGGTCAGGCTCCTGACCCAGAGACCATTGAGGAGGGCATCAGTGATGTGCAGACTAGTAATGAGCGGCAGGTGCCATATTCGATTTCGACGAAATTCGCGAATATTCGAAAGAATATTCGTTTCATATTCGTCGAAATCGAATATTCGTCATTATTCTAGTTATCGCGATTAATATGCGATTTAAATAATCGCGTATTGCGATTTTAACTTAAGGCTACTTTACTATTGGTTTCATATCTAGAATTATAGCGAAGATGACGGATATGACGAATGTATTCGTCATATTCCTCAACACGAAGATAACAAAGTATTCTACATCTTCGTTTTAGCAACCTATTCGTCAACTTCACTAATTCTAGCAATCAAATAGTAAGGTTGACTATAGAGACAACTGTGTTTAATTCGCTATGCGATTATATGTATTTTTTTTTTATAAATAGAATAATTATAATAATTATATCAAGTAATATAATTATTCTATAAAAAAAATAAAAATCGCATAGCGAATTTAACACAGCTGTCTCTATAGTCAACCTTCCTATTTGATTGCTAGAATTAGCGAAGTTGACGAATAGGTAGCTAAAACAAAGATGTAGAATACTTCGTTATCTTCGTTTTGAGGACTATGACGAATACATTCATCATATTCGCTATTCGCTAATTCTACCAAGCCAACCATAAACTTCCTTGCTCATGGAGCGTCCCCATCACCATGGGAACGTCTCCATATACTAAAATGTACTGTCGGATTTGAGGAATTACGTTGAAATCGCAATGCGATTAATTCAAGTTATATTAATCACATTGCGATTTCAACTTAGAGCTGGGTTTATAATGGGTCAGCTTGCAAGAATGAACGAAGTTAACGAATATGGAATATAGCAGCAGTGCTAAGTTGAATTCACAATGCGATTAATTTAACTTGAAGTAATCGCATTGCGATTTCAACTTAGCACTGCTAGTGCTATATTCCATATTCGCTAATTCTAGCCTATGTAAGATAGCAGTGCTAAGTTGTAATCGCAATGCGATTAATATAACTTGAATTAATCGCATTGCGATTTTAACTTAATTCCTCAAATCCGACAGTACATTTTAGTATATGGAGACGTTCCCATGCTGAATGGGGACGCTCCATGAGCACGGAAGTCGGCAGAAGCGGCAACGGGCACTGACTAGAGCAGCCAGGAAGCCTGGAATCCTCAGGACAGGTAAGAACTACTTTTGGGAAGTGGGAAAGAAAAAAATATAACTAAAAAAAAAAAAAACGAATATTCGAAATAGCGAATTTATAGCGCTATATTCGAAATATTCGCGAATTAGCGAAGTGCTGATATTCGCTAAAGAAATTCGCAATTCGAATATTCGCGCTCAACACTAGTGCAGACAGTACACGATGATATTGCTGATCGCACTTTGGATCTGAGTGAATTAAGGGCTTCATCATCAACAGGAAAAGAGGATGGCAGCTTGCCCGTGAGGCAGCGCTGGAGCCAGCAAGTTGCTAGCGTGTTTGTCAGTCAGTGTGGAGTATTAGGGGTAAAATCACCTACTCAGCGATGTGGCAGTTTTTTTTTAAGCTGCTGGAGGAGGTGAACAGGCCATTTGTAGAATCTGTAGGCAGAACAGCCCTGCATCAACATATACAGCGTCATCATAAAGTGGCCTGCGAGAACCGTGGCTCCGATGTGGTGGTCCAGCCTGCCGCAGCAAGTGGTACATACCCTATTTTAAGCAGCCGAAGTGAACTGTCTGCACTTCCCATCATCTGATGGTCCTAATGCTCCTGCTCCTCCTCGTCAGTCATTCCATCAGCAATCCATCACCAAAGTGCCATCCAACGGCCGCAGAAGCTGAATGTGTTCCTGGCCAAGTTGATGGTGCTAAAGTCCCTCCTTTTCAAAGTGGTGGACTCTGCACCTTTCAGAGAACTGATGGGTTGTGCCGAGCTGAGGTGGAGAGCCCCAAGCCATCATTTTTTGCCAAAAAGGCAGTACCAGCTCTGCACATGTATGGAGAACAGAAGGTGGGCCAGTCCTTGAGCCTATCGGTGTCAGCCAAAGTGCATGGCAGCGACGACGTGTGGAGCTGTAACTATGGTCAGGGACAAAACATATCCTTTACAGCCCACAGGGTGAATGTGGTTCCTGCACACCCACACCAGCAACTTGGCCAGGTGATGCCGCTTCTGCCTGCACATTCTCACTCTGTTGGTCCTGCAACAATGTCCGCCTCTGCCTTCTCATCCTCCACCATGTCCTCAACCTCCACTTCAGGGACAATTCACAGTGCCCCTCCAGCATACCACATGTGCAGGGCATAGCGGTGTCACGCTGTTCTGCACCTCCTTTTCCTGGGCAACCCGGAGTCACACAGGGGAGGAACTGCTCCGTGTCCTTCATAAAGAAATCAAATCAAAGCTTTCTCCATGACAACTCAAAATCGGAACCATGGTGACCGACAACGGGAAGAAGATGGTGTCCGTGCTGCGTCAAGGAGGGCTGAGCCATGCACCCTGCATGGCACACATGTTCAATCTGGTTGTTAAGCGGTTCCTGAAGTCTTCCACCCATCTTTAAGACATCCTAAAAATGGCCAGGAAACTTTGCATGCACTTTAGCCCACTCGTACACCGCAAAGCACACCCTACTTGAGCTGCAGCAGCAGAACGGTATCCCCCAACATAGGCTGATATGCAACGTTTCCACTTGTTGGAATTCCACCCTACATATGTTGGACTAACTATACGAGCAGAGAATGATTTCTTGATGATCCAAGCATATAGAAGTACTCCCCTGTGTAACTTCGATGTCAGCCAGTGGCAGCTCATGCGTGACACCTGCCGTTTGCTCAGGCCCTTGGAGGAGGCCACTTTATTTGTCAGTCACCAGGACTACGGGATGAACAACGTCATTCCACTGCTTCATGTCCTGGAACAGATGATGGTAAATCTGACTGGTCAGGTGACTGGAGACATGGCGCCTAGATCTCATGGCCACATGGAGTAGGAGGAGGAGGACATTGGAGCACAAGTAATGTGTAGCAAAATGGATGTTTTTTCTACATAGGTGACAGGAGAGGAGGGGCAGGATAAGCCAGAAGAGCTTTAGGGTGATGAGGAAGATGAGGCAGAGGACCCAGACACACCGTGGCAGTATGCAGTGGAGATGGCGGCAGGGAGTCCCTTTGAGTCACTTGCGCAAATGGCCCGATGGATGCTCACTTGCTTGCGTAGTGACAACCGAACTGTCACCATTCGGCAGAGGGATGACTTCTAGCTCTCCACCTTGTTAGACCCTCTCTACCGGTCCAAAATTGGGGCCTTTTTTAAAACCCGCTGAGGGGAAGGACAAACTGAAGGGTCCTCTGTACTCATGTTCCTCTGCCATGGATGCTGGGGAGGGGTGGGGTGGCAGCAGCAGTTCCAGCTCCATCAGCAGCAACTTGAGTCTAGAGTCACTGATGAGCAGCTTTCTTCACCCACCTAGTAAAGAAACTACTAACCAGCAGCAGCAGGTAGACCTGTAGCAGGACCTGAACCAGCAGGTGTTGGTTTACTTGGACAGCACCCTGCCATGCCACATTGAAGATCTACTGGACTACTTGGCAGCCAAACTGGATTTGCGGCCGCAACTGGCAGAGTTTGCCCAGAAAAAGCTGTCCTGCCCGGCCAGCTGTGTGGCATCAGAGCTGGTGTTTAGTGCGCCACTGGGCCATAGTTACCCCAAGAAGAACTTGTCTGTCCACCCAAAATGTGGAGAGACTGACCTTTGTCAAGATGAATCAAGCATGGATCAGCCAGGATTTCCACCAACCAATGCCTGATGCATCAGACCAGATCATCCATAGTGCCAAACCAACACTTTGATAAAAGAGACTGGTTTCTTCTGGCTACCTGCCTCAGCTACTTTTCTGATGCTGCAATCTGCCTGATTCCACACATCTGATGCTAAGTGCTCCTTCTGTCACCCACCATCTTCATCTGGTACTGGTATTGCCACCTACCTCCCCACTCTGTCACCACATCACTCTGGGGTCTTCTGATGCTGCTGCCACCTCCACACTATGTCACCTTGCCACTTATTTGTCTCCTGATGCTGTTGCCGCCTCCACACTATGTCACCTTGCCACTCTGTGGTCTCCTGATGCTGCTGCCACCTCTGCACTTTGTCACCTTTTCACTCTGTGGTCTCCTGATGCTGCTGCCACCTCCACACTGTCACCTTGCCACTCTGTTGCCTCCTGATGCTGCTGCTGCCACCTCTACCCTGTCATTTTGCCACCCTGTTGTCTCCTCTTGATGTTTCTGCCACCACCTCCACACTGTGTCATTGTGCCACTCTGTGGCCTCCTTATGATTCTGCTGCTACCTCCACACTCTGTCATTGTGCCACCTTGTGGCCTCCTCCTGATGCTGCTGCCACCTCCACACTCTGTCCTTGTACCCCTCTGTTGTCTCCTCATGCTGCTGCTGCCACCTCCACACTGTCATCATGCCACTCTATGGCCTCCTCCTGATGCTGGTGCCACCTCTAGACTCTGTCATTTGGCCACTCTGTGGTCTCCTCATGACTGGGCCATTATTTTGCCTTTTGGCTTGGCTGACATCATTATTTATTTGACCCTTCTTCTGATTTGTCAGAATGAAGGAAAAACGAGACGCACAACAGCTGTAAGGCCTGCATGACATAGTCCCTATTTTGCATTAGAATTGGCTTATGATTTGGTAGCCAAAAGCAGGAGTGGGTACAAAACACAGAAGACATGCAAATATTCCATTAACGTGTCATCTCTGTTTTCGATCCACTCCTGTTTTTTTGGGTTTTTGGGTCATTGTTCTGACAGATCAGAGCAAGGACAAAATAATTAGTGAAGTCAACAAAAATTTACTGCTGACACCCTCTCCACTACTTTGGGGGGGTCTCTACTTGTATAAGCGTTTAATAGAAAAGGTTCTGTAGACATGTATGTGGAATCAGGTGCCGACGGGGGAAAAAGAGTGTGCTTCTTCTTGACGCTAACATTGACCTGTAAAGCTGAGTTCATACTTGAGTTATTTGTTCAGTTTTGGCCCCGTAACTGCTCAAATAAGTGAAATGTGCAGTGATTCTATAAGCGACACCTGTCATCTGCATGCCATACCGACTCACAGTATTGTTTCACTACAACAACAAAATCCCTATGCGTGTTACTGCACCACTTTAGGCAGACAGGAAATAGCTGCTTTTAGGCAATTAAAAACCCGGCCGAATCGAATTTTTGAGAAATTCGCTCATCTCTAATATAAGTGTCAACATAATATAAAAATAAGCAAGAGGGTAAAAATGATGCAATGACTATTTTGCAAGACTGCACTTTGAATCTTCAAGGTTTGTTCATATAATTTATAGCAACAAATTATGGAAATCTGATGCACAGTATTATGCTTAATGAAGAATTTGGGTTAAAGCCTCCTCAGGCCATGCACTATCCATAACACAGTAGGGAACATTTATCATGAGGTGAACTTTTAGGCCTCTTTCAGACGGGTGTTGCGGGTGCACTCCGTCAAACAGTGCGGGTGCGTTGCGGGAATCGCCGCGATTTTTCCCTGCGAGTGCAAAGCGCTGTCATGCGTTTTGCACGCGCGGGAGAAAAATCGGCACTTTTGGTACCCAGACCCGAACCTGCACTTCTTCACAGAAGTGCATGTTTGGGTCAGAAATTGTCCCGCTGGTATTATTTCACATTATAACATAGTTATAATGTAAAATAATACCCTTGGCCATCTCCCTAATGTTTAAACAGGTGCAGAATGGGTTAAAAATAATAAACTAATCTTAACTTACCTGGTCCATTTGATCGCGAAGCCCGGCCTCCTCTCCGTTAGCTTGAAAGATGAAAAGGACCTGTAATGATGTCACAGCATCACATGGCCCAATCACCTGCTCCATCACTATGGTGATGGAGCATGTGATTGGTCCATGTGACCACGTGACATCATCCAAGGTCCATAAGCACTAGCCACAGCCTGAGGATAGTGATTAAGGACCTTGGATGATGTCACATGGTCACATGGACCAATCACATGCTCCATCACCATAGTGATGGAGCAGGTGATTGAGCCATGTGATGTGACGTCATCACAGGTCCTTTAGATCATCGATGCTGCAGGGAAAGAGAGGACAGATCGCGACTACGCGATCAAGTGGCTAAGGTAAGTTAACTTTATTATTTTTAACCCCTTCCTCTTCATTTTACACAGCATTCTTTATTAAGAATGCTATTATTTCCCCTTATAACCATGTTATAAGGGAAATAATAGAGATTGAGTCCCGTTGCTAAGCAACAATGCGGGAAAATCGCAACGCATCCGCACTTGGTTGCGGCTGCTTGCGATTTTCCCGCATCCCCATTCACTTCTATGGGGCCTGCGTTGCGTGAAAAACGCAGAATATAGAACATGCTGCGATTTTCACGCAACGCAGAAGTGATGCGTGAAAATCACCGCTCATGTGCACAGCCCCATAGAAATGAATGGGTCCGGATTCAGTGCGGGTGCAATGCGTCCTCCTCACGCATTGCACCCGCGCGGAAAACTCGCCCGTGTGAAAGGGGCCTTACAGTGAGTTTTGTAGGAGTCAGTTTTGACATAATTTGCTCCACTATGTCAACTACTTTCATGCTAGCAAACAAGCATACAGGTTAATTTCAGTTTTGATTCAATTCCACCCCCACCGTACAGAAATAACAAAAACAACGACAACAAAAGATAACAGAAAAAACAAAAGTATAGCCACAGATTTAGTCCTAGGAGCATGTTTTAGACGCCGGTCTTAATAAAGGTCCATAGCTGGCAGTGGGTCCCCTGAAGTTAATAAGAGGCACAGGCCTCTCCATAACTTTGGCTCATCAAGCTCCAGTCTAAATGTAAGACAGTTTCCGAGCTGTCTTACATTTAGAAAATATTCTATGCCTAAAACAGGGGTAGAAAATGGTAAACTTTCCCGCCCATGACACACCCACAATTTTAGACCTGGCATGAGCAAGGAAAAGTCGCAGAGAGTGGCGCAACCATCTACTAATGTAGGTGTATTTTAGATTAGTAAATGACCCCCTGCCCTGTTCACATCTCCATTCAGTAATTTTTTTGTCAAGAATAAAACACTGCGTACATTTACAGAACAGAGATGTGAACCTACCTTAGGCCCTTGAAATGCAAGAATGTTCAGCTAGTAATTATTCTTTATCAAACAAATCTTTTCTTATTACAAGAATGCAATTAAAATCTGAAAAGTTTTGATTGTCTAACCAAGGACATAATTCAAGTAAATTTAGAGCTAATAATGTCACTATATCTTTTTTTCTTTAATTAAGTTTTTTATTTAAAGTACATGTAATGAACAAGAATGTAGTACATATATTAACTTTCATTATTGAAGGTATTAGAGGATAACTCATTCTTTGTATTCAACTCCTAGAAGTAACTGGTTTGATCTAATTAGGAGTTTAACTTGCTTTGTCAATTAATAATCATATTCAAGACTAATTAATAGTTGTGTTTCATTTTTCGTCTGCATATTTATAATTAGGCACATGTCACCATGTGAAACTACACTGGTTCATGGATAAGAGAATGAGAAAACTTTGAATAAATAACGTTTCGAGATGTTCTTTCATGTTTTATGGTCCTCAGCTGTTTTGAGTTTCCTGGTGTAACATTGAGCTAACATGGAGCGGTGGAACCACGTAACAGATTTGGCTTAAGGAAGCAGACTCTGAGACTGCCGGTAGACCTAGACTTTTTGTAGCACTGTTAATTCATTTCATCTATTGAGCTTCAACAGTAGTACAAAGTAGTAAATTTGCGGCAGATGCCTTCTGCTTTCTGATCTGTAAATGGTGGCCACCATTTTTAGAGTTTCATCTGAATGAAAACAAAAAAGACTTGAATTTGGCTGACATCTGCATTGTTGGAAAGTTCTAAACAAATGTGTTTAGTTTAGAATCAATTTGTTCATCTCTAATCAGTACCCTTTAAAATAATCATATATGAAAGAAGCTACATTTTTTGTAATATATTTATTTTTTCTTTACTGTTCTTTTCTTTTAGTCTGAGTTGTGGTAATATGACCATGTAGCGTTTTTTTTATTTCCTGTGATGCTATGTCCATGGGTATGTCAAAGCAACAACAAGGACACTGATAGGGGAGCATCTATGGTACTAGCTGGATGGTTGGAACTATAAACTAGCTGGGTGGTATTATGAGTATGCTGGAGCTGTGGTAGAAAAAGAAGTGTATAATAGGTTTGGTTGGATACAAAATAGAAAATGCAACATACAGGATGGAAACAAAGCGAGGGGTAGCTAAAGGCTCATGGGGCCTGGTGTGAGAGATCAGCTTGGGCCCCCTTCCCTCAGTGCTTTGTGGCCAGGGGCAGGGCAACGTATAGTTTTCCTGCTACCTGAGGCAAAAATTGAAACAACCGCAATAGACCCAACCATTTTTCTCCAGACAAAGGTAAAACTTGAAGATTATGGGCCCCAGTGCAAAATATTATGACAGGGCCTTCCCAGTGTGCACTTTCTATAATACCAGTGTCTTCTTAAGTGGTACAAGGATCTTTGGGCCCCATCAGGCTTTTGGGCCCGGTAGCAACTGCTACCTCTGCCCCTCTATAGCTAAGCTCCTGGAAACAAACCAGAGTGATTTGTTTACATGGGGAAAATGGGTCAGGAGAGTCCACATAAAAAAAAAAAAAGCATTGAGATATGATCATATCTCTTAACCATAGTAATGCTGGGAAACTGTTTTAATTCCCCAAGGAAATATGGACTTTTACAAAGGTTGTTACATTTGTAATAGTCTCTATTAGCAACAGCCAATGCAGAAGAGTAGGAATTCCAAGTCACAGTAGCAAGGCATTAGACAAAAAATGTGCTTTGCGGGTGCACAGTGGGGAAACAAGAGTGAGTATAGAGATAACATTACTGATCTGAGCTCAGTGTCATGTATATTATTCATACAGTACTGAAGTTAATTGTTGCCTTTAAGAAAATCTTTTTTCCTTAATAATTTTTGATTTATTTTCCATATATAAAGAATATAAATAATCAAATTTTTTTAACATCGTGGAGCTATTATACACAAATCTCCAATAACAACAGAAAAAAGCAGAAAAAGAATACAATACATAGGATCCCCAGAACCCAATCCACCCAACCCTCCCTCCCCGGCTGTCATCAGTAGTAGCTTAACCCACCAAAATATTGCTATTACATAGATTGTATTTTCTTCACCATGAGTCCTCCCCCTACATTTTATAAATTCTAAATCTTTAATTATTTTCATATAATTACCCCATTCTACCAATAACGGAGACTTTTTATCCTTCCATTTCTGTAAGATCAGAACTTTAGCGATCATAAAGCCTATTATCCACAACTGTTGGGCCGATCTTGTAATTTTTTCCTCCGTCGATAAAAAAAAAATTTGAGCGTGTATCACAGGGAGTTTAAAGTTAACCTTCGTTTTCTTCACCAACTCCCCAAACACCAACTGCCAAAATGTTTGTAAAACAGAACATTCCATTAAAAGATGGATATATCCTGCGCCAAACATTTGACATTTACAACAACAAACCTCACTGTCCTTATAAATTTTTGATAGTTATCTTGGAGTATAATAAAGTTGATGAACAATTTAAAATTGCATTAGAATGTGTCGCATAGAAGCAGAAGCCTTTTTAATATTATAATAGATTTCATTCCATAGAAGACTTGTGCTCACCCCTAAATCTTTTTCCCATTTTAATATGCTCTTAAACTTAAAAACCTTACCTAGTGTCAGTAATTGACACCTTTAAGAGAAGCTTGATATTTATGCCTAACAATTTTTTCTGTCAGGGTACAAAGATCGATGCTAAATGGTAAATGTGGTTATCAAATATGTAATACATCATATGATGTGAATAATAGATCCTTTTATTCCTCCTATTTGGTTAACATTAACAACAATATACTAAGGTTCAAGACTCAAATATTTAGGCTTTCTTTGTAAGGCTATTGTTCTATACTGATTTTCTATACTTCCTTTAGCTCCCTTAACACTAGTGTGCAAAGCAAATTGATAAATAATATACCAGCCGTACAGTATGAACTGTCACATGGGTTCCCTTGTTCTTTTGTGCAGTTTTATGCTTTGTTTTCTTCTACTTATTGTACTTAGGCTGAAATTTCCATAATAAAGAGCAATAGATGAAAAGCAATGCAAAAGCATCCAAAAATAAAGAGGTTGCAAGAACAATGTGACAACTCCTTTTTAATAAATCCAGCACACTGCTGAATATAAATGAATGTACTTGACCTAGTACTACTGTATCTTAATGTATTGGACAAATCTGTGAAATACCGTAGCTGATATCATATGTAACAACTGGTTATGTCTCCATGTAACATGTCAGTTATTAATGTTTGATTATATTTAAGATGAAAATGACATTGTTGGTTGTACTTACTATTTTGCTATTTAGTTTTACCCAAAGATATATACTGGGGGGATTATGGTTATAGTGTCAATCCACCCATAATTAAAGTATTCAGCTTATCCCTGATACATGAATGACAGCATTTGCCACCAGGATAAGAGTTATCATTGACTTCACAGGGAGCTGTGTAAATTTGTACACAGTGAACTTCTCATACAGTTGGATTTCACCTTACCTCCTGCAACATCTGTTGTAAAGGAAGAATTAAGTGGTCACTATACATATTAGCTGGTTCGTCAGTCCAGCCGAATTAATGGATTTGTATGACATATTCCTAAAGTGTATTATAAGCTTAAAGTGCATTTCCAGCAGATTTTTTATCTATGAAACTGGCTGATCTTTTACGTGTGTACTTGGCAGCTGAAGGCATCTGTTTTGGTCCTATGTTCATATGTGTCCACATTGTTTAGAAAAATTATGTTGTAATATATGAGCCTCTAGGGGCAATGGGGGCATTGCTTTTACACCTATAGGCTGTCTGCAATTGCCATGCCCTTTCCATTTTTATTGACAAGGCCAGGCATTATTATGATGTTTACACTGCCTGGTCCTGTCAATCAGAGTGGCGAGAGTGTGGCAGTTTCAGAGAGAGCAGTGTCTCTAGGTATAATGGCAACACCCTCATTACTCCTAGAGGCTCATTTTCATATTTTTTGGCAATATACGCACATATGACCATGGGACCAACACAGGTGCCCCTTAGCCGCCAAGCGCACATGCAAACAAATTTATAAGCACAGATTTGTGAACCCATAATTGTAAATAAAACAAATTATTAGTGAAAACTCTATTACTATTACTTACCCCTTACTGCAGTAGACCTCTATACCATTCTCAACTAGCAATATTTATATTCAGTAGGTCTTTCTGCTGGCTTTATTGTTTCTAAAGTGCAGACTAATAGTTAAGATGGCCACTACACTCAGGCCTTTGTTATGGCAGGATTGCATAGTCAATATGAGCCTCTAGGAGCAAAGGGGGCCTTGCCATAACACCTAGAGCCTCAACTCTCTCTGCAACTGCTATGGCCTATACAGTTTCATTAGCAGTTTAAACATCATCACACCTGGCCCTTTCAGTCAAAGTGTAGAGGGTGCTGCCTTTGCATAGAGAGCAGAGTCTCCCCGTTGCTCCTAGAGGCTTAGGTCATGTCCCCTTCAAAAATTGTGTGAGCTGTGTAAAACAGAGGAAAAGTAGCAAATTTTGCACAAAATTGCACTTGCGCTAAACTATATCTTGATAGATTGTATACACAAAACCACTAGTAGCCTATATTGTGCCATAAATACACACTCATAACAATTGCAAATACCCTGTGGTTTCCTCTTGTGGATGTCGCCTTCCTGCACCTGTCTCCTTTTGTGTATAATGTTGGTTTTTAAAAAATTGATTTATTAAATATATATTTTTATTTATTATATGCGGTCTGTTACATACGGTATTTATGGGATTGTAGATTGGCAGCAAAGGTCTTGTCTTATCTAATTATCTATATCTCAAAAATACGGATGGCACAAAGTTCCATTAAAATACATAGTTTATTGATAATATTATTAAAAACATACACTTCAATTCATTATATATGGGAAACCATTCATAAAAGCGCCACAAAAAGTCCTGCAAATAAGTTATACCCTGGGTGAATACACCTCGTATAGCTACTCCTCGATATTCTTAACTATGTCCTAAATCAGATCGTCCTCCTACATACCATAGTACAGCCCTTTAGACATTAGTATAAGACAAGTCACAGGTATGGCTCCTACAGGCTTCAACATACAAAAACTGCTGTATCCTTGTCTAGAGTAAATAACCCTGGCTGACCCATATAGCATAAATAGCATAAATAAATAAATAAATAGATAGAGATAGCATACCCTTGAAAAGTGCTACTGTGCAGGAATGGCGCCCCCTCTACGCGCGTTTCGCGTGTTTGCTTCGTCACCACTAGTAGCCTATATTGTGCCATAAATACACACTCATAACAATTGCAAATACCCTGTGGTTTCCTCTTGTGGATGTCGCCTTCCTGCACCTGTCTCCTTTTGTGTATAATGTTGGTTTTTAAAAAATTGATTTATTAAATATATATTTTTATTTATTATATGCGGTCTGTTACATACGGTATTTATGGGATTGTAGATTGGCAGCAAAGGTCTTGTCTTATCTAATTATGTTAAAAACACTTATTCACTTGTATATTTACCACAATACAACAGAAAAGTGAACATGGGACCAAAAAAAATCACAGGTTTTTAAGTAAGTTCAGTTTTTTGCAAAATATGTGACTTTTTACCTGCATATACCACACTCAACACTTTTTAAATTTTGGATGGGGCATGGGTGGGACAGAAGTTGCCTGGCAGATTTAGTGCTCATACACACAACCGTTGTTGTTTTGCAGTCCGCAAATTGCCAATCTGCAAAACACTGATACTGGCCATGTGTGTTCTGCATTTTGCGGAACGGAACAGCCGGCTCATAATACAGCAGTGCTATCCATGTCCGTAATGCAGTCAATAACAGGATATGATTCATTCTTTTGCGAAATGGACATATGTACATGGAAAGCACACAGAGTAATTTTAGTTTTTTCCAGCCCCATTGAAATGAATGGTTCTGCATACAGGCTTTAAAAAAAAAAAACTGAACAGACATGGACAAAAAATACGTTCACGTGCATGAGCCCTTAACCTTGAGTCAGAAAACTTACTTAAGTTACATCTGAAATCAATGCCAGCCCCTAGCTGGTATAGACTTCCGTTTGGTCCATCTCAAGCCAGTAAAAACTAGATCAAGATTTGATTCTTGGGTCTTACCAATCTAGGTAAATTCCATCCTTTATATCTTCAATAACGGAGATTTATTGCTAGATTCAGAAAATGTGTAAAATACAATGAAAGAAAACACAAAGAAAAAACATAAACAGTTAAAAGAGAATCTCAGAAATTCCTTCCTAATATAATGCTCCCCCTTTATCCTATTCTGTCTCCTCATATTGCCATCAAAGTGATGACAAATTAGTAAAGAATTGAGCTATATGGCATGTGTTACAAGAGATCGGGTACCTCCTTCTGACAAACCAGTGTCTTGCTGTTAGAGAACTGGCTTCAGATAGAGCTCTCTGCTCTATCTAACAGAATATTAAATCCTGCCCCCACCTCCTAAGCCATCTGTCATCCATATATAGAATCAGGCAAAATTAACACCTGCTTTCTTAGCATTCATCTCTGAGTTTAGTGTTTCTTTATAAATTGAATGATCCAATGCAAAATACCATATAAAATTATATTGTGACTGTTGCAGCAAAACCTGCCATGACTTCACCATCTATATACTTTAGAGGGATCTAATTTAGGCCCCTTGCAGACGAGTGTGAGCAGATTAGATCCAGGTGCGTTGCAGATGCGTTCAGTGAAACATGCGCGATTTCGCAAGCAAGTATATTCAGTTTTGTTTGCGATCGAGTTCAGTTTTTCAGTTTTAATCGCGCGGGTGCAATGCGATTTATTGTGTTTTGCACATGCATGATAAAAAACTGAATGTGTACAAACAACATCTCTTAGCAACCATCCGTGAAAATCGCATCGCATCCGCATTTGCTTGCGGATGCGATTTTCACGCAGCCCCATTTACATCTATGGGGCCATTATTCCGTGAAAATCGTAAAATGTAGAACATGCTGCGATTTTCACCCAACGCAAAAGTCATGCGTGAAAAACATCGCTCATGTACACAGCCCCATTGAAATGAATCACGCATTGCACCCGCGCTGAATACTTGCTCATCTGCAAGGGGCCTTAGTGTTTTTTTTAAATGCCGCTGTGATTTATTCATGTATTTTTGTCTAAAGAAAAGTAAATCCTGCAAGAAGACGAAGTATAAGGGTTTAATTTATATTTTCCTTTCCAATTGAGTCCATTTCTGGTTTTGTTATGTATTGATTGTGGTGAGGAAAAAAAAAAACTATTTACAAGTGCAGGGAAAGATTACTCAAGGTGTAGGGAAAGGATAGGGAGGAATCATTCCACCAGCAGTTGTGTTGAACAGGGTTCAGTCGGGGAGGTGACAGTCTGTGTAATAGGAACAATCCGATTACACCTTGCTGCACTGACTGGGGATCCAAATAGCCATTATACAGCTCTGTAATTCCAGCAAACCTGTCTTATTAGGGTGCAAGTGCTGTTTGATACAGACCTTAACAGAGTTTATTACAAGGAAATATTTCTATTTTTTATTTTCCCTGGTGCTGTGCACTTATATGTTCTAAAGCATTTTTTGGCTTGTATTAGTGGGAGAAAAAGGGCTTATTAGCCGTTGTGTGGAAAAGTGTGAACATTACAGCCCTTTTTGTCGTGTATTAGTGGAAAAAGTAAAATACATTTGCCGCTCAGCGGTTCTAAAGCCCTTTTTTTCTGTGTATTAGTGGGAAATGAAAAAAAATATTTGCAGCTCTGCGGTGCAGTCATCTGTTTTAACCCCTTAAGGACACGGCCCTATTTCACCTTAAGGACCAGGCCATTTTTTTAAAATCTGACCATTGTCACTTTATGTGGTGATAACTTTAAAACGCTTTTTCTTATCCAGTCCATTCTGAGATTGTTTTTTCGTCACATATTGTACTTCATGACAGTGGTAAAATGAAGTCGAAAAATTTCATTTTTATTTATAAAAAAATACCAAATTTACCAAAAATTTAGAAAAATTTTCCAAGTTTCAATTACTCTACTTCTATAATACATAGTAATACTGCCAAAAAAAGTTATTGATTTACATTCCCCATATGTGTACTTCATGTATCGATCATTTTGGGAATGCTATTTCATTTTTGGGGACGTTACAAGGCTTAGAAGTTTAGAAGCAAATCTTGAAATTTTTCAGAAATTTTCAAAAACCCACTTTTTAGGGACCAGTTCAGGTCTGAAGTCACTTTGTGAGGCTTACATAATAGAAACCACCCAAAATTACCCCATTCTAGAAACTACACCCCTCAAGGTATTCAAAACTGATTTTACAAACGTCATTAACCCTTTAGGTTTTCCACAAGAGTTAATGGCAAATAAAGATAAAATTTCAGAATTTCGATTTTTGAAAATTTTCCGTTTGAATCCATTTTTCCAGTAACAAAGCAAGGGTTAACAGCCAAACAAAACTCAATTTTTATTGCCCCGATTCTGTAGTTTTCAGAAACACCCTATATGTGGTCGTAAACTGCTGTATGGCCAAACGGCAGGGCGCAGAAGGAAAGGAGCGCCATATGGTTTTGGAAGGCAGATTTTGCTGGACTGGATTTTTGACACCATGTCCCATTTGAAGCCCCCGATGCACCCCTAGAGTAGAAACTCCATAAAAGTGACTCCATCTAAGAAACTACGCCCCTCAAGGTATTCAAAACCAGTTTTACAAACTTTTTAACCCTTTAGGTGTTCCACAAGAGTTATTGGCAAATGGAGATGAAATTTCCGAATTTCTATTTTTGTTACCTTGTCTCAAAAAAGTGTAATATAGAGCAACCAAAAATCATGTTTACCCTAGAATAGTACCAACAAAACTGACACCTTATCCCGTAGTTTCCAAAATGGGGTCACTTTTTGGAGTTTCTACTGTAGGGGTGCATCAGGGGGCTTCAAATGGGACATAGTGTCAAAAAACCAGTCCAGCAAAATCTGCCTTCCAAAAACCATATGGCGTTCCCTTCCTTCTGTGCCCTGCCGTTTGGCCATACAGTAGTTTACGACCACATATGGGGTGTTTTTGCAAACAAGAGAATCAGGGCAATAAATATTGAGTTTTGCTTGGCTGTTAACCCTTGCTTTGTTACTGCAAAAATGGATTAAAATGGAAAATTTGCAAAAAAATAGCTGTTTTGGGACTGTTTTTATTTTTGTTATTTACATAGTTGAACTGACAGGTTAGATTGTGTGCTATTTCTATAGAGCAGGTTGTTACGGACGCGACAATACCAAATATGACTACTTTTGGGGTTTTTGTTTCAGTTTTACATAATAAAGCCTTTTGAAAATAATTTTTTTAGTGTCTCCACATTCTGAAAGCCATAGTTTTATTTTATTTTTTGGGCGACTGTGTTATGTAGGGGCTCATTTTTGCGGGATGAGATGGCGGTTTGATTGGCACCATCTTGGGGTGCATATGACATTTTGGTCGCTTGCTATGACACTTTTTGTGATGTAAGGTGACAAAAATGGCTCTTGACACCGTATTTTTTTTTTTTTTTTGCTGTGTTCAGCTGAGGGGTTAGGTCATGTGTTATTTATATAGATCAGGTTGTGACGGACGCGGCGATACATAATATGTATACTTTTTATTTATTTATATAAGTTTTACACAATAATATAATTTTTAAAACAAAAAAAAATCATGTTTTAGTGTCTCCATAGTTTGAGAGCCATATATATTTTTTTTTGGCCGATTGTCCTATGTAGGGGCTCATTTTTTGCGGGATGAGATGGCGGTTTGATTGGCACCATCTTGGGGTGCATATGACTTTTGATCGCTTACTATTACACTTTTTGTGATGTAAGGTGACAAAAAAATGGCTTGTTTGACAACGTTTTTATTTTTATGTTTACGGCGTTCATCTGAGGGGTTAGGTCATGTTATATTTTTATAGAGCAGGTACTTACGGACGCGGCGATACATAATATGTATACCTTTTTTTATTTATTTTGGTTTTACACAATAATATCCTTTTGAATGAAAAAAAACATGTTTTAGTATCTCCATAGTCTGAGAGCCATATATTTTTCAGTTTTTAGGCAATTGTCTCAGGTTGGGTATCATTTTTGCGGGAGGAGGTGACGGTTAGATTGGCACTATTTGGGGGTCATATGACTTTTTGATCGCTTGCTATTACACTTTTTGTGATGTAAGGTGGCAAAAAAATGGCTTTTGACAAAGTTTTTATTATTTTTTTTACAGTGTTTACTTGAGGGGTTAGGTCATGTGATATTTTTATAGAGCAGATTCTTACGGACGTGTAGATACCAAATATGTCTACTTTTTTTTTTTTTTTTACATTTAACACTAAAAGCATTTTTGAAACAAAAAAATCATGTTTTAGTCTGAGAGGCATAGTTTTTTTATTTTTTGGCCAATTGTTTTAGGTAGGGGCTCGTTTTTGCGGGATGAGATGGCGGTTTGATTGGTACTATTTTGGGAGGCAAACGCCTTTTTGATCGCTTTGTATTACACTTTTAGTGATGTAATGTGCCAAAAATGGCTTATTTACACCATTTTTTTTTTTTTTTTTATGGCGTTCACCTGAGGAGTTCAGTCATGTGATATTTTTATAGAGCAGGTTTTTACGGACGCGGCGATACCTAATATGTGTAGTGTATTTTATTTTTTTAGTTTTTATTCAGTGTTATGTGTTTGTTTCATTTTTACTTTTTTTCACTTTTTTACATTTTTTTGACCCAGACCCACTTGGTTCTGAAAGATCCAGTGGATCTGGTGTCTGTATAATACAGTACAGTACACTATATAGTGCACTGTACTGTATTTTGTACTTAGAAAGTCTGAATAGACCTTTAGCAGGTCTATTCAGACTTTCAGCACCATGGAGAGCAGGACGCTTCTGAAAGCGTCCTGTCTCCATGGCACCATCACCCCTGCCATAACTGGGCAGGGGGTGATGGATAGGAAGGAGGGAGCACCCTCCTCTTCGATCCCATCCTGTTGGGGGCTGCAAAGGCACAGCAGCCCCCGATGGGAGAGGGAGGAGCGCTCCCTCCGGTTAACCCTTCCATACTGCGGTCCGTACGGACCGCGGTACGGAAGGGTTAAACGGCTGGCATCTGCAGCACAGATGCCAGCCGTTTCTATCAGAGTGTCAGCAATGTGCTGACACTCTGATAGAACCACTAGACACCAGGGAAACATTACAGGGAGGCGGGCGGGGATCGCGATCGCGATCCCGCCCGCCGCACCGCCCGCCTCCCGCCCGCCTCGCGCCGCCCGCAACCACCCCCCTGCACCCCCGCAGCCACAGTATGATTGGGGGCTGCAGAGGGGTTAAAAACTATTTGGGGACATTAACTCTCTGATCCCCGCGGTCATAGACCGCGGGGATCAGAGATCGCAATGAAGCGCTGCAAACCGCAGGTCTGAATTGACCTGCGGTTTGCAGCGATCGCCCATATGGGGGGGTCACAGGACCCCCCCTGGGCATTGTAACAAGGTACCTGCTGAATGATTTCAGCAGGTACCTTGTTCCGATCACTGCCAGCTGAGCAGCAGTGATCGGAACAACTCATGACGTACCGGTACGTCATGTGTCCTTAAGGACTCGGGAAACATGCCGTACCGGTACGTCATGTGTCCCAAAGGGGTTAAAGTTCTTTTTTGCGTGTATTAGTGGAAAAAGAAAAATATCTTTGCTGCTCAGCGGTGCAGTTATCTGTTTTAAAGCCCTTTTTTGTGTGTATTAGTGGAAAAAGAAAAATATCTTTGCAGCTCAGCGGCGCTGTTATCTGTTTTAACCTCTTAAGGACACAGGACGTACAGGTATGCCCTGATGTCCGAGACCTTAAGGACACAGGACATACATGTATGTCCTGTGTAGTTCCAATCACTGTCGCGAACAACGAACCCGAACTTACTCAAATGTTTGCGAACAGGAACAGGCGAACAGGGCGAACCGCAATAGACCTCTATTGGCAGGCGAATATTAAAACCCACAGTGACTCATTCTAGCTAACCTATTTTATGATATCTAAATCTACCCTAACATTTTATTTTCAAACCTACTTTTAAATGCTAATTTAGTTATTTAACATATTTTAATTACTTGTAAAATAAAAAAAATCACTCTACACCATGTCAAAAGCCAGGTATGTGCAGGCTGACTATCTATCCATAAGACAGGGTGTCAGCATACCTTACAATGACAAGTTTGAGCAATTTAGACAAACAAACATAAGTTCTCAATCCAAAAGGAGAGAAATTGCTTAGCATTGGTTGGCTATCTAGAGGGGCCTGGACCCTAGACCATTATCATTAGGGCGACAAAAATTGTAATTTTATATGCCAGCCTAACTCCTCTCTCACTGCCTAAGAGAGCTGCATAAACATTTCCCAACATTTAAATCTCATTTGCATACACATGACCAAGAAATGCTAATGAGCAATATAGCAGTATCTGCCTTGTTTGTAAACTGAAACACGATTTGCATAGCTTTCCCATAGTCCCATGTTATGCAAATGAGTTTATATGACAAAACAGAATAGAAAGATTATAAAGTTAGTCTTTAAAAATTGCAAAATCAAAAAAAACTAGGCAGCCTTCCTAATCATTGAGATGAGAGCTAGGTGGCATATAAAAAAAAAAAAAAAAAATGTTGTCACCCTAATGATAATCATCTATGTGCACAGGTCCCCTAGATACCTAACCCTAAACAGACAATTTCCTTCTGGGAAACTTCCTTCTGGGAAAACTGGTTAATACCCAGGCTGCCTTGCTAAGGTATGCTGATGATCTGTCTGTCTGATGGATTGTTGGCCCTGCATATACCTGGTGCTTGGCGGCCATAGGGGAGAACTGTTCTGTGTTGTCCATTGAATGTTTTATGTAATAATACAAATAATAATAAGATTTTATGATAGGCAGGCTAGGGTAAATGTCTGTAAGTCTGTCTTTGTCTGTTTTATAAAATACAAAGATCAGTTTTTGTAGTCAGCTACCTTACTGTATGTTAAAACTCATTTGCATACACATGGCCAAGAAATGCTAATGAGCAATATAGCAGTATCTGCCTTGTTTGTAAACTGAAACACAATTTGCATAGCTGTCCCATGTTATGCAAATGAGTTTATATGACAAAACAGAATAGAAAGATTATAAAATTAGTCTTTAAACAATTGCAAAATAAAAAAAAACTATGCAGCCTTCCTAATCATTGAGATGAGAGCTAGGTGGCATATTAAAAAAATAAAAAATGTTGTCACCCTAATGATGATCATCTATGCGCACAGGTCCCCCTAGATACCTAACCCTAAATAGACAATTTTCCTTTTGGAAAAACTGGTTAAAACCCAGGCTGCCTTGCTAAGGTATGCTGATGACCTGTCTGTCTGATGGATTGTTGGTCCAGCATATACCTGGTGCTCGGCGGCCATAGGGGAGAACTGTTCTGTATTGGTAATTGGATGTTTTATGTAATAATACAAACAACAACAATAATAACTAGAAAGTGCTGTTTCTGAAGAAACCACAGGATGTTGGCTTGGAATATGATTGGCTGTTTGTGGCTCCACCTACTTTCTTGAATTTTAATGCCAGTCCTCAAGTGACCAATTGTGCCAAGCTTGAAGTCTGTGCCAATAACAGGCTACGAGCTGCGGCAGTTTTACATTTTCCCATTTAAACCAATTGCTAAAATTTGATTGGCTGATATAGACTCCGCCCACTTTTAACAATTTTGACCCCAATGACCCACGGTGCCAAGTTTGGGTATTCTCATTTAAATACTGTGAAAATGGCAGCTTTTTAAAGTTTTCCCATTGAAGTCAATAGGGAAAATCTGATTGGTTGTAGTTTGCCCCGCCCACTTTTTCCAAATTTTGAATTGGACATAACCTACCACCTGATTTCTGAAATTTGAAGCCCCTGACATAAAAAATTTGAGAATTGCAGCATTTTTGGAAGTTAAAATTTTTCAAATTTTCACATTTTTCACACTCAAAGAAATCTGATTAGTTGATTTTGGCCCCGCCCACTTTTCAGAATTCTAATCCCAGTCCTCCAATGACCAACTGTGCCAAGTTTGAAGTCTGTGCCAATAACCATCTACGAGCAGCGGCAGTTTAAAATTTTCCCATTTAAACCAATTGCTGAAATTTGATTGGCCGATTTAGACTCCGCCCACTTATAAAATTTTTGACCCCAGTCACCCAATGACCCACGGTGCCAAGTTTGGGTATTCTCGTTTAAATGCTGTGAGAATGGTAGCTTTTTAAAGTTTTCCCATTGAAGTCAATAGGGAAAATCTGATTGGTTGTTTGTAGCTCCGCCCACTTTTTCTAATTTTGAATTTGACGTAACTTGCCACCTGATTTCTGCAATTTGAAGCCCCTGACATCAAAAATTTGAGAATTGCAGCATTTTTGGAAGTTAAAATTTTTCAAATTTTCACATTTTTCACACTCAAAGAAATCTGATTGGTTGATTTTGGCCCCGCCCACTTTTCAGAATTCTAATCCCAGTCCTCCAATGACCAACTGTGCCAAGTTTGAAGACTGTGCCAATAACCGTCTACGAGCAGCGGCAGTTTAAAATTTTCCCATTTAAACCAATTGCTGAAATTTGATTGGCCGATTTAGACTCCGCCCACTTATAAAATTTTTGACCCCAGTCACCCAATGACCCACGGTGCCAAGTTTGGGTATTCTCGTTTAAATGCTGTGAGAATGGTAGCTTTTTAAAGTTTTCCTATTGAAGTCAATAAGGAAAATCTGATTGGTTGTAGCTCCGCCCACTTTTTAATGTCCCCAAAATGTGCCAGAAATTTTCGGGCTGACCCCATGACTAAGTGACCCAAGTTTGGTGACTTTAACTCTAAAGCTGTTTGAGTGACAAAAGTTTACATTTTTCCAATGAAAGTCTATGGGAAAAATGGGATCTTCGGGGGCCCGCCCCAGGGGCCCGGAGGGTGGGATCGGTTAAAAAAGCACAAGCAACCTATTCGGGAATGTGCCGAACAAGTGTGCAAAGTTTGGTAATCCTAAAACTGTGGGAGGAGTAGCGTATAGAAATTTGCTAAATTTTCATTGGCCGTTGGTAGCTCCGCCCACTTTGGGGTGTCCCCTCAAATTTACCCATTTATTCGGGTTGACACCAACAATATGTGATCCAAGTTTGGGGAGCGTAGCTTCAAAATTGTGCGAGTGGGAGCGATTTGAAAATTTTCCCTGTCAAAGTAAAAAGGAAAAGTGGGTGTTCGGGGCCCGCCCCAGGGCCCCGAGGTTGGGATCGCTAATAAAGCACAAGCAACGTGCTCGCTATAGGCCGAAAAAGTGTGGAAAGTTTGGGGTCTGTAGCAATAAAAACGTTTTATAGACATTATGCAAAGACAGTGTTTGATGATAATAGCATAGTTTTTCTGAGATCAAGGATCCTAATACAGGACTATATATATATGATATATTTCTATAGGGTAAAACAGCCTGTCCCTTTAAGGTGTAATACTCAATCAAACATACAGTAAGGTAGCTGACTAAAGAAACTAATCTTAGTATTTTATGAAACAGACAAAGACAGACTTACAGACATTTACCCTAGCCTGCCTATCATAAAATCTTATTATTATTTGTATTATTACATAAAACATTCAATAGACAACACAGAACAGTTCTCCCCTATGGCCGCCAAGCACCAGGTATATGCAGGGCCAACAATCCATCAGACAGACAGATCATCAGCATACCTTAGCAAGGCAGCCTGGGGTATTAACCAGTTTTCCCAGAAGGGAAGTTTCCCAGAAGGGAAATTGTCTGTTTAGGGTTAGGTATCTAGGGGACCTGTGCACATAGATGATTATCATTAGGGTGACAACATTTTTTTTTTTTTTTTTTTTTATATGCCACCTAGCTCTCATCTCAATGATTAGGAAGGCTGCATAGTTTTTTTTGATTTTGCAATTTTTTAAAGACTAACTTTATAATCTTTCTATTCTGTTTTGTCATATAAACTCATTTGCATACCATGGGACTATGGGAAAGCTATGCAAATCGTGTTTCAGTTTACAAACAAGGCAGATACTGCTATATTGCTCATTAGCATTTCTTGGTCATGTGTATGCAAATGAGATTTAAATGTTGGGAAATGTTTATGCAGCTCTCTTAGGCAGTGAGAGTTAGGCTGGCATATAAAATTACAATTTTTGTCGCCCTAATGATAATGGTCTAGGGTCCAGGCCCCTCTAGATAGCCAACCAATGCTAACCAATTTCTCTCCTTTTGGATTGAGAACTTATGTTTGAAAGCTCATGATTGTCATTGTAAGGTATGCTGACGCCCTGTCTTATGGATAGATAGTCAGCCTGCACATATCTGGCTTTTGGCATGAATTGAGTGGTTTAAGTTAAATGTGATAGAAAATGATTATTAATGATATATCATTTTCACAAAGGACTTTTTTTTGGTTTGAGGGTTGGGGTGGACAGAGAACATTAGGTAATACTCTCCCTGCTTTAACATTGTAGCTTTAGATTGAATTTACTATGCCTGGCTTTGGAAGGAAGATAAGATGAATGTAAGAATGCAGGGCGAATGGAACATAGCATAATGTTCGCTGCGCAGTCGAACAGTTCGGGACATCTCTAGTGATGGGAACAAAGTGCCTGCCGAAATCATTCGGCAGGCACTCTGGGACAATTCCGAGGGGTGTCCTGTGACCCCCCCGTATCGTCGATCGCTGCAAACTGCAGGTCAATTCAGACCTGCGGTTTGCACCGCTTTCTGCTGTTTCTGATCCCTGCGGGGATCAGAAACTTGCAAATGCCTAAATGCGTATTTTGCGGGTGTTTCGGCAGTTTTGAATACCTTGAGGGCTGTTAACCCTTGCTATGTTACTGGAAAAAATTGATTAAAATGGAAAATTTGCCAAAAAATCGAAAATTTAAAATTTCATCTTCATTTGCCATTAATTCTTATGGAACACCTAAAGGGTTAACAAAGTTTGTAAAATCAGTTTTGAATACCTTGAGGGGTGTACTTTCTTAGATGGAGTCAGTTTTCTGGAGTTTTTACTCTAGGGGTACATTAGGGGGGCTTCAAATGGGACATAATGTCTAGAAACCAGTCCGGCAAAATCTGCCTTCCAAAAACCACATGGCTCTCCTTTCCCTCTACGCCCTGCCGTTTGGCCATACAGCAGTTTACAACCACATATGGGGTGTTTATATAAACTACAGAATCAGGGCAATAAATATTGATTTTTGTTTGGCTGTTAACCCTTGCCTAATGACTCGAAAAAATGGATTAAAATGGAAAATTTTCCAAAAAAATCTAAATTCTGAAATGTTATCTCCATTTGCCATTAACTCTTGTGGAACATCTAAAGGGTGAACGACGTCTGTAAAATCAGTTTTAAATACCTTGAAGGGTGTAGTTTCTAAAATGGGGTCAATTTTGGGTGGTTTCTATTATCTAAGCCTCACAAAGTGACTTCAAACCTGAACTGGTCCCTAAAAAGTGGATTTGCTACTAAACTTCTAAGCCTTGTAACGTCCCCAAAAAATAAAATGGCATTCCGAAAATGATCCATACATGAAGTAGACATATGGGGAATGCAAATTAATTACTTTTCTTGGCGGTATTACTATGTATTATAGAAGTAGAGAAATTGAAACTTGGAATTTTGCAAATTTTTCAAAATTTTTGGTAAATTTGGTATTTTTTTATAAATAAAAATGAATTTGTTTGACTCCATTTTACCAGGGTCATGAAGTACAATATGTGACGAAAAAACAATCTCAGAATGGCCTGGATAAGTAAAAGCATTTTACAGTTATTCACACATAAAGTGACACTGGTCAGATTTGCAAAAAATGGCCTGGTCCTTAAGTGAAATATGGTTGTGTCCTTAAGGGGTTAAAGCCCTTTTTCGCGTGTGTTAGTTGAAAAAGGAAAAATATCTTTGCCGCTCAGCGGTGCAGTTATCTGTTTCAAAGCCCTTTTTTGCGTGTTATAGTAGAAAAAGGAAAAATATATTTGCCGCTATGCGGTGTTGTCATCTGTTTTAAAGCTCTTTTTCGCGTGTGTTAGTTGAAAAAGGAAAAATATCTTTGCCGCTCAGTGGTGCAGTTATCTGTTTTAAAGCTCTTTTTTTGTGTGTTGTAGTGGAAAAAGGAAAAATATATTTGCCGTTATGCGGTGCAGTTATCTGTTTTAAAGCCCTTTTTTCCGTCTATTAGTTCTAAACATTACTGTTCTAAACAGACTCAGACTGGCCCATGAGGAAGCCGGTAAAATCCAAGGTGTGCCCCTGCCTAGTTACAGTCTAGGTCGCAATAACGCCTATACAAGCATCATAGATGCTTGTTCAGGCCATTTTACTCTCTGGAAAAAGACTCTTTTTCTTGTTAGGTGCGCAGTATCAGAAGCTGCCAGATCAGGCACACATGAAGCCCTGCCCATCTTCCGAGAAGCCCCACCCATCACAGACATCTCTCTCACCAGGAGCAGCTCCTGAGCCTGGGCTAAAAACTACTTTCTGGTGGTGTCACAGTCAGTTGATCAGCTATGTGTTTGGGAGGAGTTAGGGGAACACAGGCTGTGCTGGTGGAGAATGCAGAGGTACTTTATGTATGGAAGGTGTGTATAAAGCAGGGCTATGTCAGTGTAACCAGTCTATTGTACAGTTTTCTGTGTGCAATGTGCACACAGTAGTTCTATCTATGTAATGGACATGTAGCAGAGCTGTGTGTGCAATGTGTATATAGTAAACTATCTGTGTAATGGGCATGTGGTAGAGCTGTGTATGTAATATGTATATAGTAGTGTCAGGTGGGCACTATGTATGGCAGCCTCAGGCGGCCTCTGTGTATGGCAGCATCAGATGGGCGCAGTGTATGGCAGCGTCAGGTGGACTCATTGTATGGCAGCATCAGGTGGGTGCAGTGTATGGCAGCGTCAGGTCTGCACAGTGTATGGCAGCATCAAGTCGGCGCAGTGTATGGCAGCATCAGGTGAGCGCAGTGTATGGCAGCGTCAGGTGAGCGCAGTGTATGGCAGCATCAGGTGAGCGCAGTGTATGGCAGCATCAGGTGAGCGCAGTGTATGGCAGCATCAAGTGGGAGCAGTGTATGGCAGCGTCATGTGGGCACTGTGTATGGCAGCGTCAGGTGGGCGCTGTGTATGGTAGCATCAGGTGAGCTCAGAGTATGGCAACGTTAGGTGGGTGCAGTGAATGGCAGCAGTGGTCTTATGATATTCGCCGTCCAGCGTTGCACTAATCTGTTGAAAAGCCTGTTGTGAAAAAGTAGATAAAATTAGGGTCTAATTGCCATTCTGCGTTGCAGTGATATATTCTGAAGCTCAGTTTGCCGTGTATTAGGGGCAAAATAAAAACATATTCACCATCCAGCATTGCACTAATCTGTTGAAAAGCCTGTTGTGTAAATGTAGAAAAAAAGGCTTTTCAACAGATATATGCAACGCTGGACGGTGAATATATTTTTATTTTGCCCCCAAAACACAGCAAACTGGGCTTTAGAATATATCACTGCCCCGCAGAATGTCAATTAGGCCCAAATTTTGTTCTACTTTCACACAGCATACTTTTCAACAGATTTATGCAATGCTGGACGGCGAATATATTTTTCTTTCGCCACAAATACACGGCAAACTGGGCTTCAAAATATATCACTGCACCACAGAACATCAATTAGGCCCAAATTTTACCACTAATACACTGCAAACAGGGCTTCAGAATATATCACTGCACTACAGAACTTGAATTAGGCCCACATTTTTTTTCTACTTTTACAGAAAAGGCTTTTCAACAGATATATGCAACGCTCGACGGTGAATATATTTTTATTTTGCCACTAAATGGGCCTAATTTAGGCCTAAATGACTTTCTGCGGTGCAGTGATATATTCTGAACCCCTGTTTGCTGTGTATTAGTGGCGAAATAAAAATATATTCACTGTTCAGATTTGAACTTATCTGTTGAAAAGCCTTTTGTGTTGTGTAAACGTAGAAAAAAATTTGGGCTTAATTGCTGTTCAGTGGTGCAGTGATATATTCTAAATCCCTGTTTGCCATGTATAAGTGGCGAAATAAAAATATATTCGCCATTCAGAGTTGCACTTATCTATTGAAAAGTCTTTTGTGTTGTGTAAAAGTAGAAAAAAGTTAGGGCCTAATTTCCGTTCAGCGTTGTAGTGATATATTCTAAAGCCCTGTTTGCTGTGTATTAGTGGCGAAATAAAAAATATTTGATCTGGGGGCGGAGCTAGCTCTCGTCGGTGATGGCCGCACTGCAGCTCGCTCTGTAACCACATCTACCCCAAGTACCAGCTATCTTAAGCTATCAAGAGAATAATGGTGAAGATCGGCAACCCAAAGCCAGCTGAACCCCCGCTCTCACTCAAGGCGCAATCCCTAAGCGGGGATATGGAGAAATTCTTTAAAAAGGCTGCGGCCACAGTCGCTGCAAGGGAACCAAAGATGGCGCCGGCTCCCGCCCACAAGGCTGCTGCTTTAGCCTCAGAACAGTCGGGTGAGGACAGCGACGCAGGCGACTTACGCCCGAATAGAGATCTACCTCTGACCCGGCGATACCTGGAACAAGCTCTGAGGAGGGCCCTGGATCCCATGGTCTCTGAGATTGCGGCGCTCAGAAAAGACGTCCGCCACATTGGAGACCGCGTGGAACAGATTGAGACGCAACAAGCCGCCATGCTGGATCACCAAACAGCCACAGCCACCTCCATGTCTCGTTGCAGCACATACCTCAACGAACTGCACAATGCTATCGAGGACCAGGAGAACAGAGGGCGGCGCAATAACCTGCGGTTCCGAGGAGTGCCAGAATCCATACCGGCTGGTGAGCTTTTTCATACTATCCATGCCATCTGTAGCAGCCTTCTAGGCCCCGACTTTGCCCTAGACATCATTATTGAAAGGGCACATAGAGCACTGCGCCCCAAGCCGAAGCCTGAAGATCCCCCGAGAGACGTGATATGTCGCTTCTTGAACTTCCAAGTGAAAGCAGCAATTTTAGAAGCCGCTCGAAACCACAATGACTTCTCTTATGACGGGGCCCAAATTCTTATCTATCAAGATTTAGCACCATCCACCCTCAGGAAGAGGAAGGCCCTCAAACCCCTCACAGAGTGGCTACGTGCTAACAAGGTCCCCTATAGATGGTCATATCCTTTTGGCCTCTCTTTTTACCATACAGGCAAACGCTTCAACATATCCACGCATTCTGACCTGCCATCGGTGTTTGCCCACCTGAGCATACCTTCCCTTGACATCGAGGACTGGTCCCTTTACAAGGACTTGGCTGATCTCCCCGATCTCCCATCCATCACGCCGTTCGAGATACAACAAACCCCAAAGTCTCAAAAGTCCAAGAAGAGACCTCATCAATCAACACCTAAGAGACTCTTGCAAGACCAGTAACGTTATGTCTCCGTGAAATTTCACTCTCCGCTTGTGTTACACGCTACGGGTCCTTACCTATTCTTTCACTCCTTTAGCTCATCCAAAGATCCCTACCTTTCCAACTCTCCTTCCCTATTCAGCTCCTATTATACCTAAACCTTTATCCTTTAGCGAACTGTTCCTCTCCCTGTCTGAAGCGGGATTGCCTCTTCCCTCACCTTTCTCTATGCTGTTTAATGTACAGTGGGGGTTATATGATAGGTCACAAGACCTTTCTCCCCCTCTGCCTGAGCGCACATACGCTCTCTCACTATGTTTTTACCTACTTTGATTACATCCAAAGTTATGTTTCTTTTTACTGTTTTACCAGTTACATGTTCTTCTCTTTTTTTATGTTTACAGTACAGGATTAAACCCGTATGCATCCTGAACAATGACAGCGTACTTCCAAACCATCCAATTCAACACTTCTTAACCAACAAGCTCCTCCCATCAAGACGTTTTCCTGGAGGACTGCCACGCACCCCGCTCTTTTCCTACACTGGTGAATAATTATGGCTAACTTACACATAACTTCCTATAATGTCAAGGGCTTTAACTCACCTTCCAAAAGGAGCCAAACCTTCTCTTTATTGCGAAAGTTTGGATCCAACGTGGCTTTCCTCCAGGAGACACACTTTAAATTTAACCGTTATCCTGACCTATCCCATTCCTCCTTCCCTCTTTGGTTTCATTGTGGAGGTTCCTCCTCTGCCTCAGGCGGAGTCAGCATAGGCTTCCAAAAGAACCTTCCCTTTAAGTATGCATCCCATGTTCAGGATCCAGATGGGCGCTATGTTATGGTGAAGGGTCACATTGGCTCTCAAATATACTCATTTATTAACCTGTATTTCCCCAACTCCAAACAACTACAATGGTTGAAGGATGTTTCTCCCTCATTTCTTCCTTCCAGGAAGGTATTGTAATTGTGGGCGGCGACTTCAATATTGCTATGGATCCCCTCCTTGATTCCTCCTCCCACAAATCCCCTCTTTCTAGACGCGTCCTGAGGTGCATTGGAAGGGAGCTGTGGAGTTTAGACGTGGTGGATGTGTGGAGGGCCCACCACCCCGATGCGATTGATTACACGTTCTACTCAAATCCCCATGGTTCTTATCATCGCATCGATTACCTCTTCATCTCTAAATTACACCTCCACCTATGCCGTAAGTCTGAAATTGGTTCTATCCACATCTCAGACCACGCCCCGATCTCTCTCATTATAGAAGCTCCCCAACCGGTCCACAAGGAGTTTCATTGGCGCCTAACGAATCCCTTTTGGGTGATCCCACTATAGTCAAAAAGTATCTACCCTTCTTGATGAATATATCTCACTGAATAAACTCCCTCCATCTCCCCTCAAATACTCTGGGACGCCCATAAACCATACATAAGAGGTCATTTCATTAGCATCAGCTCCCACCTTAAAAATCTAGGGAAAAACAAATAGACTCTCTCCTCGCTAAAATCCAGTCTCTAGAATCGAGCCATAAGACGGATCTCTCTGATTCACTTCTCCAGTCCCTGTCTGCTGCCAGAGCTGAATTGAGAGCTTTATTGCAATCTCGCTCGCGAAATATTTCCTGAATTCCCAACACAAATTTTTCTCCCATGGCGATAAAGCCTCGAAATTCATTATGCACAGAATTAAAACTAGGAAATCCAATAACTACGTCCATAAACTGACTTCCCATGATGGCTCCGACACTTTCTCTACTGCCTCAATTGCCACTCAATTTCAAACCTTCTACAAAAATCTATATAATCTCCCTCAATCCCTCCCTCATGAGACACACTCCGCCTTAGTAAAAGATTTTCTGCAATCCCTCCACCTTCCCACCCTCTCGGACTCCCAGAAACGCTCTCTATCCAATCCCTTTACCACTGAGGAACTGTCCATAGCCGTACGCCATTTGCCCCATGGGAAAAGCCCTGGACCTGACGGTCTCCCCGCTATCTACTTCAAAACCTTTCAGAAACAACTGCTCCCCCTTCTTCTTGACGTCTGTAACCTTTCCCTGTCGGGTGCCCCTCTTTCTAAAGACATGGTGACTGCTCACATTGCAATTATACCAAAGGAGGGGAAAGATCACAGCCATTGTGCCAATTACAGGCCTATCTCCTTGCTCAATATTGACCTAAAACTTTTGGCAAAGCTCCTAGCTAATCGCCTTGCCTTGCTGCTACCAGCTCTGATTCATGGGGATCAGGTGGGCTTTGTTCGCAACAGGGAGGGTAGAGATAATACCACCAGAGTATTAAATCTGATCAGCCTCTCTTACACCTCATCTCCCCTTTTGCTTCTCAGCACAGATGCTGAAAAAGCATTCGATCGTGTGAACTGGAACTATATGAGACTCACCCTGCTGCGTTTTGGCCTACCTACCCCCTTTGTCAACGCTGTCTTTGCTATGTACACCCATGCCTCAGCTCATGTCATGGTCAATGGAACCCTCTCCCCCTCCTTTGGTATAACCAATGGTACCCGACAGGGATGCCCCCTCTCCCCCTTCTTTTTGTACTAACCATGGAACCCCTCCTCCAAGCTCTCAGGTCAGACCCCCTGATCAAGGGCCCAATGATAGGGAGCACGGAACATAAACTTGCAGCCTTCGCTGATGATGTCCTGATCTTGACCTCCAACCCCCTCACTTCCCTTCCTTTAATTCAAACCCACCTCTCTAATTTTGGCCCACTCTCAAATTTTAAAATTAACTCTAACAAATCTCTGGTTATCTGCATCGGAATCCCCCACGTATTAAAAACAAACTACAGCTTAATTCCCCTTTCAATTGGTCATCCCCTACAATTACATACCTTGGTGTCAGGATAAGCCCCCAAATCTCCGACCTCTTCCCCTTGAATTACGTCCCATTAAGACTTTCCATATTTCAAGCAATAGACGACCTTGACAAAAAGTTCCCACCATCTCTTGGTTCGGACGTAAAAACCTCCTCACTTCTCTTATCCTTCCCGCCTGACCTATCTTCAACAAGTCCTTCCCATCCCCATACCTACATCCTACTATACTTCCCTCAAACAAAAATTTACGCACTTTCTATGGAAAGGCCGTAAAGCTAAATTTCCTACTCTCGCCTTATCAGGCATAGATCAGAGGGGGTATTGCTCTCCCAGATCCTGAACTTTATGGTAAAGCCATACTATTGTCCAGGATTGTAGATTGGCTCCGTGGCTCCCCACAAACACTGGGTAGCACAAGAAAGCTCAATTCTGGGCAAACCTCTCCGGGCCTTCCTACTGGGCAATGAATCCCTCCTGCATCTCGCCTTTCAGCCTACCCTATTTTAAAAGCCACTCTGGCTGCCTGGTCTTGGCTTTCATCCACTCACTGCCATATCCCCTTCCCCTCTCCTTTAATCACTATTGGTGACATCCTAGGTGCATCTAACCCCTTACTACTGGATTTCTCTCCCAGTGGTCCTCGCCTCACCTCCATCCCCATCAGATCACTCCAAGACGTGACGGGCCAACCCCTTTCCAACACTGCCCTCTCATCCTTACTGAACCCTCAACCCTGCGACTTCGCTCTGATTCCATCCTTACGCACTTTCCTCATGGGACACACGCTTAAAGGTGAGCTTCTACGGCCATTAGTCTGGCTGGAAGCAATTGTCTCCATGGATAAACCCCTAAGAAACCGATCTCTATGCTCTATAATAGACTCCGTTCTCCCCCACCATTGTAAAACCTGCCTTTATTCGATCCTGGGAAAGGGACCTTCAATTAGAATTTCCGCTTGATACTATCCCTAGAATCCTTGAGGCGCCACATAAAACCTCCCGCTGTGTTCGGATACAAGAGAACAATTATAAGATATTGACCCAATGGTACATTACCCCGGTCAAATCTGCCTTTTACTCAGCCGGAGCTTCAGATAAGTGCTGGAGGTGTGGGGAGGAGAGAGGCACATTTTTCACATCTGGTGGGAATGCCCACCCATCAACCAATGGTGGTCAAAAATTTTTACTCAAGCAAATAAGATTTGCCAAACCTCTTTTGTCCCCACACCTTCCCTCGCGCTCCTATCAATTCCCCCTCTCACCCCCACTACATGTACCCTTCCTCTTTCGTCAATTACTGATTGCTGCCTCCAAAGTTCTGGCTCCAGAGCTCCCTTCCAGACCTTGAAGCCTGGTTGACAAAGGTAGACCAGCTTTACCGCTTTGAAGAGATGTCATCCTGGGAATCTCGCTCTCATTTACGGTTCCTCAAATTATGGCTCAAATGGAAATCCTTCAGGTTCCCCGGCCCCTCTTAGGGCTTCCTTATCTACATATGAATAGTGTCCTTAACCTTCGCTTTTGTGATGTACGTGCTGACCTCCGGATGGTTTGAGTTACCAACCCGTTGTGTTGGTGTCTTGTATTGCCGCAATAATTTTGCAACTGTATACTTGATGCATGCGTATAAGTCTCTTCAGCTACTCCTGTACTCTTGTTATTACATACTGTTATCCTACAGTACCCTTTGTTACTTGAATGAAAAATCAATAAAAATTTTGAATTAAAAAAAAAAAAAAAATATTTGATCTAACATTTCATTATTTAATCTAACAGTATGTCAGGCAGAGAAGTGCCAGGCCCTGCACAGGTAACAGAGGCCTAAATATTTCTGGCACAGGCAGAGGTTGCAGAAGAGTAGGGAGGCATGGCAGCAGGGGTCACAGCGAGAGGCCTGAGCTCCCGGTGTCATATAGCGGTCGTGTCTTGACCAGCAACGCAGCGGTTCTTGCATGGTTGACACGGTCATCCACTTCATCCCAAGTGACATCAGACACCCCAAGTACTAAAGACACTTATTGAACTGAGCACTGCTTCTAGTCTAAAATTTTCTATCCAAACTTAAAATAGAGGGACAGTAAATTAGAGTAAGAACAAATTAATATTATATCATATTTTAAAATAAGAAAAATTACCCTTTTTTCTATGTTCCAATTTCTGTTTCTTTGAAATCATAGCTATACTAATTGTTACTTGAGATGAGTGAATTTCCTGAAATTTGTATTGTTTCTGATTCTGTTGATTAGATTGTCAGATTAGATTCGATCTAGCTCTGTATGGAGAGTTAGTGGCAAAGTTTAAGGAAAAATAATATGCAAAGAGATATTTCCAAGGGAAAGAGAAGTGACTCACTAGTGCCACCTTTTCAAAGTTTGGCTATTTTTCCTTATCCCAAGGTTTGTTAAAAACTCAAACTTTCCCTAATTAAGATAATAAAGGGCATATGAAAAAATGTTGCACACCAAAAGATCACATGATTAAATCACAAGGTATATTAGTATACAAAATATGATCACAGAAAATGTTAAAAAAACATTAAAAACAATCAACACAGGAGGTGTACAGCAAAATAATAAATTAGCCCGCACCATACACCTTCCAAACTATCGACCCATGATAAGGTAGTATTATACTATAGTATCAAATACCTAAATAAAGCAGCAGATAAGGAACTCTCTAAAGTGACCAGTGCATATAAAGTGCAAGTGAAAAATATGAGTGTAACAATTCTGAATGCCATTAATAATGTCAAGTGTTGTGTATCTAAAAGAAGAATAAAACATAAGTGCAAAAGTTAATACTCCAAAAAGTAATACACAACATCCAGATTGATCATTACAATAGATACCGTTCTCACATATCAGTTGTAGTGGAACGATCAAACGCGGTATTTTCCCTGGGTGATGCTTATTGGCATATCATTTTCCATGGAGGCATTTGATTTTTTTTATGACGTGCTATTATAATTTTTGGGATCTAAGGTGACAAATTTTTTTTTTTTTTAACATGGTTTTTAATTTATTTTTAAAAGGGTGTTTATCTGAGGGGTTAGGTAATACTTTATTATTATACATAAGATTGTTACGGACGCGACGATGCCCAATATGTATGGCTCCCAGACTTTGGATACACTAAAACAACATTTTTTAAAAACTTACATACAATAAAATAAATTTTGGAAAAAAAAAAAGTTGTTTCCGTGTTTCCAAAGTCTGAGAGCCATAATGTTATGTATTTTCTAGGGGACTGTAGGGAATTATAATAATTTATAACTCCATGGAAGTGTGATACTCCCTGAAGCAACCGTCAATGCAGAGGCCCGGATGATCGGGGCACGTGTCACACTGAGTGGTGGTGTATTTCTGGATCCCCCTCTTGCGACACACTCTGCACTTTTTTTGGGATCGTCCCTTTTTTCCAGTATGGGGGACCACACCTGGAAAATGTTGGCCAGGGACGACCAGGCGCCTCAATTCCCGAGGTACTCCGACCTGCTCTTTCCTGGTCTGAAAAGATCAGGTCCTTGAGGACTGCCTCATAGAACTGGAGGAAAGTCTCTGTGCTTCCAGCACATCGGCATAGTACAAAAGCGTTGTACAAGGCAACCTGTACCAAGTAGACCGCAACCTTTTTGTACCATGCCCGGGTTTTGCGCATGGCATTATATGGTGTGAGGACTTGATCAGATAGATCAACTCCTCCCATATACCGATTGTAGTCGACGATACAATCGGGTTTGAGGACCGTTGCCGCGGTTCCTCGCACAGAGACTGGGGTGATGCCATTACCATGGATTGTGGTCAGCATAAGGACATCCCTCTTGTCCTTATATCTGACCAGCAACAGGTTGTCGCTGGTAAGGGCACGGGTCTCACCCCTGGGGATAGGTACCTGGAGGGGGTGGGCAGGGAGGCCACGTAGATTTTTCCGCACGGTCCCACAAGCGAACGTGGATCTGGTGGAGAGGGCCTCAAACAAGGGAATACTGGTATAAAAGTTGTCCACGTACAGGTGGTAACCCTTATCCAGTAGTGGGTGCACAAGGTCCCACACAAGTTTCCTGCTAACACCCAGAGTGGGGGGACATTCTGGGGGTTGAATATGGGAATCTCGTCCCTCGTAAACACAAAATTTGTAAGTGTACCCTGAGGTACTCTCACAAATTTTGGATAGTTTCACGCCATACCTCGCTCGCTTGCTAGGAATGTATTGGCGGAAAATGAGTCTCCCCTTGAAAGCAACGAGAGACTCATCAACCGCGACCTCCCTTCCAGGTACGTAGGCCTGCGCAAATTTGGCCCCAAAGTGATCTATGATCGGCCGTATCTTGTACAGCCGTTCATAGGCAGGATCACCTCATTTCCGTATGGCCTCAAACCGGGTACGTGCCATAGCCATACTGTACAGTAGGGTATGGTAGAGGACGTCCCCACTCCAGTAATACCTGGCACTTGGTTTTTTGACCAGGCCCATGTGCAGCACGAGGCCCCAAAACGTCCTCATTTCGGCTGCACTGACTGGCGTCCAGCCACCGGGCTTGGCCAAAAAAGAGCCTGGGTGCTGAGCGACGAACTGTTGGGCGTATAGATTCGTCTGCTCCACCATCAGATTCACAAGTGGGTTACTGAAAAAAACCCTGAAATAGTCTATTTCAGTAATTCCCACTGTGGGAATCTGGATTCCTGGATTGCCAACAAATTCAGGAATCGCAGCTGATAGTCCACTGGGATGCACCAGACTCGTTCACCTGAAGAGGGCTCAGGTGCACTTGCCTGGTGGGCCGGAAAACTAGTACGAGTCCCAGGGCTGTTCGTACTAGTGCTGGCCACGGGGTCTCTAGCATGCGGGGACCTTGGCTCCGCCTGGCGGTGTCTCCGCCGCCTTGGGGGCTCATCATCATCAGATGATGATGAGGAGGATGTGGATGACAGGAGGAATGTGGGGTCATCCTCATCCTCACTTGCGTTCTCGGTGTCGGAGAGCATCTGGGCGTATGCCTCCTCCACCGAGAACAACCGGCGGGCCATGGGCGTGTGTGTTGTGCGTGTGTGTGTGCGTGCGTGCGTGTAAAAAAAATTTGTGTGTGGGGCCGACCACAGTCAGCACATGCAAAAAAAAAAAAAAATGCCCCACAAAAAAATGTGGTGGGGGGATGGAGGGGGGGTGGAGCTGGGGGGTTGCACCCCTGGGGGGGGTCTAGGGTCACACAACTAAGTGCTGTGGACCCCAGACACCCAGGTGCACTTACTCAGATGCTGCTGCTGGGGCTGGCTGGGGCTGGAACGGCTGGATTGCTGGGGCTGTGGGTGGCTGGGTGAGCTGCTGGGGCTGATCGGGGGTCTGCTGGGTGGGATGTGGTCCTTCTGGGGTCCTTCTGGGGTCCTTCTGGGGTGTGATGGGTCCTGCTGAGGCGATGGGCGTCTGGATCCTCCGGCATCACGGCAGGCAGTGGGCAGGGGGGAGAAGCTCCGGCGGTTAGCGTATGCCGCCGCCCCCCTGCCCAGCCAATCAGGGCGATTTGTGGCCAACGGTAAGGATGGTGATTGGTGGTGTATTATAGCACCACCGATCACCATCCTGTTCCGGGTTATCGGGTCACCTGAGACCCGAATGACCCGGAACTGCAGAAAACCGCAGGTCTGAATTGACCTGCGGTTTTCTGTGATCGCCAACATGAGGGGGTCACAGGACCCCCCTGGGCATTGTGCCAAGGTGCCTGCTGATTGATTTCAGCAGGCATCTTGTTCCGATCACCGCCACATGCACAGCGGTGATCGGAAATTCACAGGGCGTACATGTACGCCCTTGGTCCTTAAGTACCAGGACGCAAGGGCGTACATGTACGCCCTTCTTCCTAAAGGGGTTAAATTTCACCCCACAAAGAATTGGTTTCCTGTTTCCCAGTACTATGTATAATGAATTTAAAAAATACAGCTTTCCCCTCAAAAAACAGCCCCCATATCGCTATGTGAATGGAAGAGTAAGGCCCCTTTCACACGGGCGAGTTTTCCGCGCGGGTGCAATGCGTGAGGAGGACGCATTGCACCCGCACTGAATCCGGACCCATTCATTTCTATGGGGCTGTGCACATGAGCGGTGATTTTCACGCATCACTTCTGCGTTGCGTGAAAATCGCAGCATGTTCTATATTCTGCGTTTTTCACGCAACGCAGGCCCCATAGAAGTGAATGGGGATGCGGGAAAATCGCAAGCATCCGCAACCAAGTGCGGATGCGTTGCGATTTTCCCGCATTGTTGCTTAGCAACGGGACCCAATCTCTATTATTTCCCCTTATAACATGGTTATAAGGGAAATAATAACATTCTTAATAAAGAATGCATTGTTAAATGATGAGGAAGGGGTTAAAAATAATAAAAGTTAACTTACCTTAGCCACTTGATCGCGTGAGTCGCGATCTGTCCTCTCTTTCCCTGCAGCATCGATGATCTAAAGGACCTGTGATGACGTCACATCACATGGCCCAATCACCTGCTCCATCACTATGGTGATGGAGCATGTGATGGTCCATGTGACCATGTGACATCATCCAGGTCATAATCACTATCCTCAGGCTGTGGATAGTGCTTAGGACCTTGGATGATGTCACGTGGTCACATGGACCAATCACATGCTCCATCACCATAGTGATGGAGCAGTGATTGAGCCATGTGATGCTGTGACATCATCACAGGTCCTTACATCTTTCAAGCTAACGGAGAGGAGGCCGGGCCGCGATCAAATGGAACAGGTAAGTAATTATTAGTTTATTATTTTTAACCCATTCTGCACCGGGTTCAACATTAGGGAGATGGCCAAGGGTATTATTTTACATTATAACTATGTTATAATGTGAAATAATACCAGCGGGACAATTTCTGACCCAAACATGCACTTCTGTGAAGAAGTGCAGGTTCAGGTCTGGGTACTAAAAGTGCCGATTTTTCTCCCGCGCGTGCAAAACGCATGACAGCGCTTTGCACTCGCAGGGAAAAATCGCGGCGATTCCCGCAACGCACCCGCACTGTTTGACGGAGTGCACCCGCAACGCCCGTGTGCAAGAGGCCTAAAAAAGTAATGGCAGGAAAGGGGGGGGGGGATGAAAATAAAGAGCGAAAAATAGATTGTGTCCTGAAATGGTTAAAGATATAATGAAAAATGTGTTACTTTTATTCTCATTGAGATCAATTTTTATTTCAGGTGAAGAAGCAAAGTAATTTACAGCATTCAGCAATATCCCTTTCTAAGAATAAGGACTAATAAACCTCATACTGACAGCATGTTGGCACCTGCACTAACTGAATTTGCATGCCTTGTGTCCTGGTGAGTTATTCTTTTATGTGACTTTCTTTTTATATGTTTATGGTTACAGATATGTTATATTTTAACATATGAGAACAACGCTGTCCACCCTGTCAGAATGTATTTCCAATACGTTCACTGCCTCTACATGCTGACAGATGATTGACCTTTCATATGACATTATATTCACTAAGAGGTCAGTGTTCTCACTGAAGCTCCAGCCTTTAGGCCTAATTCACACGTCCGTAGTGTGTTTTGCGGAAACACGGATCTGCAAAACACGGACGGCTGCAATGTGCATTCCGCATTTTGCGGACCGCACATTGCTGGCACTATATAGAGAATGCCTTTTCTTGTCCGCAATTGCGGACAAGAATAGGACATGTTCTATTTTTTTGCGGAAACGGAAACGCGGATGCGGAAACACGGATGCGGAAATGCGGATGCGGACATCACATAGTGTGCTGTCCACATCCATTCCTGCCCCTTTGAAATGAATGGGTCTGCAACCCTTCCGCAAAATTGCGGATGGGATGCGGATCCGTTTTGCGGACGTGTGAATTAGGCCTTAGACTCAGAGACCGGAAAACCTGGCAGGCTCATTCACTCTCTAGCAAAATTACCAGAAATTGGGGAATAGAGAATTTTATTTTATTTTTTTAAATTGAGACATTGAAAAATATAGAGACCTTATTAATAGCATACTTTTAGGAAATTACATTAAAACTTAAGATGGGTTATAACTCACTTAAAGGTTTCAAACACCATAAAACAACAGCTTTAGTGTATTGTGCAATATACACTATTCACAAACTTCTACAAAATTTATGAATTAAGGGAACATCAATTCTATGTCAGTTTTTTGGCTTAAAAATGTTGTTAGTCATGTTGATTGCGGCATCTTTTTTGTGACATTTGGTGAGCCTCACCACTTTTCAATGTGGTCTATGTTTAATAGACAAAAGTGAGATTAGACCTGGATTATTGCATATATACTGTGCAACCTTTGTAAAAGTCTCACAAAAGTCGTATCTCCACACCAGGCAACTAGTTTACTTTACACATAGTTTTACACATTGCAATCATGCCAAAAATGTTACTAAGGTCCACCATTTGATTACATTGGCACAGGCAAACAAAGCAAGAAAGACAGACTTAAAAATAACTAGAAAACACCTGCAAAAAATAAATGTCCCCTTCTAGTTTCACACCAGCATTAAGATCTCCGGCAATATTTTCAGAGCAGGTTTGAGAAGGAAAGAATACATCTAAGTGGTTGCAATAATGGGTATCGCTTAATTTTTTAGTAGCTGTCTCCATGAGCCTCATAGTTCACATTGCATCGGTTCTTAAAATGCAGTGGCAGATTTTTGAATTTATTATATTGTAAAATTATGAAGTAGTAGTAGAATTTAGTTCAATATGCATTCAGTTTCAAACAGTCAATACCTCTAAGACATACAGATTACAGATGAGTGAATTGGAATGTGTTCATAATCAGCCTTCTAGAGTAACGAAGAGCTGGCCATGAGGCTCTAGAGACTCACCCCCATCATAATTGACAGGGCCAGACTTCTAATAAGTATCTGCACTGCTAACTGTTGGAGTTAGAGCAGAGCATATGCCATTGCTTCCTAGTCTGACGTTTGGGTGTACGTTTTGGGTCTTCTACTTCCACTTGTACCCAGAAATCAGCAGCACATGTGCAGTCAGCATCTGCGCTGGTCAGGTAGGAGCAGCAGCAACTCTGCACTTGCCCTGAAAGTCATAATAACAGCTCTAGCATGAGATTAGCAGGGCCAGGTGAGAAGCCCAGCGCTGTCATGGCCAGCTTTTGAAGGCTGATTTTGAGCTAATTAAATTTGTTAGAATTGATTTGCTTATCTCTAATACAGATGTGTCTACCTTTACCTTTGCTTGAATTTAATTAAGTATGCCTATTTATAATGAAATAAATCTGAACCAATATTGTGACATGCCAACAAAACAAATGATAGGCTTCAATTCAATTCAGATCACAACTACTGTGTGGCCACAGTTAGACACATATATAGCATCTTATTAGAATGTATTGCAAAAATGTTTTTTTCCCCTCAAATTGGTCATACCGTAGATTGCCGCAAATCTTGTGCAAAAGGTAAGGAAGGGAATATCTGTAGCATGACGTTTGTAGCAGACTTTGGATCAACACTATTTTCTGTATAGGCTTTAGGAAAAATCTAAATGATTAATTATTTTTAAGACAGTGAATAGTGATGAAAAACAGACTACAGTTATGAATATGCTGTTGAGGATCTCTACCTAATAGGACCCACAACAGGTTTCTGTAGACAACAAGTGTGGGTTGAAATGGAGAAAGCTAATTAAGCTAGAAAATGAGGGCTGTTTGATTTGGCTTTGGCGGATGTAGAATGATATTAATAACAAAAGTTAAAATTCAGAAGAGCTAATTATGTTTGAAATATATGTTTAATCCACATATATTTCAACTCAATTACTGTATGTATGTGTGTGTGTGTGTGTATATATATATATATATATATATATATATATATACATATATATATATACAGGAAAATGAACAGCACTCCAGGAAGCCAAAGAAAACACTCCTTTAGGCCCCTTGCACACGAACGTGTGCGCCCCGAATGTGTGCGCCCCGTGTCTGTGCTGCGGGCCGCAGTGCACGGGCACCGACCATGTTCTATCTTTTTATGGGACGGAAGTACGGAACAGAACACCACGGAAGCACTCCGTAGTGCTTCCGTAGTGTTCCGTTCCGTCATTCCGTTCCACACTATTCCGCATCTCTGGATTTGTGGACCCATTGAAATGAATAGGTCCACATCCGTGATGCGGGCTGCAATTTTCGGCCCGCAGCACGGGCACGGGGCGCACACATTCGTGTGCAAGTGGCCTTATTCACCCATGTCTGCACCACATGGGTGAATAAAGGAGTGTTTTCTTTGGATTCCTGGAGTGCTGTTTATTTTCCTGTCTACATTTTGGGGTAAGACGCCTATCCCCTCAAGAACGTGCACCCGCTTGCTACATTTTTATATATATATACGTCACCACACATAGTACATAAGTGTGGGAAGTTATGGATGTGATTGCGAATTCCCAAAAAAATGATTATGTTGCATATAATGATCTTGTATAACCAAGAAGGGAATAAAATATAAAGCTACTATGGCTTTACCCTCCCCCCTCCCTAATTTGGTGGTTTATGTCAAGGAAAACTCACATTGACACATAAACATCTAGCAGCCACCCTCAACCAGCCCTGCTACTAAGGATGTCAAAATCCACAAACTACATAAAAATTGTTATTAACTTGTTATGACTAACTTCAACTATCAATGACTTTGTTGTACGTTACTTTATATCTGGCAGAATTTATGCTATGTAACCCACCCATTTTTTTATATCTTGCATAGTTATGTATGAGTATGTACAGTAGCTTTTAGGCACAGAATCTCAAATCCTTGCAACAGTGAGCTTCTATAATGTAGTGGTAACAGGAGCATATAGAGGTTGCAAAAGTAGCCGTCGCTACTGGGCCCAGGAGCCTGATGGGGCGCAAAGACCCTTGTTCCACATAAGAAAACACCGGTATTATAGAAAGAGGATGCTGGTCAAGTTACACCTCTGGCGGGAGGAAAGGGGTTAGGTCAAGAATTTGGCAAGGGGGGGGGTGCCATTTAAATTTTTTCCTCAGGCGGCATAAAGGCTATGTGCTTACCTGCCTCTAGCCACAATGCTCTGAGGGAAGGGGGGCCCAAGATGAACTGTTGCACCAGGGCCCATGAGTCTTTAGCTACACCCCTGAGTGGTAAGCTTGCTGCCTCATTTCCCAACAGAGACCTGTAGGATAGTTTCTAGTAAAGGGCAGTAAAGATTATGGAAGAAATAGGTAACATTTACTCTCCAGCTTTTAGTTTATAGTAAAAGAAAAGTTGGAAAGTAAGTTAGATTTTTCTACAAAGTTAATGCTACTAAAAAAACAACAAAAACATTACAATAAATACATTTTTGTAACATTTTTACAATCACAGTTTGCAAAACAGTATGTGGTATACTGGTAATCATAATAACCTCTACAATACAATAAAAAATTAGTTAGGATGATTGCAAACAACATAAATAAATAAGGCACACTTCTTTTCCCTTTGTTTAACCTATAACAAAAATTGATAGAAATTAAAATCTTAATCGTATGTATGGCAAAATGGCCTAACAGATGTCGCGAAAAAAATTATGGCTGTTATAGCTATAAATATGAGAAGGGCTGTGGGAAGCACACGGTTTGCCTGCATGGGACCATGAAATTCCTGATGGCAGCCTTGTATATGACAACAAATTTTTCTGAAAGCAGCAGTTTATATGCAGGACTTTATTATAACTCATGGTCAAAGCAATACAAAGCCTCATTTACATTTCTGTTTCTCAGTGTCTGAAATTAATGTTTATTGACAGTATTTTTTGCTGACTATGGGTCAGTGAGGTCAGTGAAAAGATCACAGACTTTGGCCTAGTTCACACTTCATTGATTTGGTCAGTGATTTCCATCTGTAAATCTATGCCAAAACCAGGAGCGGAGCCTGCAAAGAGATAACGTTTAATGTTCCTGTTGTGTTTTGCACCACAACTGGTTTTAGTTCACAAGCACTGATGGAAATCACTGACCAAATCATTGAAATGTGAACTAGGCCAGACATGCGCTACTTTGGTCTGTGATGCCAACCGACCTATTGAAGTCTATGGGGTCGGTGAAAAATCATAGACACAACCAAAGGGGATCCGTGTTTGTTTTATCTTTCACTGACCATTGATAGGAGATGCTCTGTAAATAATTTTCAGTTGTGCAGTGTCCGTTGAATACAGATGACATACGAAGGGCAAAAAGGACACACGGACCAAACACAAATCCTTCATGAACATGAAATACGGACTGATTTTTTCACGGACATCAAATGGACACACAAATGTGAACTAGGTCTAAGTGCAGTTCATAAGTAATTAAATGAATATATTTAAAAAACTATTCCACTTTTTCTGTGTTTAATCGAATATATGTGTTAGAACAGCTTTTCTCAAAATTTAAGTTCCCTATCAGTATGTCTTTGGAGTGTGGGAGGAAACCCATGCAAACCCAGGAGAGCATAAAAACTCCATGCAGATGCTTTCATTGCTTAGATTGGGTCATAGGACCCCAGCATTGCAAGACACCAGTGCTAACCACTAAGCCACTGTGCTTTCTGTTTCAGCCATGTTTAAAAGTCCATTGTCACATAATTACATGGCAACTATCTGGCTTTGTCTGTTTCTCCACCCAGCAATCACTTCTGTGGTCAAGCCTTGCCTATTTGGTCTATCAGAGAGATGAGATGTTGAGCCATTCGGGTATCTGGCTCTACTGTATGTATGAGGGCTAGGCAAGGGATTTAAATCAGGCACAGTTCTGGCACCTACATATTTGCCGTACTATGCTTAGTGGTCATTCCCCAATCTTGATTGATCTCCTCTGTACCAACTTTGGATTGGATCCTGATTAACCCATTGTCTGCTGCTTTGGTTTCTACTGACTTTCCTGGTTTTGAGACTGGCTAGCTGACTACTCTTCTGTTTTTCCAGTTTGGTCATCCGGTTGCTTTCTGTGAACTTGCGTTAGTTTTCTGTTGCTAGGGTCCCTAGCAGTCAAGTCCATCCAGCCTTGCAACGGGAACTGGTGAATAGCTAGGAGTATAACCTTAAGTGGTGTTGGAATATTGGTAGTAGTTTCAAGTTTGCTATGTTTTTGGAAAGTGACCCCATTATATTCCTAAAGTAATAACTGCTGATATTACTACAGATATAGTAGAGTTAACACACACCTGGTGATTTATCACATCTAGTTAATGTGTTATGACTGTGACTGTTAACTCTGCTACATCTGTATATCAGTAATACTGCTGACACTCAGTCCTGACTGTGAGTTTATATGTCGGTACCTCCCCTGCTCCACTCTGTGCTGCCACAAAGCTCTGGTGTAATACACTGACAGGACAAGAACGATGATAGATAGATAGATAGATAGATAGATAGATAGATAGATAGATAGATAGATAGAATTTATTATATTGAAATTTCATAAAGGAGGACACATTTTGTATTACATTTATAGGCTTTGTAGCCTACTTTGTTTTGCTGCGTAATCTAATTGTACGCAGACTACAAATGATTTGAGTAATGTTTCTATTTAGAATTTTATTGCCCAATTTAATTATTTGTTTCGTTTTTTCTTGTTGTTTATGTTATTGCTATGATTAATTAGTTCTGAAGAAAATGTGCTGATACAGGCAGTAAGTCTCAGTTCTTGGCAAATTCATTGATTACTGTTGCTGTGAAATATTGCTACAATTTATATTGGCAGTCATTGTTTGAAATATTTAAGCACAGTATTTTGTCAATGAATTTATTATTTGGATAACACAACATGAAAGAATACATTTCCATATTAGCTCAGAAAACAAATGACCTTGCTAGCCGAGTCGCTATTTTCTAGATTCGGGAAATACAATTATTTAAATATTTATAATTTGAGCATTGTGAACAGTCATGTTAAAAGCAGCTAAAGATAAAAAGCTATCAGGGGATCTATTAACAGAAGAGTGCTTTTCAATATGATACTATTTTAGAGGTAGGCAATAAAACTTAATTAAAAGCGGTCATAACAAACCTAATAATTGAACAATATAATCTCAATGTTTTGGAGGGCATTAACAATCTAATGTTTCTTTCTAACAAAGCTAGAACCAGCCCTGTACCAATTCAGTGCTCCAAATTATCTAGTAGATTTATTTCAAGCTGACAGCTCAGAGACTGTGTCATTTCTGCTGCAGCTCAGTGGGCATTCCCTATCTAAAGGTGGAGTGTCTTTTCAGTAGATGTGTCCCTTCTCAGGGGTTGTGTCCTTTCTGCTGCAGATCTCTCCCTGTAAGACTGCATGCACACGACCGTGCCATGTTTGGCAGTCTGCAAATTACGGATCCAAAAAACACGGATGCCGCAATTTCCGGAATGGAACGGGTGTGGCCTATTATAGAAATTCCTACTGTCTGCAAAACGGACAAGAATAGGACATGTTCTATTCTTTTTACGGGGCCACGGAAGGGAGTAACAGATCTGGGCACCACACAGAGTCCTGTTCGCATCTATTGTGGCCACATTGAAGTGAAGTCTCACTTTGAAGTCTCACATTGAAGTGAGTCTCAAAAATGCGGCTTGGATACAGACCAAAACAACGGTTGTGTGCATGTAGCCTGTCACAGCTTCTAACAGAGTAAAGGATTGGTGGTAGTTGAAGGATGGAACTAAGCATGTGCGTCCACCTCAGCAAGGAGGATAGTGAAGAAAAAGAGCAAACATAAGGTGGCGCTATACAAATACATTTTATTGGACAATTCATTAGCTGTACAAAATTTTTAATTACCTGTATTTACAAAAATATTCATATCCAGCTGCTGGTTTCAAAAATGTAGAATATTTTTAATGAGAAAACCTCTTTAAGCTAAATTTGAATGTTGTGTATATTCTATAAAGGAGACATGAGTTCAGCAGTGTCTAGGGTCACAATGTATTTTAAATAGTGATTTAAATGTGTCTTCACACTTTGGTCAAGTCTGGCTGGTGGAGGAAAGGCTATAGCTCCCTTAAAGTACATGTTCACAGTACTTGATATATGCTACTGTACCCATACAATTTCAATTGAAGCTTAGAAGAATGTATATAGGAGATTTTGAAGTCTGTCTAGATGAAAAACCCTCGTTATGTCCAAAGCAACCAATCAAAGCACAGCTTTTATATTCTTTTTTTTTCTGGAAAAATGTAAGCTGATTTGCGATTGCAGTATTCATATATCTGCCACATTTGATAAAATAGCAGTATGTAGTCACGTTTGGAGCTCCTGCTGTTAGACATATCAATGCCATAACACACATTCTGCTGCCTGCCGCATATTAACTATGATTCTCTAAATCAGGGATGCCCAACCTGCGGCCCTCCAGCTGTTGCAAAACTACAACTCCCAGCATGCCCAGACAGCCTACAGCTATGAGCCTACAGCAAGGCATGGTGGGAGTTGTAGTTTTACAACATCTGGAGGGCCGCAAGTTGGGCATCCCTGCTCTAAATGATTCTCATGCGCTCCTGGCCCCCCTGTGCCACGGGCCCCATAGCAACAGCGTGGTCTGCCGCCTATGTTGGCAGTACGCCACTGGCCAATGCAATACAATACAAAAATATTGTGATGCATTATAAAATGGATCAGAACACCAAAAGTTGAAGTCCCAGAGTGGGACAAAAAATATAGTGAAAAAAGTGAAAAAATAAAGTTTTCAAAAATACATTTTACGTTTCAAGTAAAAAAAAAGCATCCATTTCCCAAAATAAAATAAAAAAATAGTAAAAATAAATAGGAAAAAAGGAGATATATGATGTATTGCTGCGTCAGTATCGACGGGCTCTATATAAATATCACATGACCTTATCCCTCAGGTGAACACCAGCAAAAAAATAAAATAAAAACTGTGCTAAAAAAACTTTTTTTGTCACCTTATATACCTCAAAGTGTAACACCAAGCGATCAAAAAGGTGCATGTCCCCCAAAATAGTACTAACCTAACCGTTTTCTCATCCCGAAAAATAAGACCAAACCAAAGACAATCAAACCAAAAAAAAAATAAGGCTCTCAGAATATGGATAGACTAAAATATATATTTTATTTGTTTCAAAAATGATATTGTTGTGTAAAACCTAAATACATAAAAAGTATACATATTAGGTATTGCCATGTCCATAAGAACCTTCTGTATAAAAATATCACAAGACCTAACCCCTAGGGGGAAAACCGTAAGAAAATAAAATAAAAAGTATGTAAAAAAATACATTTTTTTTTCACCTTACATTACAAAAAGTGTAATACCAAGCGATCAAAAAGTCATACTCACCCCAAAGTCATACCAATTAAAACGTCATCTCATCCTGCAAAAAATGAGACTACCTAAGACAATCGCCCCCCAAAAACTATGGCTCTCAGAATATATAGACACTAAAACAGGTTTTTTTTTGGTTTGTTTAAAAAATTCTGTTATTGTGTAAAACTTAAATAAATAAAAAAATACATATTATGTATTGCCACTTCCGTAGAAACCTGCTGTATAAAAATACCACATGAACTAATCCCTCAGGTGAACACCATAAAAAAAACTATTGTGTCAAAAAAGCCATGTTTTGTTACCTTACATCACAAAAAGTGTAATACCAATCGATCAAAAAGTTATATGCACCCTAAAATAGTACTAATCAAACCGTCATCTCATAACAAAAAAAAACATGGCTTTCACAATATGGAGACACTAAAAAAATCATTTTTTTCAAAAATGCTCTATTATGCAAAACTGAAAAAACTAACCTGTCAGATGAACATTTTAAATAACAAAAAATAAAAAGGTGCCAAAACAACTATTTTTTGTTACCTTGCCTCACAAAAAGTGTAATATAGAGCAACCAAAAATCATATGTATCCTAAAATAGTACCTACAAAACTGCCACCTTATCCTGTAGTTTCCAAAGTTGGTTTTTTTTTTGGAGTTTCTACTCTAGGGGTGTAATCAGGTCTTCAAATGTGACATGGCAACTTAAAATTTTCCCAATGAAATCTGCCCTCCAAAAACCATATGGCATTCCTTTCCTTCTGAGCTCTGCTGTGTGTTCGTACAGCAGTTAGTTTACAACCACTTATGGGGTGTTTCTGTAAACTACAGAATCAGGGCAATAAGTATTCAGTTTTGTTGGGCTGTTAACCCTTGCTTTGTTACTGGAAAAAATAGGTTAAAATGGAAAATCTGCCAGAAAAGTGAAATTCAGAAATGTTATCTACATTTTCCTTTAATTTTTGCGGAACACCTAAAGGGTTACAAAAGTTTGTAATATTAGTTTTGAATATGTTGAGGGGTGTATTTTTCAAAATGGGGTCAATTTTTGGAGTTTCTACTCCAGAGGTGGAAAAAATTGATTAAAATGGAAAATCTGTCAAAAAAGTGAAATTCTTAAATTGTATCTACATTTTCCTTTAATTATTGTGGAACACCTAAAGGGTTAACAAAGTTTGTAAAATCAGTAAAATAACTTGAGGGGTGTAGTTTCTACAATGGGGTCATTTATGGGGGTTTCCACTATGTAAGCCTCACAAAGTGACTTCAGACCTGAACTGGTCCTTAAAAAGTGGGTTTAGGAAATTTTCTGAAAAATGTCAAGATTTGCTTCTAAACTTCTAAGCCTTTTAACGCCCAAAAAAAAGAAAATGTCATTTACAAAATGGTTCAAACATGAAGTATACATATGGGAAATGTAAAGTAATAACTTTTTTAGGAGGTATCCCTATCTGTTTTAAAAGCAGAGAAATCTGAATTTTGAAAATTGCGAATTTTTCCAAATTTAAATTTGGTATTTTTTTTATAAATAAAAATGAAATATTTTGACTCAAATTTACCACTGTCATGAAGTACAATATGTTACGAGAAAACAGTCTCAGAATGGCTTGGATAAGTAAAAGTGTTTTAAAGTTATCACCACATAAAGTGACACGTCAGATTTGCAAAAGATGGCCTGGTCCTTAACCAACTCAGCCCCCCTAGCTTAAACACCCTTAATGACCAGGCCACTTTTTACAGTTCTGCACTACACTACTTTCACAGTTTATTGCTCCGTCCTACAACTTACCACCCAAATGAATTTTACCTCCTTTTCTTCTCACTAACAGAGCTTTCATTTGGTGGTATTTCATTGTTGCTGACATTTTTACTTTTTTTGCCATTAATACAAATTTAACGACATTTTTGCAAAAAAATGACATTTTTCACTTTCTGTTGTAAATTTTTTTTTAAAAAAAACTACATTTCTATATAAATTTTTCTCTAAATTTATTGTTCTACATGTCTTTGATAAAAAAAAAGTCCAATAAGTGTATATTTATTGGTTTGGGTAAAAGTTATAGCGTTTACAAACTATGGGGCAAAAAAGTGAATTTCCGCATTTTTAAGCAGCTCTGACTTTCTGAGCACCTGTCATGTTTCTTCAGGTGCTACAATGTCAGGATAGTATAAATACCCCCCAAATGACATCATTTTAGAAAGAAGACACCCCAAAGTATTCGCGGAGGGACATGGTGAGTTCATGTATCATTTCATTTTTTTTCACAAGTTAGCGGAAAATGACACTTTCTGAGAAAAAAAAAAAAAGTTTCAATTTCTGCTAACTTCTGGCAAAAAAAAAAAAATCTCAGACGGACTCACTATGCCCCTCAGTGAATACCTTGGGGTGTCTACTTTCCGAAATGGGGTCATTTGTGGGGTGTGTTTACTGTTCCTGCATTTTGGGCGGGGCTAAATTGTGAGCCGCCGTGTAAAACCTAAAGGTACTCGTTGGAATTTGGGCCCCTTTGCGCACCTTGGCTGCAAAAAAGTGTCACTTATGTGGTATCGCCGTACTCAGGAGAAGTAGGGCAATGTGTTTTGGGGTGTATTTTTACATATACCCATGTTGGGTGAGAGAAATATCTCTGTAAATTGTCAACTTTGTGTAAAAAAAATTAAAAGTTGTCATTTACAGAGATATTTCTCACACAAAGTATGGGTATATATAAAAATACACCCCAAAACACATTGCCCTACTTCTCCTGAGTACGGCGATACCACATGTGTGCCACTTTTTTGCAGCCTTGGTGCGCAAAGGGGCCCAAATTCCAATGAGTACCTTTAGGATTTCACAGGGCATTTTTACGCATTTGGATTCCAGACTTCTTCTCACGCTTTAGGGGCCCCTAAAATGCCAGGACAGTATAAATACCCCACATGTGACCCCATTTTAGAAAGAAGACACCCCAAGGTATTCCGTGAGGGGTATGGTAAGTTCATGTAAAATTTTATTTTTTGTCACAAGTTAGTGGAATATGAGACTTTGTAAAAAACAAAATTAAAAAAAAAAAAATATCAATTTCCGCTAACTTGTGCCAAAAAAATAAAAATTCTGTGAACTCGCCATGCCCCTCACAGAATACCTTGGGGTGTCTTCTTTCCAAAATGGGGTCACTTGTGGGGTATTTATACTGACCTGGCATTTTAGGGGCCCTAAAGCGTGAGAATCCAAATGCGTAAAAATGCCCTGTGAAATCCTAAAGGTACTCATTGGAATTTGGGCCACTTTGCGCATCTTGGCTGCAAAAAAGTGTCACTTATGTGGTATCGCCGTACTCAGGAGAAGTAGGGCAATGAGTTTTGGGGTGCATTTTTACATATATCCATGCTGGGTGAGAGAAATATCTCTGTAAATTGACAACTTTTTACATTTTTTTATTCAAAGTTGTCAATTTACAGAGATATTTCTCTCACCCTGCATGGGTAGATGTAAAAATACACCCCAAAACACATTGCCCTACTTCTCCTGAGTACGGCGATACCACATGTGTGACACTTTTTTGCAGCCAAGATGTTAGTGGAAATAGATTTTTTTATTGTTTTTTTCTCACAAAGTCTCCCTTTCCGCTAACTTTTGACAAAAAGTTTAATTTTTCATGGACTCATTATGCCCCTCAGCGAATACCTTGGGGTGTCTTCTTTCCAAAATGGGGTCACATGTGGGGTATTTATACTGCCCTGGCATTTTAGGGGCCCTAAAGCGTGAGAAGAAAATGCGTAAAAATGCCCTTCCTAAAAGGTACTCATTAGAATTTGGGCTCTTTGCGCATCTTGGCTGCAAAAAGTGTCACACATGTGGTATCGCCATACTCAGGAGAAGTAGGGCAATGTGTTTTGGGGTGTATTTTTACATATACCCATGCTGGGTGAGAGAAATATCTCTGTAAATTGACAACTTTGAATAAAAAAATTTAAAAAGTTGTCGTTTACAGCGATATTTCTCACACAAAGTATGGGTATATATAAAAATACACCCCAAAACACATTGCCCTACTTCTCCTGAGTACGGTGATACCACACGAGTGACACTTTTTTGCAGCCAAGATGCGCAAAGGGGCCCTAAAACCAATGAGTACCTTTAGGATTTCACAGGGCATTTTTACGCATTTGGATTCTCACGCTTTAGGACCCCTAAAATGCCAGGACAGTTTAAAACCCCACAAATGACCCCATTGTGGAAAGAAGACACCCCAAGGTATTCTGTGAGGGGCATGGCGAGTTCACAGAAAAAAAATAAAGTTAGCGGAAATTGATTTTATTTTAATTTTTACAGTCTCATATTCCACTAACTTGTGACAAAAAATAAAATTTTACATGAACTCACAATACCCCTCACAGAATACCTTGGTGTCTTCTTTCGAAAATGGGGTCACTTGTGAGGCTTTTGTACTGCCCTGGCATTTGAGGGTCTCCGCAATCATTACACGTTTGGCCAGCATTAGGAGTATCTGCGATTCTCCTTATATTGAGCATACGGGTAATGAGATTTTTTTTTTCCGTTCAGCCTCTGCGCTAAAAAAAATAAATAATTAATGGCAGATTTTTTCATTCGCATCGATCAATGTGGATGAAAAAATCTCTGCCAAAATCAGTGACTGCGGTGCGGTGGGCTGGGCGCTAGCTACCTAACAAGTAGCTAACTAACTGGCGGTGATAAGGGACCCTTATGCCCCATTCACACGTCCGCAATTCTGTTTGCGGAACGGAATTGCGGACCCATTCATTTCTATGGGGACAGACTTTGTCCCGCTCGGATCCGGAATTACGGATCCGCGCTTCCGGGTCTGCACTTCCGTTCCGCAAGAATATAGAACATGTCCTATTCTTGTCCGCAATTGCAGACAAGAAAAAGCAATTTCTATATAGTTCTGGCAATGTGCGGATCTGCAAAATGCGGAAAGCACATTGCCGGTGTCCGTGTTTTGAGGATCTGCGGATCCGTGAATCCACGGATCCGCAAAACACATATGGACGTCTGAATGGAGCCTTACAAGGGGTGTGATCAATGACAGGGGGGTGATCAGGGGGTCTAGATGGGGTGATCAAGGGGTTAACAAGGGGTTAATAGGTGGGGGGGGTGGGGGAGTTAGTGTAGTGCTTGGTGCAACTTTACATAGTTACCTGGTCCTCTGGTGGTCGATTCCAGCAAATGGGACCACCAGAGGACCAGGTAGCAGCTATATCAGACGCTGTTCACAAAACAGCGTCTGATATAGCTCTTTGATGAGATTTAATTCGCATCTACAGCCTGCCAGCGATGGATCATCGCTGGCAGGCTGTAGGAGAACTCCTGAGGCGTGCTTCACTGTGAACGCGTGCGCGCTTGCGCGCGCGTTCACAGGAAGTCTCGCGCCTCGCGAGATGACTCGCCGATGCGTTGTCTCAGAACTACAGGACCGCCCGCAGGACGCATCCCTGCGTTAGGCGGTCCAGTAGTGGTTAAGGTCAAAAATCGCAGTGTCCTTAAGGGGTTAAATATGTAATTTGGTAATAAATTTATGTCTTATACAATGCAGCAAAATGTTATGAAACAAGCCAAGAAACATATAAATTCATTAAAACCTGGATCTTAACTTTTTTACCTATTGGTCACAACCCTCTATTTGTCTTTATGTAACTATAGTTTAGGGTGTACTTATATGGTGCAGCAGAGATTGTCAGAAATACTTTACTGCAGTTCTTCTGCAATTACTGCTTAATTAAAGGGAATATGTCTTCTGAAAATGACCTATTGTTTAAATCAAGATTTCCTTTCTACTGCCAACTTGACATAATGTTATCTCAAGACATCTTAGGGATATGCTTTTTAGCAACCACCTAGAGGAGTTTTCTAGGTATGCTTTGTGACCAGAGGTGATTATATAGGGAGTAAAGGACTACTGTTGTTTCGCCCTATAAGACACACCAGCCAATAAGACACACCTAGGTTTTAGAGGAGAACAATACGAAGAAATTTTTTTTTTTACTTAGAACTCTGGTCAGACCAGTAATCAGACCCCCAGCCTTAATGATACCTTAGCTAACAGTTCCAATAAGACCCCAAAAGTTAATAAGACCCCAATAAGACCTCAGATCAGACCCCCAATCAGACCTCAGATCAGACCCTAATGTGAATGTCCCCAATTAGACCTCAGGTAAGAGCCCCATGCCTCTCATCAGCCCCCAGTAACCTAATATCAGCCCCCAGTAGCCTAATTTCAGCCCCCAGCAGCCTCATATCAGCTCCCAGTGCCTCTCATCGTCCACCAGTAGCCTTGTATCAGTCCCCAGTAGCCTTGTATCAGCCCCCAGCAGCCTTGTATCAGCCCCCAGCAGCCTGTTATTAGCCCCATCAGCATTTTATCAGCCCCAGGCAGCCTTGTATCAGCCCTAGCAGCCTTGTATCAGCCCCCAGCAGCCTCATATGGGTTAAACAAAAGAAACACCTACCTTTCCTACTCCGGACGCCACGGCTGCTCTCCTCCAGCATAATCCTCTTTATCCTGGCGCCGACTGTGCTGTGAAGGCTACGCAGAGCGTGAGATCACAGAGCGCACTCACGCTGTGCGCAGCCTTCATAGCCGACAGCCTAGGACCAGGAAACGGTGAGTACAAAGCCTTCACGGCTTCCCGGTCCTCCGCTACTAATGAGCGCTTCCATAATGGAAGTTTTAAAATACATATTTAATTCTTGTGGAACACCTAAAGGGTTAACAAAGTTTGTAAAATCAGTTTTAAATACCTTGAGGGGTGCGGTTTCCAAAATGGGGTCACTTTTGGGTGGTTTCTATTATTACAAAATCACAGAAAATAATGCACTATAAAAATAGATGCAAGCATAACATATGGATTAAGCCCTCACTCTTGATAAAAACTGAGACACTTGGTCAATAAATTTTGATCAAAACACATCTAAGCCCACCTACCAGTGAGGTAACAAGGGGCAGCACACCATATGTGCGGGGACTGTGCTTCTGAAAAATGAGCCACAGCATGAATAGGTTAGCATAGGAATACGACTGAACTGAGACCACCTTGTCCCCGGTAGGTGGGCTTAGATGTATTTTGATCAAAATGTATTGACCAAGTGTCTCGGTTTTTATCAAGATTGAGGGCTTAGTCCATATGTTATGCTTGCATCTATTTTTATAGTGCATTATTTTCTGTGATTTTGTAAGTGTAGCCATATATATCCGCACTTTTAACCACATCAGCCCCCCTAGCTTAAAAACCCATAATGACCAGGCCAATTTATAAAATTCTGCACTACACTACTTTCACCGTTTATTGCTCGGTCATACAACTTACCACCCAAATCAGGCATCCTCAAACTGCGGCCCTCCAGCTGTTGTAAGACTACAACTCCCACAATGCCCTGCTGTAGGCTGATAACCTGTAGGCTGTTCGGGCATGCTGGGAGTTGTAGTTTTGCAACAGCTGGAGGGCCGCAGTTTGAGGATGCCTGACCCAAATGAATTTTACCTCCTTTTCTTCTCACTAATAGAGCTTTCATTTGGTGGTATTTCATTGCTGCTTACTTTTTTTGATATTAATCAAAAATGACCGAAATTTTGCAAAAAAATGACATTTTTCACATTCTGTTGTAAAAATTTTCAAAAAAACCTACATTTCTATATAAATTTTTCTCTAAATGTATTGTTCTACATGTCTTTGATAACAAAAATCCAATAAGTGTATATTTATTGGTTTGGGTAAAAGTTATAGTGTTTACAAACTATGGTGCAAAAAAGTGAATTTCCGCATTTTGATTTTCTGAGTACCTGTTATGTTTCCTGAGGCACTACAATGCCTAGACAGTAGAAACACCCCACAAATGACCCCAATTCGGAAAGTAGACACCCTATTCGCTGATGGGCATAGTAAGTTCATGGAAGTTTTTATTTTTTGTCACAAGTTAGCGGAAATTGAATTTTTTTTTCAAGCGAATGCCCATCAGCGAATACCTTAGGGTGTCTACTTTCCGAAATGGGGTCACTTGTGGGGTATTTATACTGCCCTGGCATTTTAGGGGCCCCTAAAAGGTGAGAAGTAGTTTTGAATACAAATGCGTAAAAATGCCCTGTGAAATCCTAAAGGTACTCAATGGAATTAGGGCCCCTTGGCGCATCTTGGCTGCAAAAAGCGTGGCACACATGTGGTATTGCCGTACTCAGGATAAGTAGGGCAATGTGTTTTGGGGTGTATTTTTACATATACCCATACTGTGTGTGAAAAATATCCCTGTAAATGACAACTTTTTCCATTTTTTTATGCAAAGTTGTCAATTTACAGAGATATTTCTCTCACCCAGCATGGGTATATGTATAAATACACCCAAAAACACATTGCCCTACTTCTCCTGAGTACGGCGATACCACATGTGTGACACCTTTTTGCAGCCAAGATGCGCAAAGGGGCCCTAATTCCAATGAGTATCTTTTAGGAGGGCATTTTTACGCATTCTTCTTCTCACGCTTTAGGGCCCCTAAAATGCCAGGGCAGTATAAATACCCCACATGTGACCCCATTTTAGAAAGAAAATACCCCAAGGTATTCCGTGAGGGGCATGGCGAGTTCATAGAAGATTTTTTTTTTTTTGCACAAGTTAGGGGAATTTGATTTTTTTAGTTTTTTCTCACAAAGTCTCCCTTTCCGCTAACTTGTGACAAAAAGTTCAATCTTTCATGGACTCAATATGCCCATCAGCGAATACCTTGGGGTGTCTTCTTTCCAAAATGGGGTCACATGTGAGGTTTTTGTACTGCTCTGGCATTTGAGGGTCTCCGCAATCATTACATGTATGGCCAGCATTAGGAGTTTCTGCTATTCTCCTTATATGGAGCATACGGGTAATGAGATTTTTTTTTTCCGTTCAGCCCCTGGGCTGAAAGAAAAAATGAACGGCACAGATTTCTTCATTCACATCGATCGATGTGAATAAAAAAATCTCTGCCAAAAATTATGCAAAAAAAAAAAAGAGGGGCCTGGCGATTGCCAGGACATAGGGGCTCCGCCCAAACATCCATACCCACTTCAGCTCCTATGTCCTGGCAAACGTGATTTCTCCATTTACATCGGTCAATCAATCGTTGTGGAGGAAGATATCTTTGCCAGATTTTTGATACAAAGTGTTTGCCAAAGCATATGAACTCTTGCACCTCTCCTCAGCTCATATGCATGGGCAAACGTACCTGTACTGCTCAGAAGAAATCTCGTCCTGCAGGGCCGCATACACCGACTTCACGTGTCTTCTGACAGCAGCACAATGCTTCTCTCAGAATGCACATCAATGCTGCAGCGTTTTCGTCGGTTGGTCTAGCTGGAAAATATAGGGTGGTTAGTAAAAAAAAAAAAAGAAGAAAAAACAAGCAGCAGGCTCATAAACTTGAACGTTACAAACTTTATAAACCTGAACATCATAAAACTTTTAAAACCTAAACTAACTCAAGATTTCTTTTTCTTGCTACCTGTTTAATTTGTTTTTTTCTTTTCGCTCTTTATTTTTCTTGCAGAAACCTTTCCTCTCCCATAGGACAATGTGTAAAGTGTAAATCGCACAGAGATGGTGCGAAGTACATTATGCACTTTATTCCAAGGGAAAGGAGATGTTTCTACCGTTTCACATAGCTGCAGTAGCACAATAGCACCCCTGTGTGTTAGGGTCTCTCAAAACCGTGTATCCCGAGAGACCCTTGTGTAAAAACTACCTGTGTCCTTCGGTCCCTATGTGCCTAAGTGTACCTGAGTGTGGTACTTCCATAAACACTCCCCTAGGCATAGGGCAGGGTGGTCAGGACAGTCAGAACAGAAATAGCGGGTGTCACACCTAATTCCACTCCTGCTACAGACACAACATCTTTTTCGGGGTGGCGGTTGGGTTGAGGCTCATGTAGACGGTTCACTACACTGGGGTTTGGGGCCACGGAACCTCCTGGATACAGGAGTTTCTCGATGATCTCTTCCTGAAATTTGAGGAAGGATCCTGTTCTCCCAGCCTTACTGTAGAGAACAAAACTATTGTACATAGCCAATTGAATAAGATATACAGACACCTTCTTATACCAACGTTTGGTCTTTCGGGAAAGCAAATATGGGGCCAACATCTGGTCATTGAAGTCCACCCCTCCCATGAGCAAATTATAGCCGTGGACCGAGAGGGGCTTTTCAATGACACTGGTTGCCCGTTCAATTTGGATCGTCATGTCTGCGTGAATGGAGGAGAGCATGTAAAGGTCACGCTTGTCTCTCCATTTCACCACGAGCAGTTCTTCGTTACACAAGGCAGCCCTCTCCCCCCTTGCAAGACGGGTGGTAACGAGCCGTTGTGGGAAGCCCCGGCGACTAGGTCGCACGGTGCCACAGCAGCCAATCTGTTCTAGGAACAAATGCCTGAAGAGGGGCACACTTGTGTAGAAATTGTCCACATAAAGATGGTACCCCTTGCCGAATATGGGTGACACCAAGTCCCAGACTGTCTTCCCACTGCTACCCAGGTAGTCAGGGCAACCGACCGGCTCCAGGGTGTGATCTTTACCCTCATAGACACAATATTTGTGTGTATAGCCTGTGGCCCTTTCACAGAGCTTATACAATTTGACCCCATACCGGGTGCGCTTGCTTGGGATGTATTATTTGAAGCCAAGGCACCCGGTAAAATGTAAAAGGGACTCGTTTATGCAGATGTTTTGTGCAGGGGTATACAAATCTGCAAATTTGTATACCGAATTTTGTGGAGCCGGTCAAAAGCTGGGTGGCCTCTGGGACGAGAGGTGGTGTTGTCACTAAAGTGCAGGAAACGCAGGATGGTCTCAAATCGTGTCCTGGACATGGCAGCAGAGTACATGGGCATGTGATGAATTGGGTTCGTGGACCAATATGACCGCAATTCATGTTTTTTTGTCAGGCCCATGTTGAGGAGAAGGCCCAGTAAAGTTTTAAATTCGGAAACTTGGACTGGTTTCCACCAGAAAGGCTGGGCATAGAAGCTTCCCGGGTTGACGGTTATAAATTGAGTGGCATACCGGTTTGTTTCTGCCATGACTAGGTCAAAGAGCTCCGCAGTGAAGAACAGCTCAAAAAACCACCCGAACTCCACCCGAACTCCTGACTGGGTGGTGAAAGGGGGAACTAATGGTGCGGCTGAAGCTGGGGGCTGCCAATCAGGGTTTGCCAGCACCTCAGGGACTCTAAGGGCTCTATGGGCCTGTCTGTGCGGTGGCTGCGACGGGGGAACTACTGCTCGTGCCACCGTACCTTCTTCAACCGCCCTTTTGGTGCTCGCCGCTTCACCATGTTCTACGGCATTGCTGGTACTAGCTCCTGGATGGGCTGCGCTGCTGGTGTATGCCTCAGCACGTAATCCCACAGCGCCAGCCCCACTCTGCTGCCCTTGAAGCGGATCCTGCGCAACCTGTGGTCTAGCGACACGGGGCCGGGTACGCCTGGTGGTATCAGGGACCTCAACCTCCTAGTCCGAACTTTGGGTCAGACTGCCACTGCTTTCTACAGGTTCATATTCTGACCCGCTAGATTCGTCAGATGACGCTTCCCATTCCTCATCCGACTGGGTCAGAATCCTGTAGGCAACTAAATTTAGGGGGTATTCCCTGAGACTACCCAAGAAAAAAAGCAAGCCTGTCTTACAAATGGGAGGCTAGCGAAGTACAGAAAGCCGCTGCGATTGATAAAAAAATATCAAAACAGATTTTTTTTTATGGCCGCAGCGCTTGTTAAGTGATTGTGCAGTGATAAAAAAAAAAAAAATGTTGTCACTGGGGCGGGCGTGGGTGAACGCACGTGTGGGCGACCGATCAGGCCTGATCGGGCAAACACTGCTTTTGGGTGTCTGGTTTGGCACTGTCGCATGTGATGTGTGCTGGGTCCAACTGATGAAAAGGACCTAGCACAGAAGCCATTTAATGCATTATATTTATAAATATATTGCATTATATGGCTTTTGATTAGTTTTTTTAAAAGTCACCAGCCTGCCAGTGCAGATTATTGGCTGGCAGGCTGGTGACGAACTTGTCCTGCGCTTTCCCCGATATTCAGGCGCCCAGATCACGTCATCTCGCCTCTCGCTAGATGAAACGCCCGCGCGTCAACGAGGAATAACTGGGTCGCCGCGTTTATGCGATCCTGCGTGCGGCGGTCCATAGGTGGTTAATACCATATCGTGCAGGATGGTTTATATATTTGTTTTTCTGTGATTTGTGTGGTTTCTATTTTGTAAGCTGCACAAAGTGACTTCAGGCCTGAACTGATCCTTAAAAAGTGGGTTTTGGAAATGTTCAGAAAAATTTCAAAATTTGCTTCTAAACTTCTAAGCCTTCTAACGTTCCCAAAAAATAAAATAGCATTCACAATATGATCCAAACATAAAGTAGACATATGGGGAATGTTATATATACTATATTTGGAGTTATTACTATCTATTATGAAAGTAGAGAAATAGAAATTTGCAAATTTGCTAATTTTTCGCAATTTTTGGTAAATTTGATATTTTTTTATAAATAAAAATGAAATTTTTTAACTCAGTTTTACCACTGTCATGAAGCACAATATGTGACGAGAAAACAATCTCAGAATGACCTCTATAAGTAAAAGCGTTTTAAAGTTATTACTACATATAGTGACACATGTCAGATTTGCTAAAAATGGCATGGTCCTTAAGATGAAAAATGGCTGGGTCCTTAAGGGGTTAAAGAAAATGTGGGAAAATGTGTTCAAAATGTGGGAATTTTTTTTTTTTTTTAGTTTTTTCTTTACTTTTTAATAATGTATTTCTAATGAAAAAAGTGAATTAACTCATTTCTACCATAGTCAGGGCAGGAAGGGTTTAATCACAATGATAGTAGGATCATAGTTAACTTCAAGATGATCATAGCAGAGGGAGGCCATGCTGACTTGACACTTTTCATCACCCTGGATCTTTGTGACAAGTAGAGTTGAGCGACACCTGGATGTTCGGGTTTGAGAAGTTCGACCGAACTTCACGAAAATGTTCGGGTTCGGGATCCGAATTCGACCCGAACTTAACCCGAACCCGAACCCCATTAAAGTCAATAGGGACCCGAACTTTTGGGCACTAAATAGGCTGTAAAATAGCTCAGGAAAGGACTAGAGGGCTGCAAAAGTCAGCAAAATGTAGGTAAATCCCCTACAAACAAATGTGGATAGGGAAATGACTTAAAATAAAATAAATAAAAATTAACCAATATCAACTGGCAACTTAGAGGAGGAGGTGGAATAGAAGGTTGGGGTGGCGTCAGGTGGGAATGCTATGGGAGTTGAAGTTCTCATCACAGCCAAAAAGGATTCATGTCTGCCTGTAGTACCACAGGCCTCATTCACAGACTCAGGGCCATGGCAACCAAACATGGGAGTTGAAGTTCACATCACAGCCAAGAAGGATTTATGTCTGCCAGCAGTGTCACAGGCCTCACTCACAGACTCAGGCCAATGGCAACCATACATGGGAGTTGAAGTTTTCATCATAGCCAAAAAGGAATCATGTCTGCCTGCAGGACCACAGGCCTTATTCAAAAATTCAGCCCACATGACCCACAAAGAGGAGAGTTAAAATCACGCCAAGACAGTATTGATTTAACCCAGCAATGCCACAGGCCTCATTCACAGATTCAGACCCATGGCACCCACAAAGAGGAGAGTTACAATCATGCCAAATCAGTATTGATTTCACCAAGCAGTGCCACAGGCCTCATTTGCTAATTCAGGAGGACCATGGAACCCGCAAAGAGGATAGCGGTCTCATAACAGCAACACAGGCCTTAGGTCAACCTGCAATGGAACAGGCCATTATCATTTATGTAGGCCCCTGACACCCAGACAGAGGAGAGGTCATTTGACAGTAAAAAGAGTTTAATGTCTCCCACCAAGATAGCAAGCAATTAAACAAAATATAGGCCCCTGACAACCAGACAATGTAGAGGTCATTTGACTTTAAAAAGAGTTTAACAACTCCCACCAATGCAGCAAGCGATGAAACGAAATATAGGCCCCTGACAACCAGACGATGGCATGGTCATTTGACAGTAAAAAGAGGTTAATATCTCCCACCAATACAGCAGGCAATGAAACAAAATATAGGCCCCTGACAACAAGACAATGTAGAGGTCATTTGACAGTATAAAGAGTTTAATACATCCCACCAATGCAGCAAGCGATGAAACAAAATATAGGCCCCTGACAACCAGACAATGTAAAAGTCATTTGACAGTATAAAGAGGAAAATGTCACCAAATAAAGCAACAAATGATAAAACGACATATAGGCCCCTGACACACACACAATGGGACAGTCATTTGACAGTAAAATGAGTTAAATGTCTCCCACCAAGACAGCAAGCAATTAAACGAAATATAGACCCCTGACACCCAGACAGAGTAGAGGTCATTCAATATCAAAAAGAGGATAATGTCCCCCACCAAAGCAACAGGCGATTATCTGAAATGTAGGACCCTGGCACCCAGACAGAGGAGAAAGGTCCCATAGCAGCAAAAGAGGCATCATGTTACCCACATTGGAACAGGCCACTTTCAGTAATTTAAGCCCCAGCACCCAGACAGAGGAGAGAGGTTCCATAGCAGCAAAACAGACATCATGTTACCCACCAATGGAACAGGCCACTTTCAGTTATTTAGGCCCCAGCACCAAGACAGAGGAGAGAGGTCCCATAGTAGCAAAAGAGGCATCATGTTACCCACATTGGAACAGGCCACTTTCAGTAATTTAAGCCCCAGCACCCAGACAGAGGAGAGAGGTTCCATAGCAGCAAAACAGACATCATGTTACCCACCAATGGAACAGGCCACTTTCAGTTATTTAGGCCCCAGCACCAAGACAGAGGAGAGAGGTCCCATAGTAGCAAAACAGGCATCATGTTACCCACCAATTGAACAGGCCACTTTCAGTAATTTAAGCCCCAGCACCCAGACAGGTGAGAGTGGTCCCATAGCAGCAACACAGGCATCATGTTACCCTCCAATGGAACAGGACACTTTCAGTTATTTAGGCCCCAGCACCCAGGCAGAGGAGAGAGGTCCCATAGCAGCAAAACAGGCATCATGTTACCCACCAATGGAATAGTCCACTTTCAGTTATTTAGGTCCCAGCAGCCAGACAGAGGAGAGAGGTCCCATAGCAGCAAAACAGGCTTCATGTTACCCACCAATGGAACAGGCCACTTTCAGTTATTTAGGCCCCAGCACCCAGACAGAGGAGAGAGGTCCCATAGCAGGAAAACAGGCATTATGTTACGCACCAATTCAACAGGCCACTTTTAGTTATTTAGGCCACTGACACCCAGACAGAGGAGAGGTCATTTGACAGCTAAAAGAGGTCATGCACCAAAGCAGCAGGCAATTAGCTGAAATGTAGGCCCCTGGCACCCAGACAGAGGAGAGGTTCATTCAACTTTGTGTTGCCCACAAAATAATGGTACAATTAAAAAAAAGAGAATTCAATAAAGAAGTGCCCTGGAGTACAAGAATGTATGGTTGAGGGCGAGTCAGTTATAAATGTCTATTCTGCACAAGGGATGGACAGGTACTGTGAGATCCATGCCTGGTTCATTTTGATGAATATCAGCTTGTCCACGTTGGCTGTGGACAGGCGGTTGTGTTTGTCTGTAATGACGCCTCCTGCCGTGCTAAATATACGTTGGCGACTTCTTGCTCCTTCTCTGCCTTCACCTTGTGCTTCCACTTGTCTCCTTGTGTCAGTTAGAAATGCTCGCAGGAGCGCGTCTACCAGCGTGCGCTTGTACTCACGCATTTTCCTATCACGCTCCAGTGCGGGAATTAAGGTGGGCACATTGTCTTTGTACCGGGGATCCAGCAGGGTGGCCACCCAGTAGTCAACACACGTTAAAATGTGGGAAACTCTGCTGTCGTTGTGCAGGCACTGCGGCATGTAGTCACTCATGTGTGCCAGGCTGCCCAGAGGTAAGAACAAGCTGTCCTCTGTGGGAGGCGTATTGTCATTGTCCTCTGTTTCCCCCCAGCCACGCACCAGTGATGGGCTCGAGCTGCGTTGGATGCCACCCCGCTATGAACATGCTTTATTCTCATCCTCCTTGTCCTCCAGTAGTGGGCCCTGGCTGGCAAAATTTGTACCTGGCCTCTGCTGTTGCAAAAGACCTCCCTCTGAGCAACTTCTAAAATACTGGCCTGAAAGTGTTAGGAATGACCTCTCTTCCTCCTCCTCCCCCTCCTGGGCCACATCCTCTTCCATCATCACCCTAAGTGTTTTCTCAAGGAGACATAGAAGTGGTATTGTGATAACGGCGTCATCGCCACTGGCCATGTTGGTGGAGTACTCAAAACAGCGTAACAGGGCACACAGGTCTCGCATGGAGGCCCAGTCATTGGTGGTGAAGTGGTGCTGTTCCGTAGTGCGACTCACCCGTGTGTGGTGCAGCTGAAACTCCACTATGGCCTGCTGCTGCTCGCACAGTCTCTCCAGCATGTGCAAGGTGGAGAGGGAAGGCCGAAGTTACGCTGTAGCGCAGACAGGCGAGCTAGGATGAGAACTCCGGAAGCGCGCACAGATGGCCCGCACTTTATGCAGCAGCTCTGACATGTTAGGGTAGTTGTGAATGAATTTCTGCACCACCAAATTCAGCAGATGTGCCAGGCAAGGGATGTGTGTCAAAGCGGCTAGTCCCAGAGCTGCAACGAGATTTCGCCCATTATCGCACACCACCAGGCTGGGCTTGAGGCTCACCGGCAGCAACTACTCGTCGGTCTGTTGTTCTATACCCTGTCACAACTCCAGCGTGGTGTGGGGCCTGTTCCCCAAACACATGAGTTTCAGAATAGCCTGCTGATGTTTACCCCGGGCTGTGCTGAAGTTGGTGGTGAAGGTCTGTGGCTGACCGTATGAGCAGGTGGAAGAAGAGGAGGAGGAAGCCAAGTGGGAGGAGGAGGCAACAGGAGGCAAAGAATGATGCCATGCGATTCTTGGCGGCGGAAGGACGTGCGCCAAACAGCTTTACGCCTGGGGCCCAGCCGCCACTACATTTACCCAGTGTGCAGTTAGGGAGATATAGCGTCCCTGGCTGCACTTACTGATCCATGTATCTGTGGTTAGGTGGACCTTGCCTCAGAAGGCATTGCGCAGTACACAATCCGATACTTGTTTGTGCAGGGAAAGCATGGCTCTCTTGGAGAAGTAATGGCGGCTGGGAAATACGTACTGTGTGACAGCTACCGCTACCAGCTATTTGAAGCTGTCCGTGTCCACCAGCCTGAAAGACAGCATTTCAAAGGCCAGTAGTTTAGAAATGCTGGCATTCAGGGCCAGGGATCGAGGGTGGCTAGGTGGGAATTTACGCTTTCTCTCCAAGGTTTGTGAGATGGAGAGCTGAACGCTGCTGTGTGACATGGTGGAGATGCTTGGTGACAGAGGTGGTAGTGTTGGTGGCACATCCTCTTTTTGCTGGGCGGCAGGTGCCAATGTTCCTCCAGAGGCGGAGGAAAAGGCAGAGGCAGCAGCAGAAGAGGGAGCAGGAGGGGCCTGAGCCCTTTCTTGGTTTTGAAGGTGCTTACTCCACTGCAGCCCGTGTCTCGCATGTAGATGCCTGGTCATGCAGGTTGTGCTAAGGTTCAAAACGTTAATGCCTCGCTTCAGGCTCTGATGCAAACCACTCGTGTCTTGTCGTCAGCACATTGTGTGAAGAAGTGCCATGCCAGGGAACTCCTTGAAGCTGCCTTTGGTGTGCTCGGTTCTTGGTGGCAGTGGCCAGTAGCAGGCGAACTCTCTTGACAATGGCTGTTCTGCTTTTGCACCCTGCTCCATCTTTTGCTATGCTGTTGGCTCGGTCTCACCACTGCCTCTTCCTCTGAACTCTGAAAGTCAGTTGCACGACCTTCATTCCATGTGGGGTCTAGGACCTCATCGTCCCTTGCATCGTCTTCCACACATTGTTCCTCCCTGACCTCCTGTTCGGTCTGCACACTGCAGAAAGACGCAGCAGTTGGCACCTGTGTTTCGTCATCATCAGAGACATGCTGACTCTTCTGAGGTGGTATTCCCATGTCCTCTTCAGAAAACATAAGTGGTTGTTAGTCAGTTCATTCTATGTCTTCCACCGCTGGGGAAGGGCTAGGTGAATGCCCTTGGGAAGCACTGCCATCAGATTCTTCAAACAGCATAAGCGACTGCTGCATAACTTGAAGCTCAGAAAGGTTCCCTGATATGCATGGGGGTGATGTGACAGACTGATGGGCTTGGTTTTCAGGCGCCACCTTTGCGCTTTCTGCTGAAGACTGGGTGGGAGATAATTGGAACCTGCTGGATCCACTGTTGGCCACCCAATCGACTAGCGCCTGTACTTGCTCAGGCCTTACCATCCTTAGAACGGCATTAGGCTCGACCAAATATTGATGTAGATTTTGGCGGCTACTGGGACCTGAGGTAGTCGGTTCACTAGGACGTGTAGCTGTGGCAGAACGGCCACGTCCTCTCCCAGCACCAGAGGGTCCACTAACACCACCAAGACCATGTCCGCGTCTCTTATTAGATATTTTCCTCATTGTTACTGTTCACCACAATAAGGAAAAACTTATTTGGCCCAATGTATAGAGTTCAAATTAAGGCCTTTTTTTTACAATCATCTAACACAGTGGTGCCCAACCTACGGCCCGCGGGCCAAATCCGGCCCGTGAAGCCGTGTCATGCGGCCCGCACAGTACCCGAACCTTTCCCCCATTTTTTTAGTGCAAGGTGCGCTGCAAACAGCACAGGCAGCAAAGTGATGCTGCCTGTACCTGAAATAGCCAATAGCAAAGCTCCAGGCAGCAAGGAGCTTTGCTATTGGTTGGACTGGGAGGGCGCCGGAGAGTGCCTGCAGTAGGGAAGCGGCGGGAGATTAAAGGAAGAGGGGCCAGCTCCGGTGGTGGCTAAAGCATGGCAGCGGAGGTTCCGAAGCTTACATCCCAGGCAAAAAGAGGGACCTGCGGAAGAAGGTGACATCACAGTAATGTAAGTAATGTATCGATGTGTGTAATGTATGTATTGCAGTGTGTGATGTATACATGTGTGATGTATGTAGTGCAGTGTGTGATGTATACATGTGTGATGTATGTAGTGCAGTGTGTGATGTATACATGTGTGATGTATGTAGTGCAGTGTGTGATGTATACATGTGTGGAATATATGTAGTACAGTGTGTGATGTATACATGTGTGTGATGTATACATGTGTGATGTATGTAGTGCAGTGTGTGATGTATGTAGTGCAGTGTGTGATCATCACATTCTGCACTACATACAAACACATGTATACATCACACACTGCACTCATACATCACACATGTATACATCACACGCTGCACTACATACATCATACACAGACATGCATATATCACATACCCCTCACAGTAATAATGGACAGATATGTGTCCTCTTCACAGTAGTAATGTATATGGGCATTACTACTGTGAAGAGGGCACATATCTGGCCATTATTGCTGTGAGGGGGCACATATGTGCAATAGTACTGTGAGGGGGCAAACGTGAGCATATCTGGCCATTATTATTGTGAGAGGGCATGTGTGAGCATTACTAACATGAAGAGGGCACATATCTAGCCACTATTGCAGTGAGGGGGCACGTGTGACCATTACTGAAGTGAAGAGGGCACATATCTGGCCACTATTGCAGTGAGGGGGCACGTGTGACCATTACTGAAGTGAAGAGGGCACATATCTGGCCATTATTACTGTGAGGGGGCACATGTGTGCAATAGTACTGTGAGGGGGCAAACGTGAGCATATCTGGCCATTATTATTGTGAGGGGGCATGTGTGAGCATTACTAAAGTGAAGAGGGCACATATCTGGCCATTATTACTGTGAGGAGGCACATGTGAGCATTACAAAAGTGAAGAGGGCACATATCTGGCATAACTACTGTGAGGGGGCACATACCTGGGCATTACTACAGTGAAGAGGGCACATATCTGGCCATTATTGCTGTGAGGAGGCATTACTAAAGTGAAGAGGGCACATATATGGCATAACTACTGTATATCTGGCCCCCTCACAGCAATAATGGCCAGATATGTGCCCTATTCACAGTAGTTATGCCCAAATATGTGCCCTCTTCACAGTAGTTATGCCCCAATGTGTGCCCTCTTCACAGTAGTTATGCCCAGGAATGTGCCCCCTCACAGTAGTTATGTCAGATATGTGCCCCTTTCACAGTAGTAATGCACACGTGCCCCCTCACAGTAATAATGGCCAGATATGTTCGCTCTTCACAGTAGTAATACTCACACGTGCCCCCTCACAGCAATAATGGCCAGATATGTGCCCTCTTCACAGTAGTTATGCTAACACGTACTCCTCACAGGGGCATTTCTTTCTAGCAAAGCTACTTGGTTCTGGCCCGCGAAATTTATACCAAATCTAGTGCGGCCCTCGGATGAAAAATGGTTGGGCACCACTGATCTAACACTATCTAGCTATCTATTTATGTACCGTATTACACTAATACAGGCACAGCAGAAACCACAGATTTATGGGAATAAATTACAGAATTACACTTGGAGATGCACAGTAGCATGTGCAAATATAGAGGATTTAGCTTTCAGCCCTTGTATTTAGACAATTAGTGTAATATACCCTTTTACGGACAGAAATTCACTTGGAGATGCACAGTAGCGTGTGCAAATATAGAGGATTTATTTTTTCAGACCTTGTATTTAGACCCTGACACGCTGAGTGTAATATACCCTATTACGTACAGAATTACACTTAAATTTTATTTAACCACAGAAAAAAATCTATCCTTTGACGGACAGTATTACACTTGGCCAGCCACAGCTGGAACCCCAGATTTAGGGGATTGGTATTTTGTCAATTGAATTTTACCCCAGAAAAAAATCTATCCTTTTACGGACAGTGTTACACTTTGACTGCCACAGCTGGAACCCCAAATTTAGGGGATTGGTATTTTGGCAATTGAATTTCACCCCAGAAAAAAAAACGATCCTTTTACGGACAGTATTGCACTTGGCCAGCAACAGTTGAAACCACTGATTTATGGGATTGGTATTTTGGCAATTGAATTTTACCCCAGAAAAAAATCTATCCTTTGACGGACAGTAATAAACTTAGCCAGCCACAGCTGGAACACCGGATTTAGGGGATTGGTATTTTGGCAATTGAATTTAACCGCAGAAAAAAGTCTATCCTTTGACGGACAGTATTACACTTGGCCAGCCACAGCTGGAACCCCAGATTTAGGGGATTGGTATTTTGGCAATTGAATTTCATCCCAGAAAAAAAATCTATCCTTTGACGGACAGTATTACAGTTGGACAGCAACAGCCGAAACCACAGAGTTATGGGATTGGTATTTTGGCAATTGAATTTCACCCCAGAAAAAAATCTATCCTTTGACAGACAGTATTACACTTGGCCAGCCACAGCTGGAACCCCAGATTTATGGGATTGGTATTTTGGCAATTGAATTTCATCCCAGAAAAAAAAATCTATCCTTTGACGGACAGTATTACACTTGGCCAGCAACAGCTGAAACCACTGATTTAGGGGATTGGTATTTTGGCGATTGAATTTCACCACTCAATAATATATAGCAATTTCTAACCTCTGTTTCAAGGTGTGACAATTAGCACAACCCCTGGTGTAGGATATTGCAAAAAAAAGCCTACTATTGAACCCAAAAATGTATGTTGAACTTGGTGGCAGCTCAAAACATGTGCTGGTGCACCAAAAGATCACAAAATGGCCACCAATCACCCCAGAAAAAAGTGACAGAAAAATGCTCTGGGCAGCCTAAAAACCAGTGGCAGCCTTAAAAAGCAATGAACTAACAGAAGTTGAATGATTCACAGCTGTAGATCGATCACTTTATTAAGTGGTTTTGCTGAGTCTTCCCTGCCTAATCTCGTCCTCACAGCAGCTGCATCCTATCCCTACACTAATCAGAGCAGAGTGACGGGTGGCGCTACGTGACTCCAGCTTAAATAGAGGCTGGGTCACATGCTGCACTTGGCCAATCACAGCCATGCCAATAGTAGGCATGGCTGTGATGGCCTTTTGGGGCAAGTAGTATGAGGCTTCAAAAAGCACCATAGAAATCGCCAAACAATGAACCTGAACTTTTATGTAAATGTTAGGGTCCGGGTCCGTGTTCCGGACACCCCAAAATTTGGTACGAAGCAGAACTATACAGTTCGGGTTCGCTCAACACTAGTGACAAGCTGTCACAGCAATCTCATGCCCAAAGACCACTTTGGCTGGTCTCCAGGGTCTTTACTAATAGAAGAACAGTCAAAGTAACCTGTATCACCACAGGCCCGATGCAGATCATTTTGTAACCTGCTGCTTTTATATGTCAGGTTACAGTTAACAACCTAACCACCCAGAAATATAAAGTAATGCTACACTAGATCAGTGGGTGACATAAAACATATTTTAAACAATAGGTCATTTTCTGATGACACATTCCTTTTAAATAATTGCCATAAATATGGTAAATCAAAGCAGAGGCACACATATTTATATGGAGGTTTTTGTATCAGTTTTTTGCAGATAAATTAATGGTTCTGTTTCTTTTTTTGTCACACCATTCTACCCCATTTGAATAACCATAAAAAAAAAATACAAAATGTTAAGATTCACTCAATTTATGAACCCAATTGATAATACAGTTCATTCCTGTGGTTGTTTATCTGTAGTATCTAGTTATTAATATAAAATCAAACTGTAGATACAGGTATGTAAACCACAACCCAAGCTTTTAATGATTTACTGGGATATATCACTTAAGTGGAAGAGATCTGCCAAATGCTTCTGAATGTGAAGCTAGAATTAATGCCAAAAACTCTATAACAATAATTATCAGGCTTTTAGTAAAAATAATTTCACCTCCAATATAGGCAATCATAAAGGATTTATAAAATATGAAATTTCATATTGTAATTTACATAATTCATCCCATTAAGACCCTTAGGCGTGATAAATGGGTACATTATGTAACCAAGGCAAAGATTTTGCAGCCTGCCTAATCATTTCAAAAGTGAAATAGAAAACATTAGGGTTGTTTGAATTTAGTAAATGAATGACATCCGTTATGTTGTGATAGTTCCTAATGGGCATTCGGAGCAGACAGTAAATGTCATTTATTGCTATTTATGAAGTATATGCCCTCAATTAACATGCTTTTATTTAATAAAATTCGAAGGAACTTAAATATTCATCAGTTTACGCTTTCACTCAGTGGGTTAAATGTATGCCCCATAAATAAGGCAAAAGGTTAATTTTAATCTGGAAGTGGGAGTGTACATAAAGATGGGCAAACAGAAAATTCCAGACATTGTGCTCATAGGACAAACATATTTTCCCCAGACTCTACCTTAACCCCTAAAGGACCCTTGCCATACATGTACATCACAGCTAGACGTCACTTAAGGACCAGTGACATACATGGATGGCAGGCTGATCCAGATCAGCGGCACAGACCCGGTAGTCACTGACAGCTGGGTCCCTGCTGCATACACTGGCATCAGTGAAGAGACCTTGTAAGCCGCTGTCAAAGCTTACCACAGCATGGACGGGGTTTGCGGAGAGTACACATGCCCTCCACTTCCCCATCGGGTCCCCGCGCTGCAGTGATGGGGACCCTATGGCAAAGAAGGCAGCCCGATGCCTTCCATAGGCATCGGGGCTTGCCTGTTACGGAAGCCTGTAAGATCTAGCCCTTAGGCTAGGTCTCACAGGCAGGCTGTCAGCATAAGAGCTGACATTCAATTCATTACAATACAGGATGTATTATAATGCATTGCAGAGGTGATCAGACCCCATAAGTTGAAGTCCAACAGTGGGACAAAAATAAAAAGTGAAAAAAAGTAAAAAAAACAATCGGCCAAAAAATAAAAAAACTATGGCTCTCAAACTATGGAGATACTAAAACATGATTTTTTTTTGTTTCAAAAATGATAATTTTGTGTAAAACTTAAAAAAAAAAAAAGTATACATAGTAAGTATTGCCATGTCGGTAACAACCTGCTCTATCAAAATTTTACATGACCTAACCCCTCAGGTGAACACCGTAAAAATAAATAAATAAATACAGTATTCAAAAAAGCCATTTTTGTCACAGTACATCACAAAAAGTGTAATAGCAAGCTATCAAAAAGTCATATGCACCCCAAAATGGAGTCAATCAAACTGTTATCTCATCCCGCAACAATGATACCCTACATTAGACAATCAGCCAAAAAATCTAAAAAAAACTATTGCTCTCAGACTATGGAGACACTAAAACATGATTTTTTTTTGCTTCAAAAAAGATATTATTGTGTAAAACTTAAATAAATAAAAAAGTATACATATTAGGTATTGCCACGTCCATGATGACCTGCTCTATAAAAAATATCACATGTCCTAACCCCTCAGGTGAACACTATAAAAAAATGGTGTAAAAAAAAGCCATTTTTGTCACCTTACTCAACAAAAAGTATAATACCAAGCGGTCAAAAAGTCATACGCACCCCAAAATAGTACCAACAATCAGTCATCTTATCCCTCAAAAAATGAGATCCTACCAAAGACAATCGCCCAAAAATTAAAAAACTATGGCTCTCAGAATATGGAGACACTAAAACATGATTTTTTTTGTTTCAAAAATGCTTTTGATGTGTAAAATATAAATAAATAAAAAAGTATACATATTACATATTACCACATCCGAAACGACCTGCTCTATAAAAATATCACATAAACTAACCCCTCAAGTGGATACCATAAAAAAAATGCTGCGTTAAAAAAGCCATTTTTTGTCACCTTACATCACAAAAAATGTAATACTGTACCAATCGATCAAATGGTCATATGCTCCCTAAAATAGTACAAATCAAACAAAAAATTATGGCTTTTAGAATATGGAGACACTAAAAAATAATTTTTAAAAAAAATGTTTTATTATGTAAAACTGAAACAAACAACCAAAAAAAGAAATCATATTTGGTATTGTCATGTCCGTAACAACCTGGTCTATAAAAATAGCACATGATCTAACCTGTCATATGAACGTTGTACATTACAAAAATAAAAACTGTGCCAAAACAGCTATTTTTTGTTACCTTGCCTCACAAAAAGTGTAATATAGAGAAACCAAAAATCCTATGTACAGTACCCTAAAATAAACACAGACTTCATGGATTCAGTATCTTGCAGCGCTCACCTGTGTGGCAATGAAGCCGGCAGCCCGGATCCGGTCCTGGACAGGACCCAAGGAAGTACTATGTAAAAGAAGATAGTTGGATCCAGCTTCCGTTAAAACTTCACTTTTATTCATATGCGGTAAAATCCTGTTTAGACATGGCACAGAGTACACTGGTTCAGTCTACGCGTTTCGGACCTTACTTCTTTTTTATAGGTCCTTACTCATGACATACAAACTTGCAAATGGTAATCTCTTTTTAAAGGCAATGTGATCACAATCCACCTGTGTCTGTAACACCTGACTCAGGGGTGTTCACATAATTGCCAAAGGGAGGTAACATACAATTGTGTTTAACATAAAACCTATTCACATGGAAGACATTACTAAAAAAGGAAAAAAGCCTTTCTTCTTTAAAGAAACAGAAAAACATAATCATTCATTTATATTGCAATGTTAGATCATGCTTCTTATTCAGACCTTGGGGGACACAGGTACCTAGTTGAAACATCCAATATGCTTCACGGCTCAACAATTTTTGTCTGTGGTCTCCTCCCCTTACTGGGTATGTAAGCCTTTCGATGCCCTGCACTTCAAAACTACTCGTATTCCCATCATGCTGTATAGCAAAATGGAGACTTGCTGCTGAAATATTTCTAGTTCCGAAGTGCGGGACATCCGATAAGTGTTTGCGTACTCTTTCTTTAATTTGTTTCGTGGTGCATCCCACATACTGCAAATGACATTGCTTGCATGTAATAACATACACTGCAAACATAGTATTGCAGTTTAGGTATTGTTTTATAGCATGACTTCGCTTATTTGTAGCAGACACAACATTGTCACATACTTTCATGTAGTTGCAGCAGATGCATCTGCTGCTCCCACATTTGAAACTGCCCATATGGGTAAGCCATACTGGGCGACTGGTTGGTTTTTCTGAATATAGGCTAGGACTAACACTTTGTCCTATAGTAGGAGCTCTTCGTGCAACACACTTAACTCCTGCCTGAGCTACCCCTCTCCATTCTTCATCCACATTCAGAATTGGTAAGTTTTTTTGTACTATTTTGCATATGTCATTGAATTCCTTACTGTAAGTTGTTACAAAAATCGTGGATCTTTTTTGATCATATTTTTTAGAGCTTCTTTCTCTTTTTGATTTTATTTGTTTTTCCTTTTCTGTGTCTTGTGTTTCATCTTTAATTCCATGAGGGAAAACCAGATTCTCCCTATTGCGTAACAGAGCTCCTGCTTTTGCTTTATTAATAGATTGCAATGTATACTGTCTCGCTATTAATCTATCAGAGACATTGTCTGCTTCCTTCAAAAACAGGAGCTCTGTGGAGCAATTTCTCCTTGCTCTTAGCATTTCTCCCCTTGGAATATTTTTAATAGTGTGCGGGGGGTGGCAAGAAGTCGCCAGTAGAGTGGTGTTCCCTGCGGTTTGTTTTCTCGAGGTGGACATGATGATTTTATTGTTAATGACATCTCCTTGCAGACACAAATCCAAGAATACCACAGTGCTTTTGTCATGATGTATGCTGAATTTAATAGGTTCCACTGCTGCATTAAAGTATTCATTCAGTGCAGTTATAGCTGGAATACTGCCCTGCCAAATTATGGCTATATCATCGATATAGCGTCCGTACCATTTTATGTTGCTGGAAAAAGGGTTTGTGTCTGCAAAGAGGAAACATTTTTCCCACCAGGCCATAAAAATGTTTGCTATGGAGGGCGAGAATTTCGCCCCCATAGACACACCCGACAATTGTAAAAAGTATTGGCCGAAATTATGTTTCAAAAGGAATTCCACGATGGTACATATGTAATCCTGTAGTTCCGATGTGTAATCACTGTACACCAGCAGAAACCACCTCAAAGCAATTATAGCCAGGTTGTGAGGAATACTGGTGTACAGCGAGACCACATCAGCAACCACCCACATGAACTGAGAGTCCCATTTGAAATTTTCAAAAGCCTGCAAGACTGAACGGGCATCTTTTAAAAATCCCGGCATGTGCGGTACCAGAGGCTGTAAGAGCGAATCCACCCATTTAGAGATTCTTTCCGCATAAGAGCCAATACCAGCTACTATGGGTCTCATGGGGGGAGGAAAAACACTCTTATGCACCTTTGGTAATGCATGAAAGATCGCTGTTACAGGATGTTCCACATAAATATAATCTATTTCTTTTTTTGAAAGGATGCCTATCTCACCGCCATTAGTTAATAGATCATACAATTTTTTCTGAAAGAGGGGGAGAGGGTTTTTATCCAGTGGTCTATATATATTTGTATCAAGTAACATATTATAGATTTGAGCTTTATATAAACCACTGTTCAATATCACCACTGCTCCCCCTTTGTCAGCTTCTTTTATCACTATATCAGATCTGTTATTTAACTCTTTCAGAGCCTGGTGTTCCTGTCGTGACAAGTTGTTTCTATTTTGCTTTTTGTTATAATTAGGGGTATCCTGTTTAGTTTTGATTTTATTATACAATTCACATAGATCACATTCAACCATCTCCTGGAAACGATCAAGGGCAAGAGATCTTGACTGTATGGGATAAAAGTCAATATTGGATTGTGATCACATTGCCTTTAAAAAGAGGTTACCATTTGCAAGTTTGTATGTCATGAGTAAGGACCTATAAAAAAGAAGTAAGGTCCAAAACGCGTAGACTGAACCAGTGTACTCTGTGCCATGTCTGAACAGGATTTTACCGCATATGAATAAAAGTGAAGTTTTAACGGAAGCTGGATCCAACTATCTTCTTTTACATAGTACCCTAAAATAGTACCAACAAAACTGCCACCTTATCCCGTAGTTTCCAAAATGGGGTCACTTTTTTGGAGTTTCTATGGGTGCATCAGGGGGTCTTCAAATGTGATATGGCAACTAGAGTTGAGCGAACACCTGGAAGTTCGGGTTCGCCGGGTTTGGCCGAACTTCACCGCAAAGTTAGAGTTCGGGACCCGAACTTGACCTGAACTTGACCCCGAACCTGAACTCCATTGTAGTCAATGGGGACCCGAACTTTGTGGCATTAAAATGGCTCTAAAAAAGTCCTGGAAAAGGGGTAGAGGACTGTAAATTGAAGCAAAATGGGGGTAAGAGTAGGACAAGTGCCCTGTAAACAAATTTGGATAGGGAAATAACTTAAAATAACATAAAATACATAAAAATTAAAAAATAAACATTCTAAACCTGAACACAAGTGAGTGACAGTGGCACCTGCCACTCTGCAAACAGAGGATGTGGCAACAACGCCACCACATCTTTCACCGTCACCAAGCATCTCCACACTATCCCATGGAAGTGTTCAGCTGTCCATCTCCCAATTAGAAAAATAAATAAAAGAGGAAGTACCCCCATACCCACCCGTGATCCCTGGACCTGAATGCCAGGATTTCAAAATTCCTGGTCCTTTGAAATGCTGTCATTCTTTCGGGTGAAGATGGATGGAGACTTTTAAAAAACTTACGGCAGTGGCTGTCCACAGTACGTGGTTCCCAGCCGCCACTACTTTTCCACGTGAGCCATCCCTTCCCTGCACAACCAAGTGGCGGACAAAATCAGGTGTGCACTGTGCAATGCCATGTGTGGAAAGGTCCACATAACCACCAATACGTGGATCGGTAAGCACGGGGCGGGGATGTTATATCTCCCTAACAGCACACGGGGGAAATGTAGTGGCGGCTGGACCAGAGGTGGAACAACAGACCAATGAGTGGTTGGTGTCACTGAGCCTCAAGCCCGGCATGGTGGTGTGTGCGATAATGGGCGAAATCTCGTAGCAGCTCTGGGCCTAGCCAGTTTGACACACATCCCTTTCCTGGCACATGTGCTGAATTTGGTGGTACAGAAATTAAATAAAAATTAAATAAAAGAAAATAAATTCAGTTAGTCCAGCTCTTAGATTCTGGTGGGACAAATTCACTTATATTGGTGCTAAAGGATGCCTGCGGCAAATGATTTTATTAAATTTGTCGGTTAGATTGTTGGGTAACATTTCCACGGTCATCAGGACTTTTTATTATAAATCGTAACAAAAACTTTACAAGGGACATCTCAAAAAGAGAAAATTAACCCGACCAGACTCCAACCCTACTCCCCCCCCCCCATTTCACTCAAACCACTCATTAATGCCCATTCACAATCTATTTACAAATGTACTTATAAAAATATTTAAATAACTATAAGTCAGATAAACAAAATAAACAAACAAAACTATATACATGCCTTACCCTTAACTTATAAGGCCAGTCATATACAAGTGGGCTCGGGGGTGGGTTCCTGCACCAACATAGGCCAGGTATACAATTGTAGGGGGGGCCCCCATTCAAAAATTTGCTGTTTGGCCAAGTAATTTCTAGCTACGCCACTGGGTCTGCCGCATTCAACTTCTGGGTCTCCAAATTGGGGACATGGCTTTAGCTTCACCTTATGCCTTGGAGGTGCTGGCCTGCCCTGCAGCCAGTGTATTGTCTGAACTTGTGTTTAGCACGGCTGGGGGCGTTATCACAGACAAGCACAGCTGCCTGTCCACAGCCAACTTGGACAACCTCATTAAAAAGAACCAGGCACGGATCCCACAGGACTTGTTTGTACCTTATGCAGAATAGACATGTATACCGGCTCCACCCAACCATTGTTATGCTACAGCGCACTTACTCTTTGTTTTTTCTTTTTTATATTTCCCAATGTTTTGAGGTCTACCTAAAATTTATAAAAAAAAAGAAAAAGAAAACAAAACACATTGTTGTTGGCGACTTCCTTTGGCTTCACAGCCGAAATAGGCTTTATGTCAGGCAAGAATGTAACCGCCAATTGTAATGAACTAAGTTCCCTGTCTTTTATGCAGTGCAGGGGTACTTCGAAAGAAAGAAGGGGTACAGATCAGCCAACAATCTGAACGCCACCTAATTTACAGTATATATTTACCAGTCAGGTATACCGTCATCAGGCATCTATTTGACCCGCTAAAGGATTATTTTAAAAGTGTATTGAAGCCACAAGGGGCCCCCACGCTGCAGATTTATCATGGAGACATCATGGAGATTTTACAGCATATAACTACAGCACCCAACAATGTAAACGCCGTCGAATTTACAGAATATAATTCCCAGTCAGGTATGCAGTGCAGGGGTACTTAGAAAGAAAGGAGAAGTACAGATCACCTAACAATATGAAGGCCACCTAATTTACTGAATATATTTCCAAGTCAGGTATGCATTGCAGGGGTACTTTATGGCCCAAGAATGTAACATACGATTTTTAGAAATTTACCTCCCTGTCACCTATGCAGAGCAGGGGTTTGTATACAGCAAAACTGGCAAAATGTCACCCACCAATGTAACAGATGATTTTCTTGAAATTTACCGCCCTGTCACTTATGCAGAGCAAGGGTTTGTATATGGCAAAACTGTCAAAATGTCACCCACCAATGTAACAGATGATTTTTTGAAATTTACCTCGCTGTCACCTATGCAAAATAAAAAAAACTGCTTTTCAGCGTCGTATGCAAAAGTGCTCTATGGCACAACAGTATGGGTTTATTCCCCCAACTACAGAAATGCACTATGTCACCGCAAAATTATAAAATAGGTTTTTCAGCGGTGTATGCAAACGTGCTCTGTGGTACCACAGTACGGGTTTATTCTATCAACTACAGAAATGCACTGTTACCGCAGAATGTTAAAATAGGTTTTTCAGCGGTGTATACAAACGTGATCTGTGGTACGACAGTACGAGTTTATTCCACCAACTACAGAAATGCACTGTCACCATAAAATTTTAAAATAGGGTTTTCAGCGGTGTATGCAAACGTGCTCTGTGGTACGACAGTACGAGTTTATTCCACCAACTACAGAAATGCACTATGTCAGCGCAAAATTTTAAAATAGGTTTTTCAGCGGTGTTTGCAAACATGGTCTGTGGTATGACAGTACGGGTTTATTCCACCAACTACAGAAATGCACTATGTAACTGTAAAATTTTAAAATAGGTTTTTTAGCAGTGTATGCAAATATGCTCTGTGGTAGGACAGTACAGGTTTATTCCCCCAACTACAGAAATGCACTATGTCACCCCAAAATGATAAAATAGTTAATGTAGAGGGACTTGACCTGCCAGAAAAAATGAATTTTTCCTCCACTGAGCTACAAAAAAATTATTAGACTGATGTCCCTGGCAGGCTGGCACACATGAAGGTCACATTCAGTTCCAAGGACACTGCAGTTGCTAAAATGGCCCTCATCCCCCACCTCAGTAACAAATGGATTAAAAATTATTTTGCAGTATCACTGGGCTCAGGGCTGGGTACAAATATGTAGCATAGCACCCTCAATAATTGCTGTAGTTTGAAGATTTAACACCACCAAGTTCAACAGATTTCTTCCCTAATCTTTCCCTTACAGCAGAAGCAGCAACCTGTCCCTACACTAAGAGCAGCAAGGTGACGTTCGGCTCTACATGACTCCAGCTTATATAGAGGCTGGGTCACATGATGCACTTAGCAAATCACTGCCATGCCAATAGTAGGCATGGCTGTGATGGCTTCTCAGGGCAACTTAAAATTATCCCAGTGAAATCTGCCCTCCAAAAACCACATGGCGCTCCTTTCCTTCTGCCCCCTGCCATGTTACCATATAACAGTTTACGATCACAAATAGGGTGTTTCTGTAAACTACAGAATCAGGGTAATAAATAATAAGTTTTGTTTGGCTGTTAACCCTTGCTTTGTTGCTGGGAAAAAAATGGATTAAAATGGAAAATCTGCCAAAAAAGTGAAATTCTAAAATGTCATCTATATTTTCCTTTAAGTCTTGTGGAATACCTAAAGGGTTAACAAAGTTTGTAAAATCGGTTTTGGATACTTTGAGGGGTTTAGTTTCCAAAATGGGGGTCACTTTTTTGAAGTTTCTACTCTAGGGGTGCATAAGGTTGTCTTGAAATGTGACATGGCAACTTAAAATTATCCTAGTGAAATCTGCCCTCCGAAAACCATATGGCGTTCCTTTCCTTCTGAGCCCTACCATGTGCCTGTACAGTAGTTTATGACCATATATTCTCTAAACTACAGAATCAGGGCAATGAATATTGATTTTTGTTTGGCTGTTAACCCTTGCTTTGTTACTGGAAAAAATAGATTAAATAGATTAAAATGGAAAATCTGCCAAAAAAGTTAAATTCTGAAATGTTTTTGTGGAACACCTAAAGGGTTAACAAAGTTTGTAAAATCAGTTTTGATTATTTTGAGGGGTGTAGTTTCTAAAATGGCATCATTTTTGGGTGGTTTCTATTATGTAACCCCCACAAAGTGACTTTAGATCTGAACTGGTCCTTAAAAATTGGGTTTTGGAAATAATTCTGTCCAGGATCAGCACTTCTCCTATTCGGTACAGGTGCTTTTAATTAGCAGTAGCCTGAATATATGCGTGAATTGACCTACCAGCCCTCAGCCTGAGTCTCTGAGAGCAGGTAACAAGGTGAGCTTTAACAACTGTTCACATGGTGATTTGAATATTAAGCGCTGGACTGGTCGGCACTGCTCTGGAAATGTTCGCGGTGCACGTGTCAATGGGTCGGCGTCCCTGGAATACTTCAAAAATGGAGACCGGCACCCGCTTCAGTTGATCTTTGGAAATGCTTTAATTTGTCACATATGATACTATCAGTCTGATGAAGGCACAATAAAGTGCCGAAACGCATCACTTGTATCATATGTGACAAATTAAAGCATTTCCAAAGATCAACTGAAGCGGGTGCCGGTCTCCATTTTTGAAGTGTTCACATGGTGTGGTGCTGGGTGGCGGCCGTTGTTGCTGTGGTGGTGTGCTGGTGGGTTGGTGGTGCCCCATGCCAGGGTGGCATAGCCAGACAGCAGGGGTGCTTTTTGGCGGCTGGATCTCGCCGCCTGCTGATGCGGGGCTGCAGCGCCGGTGGTCGCCAGGCAGTGCTGTGCCAAATTTAGTGTAGGTCCCACGCTAAGAGGCAACCTTGATGCGGTGAGGGAGCTTATGCCTTTAATCAAAATGTACACTAATGCCTCTTATATAGCATGCAGTATAGGGGGCCGTACACTAAATATTGCACTGAGAAGCTAATTTAATTATGCTGAGAAGTAGTTATAGATCAAAGTAAAGCTTGTGGATGTGCGATCTTATTATCTTTTCTCTTTTTTGTATCAAACATTCAATTTCCTAATAAAATTTCATGTCAAATTTTATTAAATACCAATGTTAAAAACATAAAATACATTGTGAAAAAATCCTTAATTCACATGTAGCCTCCAGGCACTGCTGCCGTTTTACAGAATAGTAACCACTTTACTAAAAATAATTGTCTCTCACCTATCTATCAACAGTGGTACATCGCTAAGTATACCAATAACATACAACATCTTATCTTATCATAACAAAATATGGCCACTGGTGGCTGTAGCTCCAAACACCTGGGGATCTCGATACATGTTTAACATGCTGCTTCGTCAGGAGGTGGTGACTAAACGCGATGCATCAGCAGCACCTGGAGGCTATAAGTTAATTAAAGGTTATTTCCCCATATATTTGTATGTTTTTAGCATCAGTTTTGAATAAAATATGAAGTTTTAATTGGGAACTGGAATGTTTCGTTTCAATTAAATAGAATAAGCTTTTTCTAGTGTTATTGGGTGTTATTGTGGTAAAAGGGCTTTATATTGCTTGTCTAATGATCATACACTTGTATGGTTGTTTCAATGCCATAGACCTCTAAAAAAGACTTATCTTAAAGGGGAATAAAAGATTAAGCATGTTGAAATTCAACATGCTGGAACTTTCTTTCCAGAGACACCTGGGAGGACAGTTCCATATATATTACATTGTCAGTGATCCTGACAAAATCTTCTTTTGTTTCATATGTATAGTCAGCTGCCAGCTTATGGCTACTTTCAGACTAGCATTTTTTCTGGATCTGGCAGGGTTTAGCAAAAATGTTTCCGTTACTGATCTGCATCTGTTATGAATGGATCCGGTTGTATTATCTTTAACATACCCAAGACGGATCAGTCATAAACTGTATTGAAAGTCAATGAGGGATGGATTCATTTTCTATTGTGTCAGAGTTAAACGGATGCCCATTGACTTGTATTGTGAGTCATGACGGATCTGTCTTGCTCCGCATCCCAGGACAGAAAGCAAACCGCAGCATGCTGTGGTTTGCTCTCTGGTATGACAATGGTACGGAATGTATTTTGGACCATTCCGTTCTGTTCAGTTACGTTTTGTCCCCATTGACAATGAATGGGGAAAAAACAAAATGCGTTTTGTTTCCGATATTGAGACCCCATGACGGATTTCAATGCCGGAAAATATTAACGCTAGTGTGAAAGTTGCCTAATGTATATTAGAGTATTTCATAGACCAACATATATTTATGCGTATATAGATATTGCCTTTAATGATGGACATCCCAAACTATAACCCAAACATATTGGCCCAGAATTACTAATCCTATAAATGGCAAGCATTTAGGCTGTCTAGACCTACACCAAATTTATCACAATTGCTGAGGCTGTATGTTAAATGTGGTGCAGGAATAGACAAATTTCATTGACTCTGTACCAGATACTGGCTGGCTGACTTGTTAGGCATATTCCTATTTCATGTGAAGCTCCATCCACTGTGATTAGCACTTTCATCTTGTCTGCAAAAAGTGTAAAGACCCTAGATATGCCAAATTATGACAATTTGCACCAAATTTTAGACAGATTTTTGACAAGGACACCTTAGTAAATCTGGGCCATCGGCCACCTTTTCTTAATTTATTTATCTTGTGGACACTTGAGCCATAAGTTCTATGCAATAGCAGGCTTAAAATAAAAAAAGCTCTACGGTAACTAACAAGTTACATTACATAAAAAATCTACGATTTAATATTGCAAGCATGAAAGGAAATAAAAAATCTAAATAAATGTAGCAAAATCCCTAATTACTTCAAGTAATTAGCATTCATTCTAGGTATAGTCTGAATACATTGTTGCTAATAATGTAATATAGTTAAATACAAGTGTGTTTGTATTTTGAGAAAATAGAAAATAGCCTCAAATTCTAGGGTTTTCAGTGAAATATTTCATTTTCTTTGTTCTTCTGGGCTTTAACATGATTCCTTTGCTGTTTTGCCAGTTATTTCTATTTGTTTTTATGTTGAAATGTTTCCAAAAACATCACAGCCAAAATGTAGTATGAAAAAAAAATTCAAAAGCTACAATGAAATCCCAGACAGTTGTAAGTAAACCACTCAAGAGACTTGTTCCAGATTCAGCTTTCTTAAGCATTTCTTTGTAATGGATAGATGCATTATAGCTGTGAAGTGATTTACATTTCTAGATGAATCTCCAGATAAATCTACAGTGTGGTCATAGTTATTTTCCCTCGATTGAAAACAAAGGAGTTTTCACTGATGTATAAGACTTAAGTCTGCCTTTCAAATAACTAGCTTGAGGTCAAGAGTTGGATGTCATCTACATGTTATTGTGTCTGCAAGTAAACCATGAATAGTAAATAATAAAACTTTGCAAAAAAAATTGAGACTTCAACTTTCATGTTTATGCATTATAAGCTTCTTCACACCACTGTAGTCATTGGATAGGAACTTTCACTGTTTATGTTTAAAGGCTGAAAATCTGCCCTTGCAAGACAATTTAACATTATGATCATCATATAACCATGACAAGTATATAGCCCCTAGATGTCGAAGATGAATGTTCTTCCTAGTGTTCAGCGCGAATATTCAAATATAGCAACTTCGAGAATTAAAAAATATATAGAATATAGTGCTATATATTTGTAATTTCGAATATTCATCTATTTTTTCTCATCTGAACCCATTACCTGCCCGCTTCTTGCATGTGGGCAAATGTAAGTAGGCTGCAATATCATAGTCTGTAGTAAATTTGAATATTCTTCATTATTTAATTAATTCCATCTCATGCAAAAAATCGGCAATGCAATATAAGGGCGGGTTATAGGCAACTTTGCTATTGGGTTGGCTTGCGAGAATTCGCGAATATGTAGAATATAGTGTGATATATATTTGTAAAAATAAATATTCATTTGTTTGCTTTTTCATTTGAACCCATTAGAGTTGTAAATATAATGGGTTCAGATGGAAAAAAAAAGACTAATATTCGTTTTTAGGTGGGTACTAGTATTTTCAGAAGGACTGTTTCTGCAGTATAGTATTGGAGTGCACAGTATGCACAGTATTAGGGTTGGCAGGATGGGGTGTTCAGGAGGTGGGAAGATGATGGAAGAGTAGGTAACTGAGATGTCTGTCAAACTCTGCAGTTTGACAGAGGTCTGGTCTAAATGGAGAAGATAAGGAAAGATAATATCTACATCAGAGGAGACATCACTCGATATAGAAGGTATGTGAAGCTGTATTACCCTGTATGTTTTGTAACCCTGTATGTAATGTTTTCCAAGTATGTCTTTAATGGTAGGAGTTAAGGGGTTAGGTTGAGAATTTGGCATGAGGGGAGGCATTTTTTGGAGGCATTTCAATTTTTTACTCATCCAGCTGAAAAGCTAGGTACACCTCTGCACTTTGCTACAAAGCAATGAACAAAGGGAGCCCAAGTTGAACTCTTGCACTAGGTTGCATGAGCCTTTAGCTACACCTCTGGTTCTGTTTTTTTTTTTTTTTTTAAGAAAGCAAGTCTCTGCACAAGTTTCTATATGAAAATAAGAAGTGCTATGATGAAAATATGGGAATTTACATTTCACCAAATCACAATAGTCATCCAACTTGTTAAAGTCAAATCTATGATGTATTTTCAGAGAAGTGTGATTTTTCATAACATTTCACCTTTCTTTGTGCCAACTCTTAGCATTTCTATATTTATAAAGCGGCAATAAAAACTTGTCACTTACTCATCTGACTTGCCACATTTCTCTGTCACATCTGTTAGATTTAGTGTTAGCTTAGGATGCCTACGCACAGCTTTACATCACACAGCCAGTTTGTAATGCTATCATAACAGCGAACACATGACTATGAATACGCACTAAACATCTTCTATTACATCATTAAACTAAGTATGAAGAATGAAAAATACAGCTGAAAAATAATAGAAAGGCTAATGGTCCTATATTCCTTAGCAATGTCTAAATTCAATCTATAACTCATGACTGGATATGTGATATATAAAAATAAAGGTGGGGATTTATCATTTGTGATGGTTTTTGAGTCAGGTTCTTAGTCTGTCTTTGCTTTGTGAAGTTGTGACAAATATAGGAAATGGCGCACAGTAACAACATATAGCATAAGTATAATATAGCGTAAGTGCAAGGTGGTGTACGCCTATGTCTGTAAAAGTTCACTAATGGGGTGCCTGGTGTGATCATATGGCTGTTTAAAATGTCACACATTATGTCACACATAAATGAGACTTAAAAGTGTTTTAATCTGTAATCCTCACCTGCTTTTCACTTCATTTCTAAGTGGCAAGGCTCACCAAATTTTGCAACATTTGAACAAATGTTCAAAAATGTGAACCAGTTATCTCACACGTGCAATGCCTGCAACAATTTTATACTGCAAACCTGGCTTAGCAAACTTCAACATTTATACCTGATGGTTGAAAAGATAAACAAGTTGTCAAAAACGCTCTTTTATCGGGCATCACCTTTCATGACAGTTATTGAATTGTCAGAAGACCAAGGTATATAGAAAGAGCAAATGTAATAAAAAAGAAATTATTTCACAGAAATTCCTTCCCTAATCCTAAGGGTGCTCTAGACAGAAGAAACTGACATTGTTAGGTTTGACCCTGAATATGGTTCATCAAGAGATTCTCTATATTAAACCATCTTAATCTGAATTAAAAACAAAAAAAAAGCAGCAACAAAAAAGTTAATATTATTTTGAAGTAATGCATATACATTATATTAATAGATTTGAATATATTGTAATATGATTTTAAATGGAAAACATCCAAGGTTTGCACTGACCAATAAAGTATTAAAGGCTATGGACACCTAGAAGGAAGAGGGCGTTAGTATTCAATTCCACTCATTTTCCGCTAAAAATAAATATTTTAATTGGTCTTTATTAAAAATCTTCAAAATCTTTTCCTGCTTAGCTTTCAGTTTAAGTATATTTTCAGACTATCAGCATTTTCTGTTCACACTGAATCCTGCCAGAGAACTGCTCTGATGGCTAGATCTGTAGCCCTTTTCTCTGAAGTCCTGACAGCTCATAAATGCTCATTATAGCAAATTATTTCATATAAGGATCTGAGAATAAAGCAAGTAGGCTCCAGCCAGTATATAATATTACTCCAGGTCTGAATTGGTGGTCATAAAGGGGTTTTATAAGTTATATAAAAAGAAAAAAATACAACACTGTAAATCTGATGGTCAGCAACATATACATAAGTTAAACAAGTTTTAGGCAAAAAATATATATTTACTAATTTCATTAGTTCTCTCCTAGCCCTTTGATTACCTACAATAACAACAATCTCTGAGGTTTTCTTCATGAATATTTGTGGGCATCAAGAAAGGCTGTCTTCCCCTCCACCTGCTCTTCAAATGTAGTGAATAAAATTGCTGCCCTGTCTATAGGCTGGCTGCTAGGATACTCATGTTGTATGTGTAGTACTACAAGTCCCAGCTGTACAGTACAATTTCATTTTTCATACACACAGGATCTTCCCCCTACCTGTTCATGTGCAATGCTCTGCAAAAGTCCTCCAGTCTGTCATATCTGTGTTTTCACGATAAGAAGGGAATATTCTGTGCCAAGCATTTGTCTCTTCATTGTCTGGAGAAGAGGATACCCCACAGCTGCTCAGCAAAGCCTCCAGTCCTGAGTCTGTGCTGCTGATGGTAGAAGGGGTTAAACTTTGCTAAAGAATACAGTGGGAGGGGAGACACAAGGCAGACAGCTCAGCCAGCAGGTCTGGCAGTCCAGGGGTGTGTAGTCAGAACAATGCCATCTCCAGCACAGACAAAGACCTGCTCCTAAGGCTTGTGCACAAAACATCATCAGAGCAGGAAAAGAAGCGGATATCATAGGTCAAGTGACATTCAGTTAATTTGAGAAAGGGGCCACTGCATAAGAAGTAAGTGAATTGTAAATTCCTTACATTTGGTTGGTTAGAAACATACAAAGAACAAACAAATAACTTGGACAACCCCTTTAACTAAGGGGATAGCATATAATGGAAAGCAGTAAATGCATGGTCATCTGCAATACTGTTTTTTTTACACCAAGTTTATTCAGGAATTGAGCTCTGTTTACACTTCCATTTAATAGTTATTGTTTGGGGTTCAAGTATTTTTGATGGCAAAAAAGAATAATATTGCAGTCTAATGTGAAATTCTTGCCATAAATATTCTGAAACCTTAATGGAATCCTAACAGACTCCAATTGAAGCCAATTTAAAAATGTCAAGGCTGTTATAAACGAAACCAAAACCATTCTAATCTAGACAGAGTCTTAAACCTTCAAATAAGGATGACAGGTGACATTTTTAAATTGTCTTTTGGGTAGATAAATAAGAGGTACATAGTGATTTTATAAACCCAGTTAACATCGAGAACAAAATGAGTAGACTGTAAGTACACCCTGAACTGCAGCCAACTTTGACACATCTTTACAGATAACCAGGAACCAGCTATTCACAGCAATAAGCACAGGCATTTGACATCTGCTCACACTTAAGCAAAGTAAAAAAAAAATAATAACCTTGCGAAGTGTTAAAACTAAAGTTCACCCGAAGGCCATATAAATGAGATATACAACAATCATGACAAGCACTTGGACTGAAACTGTGGGAAATTAAGAGTGCCTTATGAATAAATTCAATAAACATTTCACAGAATAATGTTATTACTAGTAATAGTTACAGTAATTACACAGAGTACTTGGAGAATTTTAGCCAAGCAAATCACACATTACTCTATGCCAGGAACAGGATGGCTGCCAATTGTTTAACCAGCCAAAATACTTATATTCCGAGCATCAGGTCAGTAGAAATTAATTGTATTAATTAATGTCCCAGGAAGCCGCAAAGCATAATCAGCTATAACAATGTGTATCATATGGAATAATACATGAAATTAGATATTGGAGATTTTGAGTGAGTAGTAAAAAAAGTTGCAATTTATGACTAGTGTTGAGCACGAATATTCGAATAGGGAATATAGTGCTATATATTCATAAAAAACGAATATTCATTTTTTTTTTTTTTTTTCAATCTGAACCCAAGATACTGTTAATGATGAAAGAGAATATAGCGCTATGTTCTCTATCTTCGTTAATTCTAGCAAGCCAATATGAAAGTTGCCTATAGACAGCTCTAAGTTGCATGCGTAATGCGAGAATATTACTTTACCTATTTTTTGCAATAAATAGTATACTGAGTCATTATTCTATTTATTGCAAAAAATAGGCAAAGTAATATTCTCGCATTGCGCATTCAACTTAGAGCTATTTATAGTCAAGTTTCATATTGGCTTGCTATAGAGAATATAGCGCTATATTCGTATTCATCATATTCGTTAATTCTACCCAGCCAAACAATAGTAAAGTAACCCGCTCTAAGTTGGATGCGCAATGTGAGTAATATTGCTTAATATTCTCGCATTGCGCATCCAACTTAGAGCTGTGTATAGGCAAGTTTACTTGGCTTGCTAGAATTAATAAAGAGAACGAATACGAATATAGCGCTATATTCCTTATCTTTATTAATAGCGAAGATAGAGAATATTTTGCTACCTTCATTCTTAACGAAGATAACGAATATAGCGCTATATTCTCTATCGTAGTTAATTCTATTAATTCATTAATTACGTAATATTTGCATACTGCAAATGAAACTTTGAACGGTGTATAACTTTCCTATTGGTTGGCTTAATAGAATTAACGAAGATCGAGAATATAGCGCTATATTCAAAGTTTAATTCGCAGTACATAAATATTAGATTACGTAATATTTGCGTACAGCGAATTAAACTTTGAACGGGGTATAACTTTCCTATTGGTTGGCTTGTTAGAATTAATGAAGATAGAGAATATAGCGCTATATTCGTTATCTTTGTTAATTCTAGATAGCCAACCAATAGGAAATTTGCCTTTATACCCCGTTCAAAGTTCAATTCACAATACTCTCATATTATTCGAGATAAATAGAATAATTACGAATATTCGATTTTGACGAATATTTGACGAATCTTCAATCAAATATTCCCGAAATATCGCAAAATTGAATATGGTACCTCCTGATCATCACTTTTTATGACATCAATGCTACTGTATATATTATGTGGTGGTAAATTAGTGCACTTTTATTTTAAGGGGGGTGGCCTATCGGAAAAAGGAAATTCTAGGAAATACTATAAATGTCAGGTAGGGGCAGGTCCTACATATGCCACCCTCTCATTTATCTAGAAGATGGGCCACAAAGTGAACAGAGAGCAGCCATGCCTATGTGGCTGACCTCTGTTCACTGCTATGGAAATTACACTGTTTGAGTGCTGAGCACTGGCTCAGCTATTTTCTGCAGTCCTACAATGGTGAATGAACGGGTGGTCACACTTACACAGTGCACACTCTATTCACCGCTATGGAACTTCCAAATATAGCTGAGCCCACTCACATCGCTATTTTTGGAACCCCTATAGCAATGAATGGAGAGCACAATGAAAATGCATGGTGTGCTATGCTTCACTTCAGGGGTCCTCCCTTAGGTGGACCCCACCCCTGTCTGGAATTGATGGCATAACCTAGCTATATGCCATCCATATCGCAAATGGGTTTAATAGCCTCTGGTGGCATTTTACACATAGCTTAGGCTACAGTAATAGAAGCATTTGGCACCCGTGCCTCATCAATTTCTCTTGCCAACTTTACAGAATTCAATGTCAAACAAATCTTTGTTACTTAAGAACACTGTGCTATTTCGGTTTCTTTCATTCTTCCTGCACCAAGACGCCACTGAAGCAGAAATTATTCTAGAGAAGTCTGAAAAAAATGTAGTTATTGTATATTTTATGCATTAGAATGAAACATTAATTTGATTTGGCGTCACATTTAAGAGTAAAATTGTATTCATAAAAACCCTAGGAAGAATGATTTCTAATATATGCAGGCACAGGAATGAGTCAGTTCTAACAGAATGTTCACATTATTAATATATAAGGTTTTTAGTTTGTCTATCCTTTTTAGAAATGTATATAGGTTGATAAAGTCTTTTTGTAAGTTTTTGTTACTGTTGCAGCATGTAACACCATAGCATTAGAGAGAACCTGTCACCACAAAATGCAATCTGCTGCATGTTATAGAGCAGGAAATGCTGAACAGATTCATATATAGTTTTATGGGAAAAGATTCAGTATAACCAGTAATTTATTCATTTAATTAAGTAACCTTTGTTCTTTTATGCATTGGAGTCAAGGGGCGGTCCTACTCAGTGATTTACAGTCTTCCCTGTTTGTTTAGTAATGCAAAGTTAGCTCTAAACCATTGACTGTCCCTGCCCCCCATGACTACATGCTACTATTCTACCTACAGATTACATGGTAACGGTGACAGGTTCTCTTTAACTGGTTGTCGTTAATCACGACAAGTGTTAATTTGACATCATTTTGATAAGGCGCCATTAATTTCCTAGATATCCGTTAATGTTCAGTTGAAGGATACATTTATATTATTAGCCATCCTGGTGTATAGAAATAAAGTTTTAACAGTGATGTCTATAATTCTCTGCAAAAATGATTAACCTTTCCAGTTTACACATAATTATATTTAATGGTAGGGACATAATTACAGAAAGGCTATGATTGAATTTCATTGTGATTAACGCTGATCAAATTCTAAGATAGCAAAGCTAGATAGGAAGAGTAAATGTGCCTTTCATATTAAATCTTTCTTAAAGGGGGTCTGTCATGAGAAATTTACTGTTAAACCTACGACAAAGTCTTGTATTGCTATCCATACTGATTATAACTAGGGATTAGCGAATTTTTCCAAAATTCGATTTGCTGGTTCGCCAAATTTTTCAATAAAAATTTGGTTTGATCCAAATATATTTGCGGCAAATCAGTTTAAAAAACGTCTATTTACTGGCTGCTGAGAGCCTTTATAATGCTGTAGAACACTGTGCCTTGCAGTAACACGCATTGTGAGTCTGCTTTGGTAGTGAAATGATACTATGAGTCCATATGACATGCAGATGACATGCGTCTCTCTTAGAATCACTGCACACTTCACTTATTTAGGCAGTCACAGGGCCAAACGGACCAAATAATTCATGTATGAACTCAGCCTTACAGGTCAATGTTAGTGTCAAGAATAAGTGCACTCCTTTTACACCGTTGTCAGCTGATTCCACATAGATGGAAATAGTACCTGTTATATTAAATACTTATAAAAGTAAAGCCCCTCTTGACAGAGTGGAGGGTGTCAGCAGTAACTTTGTGTTCACGTCACTGATTATTTTGCCCTTCCTCTGATCCATCAGAACAATAACCCCCCAAAAAACGGATCCTGTCTGTTGAGCATACAACTATTCGCAATAGGTGTGAAATACCTGTTGCCCCAAAAAAATTTGTTGGCCCAAATAAACAGGGTGGTGTGATTTAACTGTTGTGGCAAATGAAAAAAAATTGAAGGGTGTGATATACCTGCTTCCACAAAATACTGATTAAGGAGATTGATATACCTGCTTCCACCAAATACTGATTGAGGCCTTCGATATATCATCTTCCACAAAATACTGATTGAGGGGATTGATATACCTGCTTCCACCAAATATTGATTGAGGCCTGCGAAATACCTGTTTTCACGAAATACTGATTAAAGGGTTTGATATACCTACTTCCACCAAATAAACTGTTGCCCCAAATAAACAGGGTGGTGTGATATAAATTTAGCGGCAAAAAAAATAATTGAGGGGTGTGATATACCTGTTTCCACAAAATACTAAATAAGGGGATCGATATACCTGCTTCCACCAAATATTGATTGAGGGGTTTGATGGACCTGCTTCCATCAAATACTGCCTGATGCCTGCGATATACCAGGTTCCACAAAATACCGATTAAGGGGATTTATATACTTACTTCCACCAAATATTGATTGAGGCCTGCGATACACCTGCTTCCACAAAATACTGATTAAGGGGTTTGATATACCTGCTTCCACAAAATACTGATTATGGGGATTGATATACCTGCTTCTACCAAATATTGATTAAGGCCTGCGAGATACCTACTACCACAAAATGCTGATTAAGGGGATTGATATATCTACTTCCACCAAATATTGATTGACTCCTGCGATATACCAGCTTACAAAAAATACTGATTAAGGGGATTGATATACCTGCTTCCACCAAATATTGATTGAGGCTTGCGATACACCTGCTTCCACAAAATACTGATTGACGGCTGCGATATACCTGTAGCCTGTTGCCCCAAATAAACAGGGAGGTGTGATATAACTGTTGTGGCAAAAAAAAATAATTGAGGGGTTTGCTATACCTGTTTCCACAAAATACTGATTAAGGGTACTGATATACCTGCTTCCACCAAATATTGATTGAGGCCTGCGATACACCTGCTTCCACAAAATACTGATTAAGGGGTTTGATATACCTGCTTCTACCAAATATTGATTGAGGCCTGTGAGATACCTACTACCACAAAATACTGATTATGGGGATTGATATACCTACTTCCACCAAATATTGATTGAGGGGTTTGATAGACCTGCTTCCATCAAATACTGCCTGATGCCTGCGATATACCAGCTTCCACAAAATACTGATTAAGGGTATTGATATACCTGCTTCCACCAAATATTGATTGAGGCCTGTGATACACCTGCTTCCACAAAATACTGATTGAGTGTATTGATATACCTGCTTCTACCAAATATTGACTGAGGCCTGCGAGATACCTACTACCACAAAATGCTGATTAAGGGGATTGATATACCTACTTCCACCAAATATTGATTGAGGCATTCGATATACCAGCTTACAAAAAATACTGATTAGGGGGATTGATATACCTGCTTCCACAAAATACTGATTATGGGGATTGATATACCTGCTTCTACCAAATATTGATTGAGGCCTGCGAGATACATATTACCACAAAATGCTGATTAAGGGGATTGATATACCTACTTCCACCAAATATTGATTGAGGGGTTTGATAGACCTGCTTCCATCAAATACTGCCTGATGCCTGCGATATACCAGCTTCCACAAAATACTGATTAAGGGTATTGATATACCTGCTTCCACCAAATACTGCCTGATGCCTGCGATATACCAGGTTCCACAAAATAACGATTAAGGGGATTTATATACTTACTTCCACCAAATATTGATTGAGGCCTGCGATACACCTGCTTCCACAAAATACTGATTGAGTGGATTGATATACCTGCTTCTACCAAATAATGACTGAGGCCTGCGAGATACCTACTACCACAAAATGCTGATTAAGGGGATTGATATACCTACTTCCACCAAATATTGATTGACTCCTGCGATATACCAGCTTACAAAAAATACTGATTAAGGGGATTGATATACCTGCTTCCACCAAATATTGATTGAGGCTTGCGATACACCTGCTTCCACAAAATACTGATTGACGGCTGCGATATACCTGTAGCCTGTTGCCCCAAATAAACAGGGAGGTGTGATATAACTGTTGTGGCAAAAAAAATAATTGAGGGGTTTGCTATACCTGTTTCCACAAAATACTGATTAAGGGTACTGATATACCTGCTTCCACCAAATATTGATTGAGGCCTGCGATACACCTGCTTCCACAAAATACTGATTAAGGGGTTTGATATACCTGCTTCTACCAAATATTGATTGAGGCCTGTGAGATACCTACTACCACAAAATACTGATTATGGGGATTGATATACCTACTTCCACCAAATATTGATTGAGGGGTTTGATAGACCTGCTTCCATCAAATACTGCCTGATGCCTGCGATATACCAGCTTCCACAAAATACTGATTAAGGGTATTGATATACCTGCTTCCACCAAATATTGATTGAGGCCTGTGATACACCTGCTTCCACAAAATACTGATTATGGGGATTGATATACCTGCTTCCACCAAATATTGATTGAGGGGTTTGATAGACCTGCTTCCATCAAATACTGCCTGATGCCTGCGATATACCAGCTTCCACAAAATACTGATTAAGGGTATTGATATACCTGCTTCCACCAAATACTGCCTGATGCCTGCGATATACCAGGTTCCACAAAATACCGATTAAGGGGATTTATATACTTACTTCCACCAAATATTGATTGAGGCCTGCAATACACCTGCTTCCACAAAATACTGATTGAGTGGATTGATATACCTGCTTCTACCAAATAATGACTGAGGCCTGCGAGATACCTACTACCACAAAATGCTGATTAAGGGGATTGATATACCTACTTCCACCAAATATTGATTGACTCCTGCGATATACCAGCTTCCACAAAATACTGATTAAGGGTATTGATATACCTGCTTCCACCAAATATTGATTGAGGCCTGCGATACACCTGCTTCCACAAAATACTGATTAAGGGGTTTGATATACCTGCTTCTACCAAATATTGATTGAGGCCTGTGAGATACCTACTACCACAAAATACTGATTATGGGGATTGATATACCTACTTCCACCAAATATTGATTGAGGGGTTTGATAGACCTGCTTCCATCTGCCTGATTAAGGGGATTGATATACCTACTTCCACTAAATATTGATTGAGGCCTGCGATATTCCTGCTTTCACAAAATACTGATTAAGCGGTTTAATATACCTGCTTCCACCAAATACTGATCGAGGCCTGCGATACAACTGCTTCCACAAAATACTGATTATGGCGATTCATATACCTGCTTCTACCAAATATTGATTGAGGCCTGCGAGATACCTACTACCACAAAATTCTGATTAAGGGGATTGATATACCTACTTCCACCAAATATTGATTGACTTCTGCGATATACCAGCTTCCAAAAAATACTGATTAAGGGGATTGATATACCTGCTTCCACCAAATATTGATTGAGTCTTGCGATACACCTGCTTCCACAAAATACTGATTGACGGCTGTGATATACCTGTAGCCTGTTGCCCCAAATAAACAGGGGTGTGTGATATAACTGTTGTGGCAAAAAAAATAATTGAGTGGTGTGATATACCTGTTTCCACAAAATACTGATTAAGGGTATTGATATACCTGCTTCCACCAAATACTGATTGAGGCCTGTGATACACCTGCTTCCACAAAATACTGATTAAGGGGATTGATATACCTGCTTCTACCAAATATTGATTGAGGCCTGCGAGATACCTACTACCAAAAAATGCTGATTAAGGGGATTGATATACCTTCTTCCACCAAATTTTGATTGAGGCTTGCCATACACCTGCTTCCACAAAATACTGATTGACTGCTGCAATATACCTGTACCCTGTTGACCCAAATAAACAGGGTGGTGTGATAAAACTGCTGTGGCAAAAAATAATAATTGAGGGGTGTGATAAACCTGTTTCCACAAAATCCTGATTAAGGGGATTGATATACCTGCTTCCACCAAATATTGATTGAGGAGTTTGATAGACCTGCTTCCATCAAATACTGATTGAGGTGTTTAGACCTGTTTCCATAAAATACTGATTGACGCCTGCGATATACTAGCTTCCACAAAATACTCATTAAGAGTATTGATATACCTGCTTCCAACAAATATTGATTGAGGCCAGTAAGATACCTGTTTCCACAAAATACTGATTGTGGGGATTGATATACCTGCTTCCACCAAATATTGATTGAGGCCTGTGATACACCTGCTTCCACCAAATACTGATTAAGTGGTTTGATATACCTGCTTCCACAAAATACTGATTGAAAACTGTGATATACGTGCTTCCACAAATACTGCTCTTCTCTAGGAACTGCTAACCCGCCAACTACTGTCATATAAATTGGTGGACTCGGAGGGCTTTCGAAAATTTGTCGCCATTGGCACACCGCAATGGAAGGTCCACAGAAGGAAATATTTCTCTCAGAAGGGCATCCCAGAGCTATATGGCCACGTTCAGCGGCAAGTGAATAAATCTCTGACACACAGTGTCAGTGCAAAGACACCACCTGCCCGTCAGATTTCTGATTTGTAACAGCCCGATGAGCTGTATATGCTTGATAGGCTGCTCCAGCAGCAACATGCCGCTAACTACTACCTGTACGAACTCTGCAGCAGGACAGGTTCTGGGGAGCTTGGTTTCCTTTTACTGCGCCAGTGGCTGCTCATGCGCTAAGAGCTGGAACATGAGGAAGTCGCAATGTTGAATGAATTCCCAGGGGGGCTACTTCATCTGAGACAAGTCAGCAGGAGTCTGATAAGGAGTCAGAGGAGGATGGTGGCTGGGGGAGGAGGAGAAGGAGCAAGAAGAGCAGGCTTTGAGGGGGACTTTAAACTATTCGTGGATCTCTGGTGTTGTCTGTGGCTGGGGGGATGAGACCGAGGATAAGATTCTCCTGGGTGATTAGCAAGAGCCAGGGCGCTCCACCGCTTCCAATTTCGTGCAAATGGGGGCCTTCATGCTCCGGTGTTTGAAGAGGGACCCCGGTATAAAAAGCATAAAGGGCAAGGACCAGTACTGGGTGGCAACGTACTTAGACCCCCGGAACAAATACAAAATGGCGGACATGTTACCAGCATCAAAGAGGGCTGGAAGAATGCAGCATTTCCAGGCATTGCTGTGAGAGATGCTGTATTCTGCTGTTGCTGGCGCTGGGAGAGGAATTTCCACTCACAGCGAAACAGGTGTGGGTACCAATCCTACCGCGCCTGCAAGAAGAGCGCGGTTTGATGATGTGTTGGTCACTTCGGATATGAGATCATTCTTGCAGCCAACCCATCAACAGCCCTCCAAATCCAGCCTCAGGTAACGCCTAGACCAACAGGTGTCTCCGACTACATCGGGTTAACAGCCAATGTGGACGCTCTGAGAAATGAGGAACCCCTGGACTACTGGGTGTGCAGACTTGACTTGTAGCTAGAGCTGGCACACAGGGCTTGCCCCTAGTCGAGTGTCCTGCACGAAAAGGACGTTCGACACAGCAGGGGGGATCGTGACCGATAAGCATACTCGTCTAGCTCATGACAGTTTGGACTACCTCACATTTCTAAAAATGAATGAGGCATGGATCTTAAAGGAATTCAACACATGTGACGACCACATATAATTGAATTTCCTCATGCCAGCCCACACATATCCACCACCATCCAGAACAAAGAAGAGTCTTTTTCTTATGTATGTACTGTGGCATAAAAGGCCTTTTCTGTCAGGTGAATGCCTAATGTTTGGGGCCTGTACTCCAGTGGCCTACAGTAAAATTGTTATCCACTGACCATCTAATATACCTCCAGCCACATAATCACTTGTTCTTTTCTGTCCGGTGAATGCCTGATGTTTGGGGCCTGTACTTCACTGGCCTACAGTAAAATTGTTATCCACTGACTGCCTAATATACATCCAGCCGCATAATCACTTGTTCTTTTCTGTTCGCGAAACTTCCCGGCCAATGTTGGACCATCACTAGTAGTGAGGAGAAAGCAGCATTAGGAGACCACAGAGTGGCCCAATGACAGAGTCTGGAGGTGGTGGCAGCATGAGGAGGCCACAGAGTGTGGAGGTGACAGCAGCATGAGGAGGCAACAGAGTGGCACAATCACAGAGTCTGGAAGTGGTGGCAGCATCAGGAGACCACAGAGTGGCAAGGTGACATAGTGTGGAGGTGGCAGCAGCATGAGAAGGCCACAGAGTGGCACGACGACAAGAAATTGCGGAGGTGGCAGCAGCATGAGGAGGCCATAGAGTGGCATAAAGACGGGAGATTGCAGAGGTGGCAGTAGCATAAGGAGGCCACGGAGTGGCACGACGACAAGAGATTGTAGAGGTGGTAGCAGCATGAGGAGGCCACAGAGCAGCCAATTCGTTTATTCATTTATAGATAATATCGGACAGAACATAATACATGTTATCCGGCACAAAAGACTTGGCAAATTTATTGTCTGTGAATTTCCGTCGAAGATTGGGATAACATATTGGTGAATTTAAGTTTACTTTCCTATGATTTTAATCAAGTTTTGGTTCAATTTAATAAATTTAATTAAAAAAATTAAGTGTTGTCTAAGACAGGAGAGAATCGGACAGTCTTCTGTTTATTTGACGACATGGCTGCGATGGAGAAAGCATTCCAAAAAGAATTTCTCTCCACACAAGTGCGGTATCGTCTGCTCATCGAGCCAGATACTTCTGGGTCAAACTGCCTTGCATGAACAGGCCTCTAGTAGCAACAGATAATGAGAAGACAAAGCTTCAAGATTGCTTGGAGCCCAGAAGAGTTGCGAAGTTCATCAAGATTCAAACTCTACCAGCCCCTGGTCTCTTCGTCAGGAAAAACATCACGAGTTCCCAGTTATCATGGAAAAAGCTTAGAATCAAAGCTGAAAAATATATGGCATCAGAGGTGTGTGAGGACGCCATCACGATAGGACGGGTACGCCATCCAGGGGAGATTGTATATGTGTGCGACATATAGAATATAACCAGGAAACAGACTGAAGAATGGGGACAATTTGATCGGATAATTGGCGCCAATCCTTGTAATGACTTATCTGTGGTTAACCCGCACTGGAAAGGCCTTTATGGAGTGAGTGAACAACTGTTTTTTGACTTTCCACGATTACTCAATAAAGTGTTGCCTAAGGGTACTTTCACACTTGCGTTCGTGTGATCCGGCAGGCAGTTCCGTCTACAAATGCACTGCAAGAACGGATCCGTCCCTCCGCTTGTCATGGATCCGTCCTTTAGTTTTTTCGCAATGCCGGATCTGGCACTAATACAAGTCAATGTAAATTAATGCCGGATCCGGCATTCTGGCGACTGATCAGGCATTTTGGATGGACATAATACCGCAGCATGCTGCGGTATTATGTCCGGCCAAAACGCCTGACAGTGACTGGATGGAAGGCATACTGATGCAAACTGAACGGATTTCTATCCATTCAGATTGCATGGGGATATGCCTGATCAGTTCTTTTCCGGCATAGAGCCCTTTTGACGGAACTCTATGCCGGAAAAGAATAAGGCAAGTGTGAAAGTACCCTAAGACAGGAGAGAATCGGACAGTCTTCTGTATATTTGACGACGTGGTTGCGATGGAGAAAGCATTCCGAAAAATTATTTCTCTCCACCTGGAGACGAATCCTGTCAAAATTGATGAAAGTGCGGTATCAGCTGCTCATCAAACTAGATACTTCTGTGGGAATCTGCCTGGCATAACCAGGACTCTAGTAGCTTCAGACAATGAGAAGATAAAGCTTCAAGATTGCTTGAAGCCCAGAAGAGTCGCGAAGTTCATCAAGTCTGTGTCATATAAAGATTTTAGTCCATACCACAAAAGGAGGTGTACTATCACCCATAAATTTGATGATAAAAAGCCTGTTTCACGTAATAAATTTCACCAGTACGTAATTCGGCCTATACTTAAAAAGGAGGTGTACAATCACCCATAAATTTACCGAAAAAAAAGGACGTTTCATATAACAAATTTCACCACTACGTGGCAAAAAGGACTTTACCACATATCACTGCACCGCTGAACGGCAAACAGGCCTAAATTTTTTCAGGTTTTACACAAAAGGCTTTTCAAAAGATATATGCAACACTGGACAGCGAATATATTTTTATTTCGCCAGTAATACACTGAAAACAAGGGCTTCAGAATATATCACAGCACCACAGAACATCAATTAGGCCCAAATTTTGTTCTACTTTTACACAACAGGCTTTTCAACAGATATATGCAACGCTGAACGATCGATATATTTTTATTTCGCCAGCAATACACTGAAGACAGCGCTTCACAATATATCACAGCACCGTAGAATGTCAATTAGGCCCAAATTTTGTTCTACTTTTACACAACAGGATTTTCAACAGATATATGCAACGCTGGACGGCGAATATATTTTTATTTCGCCAGTAATACACTGAAAACAGGGCTTCACAATATATCACAGCAGAGCAGAACGTCAGTTAGGCCCAAATTTTGTTCTACTTTTACAGGCTTTTCAATAGAGAAGTACAACACTGGACGGCGAATATATTTTTATTTCGCCAGTAATACACTGAAAAAAGGGCTTCAGAATATATCACTGCACCGCAGAATGTCAATTAGGCCCAAATTTTGTTCTACTTGTACACAATAGGCTTTTCAATGAAATAGGCCACTAAACGCTTTCACCACAAATAACTGCAAATTTGAAGTGCGTATATATTTTTCAATTTGTACTGAAATAGGCCACTAACCGCTTTCAACACATATAACTGCAGTAGTGAACTGAGAATATATTTCTATTTTTGTACTGAAATAGGCCACTAAATGCTTTCACAACAAATAACTGCAACAGTGAAGTGCATATATATTTTTCTTTTTGTACTGATATAGGCCACTAAACACCTTTACCACAAATAACTGCAACTGTGAAGTGCGTATATATTTTTCTTTTTGTACTGAAATAGGCCACTAAATGCTTTAGTCACAAATAACTGCAACAGTGAAGAGCATAGATATTTTTCTTTCTGTACTGAAATAGGCCACTAAATGCTTTCACCACATATAATTGCAGAAGTGAAATGCATGGTATATATTTTTCATTCTGTACTGAAATAGTACAGATAACTGCACAAATAACTGCAACAGTAAAATGCATATATATTTTTCTTTTTGTACTGAAATAGGCCACTAAACTCTTTAGACACAAATAACTGCAACCGTGAAGTGCAAATATATTTTTCTTTCTATACTGAAATAGGCCACTAAACGCTTTCACCACATATAACTGCAGAAGTTTACTGCGTATATATTTTTCTTTTTGTACTGAAATACACCCCTAAACTATTTCACCACATGTAACTGCAGAGCTAAACTGCTTATATATTTTTCTTTTTGTAATGAAATAGGCCACTAAATGCATTTACCACATATAGCTGCACAAGTGAACTGCATATATATTTTTCTTTTTGTACTGAAATACGCCACTAAATGTTTTCACCAGATATAACTGCGGAAGTGAACTGCGTATATATATATTTTTTTCCACAGATATCAGCCACTAAAGGCTTTTCAACATAGCACTTGCACCCCAAGAACAAATTGCTGGAATGACAGAACCTGTCTGATGGCTATTTGGATCCCCAAGTTATCTTTCCCTGCACTTGTAAATCGCTTTTTTTTCACTATGAGGTTTTTCCTATCACTGCCCCTAGCACCTTCTGACATCTCTCCCTGCACTAAGATGCTGTGAAATAATTCCTCCCTATCCTTTCCCTGATGTTTTTCCTATTGCTGCCCCTAGCGGCTTCTCACGTCTGTCCCTGCAGTCAGAACGGAAAATGTCTGAATCCAAGATGGCAACCGTATTTATAGGGCTGTGACATCACAAGGCTGGCTGGCTGCTGATTGGTTGCAAGCATGGTATTATGGGTAGTGTTGAGCGAACAGTTCGAGAATCGTTCGGGTCCGTACCGAATTTTGGGGTGTCCGTGACACGGACCCGAACCTGGACATTTTCAAAAAAGTTCGGGTTCGGGTCCGGTGTTCATCGATTACTTCCCGCTTTCTGAAGGGCTGCACAGCAGCCAATCAGCTAGCGTTTTACTTCTTGCCCTAAGAGCCCATCACAGCCATGCCTACTAATGGCATGGCTGTGATTGGCCAAGTGCAGCATGTGACCCAGCCTCTATTTAAGCTGGAGTCACGTAGCGCCGCACGTCACACTGCTCTGACTAGTGTAGGGAGAGGATGCAGCTTCTGTGAGGGCGAGATAGGCAGGGATAAAGAAGTGATCTACCTTTCTACACCTGTGCATCAGAACAACTCAGCTGAGCTGTTCACTGAAAGTCACTATTTTGTTGAGACTGGCCAGAGCGATTTTTACTGGCACATGTAACTGGGCTGACCGGCGGTGGCCATTTTGGGACTTGTGGTGCGCCAGCACTTGCTGCCACAGAGTGTAAACCAAAGCTCCAAAGAAGTTAAAAATCTACACCTGTGAATCAGAACAACAGCGATTCAGCTGCTCAGTCAAAGTCAATTTTTTTCTGGCTGGGCAGACTGTTTTCTGGCACATGTTACTTGGCTGATAGGCGGCGGCCATTTTGGGACTTGTGGTGCTACAGCAAAGCTGCCACAACGTCCATTAATCTAATGTAATAGTCGATTTTTTCATAGATATAATACATCAGGGGTTTGGCTGTGCTTGTGTCACCCATACTAACTGCAAAGATATTTAATATATCAGTGGTGAAACTGAAAGTAACCCACTTGGATAGCAAATCCCATGAATGTGCTGTTCCAGCTAGGCTAGCCAGTGCCACTACTTTGTCCAATACTGTCAGCCAGAAATATTTTTTTTTTATGTGCCAGAAATATAAATTTGAAAAAGCTTTCACCGTAATAATAAAATTATTCTGGTGTTAGACCAGAAGAAGCACTCTTGTTGCAATTAATACTGTAAAAAGGCTTAGGCAATATTTCTCCCAGTGTGGGAAATTTATCTAGCAAAACTAGCATTTTAACAATTCCGGTGTTCTGAAATACCAGCAGTCCTCTTGTAATTAATACCGCCAAAAGCCATTATTGTCCAGTGTTGTAATTTTGGTGAAAAAAAGGCCAATTTAATCAATCTGGTGTTTGTTAGACCAGAAAAACTAGGCCTCACGTTTTCACTCCTCTAAAAAGCAATTATATTTCCCCGTGTGGGGATCTATGTACCAAAACTAGCATTATAAAAAATCTGGTGTCCAATTAGCAGCAGTGTTCTTGTAATTAATACCGGAAAAAGGAATCATATCTTCCAGTGTGGGAATTTTGGGGCTAAAAAATAATATATTTTATTGTGGTGCGAGTTGAATCGCAACAATGAGGAAACATTCTATTAAGGGACGAGGACGCGGTCGTGGTGGTGTCCGTGGAGCCTCTGTTGCTGGCAGAGGACGTGGCCGTTCGGCCTCAGGCGCACAAAGTAGTGAAACAACTCCCTCAAGTAGCCGGCAGAATTTACAGCGATATTTGGTGGGGCCCAATGCCGTTATGAGGATGGTAAGGCCTGAGCAGGTACAGGCATTAGTCGATTGGGTGGCCGACAGTGCTTCCAGCACGTTCACCACATTGTCTTCCGCCCAGTCTTCTGCGGAAAGCGCACAGGTGGCACCTGAAAACCAAGCCCATCAGTCTGTCACATCACCCCCATGCATATCAGGGAAACTGGCTGAGCCTCAAGTTATGCAGCAGTCTCTTCTTCTGTTTGAAGACTCTGCTCCCACGGTTTTCCAGGGCGTCCACCTATCCCTTCCCCAGCGGTGGAAGACATTCCATGCACTGACGCACAACCACTTATGTATCCAGATGATGAGGACATGGGAATACCACCACAGCAGAGTGACCGAGTGTCTGATGATGACGAAACACAGGTGCCCACTGCCGCGTCTTATTGCAGTGTGCAGACTGAACAGGAGGAGGTCAGGGAGGAAGACTGGGTGGAAGACGATGCAGAGGACGATGAGGTCTTAGACCCCACATGGACTGAAGGTCGTGCCGCTGACTTAAATAGTTCAGAGGAAGAGGCAGTGGTGAGACCGAGACAACAGCGAAGCCAAAGAGGGAGCAGGGGGCAAAGCAGAACAGCCGCCGTCCAGAGAGTTCGCCTGCTATTGGCCAGCGCCAACAGGGACCCAGCACCCCAAAGGCATCTTCAAGGAGTTCCCTGGCATGGCACTTCTTCAAACAATGTGCTGAGGACAAGACCAGAGTGGTTTGCACGCTGTGCCATCAGACCCTGAGGCGAGGCATTAACGTTCTTAACCTGAGCACCACCTGCATGATCAGGCATCTACATGCAAAGCATTAACTGCAGTGGAGTACACACCTTAAAAACAAGGAACCCGCTCAGGCTCCCCCTGCTCCCTTTAGCGCTGCTGCCTCGGCTTCCGCCTCGAGAGGAATGTTGCCACCTGCCGAGCAGCAAACAGAGGATGTGCCACCGACACCACCACCACCACCGCCACCATCACCTAGCGCCTCCACTATTTCACACAGCAGCGTTCAGCTCTCCATCTCTCAAACCTTTGACAGGAAGCACAAATTCCCACCTAGTCACCCTCGAGCCCTTGGCCTGAATGCCAGCATTTCTAAACTACTGGCCTTTAAAATGCTGTCATTCCGGCTGGTGGACACAGACAGCTTCAAACAGCTGATGGCCATGGCTGTCCCCCAGTATGTGGTTCCCAGCCGCCACTACTTCTCCAAGACAGCCGTGCCTTCCCTGCACATGCAAGTGTCCGATAAAATCAAGTGTGCACTGCGCAACGCCATTTGTGGCAAGGTCCACCTAACCACAGATACGTGGACCAGTAAGCACGGCCAGGGACGCTATATCTCCCTAACTGCACACTGGGTAAATGTAGTGGCGGCTGGGCCCCAGGCGGAGAGTTCCTTGGCGCACGTCCTTCCGCCGCCAAGGATCACAGGGCATCATTCTTTGCCTCCTGTAGCCTCCTCCTCCTACTGGCTTCCTCCTCCTCCTCCTCTGCTTCCACCAGCTCATCCAGTCAGCCACACACCTTCACCACCAACTTCAGCACAGCCCGGGTAAACGTCAGCAGGCCATTCTGAAACTCATATGTTTGGGGGACAGGCCCCACACCGCGCAGGAGTTGTGGCGGGTATTGAACAACAGACCGACCAGTGGTTGCTGCCGGTGGGCCTCAAGCCCGGCCTGGTGGTGTGCGATAATGGGCGAAATCTCGTGGCAGCTCTGGGACTAGCCGGTTTGACGCACATCCCTTGCCTGGCGCATGTGCTGAATTTGGTGGTGCAAAAGTTCATTCACAACTACCCAGACATGTCAGAGCTGCTGCATAAAGTGCGGGCCGTCTGTGCGCGCCTCCGGCGTTCACATCCTGCCGCTGCTCGCCTGTCAGCGCTACAGCGGAACTTCGGCCTTCCCGCCACCGCCTAATATGCGACGTGCCCACCCGGTGGAACTCCACCTTGCACATGCTGGAGAGACTGTGCGAGCAGCAGCAGGCCATAGTGGAGTTTCAGCTGCAGCACGCACGAGTCAGTCGCACTGCGGAACAGCACCACTTCACCACCAATGATTGGGCCTCCATGCGAGACCTGTGTGCCCTGTTGCGCTGTTTAGAGTACGCCACCAACATGGCCAGTGGCGATGCCACAGTTATCAGCGTGACGATACCAATTCTATGTCTCCTAGAGAAAACGCTTAGGGCGATGATGGAAGAGGAGGTGGGCCAGGGCCAGGAGGAGGAGGAGGAGGATGACTGGTCGTTTTTACCACTTTCAGGCCAGTCTGTTAGAAGTGGCTCAGAGGGAGGTTTTTTGCAACAGCAGAGGGCAGGTACAAATGTGGCCAGCCAGGGACCACTACTGGAGGATGAGGAGGAGGTGGAGGAGGATGAGGATGAAGCAGGTTCACAGCGGGGTGGCACCCAGCACAGTGCAGGCACATCCCTGGTGCGTGGCTGGGGGGATACAGAGGATGATCACGATACGCCTCCCACAGAGGACAGCTTGTCCTTACCTCTGGGGAGCCTGGCACACATGAGCGATTACATGCTGCAGTGCCTGCGCAACGACAGCAGAGTTGCCCACATTTTAACGTGTGCTGACTACTGGGTGGCCACCCTGCTGGATCCACGGTACAAAGACAATGTGCCCACTTTACTTCCTGCACTGGAGCGTGATAGGAAGATGCGCGAGTACAAGCGCACACTGGTAGACGCGCTCCTGAGAGCATTCCCAACTGTCACAGGGGAACAGGTGGAAGGCCAAGGCCAAGGCAGAGGAGGAGCTAGAGGTCGCCCACGCAGCAGTGTCACGGCCAGCTCCTCTGAGGGCAGGGCTAGCATGGCAGAAATGTGGAAAAGTTTTGTCTCCACGCCACAGCTAACTGCCCCACCACCTGATACGGAACGTGTTAGCAGGAGGCAACATTTCACTAACATGGTTGAACAGTACATCTGCACACAACTCCACATACTGACGGATGGTTCGGCCCCATTCAACTTCTGGGTTTCCAAATTGTCCACGTGGCCAGAATTAGCATGTTATGCCTTGAGGTGCTGGCCTGCCCGGCGGCCAGCGTTTTATCTGAACGTGTATTCAGCACGGCAGGGGCGTCATTACTGACAAACGCAGCCGCCTGTCCGCAGCCAACGTGGACAAGCTGACGTTTATAAAAATGAACCAGGCATGGATCCCACAAGACCTGACCCTCCCTTGTGCAGAGTAGTCCTTAATAACTGCCTTAAACCATGTTGTCTTGTACTCCTGGCCACTTCTTCATTGAAAAATCAATTTTTGAAATTAAGTAGGATCTTGGGGTGCAACCCAGAGTTGAATGAACCTTCCCTCTGTCTGGGTGCCGGGGCCAAAGTATATGAAAGTGTCCTTCTCCTCTGCTGGGTGATATGAATGTTATACTTGTGCTGTCTGACATGTCTCCTTTGTGTGGGTGCAGGGGGCCAAAGTCACTGAAAGCGGCCTTCTCCTGTGGTGGCTGATATAAATGCCTGATTCTCTGCTGTGGGACCTCTCTCCTCTTTCTGGGTGCAGGGGTCAAAGTCTCTAAAAGTGCCCTTCTCCTGTGGTGGTTAATGTGAAACTGATGCTTGTGCTATCTGACCTGTCTCCTCTGTGTCGGTGCTAAGGCCTAAGTCACTGAAAGCGGCCTTCTCCTGTTCTGGCTGATATAAATGCCTGATTCTCTGCTGTGGGACCTCTCCTCCGTGTGGCTGCAGGGGTCAAAGTCTCTGAAAGTGCCATTCTCCTGTGGTGGTTGATGTGAAACTGATGCTTGTGCTATCTGACCTGTCTCCTCTGTGTCGGTGCTAAGGCCTAAGTCACTGAAAGCGGCCTTCTCCTGTTCTGGCTGATATAAATGCCTGATTCTCTGCTGTGGGACCTCTCCCTCCGTGTGGCTGCAGGGGTCAAAGTCTCTGAAAGTGCCATTCTCCTGTGGTGGTTGATGTGAAACTGATGCTTGTGCTATCTGACCTGTCTCCTCTGTGTCGGTGCTAAGGCCTAAGTCACTGAAAGCGGCCTTCTCCTGTGCTGGCTGATATAAATGCCTGAATCGCTGCTGTGGGACCTCTCTCCTCTTTCTGGGTGCAGGGGTCAAAGTCTCTAAAAGTGCCCTTCTCCTGTGGTGGTTGATGTGAAACTGATGCTTGTGCTATCTGACCTGTCTCCTCTGTGTCGGTGCTAAGGCCTAAGTCACTGAAAGCGGCCTTCTCCTGTGCTGGCTGATATAAATGCCTGAATCTCTGCTGTGGGACCTCTCTCCTCTTTCTGGGTGCAGGGGTCAAAGTCTCTAAAAGTGCTCTTCTCCTGTGGTGGTTGATGTGAAACTGATGCTTGTGCTATCTGACCTGTCTCCTCTGTGTTGGTGCTAAGGCCTAAGTCACTGAAAGCGGCCTTCTCCTGTGCTGGCTGATATAAATGCCTGAATCTCTGCTGTGGGACCTCTCTCCTCTTTCTGGGTGCAGGGGTAAAAGTCTCTCAAAGTGGCCTTCTCTTGTGCTGGGTGATGTGAAGCTGATGTTTGTGCCATCTGACATGGTTGCCGGGGTCCCATTAAATGGTGGCCTACTCCTGTGGTGGGTGATCTAAATGCATGATTCTCTGTTGTGAAAACCTCTCTCCTCCGTCTGGGTGCAGGGGTCAAAGTCTCTCAAAGTGGCCTTCTCTTGTGCTGGGTGATGTGAAGCTGATGTTTGTGCCATCTGACATGGTTGCCGGGGTCCCATTAAATGGTGGCCTACTCCTGTGGTGGGTGATCTAAATGCATGATTCTCTGCTGTGAAAACTTCTCTCCTCTGTCTGGGTGCTGGTCCAAAATACATGAGAGTGGCCTTCTCCGGTGGTGGTTGATATGACGCATGATTCCTTGCTGTGGGACCTGTATCCTCTGTCTGGGTGCTGGTCCAAAATAAATGAGAGTGGCCTTCTCCGGTGGCGGTTGATATGACGCATGATTCCTTGATGTGGGACCTCTCTCTCTGTCTGGGTGCTGGTCCAAAATACATGAGAGTGGCCTTCTCCGGTGGTGGTTGATATGACGCATGATTCCTTGCTGTGGGACCTGTATCCTCTGTCTGGGTGCTGGTCCAAAATAAATGAGAGTGGCCTTCTCCGTTGGTGGTTGATATGAGGCATGATTCCTTGCTGTGGGACCTATCTCCTCTGTCTGGGTGCTGGTCCAAAATAAATGAGAGTGGCCTTCTCTGGCGGGGGCTGATATGACGCCTTATTCCTTGATGTGGGACCTCTCCTCTGTCTGGGTGCTGGTCCAAAATACATGAGAGTGGCCTTCTCCGGTGGTGGTTGATATGACGCATGATTCCTTGCTGTGGGACCTGTATCCTCTGTCTGGGTGCTGGGCCGAAATAAATGAGAGTGGCCTTCTCCGTTGGTGGTTGATATGAGGCATGATTCCTTGCTGTGGGACCTGTATCCTCTGTCTGGGTGCTGGGCCGAAATAAATGAGAGTGGTCTTCTCAGTTGGTGGTTGATATGAGGCATGATTCCTTGCTGTGGGACCTGTATCCTCTGTCTGGGTGCTGTGCCGAAATAAATGAGAGTGGCCTTCTCCATTGGTGGTTGATATGAGGCATGATTCCTTGCTGTGGGACCTGTATCCTCTGTCTGGGTGCTGGTCCAAAATAAATGAGAGTGGCCTTCTCCTGTGGGGTTGATATGACGCATGATTCCTTGATGTGGGACCTTCTCCTCTGTCTGGGTGCTGGTCCAAAATAAATGAGAGTGGCCTTCTCCGGTGGTGGTTGATATGACGCCTTATTCCTTGCTGTGGGACCTGTATCCTCTGTCTGGGTGCTGGTCCAAAATACATGAGAGTGGCCTTCTCCGGTGGTGGTTGATATGACGCCTTATTCCTTGCTGTGGGACCTGTATCCTCTGTCTGGGTGCTGGTCCAAAATACATGAGAGTGGCCATCTCCGGTGGTGGTTGATATGAAGCATGATTCCTTGCTGTGGGACCTGTATCCTCTGTCTGGGTGCTGGTCCCAAATAAATGAGAGTGGCCTTCTCCAGTGGTGGATGATATGACGCATGATTCCTTGCTGTGGGACCTCTCTCCAATTGATATTGGTTAATTTTTATTTATTTTATTTTATTTTAATTCATTTCCCTATCTACATTTGTTTGCAGGGGATTTACCTACATTTTGCTGCCTTTTGCAGCCCTCTAGCCCTTTCCGGGAATCTTTTACAGGCTTTTTAGTGCCCAAAAGTTCGGGTCCCCATTGACTTCTATGGGGTTCGGGTTCGGGATGAAGTTCGGGTTGAGTTCGGATCACGAACCCGGACATTTTCCGGAAGTTCGGCCGAACCTCTCGAACCCGAACATCCAGGTGTTCGCTCATCTCTAATTATGGGTCATCCTGCCTTCCCAGAGTTCCTTGCCACATGTCCTCACATGTGTAGCCACCATTTTAGGAAAAATTGTGATCCGTTACAACGAAGAGCAAGATAATTTGCATTTGTTGCGAATCAATTTCTTCCAGAAATTTGTAACGAATTCCACTTCATCAGCTTCAATTTGCTCATCTCTAATTATAACTTTCCCTCCACAACTTATGCCGTGGTCTATAGGCAGGCCAACTCATGCACCTCACAGTGCAGGGCTATATCGGCAGCATCATTACTTAAGTGTGATGGTGAGACACCGTGTCTATTGCCACTTGCCGTGTCTTTTCTGGGACCAAGAGGTATATACTGTTTTTTTGTTTGTCCCACACTACTTATAATGTGATTTAGGACAATATTACTAATAGAAGCACCTTCATATTTGGCTTAATTTATAGGTGCCCTCATGAGACTGAACACCATAGATCAGTGGAAACGTGTTGGGACATATTTCAATTGTAGGACTTTTTCCAGGGCTCTGCTTTAGGCAGAGAGTAGGGAAACTCCAGTGCAATCCCTCCCTACAGGGTAGTCACTCAGAGGAGGCTCTTCCATTAGGCCACTTAGGCCGCCGCCTAAGGCCTCGCACTGGTGGCAGCCTCATTCTGGCTGCCACCCGACACTGCCGCAAGTACAATTATTGGCTCTGAGCCCCTCTCAGCCCCCGTCTTCTGAGTACAATTATTGGCTCTGAGCCCCCGTCTTCTGAGTGTTACCAGCTCCGCCCCCAGAGCGTTGCGCAGCCACGCAGGGGAGAAGAAGGAGCCAGGGCCCTCACCTTGGTCCATTTCTGGCTGCCGCCCTCAGACAGGCAGTGGTGCCCGTCTGCCCGACCAGTGAATATAAGCCCAAGGTACAAGATCACCCTGTACTATGTGCTGCAAGCATGCAGCTGCTTAACCCTGACTGTGACATCACTGTGTATACCCTGTACTGTAATGTCACTCACTGTGCATGTTAACCCTGTACTATTAGTCACAGTACAGGGTTAATATGCACAGTGATGTCACATACAGTACAGCCAGGGTTAATGCAATGTGACATCACAGTACAGGGTTAATATGCACTGTGGCATCTCAGTATAGCCAGGGTTAATGCAAAGTGTTAATATGCCCTGTGAATATAAGCCCTGTACTGTGTTGTCACTGTGCATATTAACGCTTTACTGTGATGTCACTGCATATTAAAGGGGCACTCCGGAATAGGAAAATGAATCCCCTATCCAAAGGATAGGAGATAAGTGTCTGATCGGCGGGGTCCAGCCGATGGGATTCCCCACGATCTCCTGTACAGTACTTCGGATCTCCTGGTGCCCAGAGCTGTGGTCAACAGTCCCCCTCCATGTATCTATGGGAGAGCTGCAGATACAGCACTTGTGTATCACTGAGTCTTCCATAGAGATACATGGAGGGGGACCACACCACCGCTCTGTGCGGTGGTTGACACAGCTTATTTCTTGAGGACTGAGCTAGGGCGCCATACAGGAGATCACGGGCATCCCAGCGATCAGACACTTGTCCCCGATCATTTCCTATCCTATTCACAATATTTTGGAGTTTTTCAAAAAAATGAAGCAAGTGTCAAAAAAAATGCACCACTTATTTAAAGTACAATATGTCACGAAAAAACAATCTCAGAATCGCTCAGCTCAGAAAAGTGTTCTAAAGTTATTACCATTTAAAGAGAGACAGACTAAGGATACTATACCAAGTGTTTTTGTTTGTAGTTGATCTTTATTATCGCTTGCATATCTTGTTCGTGGGGGCCTTATGTTTGAGTTTCGCCTAAGGCCTCACAAAGTCTAGAGCCGCCTCTGTAGTCACTCAACCCACCTTGATAACCAGATCAGATGAAGGGCATTTAGGGATTGCTAGGGGCAGCCATGTCTACTCTTCTGATCTCACCTGGAGTATTCATTTTGTACGGTAGCCAGATTCTGCTCTTTTGTATATATTTTTATTTCAGAAAAGTGTTTTGTTTTGGGCCTTGTATTTTATCTACAGTAATCAAAAGCTACGCTTTAAATATTGTCTTTCCAATTAGATACATGCTCCTGGTTATATATTCAATGCTAAGGCACTTGTGGACACAAGTGCCTCCTGCTTCCTCTGCCAGCTCCTCCTCTCCTTCTTGATTGACAGAGCCATGTTTCTGCATAGTGATTTTACCTGACCCTGACAATCAAGAAACAGTGGAAGGGACTGGTGTAGTAAGCAGGAGGAGCGAGGGTGCACAGAGTGACTTGGGAAAGTTCCTTGGGACAGCTCATTTGCCCATGGATTAAAACTGATTAAAATAGTGGAAAACAGATATAAATACAATAACTGCTGCTATATTTTGACCTATATTTATTGATTATATTATATTGCTATCAGGGGTGTAGCTAGAAATTACTGGGCCCCATAGCAAACATTTTTTATGCCCCCCCCCCCTCCTGGATCGATAACCTCCACATACCTCTTGGACCTTCCACCCATTCCAGAGCTCCCAACCAAACACCCCTCCAGGACCCCAACATCCCCACACCCCTCCTAGACCTCCCACCCCCACACCCATCCTAAATTTCCCACCGCGATGAGCATAGAAAAGTCAGAGGAAAAGCCAAATAAGTATATGAACATTTTTAGTCAAAATTGAAAACCATTCAGTAACCGATAAAGTGGCAAATCTGATAGACATGAATTGAAAAAAAACTAATAATTAGTAATTGTATTCCAAAGTAAAGTGTTGTGTGGTGGGCAGTGTCGGATCCAGAGCCTGGTCTTGGGAGGGGCACTTCCGGCGATCGATACGCCCCTGCTCCCATCACTACAGAGATACAGCCCCACTTACCTCTTACATCCAGTAACATCTCCTTTGATGTAGATGTTCTCTTTCCTCATATTCTCCTTTCAGACCTGCAGACCAGACCACCAGTTTTCGTCTCTGCAGTTTGACAACAACACAAAAAACTCAGTTTTCTACTTTTCCATCATCGTCCCATCTTCTGGACAAATCATCTTTCTACCCCCAATACTGTGCCTCTGTGGTCCCCAATATTATACTGCAGAAACAGATAAACTCCTCATAATACTAGTACCACAAAGAGATGCCCATATAAAATACCCCTTCTTTGTGGCCTCAGTAGATTTCCCCATAGTGCCCCCCAATAATGTTCCAGTAAGAGGTGCCCCCAAAGATGCCCCCCAATCATGTGCTAGTAACAAGTGCCTCTCCCCATCATGTGCCAGTAACAAGTTCCTGTGCCAGTAGCAAGTGCCACTCTCCCCCTCCTCTCCCCTGCATCATCATGTGCCCGTAACAAGTGCCACTCTCCTCTCTCCCCCCATCATGAGCCAGTAACATGGGTCACTCCCCATCATCATGTGCCAGTAACAAGTGCCACTCTCCCCTCTCCCCCCTCATGTGCCAGTAATAAGTGCCACTCTTCTCTCGCCCCCATCATGTGCCAGTCTCCTCTCCCCCCCTCATGTGCCAGTAATAAGTTCCAGTCTCCTCAGGGTACAATAAACAGGAAGGGGGTAATATAACTGAGCTGAGGGGGTGCATGCAGGGTACTTGTACAGTCTCAGGCTGCAGAGTCTCAGTCAGACGAGACAGTTCTTTCTAGTGTTGGTCATGTTGTTGGTCACTATAATATGACTGTAAGGAGCAACATACCCCAGTACATTCACAAGATGCAAGCTGCTGCTGGGCACGCAATGGGCACGTTGCTGCCCTCAGGCTCAGGCTCACACTTGACTTATCCCAGATTTGCGGACAGCAGCTCAGCTCAGGGCAGGCAGGCTCTTCTCTTCCTCCGCGTGCTGCCCAGACAGGACCACTCCCTCCCTCTTCTCCTGCACGTCTGCGTCCTGCTGCTGCGTGCACCTGCACGCAAGGATCTGCTCTGCCTCCGCTACGGAATGGATCCGCCCACCCCCCTATGTGTGTCTGTGAAGTGAACCGCGCCGCCGGCGCAGGTAGTAATTTAAAGAATAGTGCAGCCTGCTACTAGCTAGTGCAGGCGCTCGGCCAGCGGCCAGGGTAATCTGGGAAGTGGGAACTAAGTATAGGCCACCCCCCTGGAACTGCCATTGGGCCCGGACCCCCAGTGGCATAGGGCCCCATAGACATTGCTATGGCTGCTATAGCAATCTCTATGCCATTGATTGCTATATATTTTGCTTCGCTTATGATGAACAATCTGTATCATTAAAAAAAAGTTAACGCATTTTCAAGAACCATGTTCCAGAGATGGTTACTATTGAATGCACAGAAAACATTGTTTTGCTGCTGGGATTTTTGTCCTCATAAAAGTCTTACATTTTCTATTGTATCAGTTCAGTTCCGTAATGTACACATTATGAAGCCCTATGTGGACCAACATACCAATCACCTGCTCTTCATACGTAACTGTTGTTGAACTCAAAATACCATGAATTTTGGCGCATGAATTCCCAAGTCTCTTGTATTTGTGATAATGATGTAGTGTTCCACAGTGATCTTTAGTAGCCAGCCTGCCAGCCTATCGTGGTTGACACACAATTAAATTAATAGACCACATTGGGGAAAGAAATGATCTATATATAGCAATGAGGAACCAAATAAACTGTGATAAGTGGAGCATAGGTGACAGGTGGAACAAAATCTGCCCAAAGATTTAAAGAAAATGCTGCATATAGCCTTTATAATATCAAATCTGTTGTTTTTATCTGTAGTTTTAAAATAAGAAAATTATATATATATATATCAAGCCTAGATAGTACTGATTCTTAGATAAAATTAAATAGTTGTCAAGAGCCTTTGTTTTATTTATTTATTTATTTATTTTTTTTTTTTAAATAGGACTGCTATGCTATGCACCTGAATTTGTTCTGCCTACAAATCTTTATGGGTAATATTAAAAAGAATGCACATGGCTGACAGATGGATTAGAACTAATTGAATTTTAAATGCTAAATCTTATGCAGGTTTCATTGGATTCTTGAAACCTGCCATTGTCAAAATTAAACAACAACACTGCCAGATTATTTTATGGCTCACAAAGCAGTTTCTATTAAATCAGACAGACAGTGGACTAGTTCTGACATTCTCAGCTACAAATACACATCTTCCTCCATTTTTAATAGATTTTATAGGTCTTTTGTCCAACACACCACACCAGTGTTTTTTAAAATATAGGGTTCTGATTCTGAATACAGGATTATGCAATTGATTTTAACACTAACTGCTGGCCCTGAAAGGATGTGGTTATTTGTACAACCACATTTTTTTATATGTGCTAATGGATAATCCAATAACATATGCAAGTCAGTATGCCTGATCCAGAAAGTCGCTTTAAGCCATATTCTGGTCTATTTTGGGGGATCAAGCTCTCCCATTCAATAGTGAAATTAAAAACTGACTGCACATAGACTCCATCAGCTTTTCATGGATGTTTTTTTTACGGATATAAAAAAAAGAAGACACTGTCATATAAATGAGCTCTAACATCTAGTTTAATTGACTTCATCGCATAATATGTGGCTGCATGATTACTCCCTTATCTCTGTGGTCTTCCCTATTACCTGTCATACATTTTTAAATACCATCAATTTACTACAGCTCCAAGATGCCATAGATTTTACAAAACTGGCTTAAAAGAAGATAAATGTGCTGGGCTCACTGTCCCCGCTCCCTTTCCACCCTTACCATGCCCCATCTGAGAAAGTGGTAAGGTCAGTGTAGAAACGCCACTGGCACAAGATTTAGGTACAATAAAGCTTAAGCTTAAACATCTACAAATACAAAGTTTGCAACTTCTGTACAACAGAAAACTGGTGTGTATGGGAATAAAGTAAATGCTAGATACACAGGCAGTTTTTGATGACAACATCTATGCAATACCTAGACAAATTCAAAAGGGTGTTATATGCTACAAGAGACTGCTAAATTAATATATTTTGATCAGGGTCACTGACTTGTAGTGTATTTTATGTAGATACTTATGGCATGCAGACAACATGCATTTTTTGGATACTTATTTTGCAGATACCCCAGTGCCCCCACTGATTCCAGCTTCACAGGCTCTACTTACCAGGAAGCCTCTATAAGAAAATGGTGGAGACTTGGAGACTGTCACACTGAAACACTATTCCGTGAAGATAACATTTTCCCACTTACTTGCAGAAATTAGCAAGTGAACAGCTTGTTGACCTGACAGCCTTATTTATACCTTGCTGAGGTATATTGCACTTGGTGGACCCTGTAATCAAAACAAACCCATTGGTCAACACATTTTTAGATATTTAAAAGGGTTGGCAATAGATATGAGCGAACACCTGGATGTTCGGGTTCGAGAAGTTTGGCTGAACTTCCCGAAAATGTTCGGGTTCGGGATCTGAACTCAACCCGAAATTCACCCCGAACCCAAAACCCATTGAAGTTAATGGGGACCCTAACTTTTGGGCACTAAAAAGGCTGTAAAATAGCCCAGGAAAGGGCTAGAGGGTTGCAAAATGCAGCAAAATGTAGGTAAATTCCCTGCAAACAAATGTAGATAGGGAAATTACTTAAAATAAAATAAAATAAATAAAAACTTAACCAATAGCAATTGGCAAGTTGGAGGAGGAGGAGGTGGAATAGGAGGTTGGGGTGGCATCAGGTGGGAATGCTATGGGAGATGAAGTTCTCATCACAGCCAAAAAGGATTCATGTCTGCCTGCAGTGCCACAGGCCTCATTCACAGACTCAGGGCCATGGCACCCGCAAAAAAGAGAGAGGTCCCGTAACAGCAACACAGGCCTCAGGTCAACCTGCAATGGAACAGGCCATTATCATTTATGTAGATCCCTGACACCCAGACAGAGGAGAGGTCATTTAACAGTAAAAAGAGTTTAATATTTCTCACCCAGACAGCAAGCAATTAAACTAAATATAGGCCACTGACACCCAGACAATGGGGCGGTCATTAGACAGTAAAAAGAGTTAAATATCTCCCACCAAGACAACAAATGATTAAACGACATATAGGCCCCTGACACCCAGACAATGGGGCGATCATTAGACTGCAAAAAGTGTTAAATGTCTGCCAACAAGACAGCAAGCAATTACGTGAAATTTAGGCCCCTAACACCCAGACAATGGGGCGGGCATTAGACAGTAAAAAGAGATTAATATCTCCCACCAAGATAACAAATGATTAAACAACATATAGGCCCCTGACACCCAGACAATGAGGAGGTTATTAGACAGTAAAAAGTGTTAAATGTCTGCCACCAAGACAGCAAGCAAGTGCGTGAAATTTAGGCCCCTGACACCCAGATAATGGGGTGTTCATTAGACAGTAAAAATAGTTTAATACCTCCCACCAAGACAACAAATGATTAAACGACATAGAGGCTCCTGACACCCAAACAATGGGACGATAATTAGACAGTAAAAAGAATTTAATATCTCCCACCAAGACAACAAATAATTAAATGACCTATAGGCCCCTGACACCCAGACAATAGGGCGGTCATTAGACAGTAAAAAGTGTTCAAAGTCTGCCAACAAGATAGCAAGCAAGTACGTGAAATTTAGGCCCCTGACACCCAGACAATGGGGCGGTCATGACAGTAAAAAGAGTTTAATATCTCCCACCAACACAACAAATGATTAAACAATATATAGGCCCCTGACACCCAGACAATGGGGCGGTCATTAGACAGTAAAAAGTGTTAAATGTCTGCCACCATGACAGCAAATGATTAAATGACTTGTAAGCCACTGACACTCAGACAATGGGGCAGTCATTAGACAGTAAAAAGAGTTTAATATCTCCCATCAAGACAACAAATGATTAAATGCCATATAGGACCCTGACAACCAAACAATGGGGCGGTCATTAGACAGTAAAAAGTGTTAAATGTCTGCCACCAAGACAGCAAGCAAGTATGTGAAATTTAGGCCCCTAACACCCAGACAATGGGGCGGGCATTAGACAGTAAAAAGAGTTTAATACCTCCCACCAAGACAACAAATGATTAAATGACATATAGGCCCCTGACACCCATAAAATGGGGCGATCATTAGACAGAAAAAAAGTTTAATATCTCCCACCAAGACAACAAATGATTAAACGACATATAGGCCCCTGGCACCCAGACAATGGGGTGGTCATTAGATAGTAAAAAGTGTTAAATGTCTGCCACCAAGATAGCAAGCAAGTGCGTGAAATTTAGGCCCCTGACACCCAGACAATGGGGCGGTCATTAGACAGTAAAAAGAGTTTAATATCTCCCACCAAGACAACAAATGATTAAATGACATATAGGCCCATGACACACAGACAATGGGGCGATCATTAGACAGTAAAAAGAGTTTAATATCTCCCGCCAAGACATCAAAATATTAAACGACATATAGGCCCCTGACACCCAGACAATGGGGCGGTCATTAGACAGTAAAATGTGTTAAATGTCTGCCACCAAGACAAGAAATTATTAAACGACATATAGGCCCCTAACACCCAGACAATGGGGCGGTCATTAGACAGTAAAAAGTGTTAAATGTTTGCCACCAAGACAGCAAGAAAGTATGTGAAATTTAGGCCCCTGACACCCAGACAATAGGGCGGTGATGACAGTAAAAAGAGTTTAATATCTCCCACCAACACAACAGATGATTAAACGAAATATAGGCCCCTGACACCCAGACAATGGGTCGGTCATTAGACAGTAAAAAGTGTTAAACGTCTCCAACCAGGACAGCAAATGATTAAATGACATTTAGGCCACTGACACCCAGACAATGAGGTGGTCATTAGACAGTAAAAAGTGTAAATGTCTGCCACCAAGACAGCAAGCAAGTACGTGAAATTTAGGCCCCTGACACCCAGATAATGGGGCGGTCATTAGACGCTAAAAATAGTTTAATATCTCCCACCAAGACAACAAATGATTAAACGACATATAGGCCCCTGACACCCAAACAATGGGGCCGTCATTAGACAGTAAAAAGTGTTAAATGTCTGCCACCAAGACAGCAAGCCAGTACGTGAAATTTAGGCCCCTAACACCCAGAGAATGGGGCGGGCATTAGACAGTAAAAAGAGTTTAATATCTCCCACCAAGACTACAAATGATTAAACGACATATAGGCCCCTGACACCCAGACAATGGGCGATCATTAGACTGTAAAAAGAGTTTATTATCTCCCACCAAGACAACAAATGATTAAACGACATATAGGCCCCTGGCACCCAGACAATGGGGCGATCATTAGACAGTAAAAAGAGTTTAATATCTGCCACATAGACAACAAATGATTAAACGACATATAGGCCCCTGACACCCAGACAATGGGGTGGTCATTAGAGAGTAAAAAGTGTTAAATGTCTGCCACCAAGACAGCAAGCAAGTACGTGAAATTTAGGCCCCTAACACCCAGACAATGGGACGGGCATTAGACAGTAAAAAGAATTTAATATCTCCCACCAAGACAACAAATGATTAAATGACATATAGGCCACTAACACCCAGACAATGGGGTGGTCATTAGATAGTAAAAAGTGTTAAATGTCTGCCACCAAGACAGCAGGCAAGTGCGTGAAATTTAGGCCCTGACACCTAGACAATGGGGTGGTCATTACACAGTAAAAAGAGTTTAATATCTCCCACCAAGACAACAAATGATTAAATGACATATAGGCCCTTGACACCCAGACAATGGGGCAGTCATTAGACAGTAAAAAGAGTTTAATATCTCCCACCTAGACAACAAATGATTAAACGACATATAGGCCCCTGACACCCAGACAATGCGGCGGTCATTAGACAGTAAAAAGTGTTAAATGTCTGCCACCAAGACAGCAATCAAGTGCGTGAAATTTAGGCCCCTAACACCCAGACAATGGGACGGGCATTAAACAGTAAAAAGAGTTTAATATCTCCCACCAAGACTACAAATGATTAAACGACATATAGGCCCCTGACACCCAGACAATGGGGCAATAATTAGACTGTAAAAAGAATTTAATATCTCCAACCAATACAACAAATGATTAAACGACATATAGGCCCCTGGCACCCAGACAATGGGGCGATCGTTAGACAGTAAAAAGAGTTTAATATCTCCCACCTAGACAACAAATGATTAAACGACATATAGGCCCCTGACACCCAGACAATGGCGTGGTCATTAGACAGTAAAAAGTGTTAAATGTCTGCCACCAAGACAGCAAGCAAGTGCGTGAAATTTAGGCCCCTAACACCCAGAGAATGGGGAGGGCATTAGACAGTAAAAAGAGTTTAATATCTCCCACCAAGACTACAAATGATCAAACGACATATAGGCCCCTGACACCCAGACAATGGGGCAATAATTAGACTGTAAAAAGAATTTAATATCTCCAACCAAGACAACAAATGATTAAACGACATATAGGCCCCTGGCACCCAGACAATGGGGCGATCGTTAGACAGTAAAAAGAGTTTAATATCTCCCACCTAGACAACAAATGATTAAACAACATATAGGCCCCCGACACCCAGACAATGCGGCGGTCATTAGACAGTAAAAAGTGTTAACTGTCTGCCACCAAGACAGCAAGCAAGTACGTGAAATTTAGGCCCCTAACACCAAGACAATGGGGCGTTCATTAGACAGTATAAATAGTTTAATATCTCCCACCAAGAAAACAAATGATTAAACGACATATAGGCCCCTGACACCCAGACAATGGGGTGGTCATTAGACAGTAAAAAGTGTTAAATGTCTGCCACCAAGACAGCAAGCAAGTACGTGAAATTTAGACCCTGACACCCAGATAATGGGGCGGTCATTAAATAGTAAAAATAGTTTAATATCTCCCACCAAGACAACAAATGATAAAACGCCATATAGGCCCCTGACACCCAGACAATGGCGTGGTCATTAGACAGTAAAAAGTGTTAACTGTCTACCACCAAGACAGCAAGCAAGTAGGTGAAATTTAGGCCCCTAACACCCAGACAATGGGACAGTCATTAGACAGTAAAAAGAGTTTAATATCTCCCACCTAGACAACAAATGATTAAACGACATATAGGCCCCTGACACCCAGACAATGCGGCGGTCATTAGACAGTAAAAAGTATTAAATGTCTGCCACCAAGACAGCAAGCAAGTCCGTGAAATTTAGGCCCCTAACACCCAGACAATGGGGCGTTCATTAGACAGTAAAACTAGTTTAATATCTCCCACCAAGACAACAAATGATAAAACGCCATATAGGCCCCTGACACCCAGACAATGGGGTGGTCATTAGACAGTAAAAAGTGTTAAATTTCTGCCACCAAGACCACAAGCAAGTACGTGAAATTTAGGCCCCTAACACCCAGACAATGGGACGGGCATTAGACAGTAAAAAGAGTTTAATATTTCCCACCATGACAACAAATGATTAAACGACATATAGGCCCCTGACACCCAGACAAGGGTGCGATCATTAGACACATAAATGTGTGTACTGGCATAGGAATTATTGAAAAGGCCTCATTCCTCATGATAGCTCAGGCTGAATCAGCCCCCTGTTGCCCATAGGCACCCTGAATAACCACTTGATGCAGCAGCTATAACCTCCATATCTGTTAAGATGTTGGTAATCAGGTGATTTATACAAGTGACTTCCTCCCCATTTATCCGTTTTTCAGGTTGAGAAAGCATTTAGCACAAGAGTAGACACAGAACATTCTGCTGCATGTATGTGCTCAAGTGTCCCATCCAGTTTTTACACTCTGTACCATAGGCTTCAAAGTGAGAGCTACACATCCGTTTATGGCATTTTAGACTGTGTCCAACTTTTTAATTAAACAAATTTGCTTCTTGCAGAATTAAAACAATATGCTAGAATCAGTTTCAAGATGTCTTCCACCACATTCTTATTGACATTTCCAGATCATCATACTTAGAAAGTATCACCAACATATGACAGCAGAAATACGTTCATTACCAGCAATGGCTATCAGCATTACAATTTGGTTAGGATTGTAATATAAAAAATTACAACTTAGACTGTAATGAAAAGAAAATCATGGTGCTGGTTATGCAGGACGTGTTTCCATTAAGTTTGTGCCTTAATTTAGGTTTTTAGTGCCTTTTACTTCTTTAGACCATATGTTTGCCATCTAGTGACACAAATAATAAATTTAGTTTTACTTTACTTCCTCACATCAGCATTCCTTAGGGAATTTTATGGATTTTGAAAAGCTGCCCGAGCTTTTATTCTTCACTGCTAAAGATTAAAACTGGAGATTTTAAGTTTCACTTAATTTTTTATTTTTTTTTTGCTAATAGCTTTGAAAATTATTTTCTCTCTAAAGTTGCCAAGGATTTAAAGAGTGTTGTAAATTATAATAAACAAGCGAGCTAAGAAAAAAATCTTAAATTAGTATAATACAGATATACTGCACAAATGAAGGATCACTGGGATTATCATTTCAGAGAGAAAGTGGTGTATGGGAGTCATTAGCGAATGGGCCCAATAAGCAGAGGTTCTTTAATTTTTTTGTGTTAGAAAAAAATGCTTACCAACAACTTGTTAACCACTTCCCAACTGCCCATTGACTATAAACGTCCTTGGGCGGTCGGTATGTTTAATCGTGCAGCTGCCAAGCGAGGGGCCCGCTGTCAGTGACAGCAGGGCAATCCAGACAGAATCTAGGTCGCTGTATACCGCTTCCTGTCCCGGCCTGGTGGTCATGTGATCGCAGGAGCCGGGTGAGTGCAGGAGATGTCAAGTCTTCCATAAACCTCGATCAGCCTTCACTGAGGCTGTACAGCTCTGGATTATGCTGTACAGCTTCTCTGGGGGTGTATTTCCCCCGTAACTAGGGCTACTATGTCAGCCCCAGTTACAAGAGAAATCCATAGTTAAAAAAATAAATAAAATGAAAAAAATGGGTTGATTTATAAAAAACAGCATGGGTTTACTTCAGGGAGATCATGGCGAACTAATCTTATTGACTTTTTTGATTGGGTGACTAAAATAATAGATGGCGGAGGTGCAGTAGACATACTGTCCCACATAGAAGGCTTATCAATAAAATGCAGTCTTTGAGCTTGGGCTCACATATTGTTGAATGGATTAGGCAGTGGCTGAAGGACAGAAAACAGAGGGTTGTAGTCAATGGAGTATATTCAGACCATTTTATTGTTTCCAGTGGGGTACCTCAGGGATCGGTTCTGGGACCCATATTGTTTAATATCTTTATCGGCGAACTTGCAGAAAGCCTCAATGGTAAGGTGTGTCTTTTGATGATGACACAAAGATTTGTAACAGGGTTGATGTTCCTGGAGGGATACACCAAATGGAAAAGGATTTAGGAAAACTAGAGGAATGGTCAAAAATCTGGCAACTAAAATTTAATGTCAATAAGTGCAAGATAATGCAACTGGGGTGTAAAAACCCAAGAGCAGAATATAAAATCAGTGATACAGTACTAACCTCAGTATCTGAGGAAAGGGATTTAGGGGTCATTATATCAGACGACCTAAAGGTGGGCAGACAATGTCATAGAGCAGCAGGTAATGCCAGCAGAATGCTTGGGTGTATAGGGAGAGGCATTAACAGTAGAGAGAGGGAGGTGCTCGTCCAGGTCTACAGAGCACTAGTGAGACCTCATTTGGAGTATTGTGTGCAGTACTGGAGACCATATCTGCAGAAGGATATTGAAACTTTGGAGAGAGTTCAGAGAAGAGCTACTAAACTAGTACATGGATTGCAGGACAAAACTTACCAGGAAAGGTTAAAGGACCTTAACATGTATAGCTTGGAAGTAAGAAGAGACAGAGGGGATATGATAGAAACTTTTATATACATAAAGGGAATCAACACAGTAAAAGAAGAGAGAATATTTAAAAGAAGAAAACCTGCTACAAGAGGACATAGTTTTAAATTAGAGGGGCAAAGGTTTAAAAGTAATATCAGGAAGAATTACTTTACTGAGAGAGCAGTGGACGCATGGAATAGCCTTCCTGCAGAAGTGGTAGCTACAAATACAGTGAAGGAGTTTAAGCATGCATGGGATAGGCATAAGGCCATCCTTCATATAAGATAGGGCCAGGAGCTATTCATAGTATTCAGTATATTGGGCAGACTAGATGGGCCAAATGGTTCTTATCTGCCGACACATTCTATGTTTCTATAAGTTAAATGTGCCCCAGAGGTCTTGTATGACGTTATGGGGGACACAAAGTGTAAAATAAAAACATGTAAAAATAAGAAATAAAGTGCTTTGAAAAAAATAAAAAAAAGTTTCACATTTAGAAAATTAATTTCCCTCCAAATCCATTATTTAAAAAATAGAAGGAAAAAAAACAAAATAGACATATTTGGTATCACCGTGTCCGCAATGACCAGCTCTATAATAATATCATATGATCTACCCCATCAGGTGATTGCCATAAAAAAAATTATAAATAAACATTGCACCAAACCAGATTTTTTTGTGAGCTCATCTCCCAAAAAACATAATATTAATCAATCAAAAAGTCGTATGTACCCTAAAATGGTAGCAATAAAAACGTTGCCCCACCCCCCAAAAAAACTGAGCCCCCACACAAGACCATAGCCAGAAAAATAAAAAATATGGCTCTATGAAAATGCTCTTATTGTGAAAAATCTAAAAATAAAAATTAAAAATAGACATATTTAGCATCGCCGTGTCTGTATCAATTGGCTCTACAGATGTGATCACATGATATCACATGATCGACTCCAAGTGAATGATGTAAAAAAATAATAATAATTATGTTAAAACAGTTTTTCTTGTCACCTCAACTCAATATCAATCAAAAAGTTGTATGTACCCCAAAATGCTAGCAATAAAAATGTCAACTAGTCCAGCAAAAACAAGCCCTCAGACAAGACTATAGCCAGAAAAATATCGCTCTAAGAAAATTGCAACAAAAAAACATGTTTTTTTTCTAAAAATGTCTTTATTGTGTAACGTAAAAGGTAAACTTAAAATAAAAAAATGTAAATCTAGACATATTTGGTATTGTTGCGTCCGTAAGGACTGGATCTCTAAAAATAAAAAATATCATATGATCTACCCCATCAAGTGAATGGTTTAAAAAAAAAATATAAAAATGACACCAAACTGCTTTTTTGTGACTTCACCCCCCAAAAATGAGATAAAACGCAACCAGAAAGCCAAATGTACCCCAAAATGGTGCCAATAAAAACTTTATCTTGCCTCGCACAAAATAAGCCCTCATGCAGCTCATTCAACAAAAAATAAAAAAGTTATTGCTCTTAACCCCTTTAGGACATGGCCTTATTTCACATTAAGGACCTCGCAATTTTTTGCAAATCTGGTAGTGTCACTTTATGTGGTGATAACTTCAAAACGCTTTTACTTATCCAGGCCATTCTGAGATTGTTTTTTGTCACATATTTTACTTCATGACACTGGCAAAATGAAGTAAAAATAAAAATAATTTTTATTTATAAAAAAAATACCAAATTTTGGAAAAATTTGCAAATTTCTAACTTTCAATTTTTCTACTTCTATAATACATAGTAATACCTCCAAAAATTGTTATTAATTTACATACCCCATATGTCAACTTCATGTCTGGATCATTTTGGGAATGCCATTTTATGTTTGGGGAATGTTACAAGGCTTAGAAGTTTAGAAACAAATCTTGGAAATTTTCAGAAATTTTTAAAAACCCATTTTTTTAGGTACCAGTTCAGGTTTGAAGTCTCTTTGTGAGGCTTACATAATGGAATCCACCCAAATCTTAGAAACTACACTCCTCAAGGTATTCAAAACAGATTTTTCAAATGTTGTTAACCCTTTAGGTGCTCCACAAGAGTTATTGGCAAATGGGGATAAAATTTCAGAATTTCATTTTTTTCCACTAACAAAGCAAGGGTTAACAGCCAAACAAGACTGTATCTTTATTGTTCTGACTCTGCCATTTACAGAAACACCCGATATGTGGTCGTACACTACTGTACGGCCACACGGCGGAGCATAGAGGGAAAGGAGGGCCGTGTGGTTTTTGGAAGTCTGATTCTTATGGACCGGTTTTACACCGCTGATGCACTCCTACAGTAGAAACTCCCTAAAAGTGACCCCATTTTGGAAACTACGGGATAAGGTGGTGGTTTTATTGGGACTATTTTTAGGGTACATATGATTTTTGGTTGCTATAAATTACATCTTTGTAAGGTAAGGTTACCAAAAATCAAAATTCTGAAATTTCATCTCCATTTTCCATTAACATTTGTGGAGCACCTAATGGGTTAACAATGTTTATAAGATCAGTTTTGAATACCTTGAGGGGTGTAGTTTCTTAGATGGGGTCACTTTTAGGGAGTTACTACTCTAGGGGTGCATCAGGGGGGCCTTAAAAGGGACATAGTGTCAAATAAAAGGCCATCAAAATCGGCCTTCCAGAAACCATGTCGGTCCTTTCTTTTTGCTCCCTGCCTTTTAGTGATATGGCAGTTTACGACCACAAATGTGACGTTTCTGTAAACTGCAGTATCAGGGTAAAAAAAATAAAGTTTTGTTTGGCTGTTAACCATTGCTTTTTTTTACCGGAAAAGACGGATTGAAATGGAAAAGTGCCCAAAATAGCTGTTTTGGCACTGTTTTTAATATTTTTTTTGGGCTGTGTTAATCTGGGGGGTTAGGTCATGGGGTATTTTTACAGAGGAGATTATTACGGACACGGCGATACCTAATAAATCTACTTTTTTACAATTATTTAGGTTTTAGACTATATTATCTCTTTTGATATATTATTTTTTGCATCTCTATCGTCTAAGAGACATTTTTTTTAAAGTTTTTTATCTGATTGTATTAGGTAGGGGCTCATTTTTTGCGGGATGAGGGGACAGTTTCAATGGCACTATTTTGGTGGCTATATGACTTTTTGATTACTTGCTATTGCACTTTTTTATGTAAGGTGACGATCCGGACGCCTCCAGGTCCAGAGGTACTCCCCCCTGCTCTTTCCTGTTCAGAAAAGATCAGGGTCTTGAGGACTGCCTCATATAACTGAAGGAATTTCCCTGTGTTGCCAGCACTCTGGAACAGTACAAAAGAGTTGTACAAGGCAACCTGCACCAAGTAGACCGCAACTTTTTTGTGCCATCCCCGGGTTTTGTGCATGGCATTATATGGCTTGAGGACTTGATCAGAAAGATAAACTCCTCCCATATATTGATTGTAGTCGACGATACAATCGGGCTTGAGGACCATTGCCACGGTACCTCGCACATGGACATGGGTGATGCCGTTACCGTGAATTGTAGCCAGTAAAGTACAAGGACACCAACAAATCAGGAATTGCGGGCTCTCTGGGGTTCTCTGAGGTACACCAGCCAGGCTCAGGTGAACTGACCTAGTGGGCCGGGAAACTAGTACGAGCCCCAGAGCTGCTCCTACTAGGGTGGGCCACAGGTTCCCTAGCATGGGGGTCCCCTTGATCAGCCTGGCGGCGACTCCGCTGCCTTGGGTGCTCATCATCGCTTGATGATGAGGAGGACGCAAATGATAAAAGGAACGTGCGGTCATCCTCGTCCTCACTGGGGCTTTTGGACTCGGAGGCAAGTTGGGCGTATTTCCGAGAATTTCCGGCGGGCCATAGGGGAGTTTGTGTGTGTGTGTGCGTGGGTGGAAATCTTTATTAGGTGTGCGTGTGTGGGGGGCACGGGTGTTTGTGTACTTTTCCCAAACAAAAAATCTAAAAATCACTAATTAAAAAGAAAAAAGGTCCAAAGAGTGTAAAGAAAAAAAAAACATGTTTCAAACGTGCTGAACAGCGCTACAAAGCTGATCAGCAGTGGGGTGGGCGATATGCTAACAGTGGCCGGACGCTTAGAGTGTACGCAAAAAAAATGCTTGTGCCCAAAAAAGTGGGTGGGGGGAACACTGAAGCACCCCTGGAAGGGTCTAGGGTCACACATCTATGTGCTGTGGACCCCAGACACCTATGGAGTGAAAATCAAACTTCAACTTTCACTAAACTGACCCTCACTATCCCTGCCTATACACCCCTAACTAAATATCACTAACTGTCCCTAAAGTGTCTGAGGACACAAAAAAACTTACAGTCCAGAAGCTCCTGCTCTCCCGGCTCCATGGACGGTTGTGACCTGCGAGAGCAGTGTAGGCAATTCAAATTTGCCGCCGCTCCGCCCACATGCCACCTCTCATCCAATCAGAGGCGATCCTGAGAGGTGGCGTGACCGGTGTATTATTATCACACCACTGAACACCATCCTTTCCGTGTTATCGGGTCATCAGAGACCCGAATAATCCGGAAACGCGGCAAAGCGCAGGTCTGAATTGACCTGCGGTTTGCTGCGATCGCTGACATGGGGGGGTCACAGGACCCCCCTGGGCATTGTGCCAAGGTGCCTGCTGACAGAACATGACAGAACATGACAGAATGTTCCATGTTAGAAAATACAGATAACAGTTTACGATTACGACCACAATTGGGGTGCTACTGTATTCTGCAGAAAGTGGGTAGCAAATTGAGGGGGGGGGGGGTATTCTCCTGTTATCTTTTGTGAAAAAGAAAGTTTGTGTCTAAAGCACCATTTTCTTGTAAAAAAAAAATAATTTTAGATTTTCACACCCAAGTATTAAAAATTCTATGAAACAGCTGTTGAGTGAAGTGCTCACTACACCCCTTAAAAATTCCTACACCCCTTACAAAATGTGGTCACTTTTTGGGGATTTTTTACTGTGGGGTTACCTAAGGGCCTCTTCAAATGCAACATGGTGCCCAACGATCATTCCAGCAAAATCTGCCCTCCAAAAACCATATGGCGCTCCTTGCCTTCTATGCCCTGTCGTGTGCTCAAACAGCGGTATACGACCACATATGGGGTGTTTCTGCAAACTGCAGAATCAAGGTAATAAATATTGAGGTTTGTTTTGTTGATAACCCATGATGTGTTCCAGGAAAAAATTTATTAAAATGAAAAATCTGCAAAAAAAGTGACATTTTGAATGTCCACCTCTATTTTGCTTTAATTCCTGTGGAATACTTAAATGGTTAATAACATTTCTAAAATCAGTTTTCAATAGTTTGAGGTGTGTCATTTCTAAAATGGGGTAATTTATGGGTTGGTTCTATTATGTAAACCCCACAAAGTGACTTCAGAACTAAACTGGTCCTTAAAAAAGTTGACTTTGGAAATTTTCTTAAAAAATTCAAAAATTGCTTCTAAAATTCTAAACCTTCTAGCGTACAAAAAAAAATAGAATTACATTACTAAAATGATGACAACATAAAGTAGACATGTTATAAAATAAATATTTTATGCGTAATCACTATCTGTCTTAAAAGCAGAGAGGTTCAAATTTAGAAAACAGTGTCACATTTTCATTAGTTTATTTTTTTTATAAATAAAGGTACAGCATATTGACTCAACTTTGCCAATAACATGAAGTACAATGTGTCATGAGAAAGCAATCTCTGAATGGCTTGGCTATGTAAAAGCGTTCCAAATTTATTACCACATAAAGTGACATATGTCAGATTTTCTAAATTAGGCCTGGTCAGGAAGGGGGTAAATGGTCCGGTCTGGAAGTGATTAATAAAATGACTGAGCTTATTCATCAAATTTGTAAAGATCATTTAAAAAAAGAACACCAGTTAATTCTATTGCAAATTCCACTGTTTAATAAACTGGACAGACGTGAGATAATTGTGGTCCCAGCATTAACTTTCCCAAGTCAGCCATAAACATGCGCACTTAGCCAAATGTGCATGTTTATTTCCTTAAAGAATGCTGCCATACACTTTTTGTCTCCCAGAAGACCAGAGGCAGGGCACTGTCTGCTAAAATGCAGAATATGCAATATTTATTTCTCTCAACTTAGGGGGCCACTGGTTCTCCTTAACCCCTTCCCGACCACCTAACATAAATTTATGTCAGTGCACGGGTATTTAAAGATGATGCCTGCTTGTGAGCGCAGTGGGTGCCATAGCTGCTTTTTACCTCATGTTTTAAACAGAAGGCACCCAGGACTAATGTATGCGTGGTCTTATTCTGTGGGTCAGTATAATTGAGACGAGATGAAATTTAAATACTTTTATTATGTTTTACAACTTTAAATGAAAACCTTTAAAAACTATTCTGTTAACCATAACTTTTTTATTTTTCCATCTACAAAGCAGTGTGGGGGATTACTTTTTGCAGGGCAAGCTGTATTTTGTGGTTAGCACCATTTTAAGTATGACTTTTTGATCACTTTCTTTTTCAAACTTTTTGGGGGCCAGTGTGACCAAAAATAGCAAATTGTCCCTTTTTCAGTTGTCGAATTTACTGCACACAAGAAATATTGTTATATTTTAATAGTTGTGGCATTTTCAGATGGGTCAATACCAACTTTTTTTTTTTTTTATTACTTATGAATTTTTGGCTAAAATTGAGAAAAGGGGGTGAATTGAATTTTGAATACTTTTGTGGTTTTTTTTATATATATTTAAAAACTTTTTTTTCTTTGTACCTTTTAGTCTTCTTAGAAAACTTGCACATGCAATCTTCTGACCGGTTGTCCCATAGACTGCAAAATAATATTATTGCAGTCTATGGAATTTTCACTGGCTACCTGTGAAGCTATGCCTAAGGTTTGGCTTTGAAAACTGCTCACTATGACAGGCCTGGGAGCCTTCACAAGCAGCTGGTAAAGTCTGACAATTTTACTATGGGGGCTCAGATAAGAGGACACAGGGAGCTCCCTAACTGTGTCTAACCCCACAAATGCCACGGTTGGTATTGACAGAGGCATCTGAGGGGTTAAATGGCTAATATTAAAGTAATCTCTATTCTCGGTCACTGCCGCGTGAGACTGCTCCACATACTCCCTGAATGCTTATAATGTACAGGAATGTTACATTGTATTAAGGGGTTAACTTGTCAGAAAATGTTCAATTTACTAGTGATTTAAAAGTGACTCATGTTCAGTTTATAAAGTTAGCTATAGGTTGTGTATATTTTCTTTGCTTGCTGGATTAAATACAGTCTCAGAAATGAAGAAATGGCACTGCAGCACACATACACATATATGAACATAAAACTCAATTATTTTTTCATATATGTATTTTTTATAATCTGCAGGGCCATTTTTCCTGAAACAAGCAGACACATTGTGATTGAAGCCTTGAATAAAGAGCACTCAATTTAAAGAGAATAGTCTAGAAGAACTGGTGGCATTAATTAAATTTATGTTGACAATCTTTTGGCGATTTATGACAGCAATAAATTAATGTAGCACACTTGAAGATGGTAAACTGTAAAGCATGGAAATGACATAGAAAAGGCCTTATGAAGCATCTGATGAATGTTTGCACAAACATCAAACAGTGACTGAGCATGTACTGAACATCCTTGAACAAAGTGAAAGATCTGCAATAGTAATATTAATAGAGCTAAATTTAAAAAAGCAGGGGTGTCTGTCTATCTGTCTGTCTGCCTGTCTGTCAATCTCATATCTAGCTATCATCTCATATCTATATGTCCATTTTTCTGTTTGTATATAGGGTAGAGTGAAAAGATTAAACCCACCAACAGGTGAATGACATTGATTTTCTCATGATGAATCTGCCATTGTGTGGGATGTATTAGGCAGCAAGTTCTTGAAGTTGATATCGTGGAAGCAGGAAAATTGGGCAAGAGTAAAGATCTGAAAGATGTTGACAAGAAGTAAATAGCATGGATGTCAACATTTTTATAGGGTCATTTTGTGGCAATTCATTGAGGTGTGTCTTGTTGGGTGGGATTTGTATATATATATATATATATATATATATATATATATATATATATAGAAAATAAGTGAAATACTATTGTCATGGTTACACTAACATAATTATATAAAAGTTTAAATGGATCAGTTATGATCTAGTGCTTTACAATGGTTTTTGCATTGCACTTGGAGGTGTAGGATTCAATGGAGGGATTCTGAATGATGTGACTTAATTCCCTCCCAATCACCAAACGGTTTGCAGTCTTTACTTCATTGTCAAATTAGGAGAAGTCTCAAAAAAATCACGAGGATAGGTATGTCTGCATTATAGAAATTAGAACCAAACAAAACTTGAACAAAGTTATGTCCTACTTAATAAGTGGCAGACATTGGTGATTGCCCCAGTTCCTGTACACTCCAGTGAGGCCATCTCTTGATATGTCCATATAGTAAAGAGTTGTAAGAACTTGAGTGCTGTATAATTTGTATATCCCTAACTAGATCTGTAATTCCCTGTTGGATAATGTTAATTCCTTTCACAAACCTTTCTCCAGTTATTGTACTTCTTCTCTCTCAGAACTGTGGGCCCATATGAACATGGGACCAACACAGATACAGGTCATACAGTTTCATAGGTACCAATCTACTGATGACCTTTAACTGTTTGAAGAAGAAAGAGTTCAGGTTGTTGACTTACTCTCTAAATTCTCCAGATCTCAGTAGGCTAGAGCCTACTTTTTAGGTTATGCTAGAAAAACAAGTCCAGTGCTTAAATGTTTCACTTTGCAATTTACAGGACTCAAATGATCTGCTGCTAAACTCTTAGTGCCAGCTTTCACAGGACACATTGAGGCTGGGTTCACATCACTTCTCCCCCTACATATACATTGGAGAAGAAAAAGATGCAGTCTGTCTAAAAATGTATACATTAAGGTCTACTTTTTTCCACAATGGAACTCTTTGGTATACATTAAAAGGTTGCATCAGACCAGTGTCATACAGTGTTATCCATTGCCACTATATGACGCAGGTCTGATGCAACCAATTAACGTATACATTTTTGCGTATGTTAAACGTAACACAAACCCAGCTTAACAGGTCTTGTAGTGCCCATGCCTTTATGGGTTAGAGCTTTTTTAGGCTGGGTTCACATCACATTTTTGTCTTATGTTTAACGTACACAAAAACATACATTAAACAAATGCTTCAGAAGGATGCCATACAGTAGCATTTGTCACCATAGAGTTTCCCTATAAAAAAAAGTATACTTTAACATATAAATTGTGTACTGTGCTTTTGCATCCTTTTTTCCCAATGTGTACATTAAACATAAGCAAAAACGTGATGTGAACCCAGCTTTGGTGGCATGAAGGAGACCTACACAATACTATGTTTTATTGTTATGGTTGATTGGTATTTTTACACTACTGTTTGTCACATTACGTGTTGAAGACTATTCCAGAAAACAATCTGCATAAGTTATTGCTATCAGGCATGCTTATAAATAGAGATGAGCGAATCGAAGTTGACAAAGTGGAATTTGATCCAAATTTCCTCATGCTTCGTGAGGCTTAAAATAGCTGCTGCACATGTTAGGACTTGGAGCAAAGAACTCTGGGAATGAGGGATCAGCCACAATGCCATGCATGCAACCAATCATCAGCCACCCCCTGTGATGTCACACCCCTATAAATACCCTAATCCATTTTGCATTCTGCAATTTTCCAGTGTGCTTAGTGAAGGGAAAGATGTCAGCAGGCGCTAGGGACAGTGCTAGGTAATATTTTATTGTGCTAAAAAAAAACGATTTACATGTTCTGGGAAAGATTAGTCAAGGTGTAGAGAAAGAATAGGGAGGCTTATCTATGCTTGAAAAGGAGAAAAGGGGTGTGATAGGAGCGATTCTATTACACCTTTCTGCACTTATTAGGAATTCAAATTGCTTTTAGGTTGTTTGCACGACATGATACATCACTAACTCCAGCAAACTTTGCATGTGATTTGAGTGCAAGTTCTGTGATACAGCCATTTACGGGGTGTATTAATATGAAACATATGTACGTCCTATTAGCCTTTCTGCATTGATTTTACATTGTTTAACTTTTTTTTTTTATGGGGGGGGGTTATTATTATGAGAAAAAAAAAGGGAAAAATATATGTCATACTTGCCGTTACGGGGTGTAGTAGCCGTTCTGCGTTTATTTTACATGGTTTTACTTTTTTTGGGGGGTGTCTTAGTAGGAAATAAACTAGAAAATATATGTACGATTCATCACCCGTTCTGCGGTGAATTGTGATTCTTATATTTCTTTTTTGGGGTGTAGAAATAGGGGAAAAAAAGGAGAACTGTCGCAATTGGCATTCAGTGGTGAAGTTACATTGTACTACAGCCATTTATGTGGTGTAGAAAAAGAAAATATACATACGTCCTATCGCCCGTTCTGCGGTGAATTGTGATTGTCATATTTCATATTTTGGGGTGTATAAATAGGAAAAAGAATACGTCTTAATTGCCGTTCTGGCATGAATTGTGCTAAAAAATTTTTTTAGGGGGGGTTATTAATTGAAAAAAATAAAAAAATAAAATATATATATATATTCAAAAAAAGGCACAGCAGCACTCCAATATCCAAAAATCAGTGGTTTATTGACCCAGTGATAACAACATTTTAACCGCTCAATGCAGTCTTTATCAAGCCATATTCATGTGTGTTCAGTTCAGTATATAATGGCAACATCAATTAAATCCTCAATAATACAATTATTCCAAAATTCATATATATTAAAATAAATAGTGCTGTGCAAATATATATATAGAGAGATAAAGTTCCATGAGCATAATAATACTTGATCAGATACATCCTAATACCTCATGAATATAATAATGTAACATGATTCATTCTTAAAGGGAATCTGTCACCTGCCTATCATCATTTTTTTCTGTCACATTATCTATGTGTTATAAAGTACCTTATATCCGTATCTGTTCCTCTTTTTTCTTTGTCACTTGTCATTTTGATAAAAAAATGAATTTTCCTTTATGCTAATTAGGGTCCAAGGTGCCCAGAGGGGCGTTTTTTCCCAGCTCAGGAGCCCAGTAACGCCCCCCTAATGTGCCCAGCTCGTCAAAATTTGAATCCCCAAGCAAGCCTACAGCTGCAGAAACCGCTTCCCAGAGGCGAGGCTAATGGCTCCGCCCTCCGGCTACCTCCGCTTTCAGGCCACAATAACTCTCCAATCTTCATCTCGCCGACCGCTGGAATTCTCGCGCATGCGCGGTGCCACCGATTTCCTGCGCCTGCACGATCCTAAGCCAACTGAGGGCAACAACGCTCTGAAAACGTCACTGGGCTCGGTGCATGCCCAGTGACACTATTGAGGCTGTTGCCCTCAGTTGGCTTAGAATCGCGCAGGCACAGGCAATCGGCGGCACTGCGCCTGCGCGAGAATTCCGGGGGCTGGCGAGATGAAGATCGGGGTGTTATTGTGGCCTGAAAGTGGAGGTAGCCGGGGGCGGAGCCATTGGCCTCGCCTCTGGGAAGCGGTTTCTGCAGCTGTAGGTGTGCTTGGGGATTCAAATTTAGGCGGGCTGGGCACATTAGGGGGGCGTTACTGGGCTCCTGAGCTGGGGAAAAACGCCCCTCCGGGCACCTTGGACCCTAATTAGCATAAATGAAAATTCATTTTTTTATTAAAATGACAGGTGACAAAGAAAATAAGGTACTTTATTACACATAGATAATGTGACAGAAAAAAATGATGATAGGCAGGTGACAGATTCCGTTTAATTCATTAATAATCAATCACAAGTATACATGATCTACAGGCCACGTGCAAATAATCCATAGTGATGGTGAATTAAAAAGTTCATGGGAAATCTCACTTGGCGCTCAGTAAGATAGGACCAGAGCTGCGTACTTGGTACTCAAATGCGCAGGCGCTCCATGTTCCTAATCTCGCGATAATGGAGAGAAACTTTGGCCGTTCTCTCGCTAGAGTCACTCGTCCATTACTCTACCACCGTACCACATGAAAGATGGCCGACTGGCACATACAGATATAGAGAGCATGCTCCTGGGTAAACCTCTAATACCGACCCATACTTGGTCACATGATCACAACATTAACTCACACAGCACAGTCTCATTGCCTCACATCTACTTGTGTACCATAGTTCGCGAGGTAACGGAGCAAGGACACGTCCGCAGTCATTAATCCGCAACAGGGATCAGAATCCTGCCATTACTATGCTCTGCACAATAAAAAATCAGAAACATTACCCACGGCAATCATTTAAGGCCAACACTTTGAACAGAACCATATGGTCCAAGGGGCATAGCGGACCTTTAGGAAACCCGATAGTCCACAATTCCCTGCTGGACCTGGATCATGTGTGCATAGACCTGCCACATATTACATGCCTTCATTCTCAGAGGGTCTGGGTCCTTAATCATAGGGACACTTATCTGCATAAACGGGCAAGTGTCGCTGCATTTGGGACCCAGATAAATACAAATATAAAAAACAATAGCAGTGTGGTATCAGCTCTGTAGATAATGGTGTTCAACACATTATTACTGCTACCAGCCCTAAAATAGTACGACGTCCAGTGAGAGTGTCCAATATATCCGATGCTTGAGTATATATCTATAAAAGAAGCAAACTACACATTATTCGATTTTTTATATCATTCTTATAATCTGAACACAAAATTACACCATAAGGATGGGACAGATGACACCCTAAGACATGACCAGACCACACCCCTCATCCCACCTTGAATTCCACATTTAGACCCCTAGGTTTAAGGGTCTGTAATGTGAAAATCCAGTAGAGTTCTCTCTTTTTTAGTAAAGCAATTCTGTCACCCCCCCAAACCCCCCCCCCCCCCCCTGTACGAGATGTTGAAACCTGTTCAATTATCCTGAATTCCAGGTCCTTCTCTGTATGACCTGCTTCCTTGAATTGCTTTGATACTGGAAGATCCACTTTTTGTTTCCTTATGGAATAACGATGTTGGCTCAAACGTGTCTTCACATCCCATGTGGTCTCCCCCATGTACCAAAAGTTACAAGGGAGAAATAACACATAGACCACATGGGTGGAATCACACTTTAAAAACTGCCTTATCCTGATAGTTTTACCTGTGGCTGGATCCACAAAGGTATTCCCACGGATAATCGAAGCAAGTTACACAGTTGTAGCACTGGTAACACCCTGTTCCGGTGGAACCAAAATACGTTCCACAACTGACCCTTGCTGAACCTATGTCTGACCTGACTACTCTATCGCCTATATTCCGATTCCTGCGATAGGAGAGAAGGGGCGGAGACTTAAATTCCTCCACCTGTGGAAAACCACTACTGAGAATACCCCAATGTTTTCTCATGATGGGAGCAATCTTAGAGCTTTCTGTGTTAAAATCTAACACAAATGGAATACTCTTTTCTTAGCCATCACATTGGTGGAATTTCTTTTTTCTTGCCCGGATCGTCGACTCCTCTTCAGGTCACCTTGCCAATTATATACATAACCATGCGAATAGTCCTCTGGATGCCTTAGCCATTTGCGTCTCTTTTTGTCTTGCAATTCATTTTTTTATTTCTCAAGATGAGTAGTGCACTGTGTCTGATATATATCAAAATCCTCAGCAGACAGCATCTGTTTCAACTTTTCCATATTACATGTAATGTTGTTTTGTACCGCTGACAGTTCTTTTTGTAAAAACTCAATATTCAGCAGAATGACGTCAAAGGCATACTTATTCGATATCTGTATAAATCTGGCATAAAACTCATTGTTAAAAAATAGATCCGGCCTTTAATGGGATCTCATTTCTCTGGGAATTCTATGTAAACAATGATATTCGCATAAGGTAGATATGTGCATTTTCAGGTTAATCAAACGTTTAGACTCATTGATATTTCTTCTTAATCTCATTAATGGTTGGAGTAGATAGGAAGGCAATGTCTCTCACCATACCATGGAGTATCCTCTCCTCATCCTCTCTGGTGTAATAAAAGACTACTGGGTTACTGGTTCCAGGTGATGAATCCATCTGCAGGTGCTTGGCTCCTCTGTTGTAAATACAGCAAAAAGAAAAAATGAGGAACAGCACACTGCAATATGTGGGTGCAAAATCCTGCAAGGACCAACAATAAAGCCCACTGTAGCAGATAAAAAAAAAGGCATGGCAGCACTCTAATATCCAAAAATCTGGTCTGTAGATCATGTATACTTGTGATTGATTATTAATAAATTAAGATTGAATCATGTTACACTATTATATTCATGAGGTATTAGGATGTATCCGACCAGGTATTATTATGCAAATGGCACTTTATCTCTATATATATATTTTCACAGCACTATTTATTTTAACATATATGAATTTTGGAATAATTGTATTATTGAGGATTTAATTGATGTTGCCTTTATATACTGCACTGAACACACATTGAATATGGCTTGATAAAGACCGCATTGAGCAGTTGAAAGCTTGCTATCACTGGGTCAATAAACCACAGATTTTTGGATATTGGAGTGCTGCCGTGCCTTTTTTTTAAATCTACTACAGTGGACCTTGTTGTTGGTCCTTGCACCCACATATTGCAGTGAGCTGTTCCTTATTTTATATATATATATATATATATATATATATAAATCCAACAAACTGGCGCAGCACTCCTTAGATAAAGTGAACAAAGAGGTGTTTATTCACACATGTTTAACACAGCACGTTTCAGCTCTCACAGAGCCATTTTCAAGCCAAGACTTGGCTTGAAAATGGCTCTGTGAGAGAGCTGAAACGTTGCTGTGTTAAACATGTGTGAATAAACACCTCTTTGTTCACTTTATCTAAGGAGTGCTGCGCCAGTTTGTTGGATTTGTAAAGAGACCCCGCTACCAGGGGTGGACGCGTGCACCATTGGATTAACTACACTGGAGGAGTGCTGCCTCATTTTTACTTTTATCTATATATATATATATATATATATATATATATCTTAATTGCTGTTTAGCGGTGAAGTTACATTGTACTACAGCCATTTACATGGTGTAGAAAAAGAAAATATAAGTACGTCCCATCACCCGTTCTGCGGTGAATTGTGATTGTTATATTTCTTTTTTGTGGTGTAGAAATAAAAAAAAAAGGAGAAAATATATGTCATAATTGGCATTCAGCGGTGAAGTTACATTGTACTACAGCCATTTCGTAGTGTAGAAAAATAAAATATACGTACGTCCAATCACCTGTTCTGCGGTGAATTGTGATTGTTATATTTTTAGCTGGTTGTTGGATCTCCTGGCACTGCCTTTGCTCAATGTATTGTTAAGTGTTGTCTTTCCTATTTGTATTTTGTTTGTTGTATTTCCCTTTCTTTTGTATCTTTGCCTGAGGGAGACTCCTGTTCATCCATCTGGTGGAGGAATAGGTTGTCTCAAGTCCTTTCACTATACCAGGGCTCTACAGGGTGTGTTAGGGCTCTAGGTTCCTGTGTATGAACTTTCCTACCATCGAGGTCAGTTTATACTGATAGTCAGGACTTGGATGATTAGGGTTATTCTAGGAGGTGACCCTTACCCTAGTTTCCAGGCCTAGTTCCTGTCCCCTTTCCTCCTGTGCTTGGTGTGGAGTTTCACACCCACACCGCATCCGTGACACCTGTATGGTCCCATTAAAATTGGTTAATGATTTGGTAGTGAAAAGCAGGAGTGGGTATAAAACACAGAAGACATGAAAATATTCTATTCACGTGTCATTTATGTTTTAGATAAACTCCTGTTTTATTTGGCTTTAGCAATACTGATGGATTACTGACCAAATGCTGACCGAGTGAAGGAGGATGCCCAACAGACAAGATCCGTTTTTTGGGGGTTATTGTTTGACGGATCAGAGAATGGGCAAAATAATCAGTGATGTTAACACAAACTTACTGCTGACACCCTCTCCACTCGGTCGGGGAGCTCTACTTGTATAACAGTTTAATAGAACAGGTTCTGTAGACGTTTATGTGGAATCAGCTGACGACGGTGTAAAAACTGTGCACTTCTTCTTGACTCTAACATCGACCAGTAAGTCTGAGTTCACACTTGAGTTATTTGGTCCGTTTTGGCGCCTTAACTGCCCAATTAAGCGAAGTGTGCAGGGATTCTAAGAGCAAACCTCTCATGTGCGTGTCATACTAAATCACAGTATTGTTTCACTACCACAGCAGACTCCCTATGCGTGTTACTGCAAGGCACAGTGTTATACACCACTGTACAGGCTCTCTGCATGATTCACCACAAATAAATTCGGATTCAATCTTTTCTGAAGAATTTGGCAAACCGACCGAATCGAATTTTTGAGAAATTCGCTCATCTCTACTTATGAACTTTACATAGACTCTCTTACCCTTTCAACCTGCTAGAATCTGAATCATTTCTGCTGCGCAGCTTCATCTCTCCAAATGACATCACAGGATTTGACACAAATTCAGTGAACATCAGTGATTAATGGCTGAATGGACACAAGCACAAAAAGAACATTAAATCTTTAAAAGACTTCTGAAGATATGCTGGCGAGAAAAGAATATTGCAAATGTCCTTTGTCATTTCTTATGACTGAAGGTTTCTTTTATCTCTGTACTTGCAATGTTTTAGTGTCACAATACTGTAGAGCCATTCTGCCACACATTATAACTATAAGTAACATGTGTAATAATACAGGTAATATTTTAAAGAAATTAGTCATAAAGTAATGGGGAATTAATTTTGTGATGTGCTAAATAGGTCTACATTTTTGACACGTTAGATAGATGTTGGTTGATGGTTAAACAGCAGTTGAACTAATGATCATCCGATGAACGATCATTATATAGGCACATTCATACACATTCTAGTCCAAATTGGTTATGATAGTTGTTCAAACTGCCCATACATGCTCAGTTAATCTGCAAGGAAAGATCTTTCTCGGACAGTGGTGAAGCTACAAGGAAAGCAGGGGAAGTGGCTGCTTTGGGGCTGAGCTGAGAAGGGTCAGACTGGCCGCACACACCCTCTACAGTCACTGCACTGCTCTAGAATGGCAGTAGAGCAGAGCAGTGAGATAAGCCCCGCCCATCAGCATGGACCCTTAATGGAGCAGCCTGTTTTCTTCCTAGTGCACCCAAAGCTCAGTACAGTGTGCCCCAGGAAGATCTTGTCTCCCCTCCCTCTCCTGTACTATTAGTAAAGTCCAGACTGTTCTGTAGTCGGCAATAACAGGAGGGAGAGGGGAGACTTATCAGTGACACAAGAAGTGCTACAGAATGAAGAGCCTGTGTCTTTCACTCCCATACAGCCCATACATTCTAGGCTTTACCCTGCCATCACTAGCTGTCCTGCATCTCATGTTCTCTGTCTTCCCAGCTGCATTCATCTGTTGTCCTCTGGACCCCCTCCCCCAGTCCTCTAGGCCCCCTACCCATCTGATGCCACAGTCCCATGGGCGCCCTACCGATCTGAAGCTCCCAGTTCCCTAGGCCCCCTACCCATTTCATACTCCTAGTTCTCTGAGCCCCCATACGCTGCTTGGAGACACATCCTTATAAGGCCTGTCATGTGACCACATTCACCCAAACATTTGCAGAACAAGGACTGGAACATCACAGAACAGAGCAGCGGAGAGCAAGCGAGTGTGTTCCCCCCCCCCCAACAAATATGTAAAACACGTTGCTGGTTCACATCACATTTTTGTCCCACATTTAACATATACTGTACATGTGAAAAAAAATATTCAAATTCCTAGTATACTATGCTTTTCCATCCTGCAGAGTCCAGTAAAAAAACATATACTATATGTTAAAAGGATAATTTTTTTTTTTTATAATGGAACCATATGGTGACGGACGGATACCACTGTATGACATCTGTCGGAGCCAACTGTTTACTGTATATGTCATGTGTATACATTAAACCTGCCTAAGGGGCAGTTCACACAACATAAGGGACAGTTCTGCTTCAAAATCAGCTCAAAAAAATGCCTCAAAAACCACTCCCATTAATTTCAAAGGGAAGCAACTTGCTTTTTTTATGTGTGGAAAAAAGAAGCATGGAAAAAAGTTGCAGCATGCCCTATCTTAAGGCAGAATATGCACTGAATCTCCAATTGAAATGAATAGAAAGCTGAAGTCCATGCGGTTTTCTTCATGTTTTTTGTGCAGATCTGCTTCAAAAACCTCAAGCTGAAAATTCCGCTGTGTATTGAAGTAAATACCAATTGGTTAGAAAAAGACGTTTTAAAAATGCATTAAAAATGCACAAAAAACTAATTTTTCTGTGCTAAAGACACATAGATCCTGCACAGTTTTTTTAAAGCATGTTTTTCAAAGTATGTCTGGGCCAAGATTGGTATCACTGGCATATCTATCAGGGAAGCAGGGACCCGGGATAGTACTAAACTATTTTATTGCCAGGCCCCCTCAACATGCAGTAACTTTGGGGCCCGGCCGCCTTAATTCATGAAAGGAAGGGAGGCAGCATATGGCCTTCTAGCCTGTTTAATATGGTGCTGCACCTACTGCTTGTTTGTCCTCATTGTTCCCTGTGCCAGCGACACGCTATTTGTATAAGTGACATATTTAGTGCCTGGCCAGGAAATAGGAGGAACAGACTAGAAGAAGAAGAAGGTGCAGCAGCTTTCTGCAGGTATGTGCCGTGCCTCATAGCAGAGAGAGGTCATGCTGCAGGTTCCGGGCATGAAGTCAGGGCAGCTGGGAGAGGAGAGGTATGTGTTATTGCGGCCAGCTACAGGGCACAGCTGTGAGTGCAGGGCAAACTTCAGCTTGCAGCTGCCAGGCAGCCATCCCAGCCTCTGCCTCTAGATATCAGTACAAGCGCATGGAGTGCCAGATGCTGTGCCTAATTATGATGAAGCATATACCTCATCATAAATTAGGCGCAGTATCTGGCAGCGCACCTGGTTATCACAGACCAGAGTACTCCACCAGTCTATGATAAATCTGGCCCAATGTGTTTTTCAATAACCATATCTGTGGTACTGCATTCCAAAGTCGTTATGTACTAAGGTAGCAGACATACATTCTGGTTGCTACAGGGATTACCTTAAGGATCCATTCACACGTCCGCAAGTGTTTTGTGGATCTGCGGATGCGCATATCTGCAAAACACGGACATCGCTGGCACTATATAGAAAATGCAGACAAGAATAGGACATGTTCTATTTTTTGAGGGAACGCGATTGCGGACCCGGAAGTGCGGATCCGCAATTGCGGACCCGGGCGGGACATCGTCTGTCCCCATTGAAATTAATGGATCCGCAATTCCGTTCCGCAAAATGCGGAACAGAATTTCGGATGTGTGAATGGAGCCTTACTCAGAGATAAGGGTAGTTAGTGATAACAATGGATGATAGAAGGAAGCATGCAAAAGTATGGTAAATGCAGATTACTGCAAAACCAAAAAAGAAAAATTGAACAAAGTTAAATCAGGCAAAATTGTGCCTCAATTTACACAAAAAAACTGGGGTACTTGTCCTTGCACCAAATTAATTGGGCAGATTTATCTCACCTCATTATAAATTAGACACAGTACCTGGTAGTCCATGCGCCTGAACTGAAATCTACACCAGTCCCTGTGTACCGCTACTACAGAAAACTAGCGTAGATGATAAATGGGATGGGACCAGCAGCCCCATCCCCTCCCTTCTCTAGCCATGCCCCCTTTTCAGGACAGTCACGATGCTGGTGTAGGAATACTAATTGCGTCAAATATTTTGCACAATTGCAATTGAAAAAGTCACAACTGTGCAGTTAGCAACTCTTTCACACACCAAAAATTACCATATTCAAATTATAAATCTCGCCCACTGTGTTTAGGCACTTTTTGGGGGCGTTATAGCAATAACAAATGACAAAACAGGTGCACACTGCGGTCTTACTAAGCCCTCAAACTGATGTTAAAATTGAGAGGTTAGTCAACATGTCACACAGTGGAGGACATGTCTTACTTTTTGGGGGCGTCACTAGGCAAGAAGAGGTGTGGTGCAAATTAAGCCAACTCATTAGACAAAATTTAGATAGACTTCCAGTAATCATTCAGCATGAGGCACTGTAATGAATTTGGCATCGGCACAGCTACCTCGTCTAACTTTACACTGTCTAAATATTTTGCATTACTCCGTGCTACCCTCACTGTCTCCGTCTTCCAGTCCCAACACTGTTTGCATCCAAGAGGTAGCTAGTCACCACTGAAGCCAATCATTGGTTAGAGCTTTGCATGTGACCATGCCAGGTCAGGAAGATGGAGACCACGGGGGGGACCGGAATGGGGGGCGCAGGTAAGTATGAATGTTTTTTTGCAGTGCTTTGCTGAGGGTACTTGATAAAAAAAGAAATTACTGGAAAAAACCCTTTAAACCCAACCCCTCACTCCACATGAATTTTCAGAATAAGGAAAGTGGTGACTGACATGAAAATAAAGGCATTTTCTTTATTAAAATCAAAGTACTTTTTATGAAAAAATTTCAGAAGGTGAAGCAATGGAAAAACAGCATCACTACTGGGGAAAGCCACCTCAGCTGCCAAGGTCACAATTGATCACGGAATCTGAAGTCCTAAGGGGGTCGTTTAAAAACAAATATATGCCACTTTTTGGCATATATATATATGTCACAGATTTTGGAGCAAAGGTTTTCCCCCTTTTCTAGTGTTCACACCAAGTCTAAAAAGGGGGCATAGAAAATAGTCTAAATCTATGTCAGCAAGGTAGCTGGCATAGATATAGGCAAGTGTAAAGTCCGCCTAGGTTATGTAGAGACCGGTGCTTCTACATAACTTAGGCGGATGCACCACCAGTGCAGGAGGGACAAAAACCAGCATCTAAATGGCCGGTCTTCATATTTATCACCCTAAATGTTTGCTATTGGCATTATCGCCCATATCAGCCCTAGTTGTCCACTGCTCTTGTGAGAGTGCGCCATTTTTAAAGACCTGCCTTCCGCCATACATATATGGTGAAAGCATGGAAAGGGTTAAAAGGGAGTCTGCAAGATCATAGATAATCATGGCATACTAAATCATGTGTAAAGATGCTGCTGAACCCGCGCTCAGGAAGTTCTCTTCACTATATGCATTTGGCTTATCAGTCGGACAATGTAACTAGCATAGCTTTGACAGCACCAATAATAACCAATAATAGTAACTAATAATAGAAGTATATGGGAGCATAATGGATCCGTACTGGTTTTTGTTATGCAGGTGTCCCTTCACTAATATTGTTTCACATATATGATATGATGTTGTTTTCCTACAACATTAGTTACATCTCTACTCATGTACATACAAACATTTCAGTTTAAAATTTTAACTCTAAAGAAAAATCACAGAAATCAGTCATTTAAAACTATGGGCCATGCTATTCAGATATCTAACCAGCAGATGGTGCTGTAGAACCCTTTTAAATGACTTCTAGTCTAAACATTGCACTCCAGAGATGTGTTTTGTCTGTATCAATATCTTTCCTGCTAAGTGTTACTTAAAACTAAAAGTGCTCCCTTAGCACAGTTTTACAGAGGTAAAAATGAACACAGTCCTCTCTGACTTGATAACTGCCACTCACTACTACTAGACCTTCACTTATCTCTGCAGATCTTATACCATATGAGCTTTAATGCATTTGGAAAGCCTGGCAGGGAACAGATCTGTTATGTAAAATGGAGCAAATAGTAAAATAAAATGTGAAACTACTGGTTAATTTCATATACAGTTTCTCACAAAAGTGAGTACACCCTTTACATTTTTGTAAATATTTTATTATATCTCTTCGTGGGACAACACTGAATATATGACACTTTGATACAATGTAAAGTAGTGAGTGTGCAGCTTGTATAACAGTGTAAATTTGGTGTGCCCTCAAAATAGCCAAATTATGCCCAGTTAGTCATTTTCCTTCCCTAGTGCCATGTGACTCATTATTGGAACCTTCATAAAACAGGGCCCTTAAGATCCTATATACACAGAGGGTGGGCCCTTAATCATTTCCTATGGTAGGACCAAGAGACTTCAGTACGACTCTGCTTATTACAGCTTATTTTTAATGAGAGCTGTATTTTCTAAGTGTACCATTTAATTCACTATATACTGTACTGAAAAATGGAAAAAAATATTTTCCAGAAGAAATTTAAAAAAGCACTGTTCCACCATGTTTTTTCATGTTTTGCATTTCTTACATATTAAAAATTAGTGATGAGTCATAGCAACTGATGTGATTTTACCATGAGAACTGCAATCGTAGGGCAGAGGGAACCCCTTTCTAACCGCTCAGATGTTGTGATCACTATTTACCATGGCATATGAAAGTATTAAATTACAGAGATCAGTCTTATCTCAGATCACAGTCATGGCTGGGGCTGGGTCCTGGCTATGTTACACAGCCATCACCTGCCACTAATGGAGCAAGAGCAACTGATGACCCGGCAAAATTAACCCCTTGTGCTCTCTGACATATTATTACAAGGATCTTGAAGAGATTAAACTTACATTCTTGCACAAAAAATTCTGTCATTTATGAATCTAACATAACTCCCTGCATTATGAACCGTATTAGGTACAGTATTAGTTTTTTGTTTTTTTTTTAGCCCAGGACTGGAAGGTATAGTTTTCTGGCTTCAGGATGGAGCAAATCTGACCTGTTTTCTTCCAAACCTTAACTGTATCACATCTTCGGCATCGTCATCTGGCAGCCTGTTCCGGCAGAGAATGCCGAGAATCAGCCAGACACAAACTAGAGCATGTAGCAGTTTCTGTCTGTCCTATTCTCAGCATATTTGCCAGATTGTGTCCGGATCTCCACAGACACCATTATAGTTAATGGGCCCGGCGAGCATTCAGCTTGAATCCAGCAGTGCCAGATCGAGAGTATTTTGTCAGGCTGTTCTGGCAGAGAAGGTGTGAAACCGACGTTATACCATGACTGTGAGGAGACTAGACTTTAGACAGTGAGACAGGAAGTGTTGTAATTTGATTGGCGATATTATTTGAAAAAAAGGGGGTGTAACACAGAAAAATGAATTATGTTAGGCTGGGTTCACATAACTTTTGTGATGTATGTTTAGTGTGTACACCGTTAAAGCTCCTGATGTACACACAAAACATGTCCAGTTTGAATATGGGTGATAGAGATGAGCAAGTTTCTCAAAAATTCGATTCAGACGATTCACCAAATTTCCCAAAAAGATTTGATTTGATCTGAATGTATCCGTGACGAATCACGTTAGAAAACTACTATTTCCTGGCTGTTGAGAGCCTATATAGTACCGTAGAACACTGTGCATTGCAGAAACACCCATAGGGAGTGTGCTGTGCTAGTGAAACAGTACTGTGAATTAGTATGACACGCTTCCCACTTCCCTCATTTGTTCAGCTATGGGGCCAAAACTGACCAAATATCAAAAGTGTGAACTCAGCCTTACAGGTCAATGTTAGCATCAGATATAAAAAACTGTGCAGTGGCCCAAGATTCCACATAGATTTCTATAGGACCTGTTCTGTTACATGCTGAGACAAATAGTGTCCCCCTGAGAGAGTGGAGAGGGTATCAGGAGTAAGTTTGTGTTGACGTCACTGTTCATTTTTCCCTTCTTCTCATCCGTCATAAGAACAATCCCCAAAAAATGGATCCTGTCTTTTGAGCATCCCCCTTCACATGGTCAGCTTTTGTTCAGTAATCCAACAGTATTGCTAAGACCCAAAAAAACAGGAGTGGATCCAAAACAGACTGACTTATGAATACAATATTTGCATGTCTTCTGTGTTTTGTATCCACTCCTGCTTTTGGCTTCCAATTCATGATCCAATCTTGATGCAAAATAGGGACCATGTGAGACAGGCCTTACGGCTGCTCCACAGACAGGATCCATTGTGTTTCGTATTTTTTCCATCCTTCTGACAGATCAGAAGAAAGATAAAATAAATGGTGATGTCAACAAGGCCAAACAGGGACAATAGCAGGCCAGTGACAGTGTGGTGAGGTGGCAACAGCATGAGGAGTCAACACGGTGGCCCAGTGACAGAGTGGTGAGGGTGAAAACAGCATTAGGAGTCAACACAGTGGCCCAGTGACAGAGTGGTGATGTGGCAACAGCAAAAGCAAGGATGAATGGATGTACTTTTATATATTTAAAATGAGCACACCCCAAAACTGTTTGTATCAGGCAGCAAATTCACCCCAAAAGCAAGGATTAATGTAAGTAATTTTATATATGAAATAAACACACCCCAAAAGCAAGGATTAATGTAAGTAATTTTATATATGAAATAAACACACCCCAAAACTGGTTGTATCAGACCACACTTTCACCCTAAAAGCAAGGATAAATGGACGTACTTTTATATATTTTAAATTACCACACCCCAAAACTTTTTGTATCAGATTGCAAACTTACCCCAAAAGCAAGGATGAATGGATGTACGTTTATATATTTTAAATAAATACACCCCAAAATTGGTTGTATCAGACCGCACAGCTTAATAATAGATGCTTGGATTATTGCAATTACTGTTTAAAACAACCTAAGATCTGTAGTAATAGATCACATTTAGTAACCCCAATTAGTGCAGTAAGGTGTAATAGAATAGCTCCTATTACCCAGGCTTGTCAACTTCGATTCACTCATCTCTAATGCGTGAGCTTTATGTAAACCTTGTCCAGAAATGGGTGATCTGGGTAAGTTTGGGCTTTGCCTGGGGCTGCAGATAAAATGTCCTGAATTTAAGTAGGCATAAGCCAGACAGAGAGGAAAAGAGCATTATTTTGCTCTCAGTCTGACCAATTCCACAAAAAAAACACCATAAAGAATATCATTGTAGACTACACTATACCATTCAGTGCAATCCATTAGAAGACACATAATTTAAGGGTATTTGTTTTTTTGTTGGTTTTAAAGTAAGACCCTAAGCATGACAAATTCCACTGTATGTCATCTGTCAGGGGCATCTGTTTAACAAATCCATTCTGAAGAATATCTCTGCCTTATGTGAACAGAGCTTTACATGGGGTGTTTCTTCAGTGACAAGAGTAACATGTTAGGCCAAGTTCACACTTCAGCTATTTGGTCAATTATTTCCATCAGTTATTTTAAGCCAAAACCAGTTCAGGTCAAAAACACAATCTGCACTTTAACTGTCCTTTACCTAGTTTAAGGCATCCCGTATTCTGACATAAAATTAGTACCTATCTTATCAGTTTTCCTTTGTTTATGAAGTATGTGTGTGAACAATGCACAGAGAGGTTTATCAGAAAATAGAATTACCTGTGCTCTCTTGTTGATTTACTTAAATTTGAATGGTATAATGTAGCCAAATTATAATGCATTCACAATTTTGTCGGATTCAGAGCTAGAATCACCCATCATATATCCGCTTTGGAGATCCGGCTGCCTGATTCGGTGCAAAGGCAAGCTGTTGGCCAGACAAGAAAACATTGTATGCAATGTTTTTTGTCCAGCCAAAACCCAGCATTTAAGCAGGAAATCGTCCAGATCACCTCCGGACTTCATTGCAGTTAATGGGAATCCAGTGGGGAAGTAAATGATCCAACAATGATGGGTCCTGTGAGATTCAGCAGTCTGCTCTTTGCCGAAACAGCCTGCCGAGTCTCCTAATAGAGGTGAACGAAACCTTACTAGTTCTTGCCGCCACAGAGTTTTTTCCATTGATTACTGTTTTAAGAATTGTGTTTTTTTCACTATGCAGTGAACAGCAATCTGATGGAAGAAAAGTATACAGTTCCACTGAAAATTTTTGCCCGTTTCAAGTAGTAACCAACAGAACTGTGAATGCTGCTCTGTAGTATAGCACAGACTGTAAGTCAAGATCTGCAGTAAACTCCAGAGGCTTTATTCCCTCTGTAACTGGACCTAGAAAATAAATTTATGTTAAAATATAACAAAACAAAATAAAATACATTTAAAAAAATGCCACTCTAAGAATGTAAGAGAAAAGGAACAGAATCTAAAAATGTAAGAGACAGAGAACACAATTTAAAATGTTAGCTGTACTTTGTGAAAAATGTGAGAAACAGACTCCCTTTTGTCCTGCATTAAACAAAATAATATATATTTTTTTAACTAGCATGATGTAAAAGTAAAGCTACGTGTATTACTGAAAAAGTATGCAAAAATGTATTAAATAAAAAATGCAAAAAACAAAACAGAATGGGTATTGCTTTTGAAGCCACATATCCTAAAAAACTCAATGTGTAAGGTCATAAATGAAAAAAAAATGGTCCCCTTAGCTAGCTAAACATGCAAAATAAATAAATAAATGAATGCAGAAGAAGGTACAAAATGATGTTTAACTCATCAATGGGAATATAAAATATCCAGAAGACTATGTCAATACATATCTATACTTATCATTTATTGAGATGCTATACAAACCTGGCGATCATAGCGAGTTCCATTTAGTCACTCAATATACATAGAAATAAATCCAGCTTGAGCAATATAGTCTTTGCCACTGAAGGTAAGATGCCAGGTTGGATTTGTACAATATGATAGATGTCTTAGACTATCAAGAACATAATACATAATACATAAACATTAGATTCCCTTTTATTGCTTGACCTTTTCAGAGCCAACAAGCTAGCGAGACATTGCACATTCACCTGCACAATCTGTATCTACCATTTGCAAAGACATCCTGCAATTCACATTCATTTTGTAGAATTCCTAACACAATGCGTAAGAAATTAATTTATAATCTTGTGACACCATTTGGATTTGGTGACTACGAGGAGCAATTTATTCTTGTTATTACTACTAGTAGTTATTTAGAGTTTAGAGAAAACTGCTCTATATGTCGTTCTGCATAAGGAAAAGAATTAGGGAAGACTAGGAGTGTGAAATCTCTTTATTAATGGATATTACAATTTTCTATGATTTCAAATTCATAACTTATCCTTTGGTTAGGCTACCAATATTTGATCGGTGAACCTATCATATGTGTAACCTGTGCGCACAATACAGGGGTTTTCTAGTGTCTAGAAACCCATCTTTAACCCCTTAAGGACTCAGCCCTATTTCACCCTAAGGACTCGGCCATTTTTTGCAAATCTGACCAGTGTCACTTTATGTGGTGATAACTTTAAAACACTTTTTCTTATCCAGGCCATTCTGAGATTGTTTTTTTGGTCACATATTGTACTTCATGACAGTGGTAAAATGAAGTTGAAAAATTTCATTTTTCTTTATAAAAAATACAAAATTTACCTAAAATTTTCAATTTCTCTAATTCTATAATACATAGTAAAACCGCCAAAAAAAGTTATTGATTTACATTCCCCATATGTCTACTTCATGTATCGATCATTTTGGGAATGCCATTTCATTTTTTGGGACGTTACAAGGCTTAGAAGTTTAGAAGCAAATCTTGAAATTTTTCAGAAATTTTCAAATACCCACTTTTTAGGGACCAGTTCAGGTCTGAAGTCACTTTGTGAGGCTTACATAATAGAAACCACCCAAAAATTACCCCATTCTAGACACTACACCCCTCAAGGTATTCAAAACTGATTTTACAAACGTCATTAACCCTTTAGGTTTTCCACAAGAGATAATGGCATATGGAGATAAAATTTCAGAAATTCGATTTTTTGGAAAATTTTCCATTTTAATCCATTTTTTCCAGTAACAAAGCAAGGGTTAACAGCCAAACAAAACTTAATATTTATTCCCCCGATTCTGTAGTTTGCACGAACACCCAATATGTGGCCGTAAACTGCTGTATGGCCAAACTGCAGGGCGCAGAAAGAAAGGAACGCCATATGGTTTTTGGAAGGTGGATTTTGCTGGACTTGTTTTTTGACACCATGTCCCATTTGAAGCCCCCAGATGCACCCCTAGAGTAGAAACTCCATAAAAGTGACTTCATCTAAGAAACTACACCCCTCAAGGTATTCAAAACCAGTTTTACAAACTTTGTTAACCCATTAGGTGTTCCTCAAGAGTTATAGGCATATGGATATGAAATTTCAGAATTTCTATTTTTTGTTACCTTGTCTTAAAAAAAGTGTAATATAGAGCAACCAAAAATCATATTTACCCTAAAATAGTACCAACAAAACTGTCACCTTATCCCGTAGTTTCAAAAATGGGGTCACTTTTTTGGAGTTTCTACTGTAGGGGTGCATCAGGGGGGTTTCAAATGGGACATAGTGTCAAAAAACCAGTCCAGCAAAATCTGCCTTCCAAAAACCATATGGCGTTTCCTTCCTTCTTTGCCCTGCCGTTTGGCCATACTGCAGTTTACGACCACATATGGGGTGTTTTTGCAAACAAGAGAATCAATGCAATAAATATTGAGTTTTGTTTGGCTGTTAACCCTTGCTTTGTTACTGGAAAAATGGATTAAAATGGAAAATTTGCAAACAAATAGCTGTTTTGGGACCGTTTTTATTTTTTTTATTTACATCGTTGAACTGACAGGTTAGATTGTGTGCTATTTCTATAGAGCAGGTTGTTACGGACGCGACAATACCAAATATGACTACTTTTTGGGGGGTTTTGTTTCAGTTTTACATAATAAAGCATTTTTGAAAAAAATTATTTTTTAGTGTCTCCACATTCTAAAAAGCCATAGTTTATTTTTTATTTTTTGGGTGACTGTCTTATGTAGGTGCTCATTTTTTGTGGGATGAGATGGCGGTTTGATTGGCACTATCTTGGGGTGCATATGACATTTTGGTCGCTTGCTATTACACTTTTTGTGATGTAAGGTGACAAAAATGGCTTTTGACAACGTATTTTCTATTTTTTTTTTTTTGCTGTGTTCAGCTGAGGGGTTAGGTCATGTGTTATTTTTATAGAGCATATTGTGACGGACACGGCGATACCTAATATGTATACTTTTTATTTATTTCTATAAGTTTTACACAATAATATCATTTTTTAAAACAAAAAAAATCATGTTTTAGTGTCTCGATAGTTTGAGAGACATATTTCTTTTTTTGGGCGATTGTCCTATGTAGGGGCTCATTTTTAGCGGGATGAGGTGACCGTTAGATTGGCACTATTTGGGGGTCATATGACTTTTTGATCGCTTGCTATTACACTTTTTGTGATGTAAGGTGACAAAAAAAATGGCTTTTTGACAAAGTTTTTATAAAATTTTTTTACAGTGTTTACTTGAGGGGTTAGGTCATGTGATATTTTTATAGAGCAGATTCTTACGGACGTGGAGATACCAAATATGTCTACTTTTTAGTTTTTTTTTAAACACTAAAAAGCATTTTTGAAACAAAAAAATAATGTTTTAGTCTGAGAGGCATGGTTTTTTAATTTTTTGGCCAGTTGTTTTAGGTAGAGGCTCATTTTTTGCGGGATGAGATGGCGGTTTTATTGATACTATTTTGGGAGGCATATGCCTTTTTGATAGCTTTGTATTACACTTTTAGTGATGTAAGGTGCCAAAAAATGGCTTATTTACACCATTTTTTTATGGCATTCACCTGAGGAGTTCAATCAAGTGATATTTTTATAGAGCAGGTTTTTACGGACGCGGCGATACCTAATATGTGTAGTGTATGTTATTTTTTTTAATTTTTATTCAGTGATATGTGTGTTGTTTTTTTTCATTTTTACTTTTTTTCACTTTTTTACATTTTTTTTACCCAGACCCACTTGATTCTTGTAGATCCAGTGGATCTGGTGTCTGTATAATACAGTACAGTACACTATATAGTGCACTGTGCTGTATTTTTTACTTTACAAAAGTCTAAATAGACCTTTAGCAGGTCTATTCAGACTTTCAGCGCCATGGAGAGCAGGACGCTTCTGAAAGCGTCCTGCTCCCATGCCAACCATCACCCGCTGCCATAAGAGAGCAGCGGGTGATGGATGGGGAGGGAGGGGGGCTCCCTCTGTGATCCCATCCTGTTGGGGGGCTGCAAAGGCACAGGGGTTAAACGGCTGGCATCTGATCAAGCACAGATGCCAGCCGTTTCTATCAGATTGTCATGTGCTGACACTCTGATAGATCCACTAGACACCAGGGAAACATTACAGAGGAGGCGGGCGGGGGATCGCTATCGCACCTCCTCCCGCCGCCCGCAACCAAAATATGATTGGGGGTTGCAGGGGGGGTTAAAAATTAAAACTTTGGGGGCATTAACTCTCTGATCGCGGGGATTAGAGATCGCACAAAGCGCTGAAAACCACAGGTCTGAATTGACCTGCGGTTTGCAGCGATCGCCGATATGGGGGGTCACAGGACCCCCCTGGGCATTGTAACAAGGTACCTGCTGAATGATTTCAGCAGGTACCTTGTTCCGATCACTGCCGGCTGAGCAGCAGTTATCGGAACTACTCATTACGTACCGGTACGTCATGGGTCCTTAAGGACTCGGAAACCATGACGTACAGGTACGTCATTCATCCTTAAGGGGTTAGGCCATTTCATGTAAAAACATTTTTGTATAGTCTATTGAGAACATCTTTCTTTTCTTTTTCTGGAGGGCCTCATGGTGCTGCTACAGAGACATTAACCTCCCTACTGATCATCCTGAACACAGTTCAGTCTGGCAGAAAAGGACAATGCTGTTCTGAAAAAACTTTATTGGGGCTGTGTGGCTACAGGGGGTGGGGAGGTTGCTTCTGGGGGTTCTTTGTTAGGCTACTGTTGAGCTAGAGCCATAGTTTTGTTTTAAAGCTGACAATCTAAGCTTTAAAACAGCCACTACAAAGCACACAATATAACCTTTACAAATGGGTTACAGTGAAAGCTGCATTAACCTGTAGGTCTCACTCCAGGCCTGTTTTCTAAGGGCTATATTTAAGTAAAATTTATAGAATCATTATCCTGGAACTGTTTTAAAGCAAAAATTGACAGCCATAAACCAAAATCATAGTCAATTTTAGCCTGAAATACTAAAGATTTAAGCAGTCCTTTCGACCTCAATCATTTGTAATCTCAGCCAGTGTGGAGGATGTGAAGGGGAACAACTAGGGGACATGCTGACAGGGTGTGTGAGAGAGAGTTATATCGTTTCCCTGTATAACTATGTATATTTGCTCTATAACTATGAATACTATACTATATTTACTATATAGTATGTACTGTACTTTTTTCTTGGCTTTGTGGTTATTTGCTTCTGCAAGTAACACATGCTCAAAACTCAAAGCATGAACAAACCATTAGTTTCATGTAATACCTTGTGTTAATTTATGCCCTCTCCAACTTTTTACCTGTTTAAGATATGCTGTATCAGTAATGACTTGTACTTTAAACTCAATACATTATTTATGGTTATCAGAATACACAACAAAAAAACTTTAACCCCTTAAGGACCGGGGGTTTTGGGATTTTTGCGTTTTTGTTTTGCGCTCCCTGCCTTCCAAAAGCCATAACATTTTTATATTTCCACTCACATAGCCATATGACGGCTTGTTTTTTGCGGGACAAGTTGTACTTTTTAACGCTACCATTTATTTTTGCATGTGATGTAGTGGGAAACGGGAAAAAAATTCCAAATGGGGTGAAATTGCAAAAAAAAAGCAATTTCACCACAGTTTTACGGGTTTTTAAATTACAACGTTCGATTTGCGATAAAACTGACTGGTTAATTTTATTCTTCAGGTCAGTACGAATCCGGCAATACCTAATATGTATAGTTTTTCTTGCGTTTTGATAGTGAAAAAAATTAAAAGTGGGAATTTTTTTATTTTATTTTTTGTCGCCATGTTTTGACCCCTATAACTTTTTTGTAATTATGCGTACGGAGCAGTGTAGGGGCTCATTTTTTGCGGGGCAATCTGAACTTTTAATTGATACCATTATGGGGTGCGTATGATGTTTTCATCACTTTTTATTCATTTTTTTAAGAAATGAAGCGTCCAAAATGGCGAATTAGCCATTTGGACGCTTTTTCGTTTTTATGTTTACCGTATGGTGAATATTTTTAATATTATTATAGTATGGGCGTTTTAGCACATTGCGACACCCATTATGTGTAATTTTTTAATTTTTTATTTATTTTATTTTCATTTTGGGAAAAGGGGGTGATTTGAATTTTTATATTTTTTATTTTATTTTTATTTTTAAACTTTTTTTTTTTTTTTACCACTTTCTTATAGTTCCCATAGGGAACTATAAGATGCAATCATCAGATTGCTATTCTCATATATTCCAATGCAATAGCATTGGAATATATGAAAAATCGCATATTTCCTATGGAGCCTATTACAGTCATAGGCTCCATAGGAATACTATGTTGTAACCTAGGTTTCATTCACAGAAACCTAGGGTACTAAATGCATGCTCCGGCTCCCCTTGTGGCCATCAGGGAGCCGGAGCACAAACCGAAGTGAAACTTTCGGTTTGTGCTCCATCAGATGCCGTGGTCAGGATTGACCACGGCATCTGAGGGGTTAAATGTCCGCGATCGGCATCGCTGCCGGTCACGGACATGAGCTGCGGGTGTCAGCTTGATGAATCAAGCATTTACCCGCAGCTCATGCGCCCGCTCCGTGCGGGAGCGGGCGCCATCTTTAAAGTGCGGACGAAGGGCGTACATGTACGCCCTTCGTCCTTAAGGGGACGAAGAAGCAATCCCACAAAAAAGTTTATTATCTGACCTGGTATAAAGGTTCATGAAGGTAATCTTCTTACCAGTGACTTTATTTTTGAGTTTTAACCTCCCTTCTGATCCTTAGCAGTGTCATGTGACCAACTCTCGGATCTCCAACTGACATAGGACAAGGAGTCAATTATTTTTCAATTCATTCCCATGAGACTGACATTGAGGCTACCATAGGAATACATAGATAAATTATCTTCCTGTCCACACGTAAGATGCTGTGTTATTTGGAAAATCAGAGTGATGGTCATATGACATAGCTGAGAAACAGAAGGGAGGTTATAACTCACAAATACAGTCTCTGGTAAGAAGATTACCTTTACTCAAGTTTACATCATATACCTTTCTAACAGGTCATAGAATAAAAGTATTTGTGGGAGTGATTTATGTTAGATTTGCACAACGCTAGAATTGCTGTTTACCCCCAAATGTTATGGTTCTTTATAGGGGTTGTGCAGGGGTTTTATACTGAAGACTTATCCTCAGAATAGGTCATCAATATCAGATTGGTGGGGGTCTGGCACCTCGCACCCTAATCATTCCATTGAAGTAGTTGGAGTGAGTACTTATAATTACATTGCACAGTCGAGACTTCCGAGTTGATGGGCAGTCTAATGAAGAGTAAGCACCGCTCACATGAAGCACCACCTCCTCTTTAAGCAGTTTATCTGTTAGGGTGCCAGACCCCCACCAATCTGATATTGATCACCTATCCTAAAGGGTTAAAATGCACTTAAGGCACCTTAATTGTGTGCCAGCTATATTAATTTGAGATATAAATTCAAAATCTACATAATCTACAAAAAGTGACATTTTTGGGAGCAGTTTTCAAATTTCATTGATACTGTCAGGTGGTTAAACACTTCTTAATACTAAGGACGTCAAGGAAACTTTCTTACAAGAAGAGTTTAACATTTAGATTATTTCTGATGCCACTAATATGAGGTCATGGACAGTGGATTTGTATAAATTTGTGTTCAGTGTGATCCTCCCTAGTCTGGCCTGCATGAAATGGTATAATATTGTGTTACATGATAGTTATGTGAAAGGAAGCAGGGGATTTTGAGTTCAGTATGAGCAAAATAGATTTTGAACCCCTATAGATGAATAACAAATATTAATCTCATCACAAATCAAGACATACAGAGGGTTTAATAGGATGTTTTTTAGTAATAAACATTTAATATGTATTTTACAAAAGGGTTTTAGTGCCGCTTTAGTAACATTGAGAAATTGATTTACTACAAAATAAAAATTTGAATTATAAATAATTTTCATTAAATTGTTATATTATCGCCCGTATGATTAAAGTATACTATTGGTAGATCTAATTTAGTAATCTAACTGCATAAAGTCCTGCTTTACAGCAGGTGGCAGTGTTTAGCAAATTATTGCTATAATAAGTGCTTGCCAAGAAACACACAGGTTCATGTCAAGCAAGTAGACAGAATTGATTAAATGCAATTTAAAATGTAAGGAATATAACAGAAAAAAAACAAAAACCTTCCACTGATTAATTCTGCAACATGCATATGCAAAATGTATATTATTAATTTTAGAATTATTACAGAGGAGCTTGCCCTAGATGACAGGAGATATAGGCCCCTCTTGGTGCATACATTTTTTATTCCATATTATATGATTCCTGCAAAGGTGCTGGCTGGGATGCTACTATCCAGAGGACACAGCTCTAAATCAGTGCCACAGCCCCTGCATTTTCAGTATCAGTGGGGTCCAACTAATATGCCAATATTTTATAAGATTTGACTTGTACTTTAAGATGAAGACATTGTACACTGTTCTACACTGTATGCTTCATGTGTTTTTTAATAACGTAGCATGTAGAATCTACCATCCAGTTCTGATTTTCCTTCAACATTCATTTACTCAAGTGAGTGAGTCTGCAGGTAAAGCAAGTATGAAATAGTCCATATGAGAATATGTCCATGTTCACAGGACAGAGCATAAAATAGGTCTGATCCTAACTCTTGCTAGGTATATGGCCACCTTTACGCTGTGGCCAGTGTAAGTTTTATTTTATTTTTATTATTCTGAATAGCTTTACTGCTTTGGTGTCAGTGTGTGGATCATCAAATGGCCTGCTATGTGACAGAAAGACAAATCCTCTCTGCTAGATGTTAATGGAGAAGATGGTTATCAGAGGTGCGCCTAGCTTTTTTTAATGCCTCAGACGAAAATTGAAATGACACCCCCAATGCCAAATTTTCAACTTAATCCCTTCCCTCCAGCCCTACTGTTAAATACGTACTTGCAAAACATTACACGCAGCACCACAAAACATATAGTGTAATATAGCACCACATACTTCTGACATCCAGTGATGTTTCCTCTGATATAAACATTTTCTTTCCTCATCTTCTCCATTTGGACAGACTGCCATGATAATTGTCATCCATCTCTTGTCTCTGCAGAGTTTGACATACAGAAATCTTAGTTTCCTACTTTTCTATTATCCCCCCCACCTTCTAAACATCCCATCCTACCACCCCCAATACTGTCCCCACTCTAATCCCCAATACTATACTGCATAAACAAATAATCCCCCTGAAAATACTAGTACCACACATATAGTTCCCATTCAATAAATATTTCCACAGTGTCCTGAAAAATGACTGCACTTATCAAATAGTGTCCCTGGCACTAATACTGTTATAAATATAGTGTTTTTCAAAAATAATTGTGTCAAACTGATGCTGTGCCAGGAGTCCTTCAACAGTAATAGTTATATTAGCTCCTTATAATGTGTACCAATACAAAACATACTTCCTTATATTATGTTCCAGTATAAAAAAATAACTCCTTGTAATGTGTTCCAGTACAAAACATGTGCATTATAATGTGTGCCAGTAAAAAATATACCCCGTATGTGTGCCATTAAAAAAAAAATGTCTCCTTATAACGTGTGCTGGTTTAAAAAGGCCCCTTATTATGTGTGCCAGTACAAAAATTACCCCTTATGTGAGCCGGTATATAAATGCCCATTTATAATGTGTGCCATACAAAAAATCACCCCTTTTAGAGCTCCAGTAGAACCAATGTCCTCATAGTGCCCCCCTTAGAATGTGTGCCAGTACAAAAAATGACCCCTTATAAAATGTGCCACAACGCTGTCAGGATGCAGTGCAGGACACAGGCCTCTTCCAAGCTATGTCCTGGGTTGCATGCCGCCTGGCTCAGGTGGCGTGATGATAATGATATCATTGTGTCATCTACCCTGGCCAGTAGGCCTGAAGGCTATCAGAAGGAACAGAAGGGTAGGTACAAATTTAAATGCATCGTCACCCTGAGAACAGCAATACAGTTCAATATAAAGAGATGATATGGAAGCGCTCATTGTCCACGGCCCTGTCACCACAACACACTTGTATCTATGTGGCACAGCACCACCTGAGTCAATTACCTTAACTCGCCTCATTGGATCATATACTGGCTTTACCATTTTCTTCATCTGACTACTCTCCTTATCATTTACTTTTTGTTAGCTGCATAGGTCATAGGATTTAACTCTTACACTGCCTTTCGGAAGATTTTACTGTTACATTAACCATAGAGTGAGGGTTACTTCTCCTGATATATAGCTACAATAAACAAAAAATTGTGTTTAGAATGCAAATCATTAGTTTTCTCTGTGAAATGCCACCCCTCCTTCCTGAAACCCTAGGTATGAGACCCTTGTATTCCATTGAAATCAACGCAATCTAATGATGGAACATCTCAGAATGTGGAGCTAATGTTACCCTTAGATGTTGAAGCCCTAGTGTTGATCACAAATTTTCGAATTGCGAATTTTAATTGCAAATATCAGCACTTCGAGAATTTGCGAATATTTAGAATATCGCAAAATATATTCGCAATTGCGAATATTCCTTTTTTGTGCGAATTTTCTATATGCAAATATTCGCAAGCAAGAAAATAGTCATAAAAATTCGCATAAGCTGGTATTTAAAAGATATCTCTTAAATGCCAGTTCATGCGAATTTTTATGCTAATGTATGCAAATTTTCATGCTAATTTATGTGAATTTTCGCAAACAAGAAAATTATGTCTGGAAATTACGAATTTGCGAATTTTCGAATATATGCCGAATATTCACCCAAATATTCGCGAAATATCGCAAATTCGAATATTGTCCCTGCCGCTCATCACTACTAATGATGCTCTGTTTTGCTTGAGGAACACGCTGCACAATGACATTATATATCAGTTTAAGTATCTGTCTTACTAAAGTATGAACCACTCTAATATAATACAATATGATCCATGTACAAATTAGCTGATATTTTATGAGCATTGATAACCTTCCTTTAGGCTTCCCTCCTCAATATCAAAGGGTTTCCTTATTTTATTGAATTTGAATTGTACATCCTTTAGAGAATATTTCAAAAATGACCACTAACATAGTTGATGGGGATTATAAATGGGTTATAAATGGGAGTGTATCACTTTGCTAAGAGATTATAATAATAATACAATAAAATAACCATTTTTTTATTGCTTGAATATAATTTGATAATAATGTAGAGCTGTGATGGCTACCCACCGGCACTCCAGCTGTGTTAAAGCTACAACTCCAAAGATGTACACTTATTTGGCTGTTTTCAGAACATAGAAATGAATGGAGCATGGTGGGAGTTGTAGTTTCACCACAGCTGGATTGCTGAAGGTTAGCCATCACTGATCTAGAGCAAGAAGAAGATACCGGCCGGTTTAGTTGTAACTGAGGAAGCAGTTTTGACATTATTGATAATATGCTGCCTGAGCATTTCTCTGGTAGAATCATCATGAAATTGTGCTTATTTAACCCCTTAAGGACACAGCCCTATTTCATCTTAAGAACCAGGCCACTTTAAAACGCTTTTACTTACCCAGGCTGTTCTGAGATTGTTTTTTTGTCAAATATTGTACTTCATGACACTGCTAAAAAAATAAATAAAAAAAGTTAATTTTTTTGCATAAAAAAACCCAAATCAAACCAAACCAAATTTACCAAAAATGTTGAAATATTTGCAAATTTCAAAGTTTAAAATTCTCTACTTCTAAAATACATAGTAATACCCCTAGAAATAGTTATTTCTTTACATTCCCCATATGAATACTTCATGTTTGGAGCATTTTGGGAATGCCATTTCATTTTTTAGGGCTTTCACAAGCCTTAGAAGTTTAGAAGCAAATTTAGAAATTTTTCTGAAATTTTCCAAAACCCACTTTTTAAGGATCAGTTCAGGTCTGAAGTCACTTTGGGAGGCTAACATAATAGAAACCACCCAAAAATGACCCCATTCTTGAAACTACACCTCTCAAAGTATTCAAAACTGATTTTACAGACTTTGTTAACCTTTTTGGTGTTCCACAAGAATGAATGGAAAATGGACATACAATTTCATAATTTTGATTTTTTGGAAAATTTTCCATTTGAATCCATTTTTTCCAGGAATAAAACAAGGGTTAACTGCCAAACAAAACTTAATCTGTGTTGCCCTGATCCTGTACTTTGCAGAAACACCCCATATGTGGTCGTAAACTACTGTTTGGCCAAACGGCAGGACATAGAAGGAGAGGAACACCATATGGTTTTTGGAATGCAGATTTTGCAGGACTATTTTTTTACACTATGTCCCATTTCAAGCCCCCTTGATGCACCCCTAGAATAGAAATTCCAAAAAAGTGACTCCATCTAAGAAAGTACACCCTCAAGGTATTCAAAATGGGTTTTGCAAACTTTGTTAACCCTTTAGGTGGTCCAAAAGAGTTCATGGCAGATGGAGAAACAATTTTAGAATTTTGATTTTTTTGGAAAATTTTCCATTTGAATCCATTTTTTCCAGGAATAAGGCAAGGGTTAACTGCCAAACAAAACTCAATATGAATTGCCCTGATTCTGTACTTTGCATAAACACCCCATATGTGGTCATAAAAACTGCTGTATGGGGACATGACAGGATGCAAAAGGAAAGGAACGCCATATGGTTTTTGGAAGGCGGATTTTGATGGACTGGTTTATTTATGCCATGTCCCATTTGAAGCTCCTCTGATGTAACCCTAGAGTAGAAACTCCAAAAAAGTGACCCTATCTAAGAAACTACACCCCTCAAGGTATTCAAAACTGGTTTTACAAACTTTGTTAACCCTTTAGGTGGTCCACAAGAGTTAATGGCAAATGGAGAAACAATTTTAGAATTTAGATTTTTTGGAAAATTTTCCAGTTGAATCCATTTTTTCCAGAAATAAAGCAAGGGTTAACTGCCAAAGAAAACTCAATATGGGTTGCCCTGATTCTGCAGAAACACCCCATATGTGGTCGTAAACTACTGTTTGGCCAAACGGCACGACATAGAAGGAGAGGAACACCATATGGTTTTTGGAAGGCGGATTTTGTAGGACAGTTTTTTTACACCATGACCCATTTCAAGCCCCCCTGATGCACCCCTAGATTAGAAACGCCATAAAAGTGACCCTATTTTTGAAACCACAGGATAAGGTGGCAGTTTTTTTGGGACTATTTTAGGGTAAATATTATTTTTGCTCTATATTAAGTTTTTTTATGGAAAGTAACAAAAACTCTTGTGGAACACCTAAAGGGTTAACAAAATTTGTAAAATCAGTTTGGAATACCTTGAGGGGTGTATTTTCTTAGATAGGGTCACTTTTTTGGAGTTTCTACTCTAGGGTTACATCAGGTGGGCTTCAAATGGGACATGGCGTAAATAAACCAGTCCATCAAAATCTGCCTTCCAAAAACCATATGGCGTTCCTTTCCTTTTGCATCCTGCCGTGTCCCCGTACAGCAGTTTACGACCACATATGGGGTGTTTCTGCAAACTACAGAATGAGGGCAATAAATATTGAGTTTTGTTTGGCTGTTAACCCTTGCTTTATTACCTCAAAAAATAGATTCAAATGGAAAATTTGCTAAAAAATGGGTGTTTTGGCACAGTTTTTTTTTCATTTAGCACTGTTCATCCAAGGGGTTGGGTCAAATGTTATTTTTATAGGGCAGATTCTTACGGACGTGGCAATACCTAATATTTCTACTTTTTTACATTTATTTAGATTTTACACTATATTATTATTTTAGAAGCAAAAAAATAACAATTTTAGTATCTCCATAGCCTGAGAGCTACAGTTTTTTAATTTTTTGGGTGATTGTCTTAGTTTGGGGCAAATATTTTTGTGGGATGAGATGGCGGTTTTATTGGCACTATTTTTGGGGGCATATGACTTTTTGATTGCTCGCTATTACACTTTTTATTATCTAAGTTGACAAAAAATGGCTTTTTTTACACCGTTTTTTTTTTTTGGACGGCGTTTATCCGAGGGGTTAGTTCAAATGTTATTTTTACAGAGTACATTGTTGCGGACATGACAATACCTAATATGACTACTTTTATTAATATGTTGGTTTCAGCTTGACATCATAAACCAACTTTGAAAAAAAAATGGTTTTGTGCCTCCACATTCTGGAAGCCTTAGTTTGTTTTTTGTTTTTTTGGGCGACTGTCTTATCTAGGGGCTCATTTTTTGTGGGATGAAATGGTGGTTTGATTGGCACTATTTTGGGGGGCATTTGATTTTTTGATGACATGCTATTACAATTTTTGGGATCTAAGGTGAAAAATTTTTTTTTTTTTACATCGTTCAAATTTTTTTTAAAGGGCGTTTATCCAAACGGGTTAGGTAATATTTAATTTTTATAGATCAGATTATTACGTACGTGACGATGCCCAATATGTATGGCTCTCAGACATTGGAGACACTAAAACAACTTTTTTTTAAAACATAAATACAATAAAATAATTTTTGGAAAAAAATAAGTTGTTTCCGTGTCTCCAAAGTCTGAGAGCCATAATGTTATATATTTTCTAGGGTATTGTCTGGGATTATAATAATTTAGAACTCCATGGAAGTGTGGTACTCCCTGAAGCAACCATCAATGCAGAGGCCCGGATGATCGGGGCACGTGTCACACTGAGTGGTGGTGTATTTCTGGATCCCACTCTTGCGACACACTCTGCACTTTTTTCGGGATCGTCCCTTCTTTCCAGTATGGGGGACCACACCTGGAAAGTGTTGGCCAGGGACGACCTGGGTGCCTCCAGTTCCTGATGTACTCCGACCTGCTCTTTCCTGGTCAGAAAAGATCAGGTCCTTGAGGGTTGCCTTATAGAACTGGAGAAAAGTCTCTGTGCTGCCAGCACATCGGCATAGTACAAAAGCGTTGTACAAGGCAACCTGCAAGAAGTAGACCGCAACCTTTTTGTACCATGCCCGGGTTTTGCGCATGGCATTAAATGCCATGAGGACTTGATCAGATAGATCAACTCCTCCCAAATACCGATTGTAGTCGACGATACAATTGGGCTTGAGGACCGTTGCCGTGGTACCTCGCACAGAGACAGGGGTGATGTCGTTACCACGGATTGTGGTCAGCATAAGGACATCCCTCTTGTCTTTATATCTGACAAGCAACAGGTTGTCACTGGTAAGGGCACGTGTCTGACCCCTGGGGATAGGTACCTGGAGGGGGTGGGTAGGGAGGCTACGTTGATTTTTCCGCACGGTCCCACAAGCGAACGTGGATCAGGCGTAGAGGGCCTGAAACAAGGGAATACTGGTATAAAAGTTATCCACGTACAGGTGGTAACCCTTATCCAGCAGTGGGTGCAAAAGGTCCCACACGAGTTTACCGCTAACCCCCAGAGTGGGGGGACATTCTGGGGGTTCAATATGGGAATCTCATCCCTCGTACACACAAAATTTGTAAGTGTACCCTGAGGCACTCTCACATATTTTGTACAGCTTCACGCCATACCTCGCATGCTTAGAGGAAATGTACTGGCGGAAAATGACTCTCCCCTTGAAAACAACGAGAGACTCATCAACCGCGACCTCCCTTCCAGGTACATAGGCATCCACAAATGTAGCCCCAAAGTGATCGATGACCGGGGCCGTATTTTTACAGCCGGTCATAGGCAGGATCAACTCGGGGGGGGGGGCGACATGCTGCATTATCTGCATAATGCAGGCATGTCCGGATGGCCTCAAACCGCTAACGTGTCATGGCAGTATTGTACAGTGGGGTCTGGTAGAGGACGTCCCAACTCCAGTAATGCCTAACACTGGGTTTTTTGACCAGGCCCATGTGCAGCCCGAAGCCCCAAAACGTCCTCATCTCGGCTGCACTGACCGGGGTCCAGCCACCGGGCCTGGCCAAAAAAGAGACAGATTTGTCTGCTCCACAATCAGATTCACAAGTGGGTTACTGAAAAAAAAACTAAAAAAGTCAATTTCAGTAAATCCCACTGGATTCAGTAAATCCCACTCATCTGGATTCCTGTATTGCCAACAAATTCAGGAATCACAGGCTCGTATTCCCCTGGGGTGCACCAGACTCATTCACCTGTGGGGGCTCATGTGCACTTGTCTGGTGGGCCTGAAAACTAGTACGAGCCCCAGGGCTGCTCGTACTAGTGCTGGCCACAGGGTCTCTAGCATGGGGCTGCTCTGCCTGGCGGCGTCTCCACCACCTTGGGGGCTCATCATCATCAGATGATGATGAGGAGGATGCGGATGACAGGAGGAATGTGGGGTCATCCTCACCCTCATTTGCTCTCTCGGTGTCGGAGAGCATCTGGGCGTATGCCTCCTCCACCGAGAACATCCTGCTGGTCATGGGAGTGTGTGTTGTGCGAGTGTGTGTGCGTGCGTGTAAAATAAACTTTATTGAAGTGTGCGTGTGTGTGGGGCCGGGTGTTCGCGCACTAAAATACCTAAACTAAAAAATAAAAATAAAAACTAACTAAAAAAAAAGAAAGGTGTAAAAAAAAAAAAAACTTGCTGACTAGCAGTACAACGCTGATCAGCGGTGGGGTGAGCGATTGTCTAAGAGTGGCCGGACACTAAGAAAAAACTTGCCCCCCAAAAAATGTGTGGGATGGGGGGCATGAGGGGGAGGGGGGGCAAGCTGTTTCACCCCTGGGGGGGTCTAGGGTCACACAACTGAATGCTGTGGACCCCAGAATCCCAGGTGCTAAAAAAAAAAGGAAGCTGCTTACTGCTGCTGGGGCTTCTGCTACTGGGATGCTGATGGGGGGTCCTGCTGGGGTCCTGCTGGAGTCCTGCTGGGCTCCTGGGGTACTACTGGCCTCCTGGGGTCCTGCTGGGCTCCTGCTCCGGACGAAAGAGGGCTGTGGACAGGGAGGGAGAAGCTCCGGCAGTTTGCATCTGCCGCCCGCCCCCCAGCCCAGCCAATCAGGGAGGAGATCCACCAACGCCCAAAATATAAGGATGGTGATTGGTGGTGTATTATAACACCAGCAATCACCATCCTGTTCCAGGTCTTCACCGGAGACCCGAATGACCCGGAAACGCAGCAAACCGCAGGTCTGAATTGGCCTGCGGTTTGCTGCGATCGCCGACAAGGGGGGGTCACAGGACCCCCCCTGGGCATTGTGCCAAGTTGCCTGCTAAATGATTTTAGCAGGCACCATGTTCCGATCAACGCCACGTGCGCAGCTTTGATCGGAACTTCACAGGGTGTACATGTACGCCCCTGGTCCTTAGGTACCAGGACACAAGGGCGTACATGTACACCCTGTGTCCTAAAGAGGTTAAATGGTATACTTGGTCAAGAGACAAAGAATTATACACTAAGATAACATATTTATATTCTTTACTAGAGATGAGCAAAACAATTCTAAACAAATCAGATTCATCATATATTTCTCAAAAATTCTGATATATGAATTCAAAGTTTTGGAGATTTAAGTAGGACTAATTGCACAAAATGGTGCCATTTTACTTTTAAAATTCAGTACACTAGCAATAAAACAGGGTAGGGAAGATGAAGACGGTGGATCACATATCCCAGGGCAGACCCCGGCAACAAGCTTGCCCACAATGCTTTGCAGTCAGCCTGACAGCAAATCAGATGGGAGCATATTGGCTCGTCTATCCGGTTCTATGCTAGCTTTGCAAGCACAGACGTCAATGTGAGCTTAGCTTCGGACTGGACATGTCTTCCATGTCTCTAACAGACATTAATTAGACACACAAAATAGCAATGATGAAGATTTACAGGGGAAGTGTAGGGACTGTGAAGATATATTTAGTTAGATTAAATAACTAGGCAGAAAGTCAGGATTTATCATTAGGGACAGCATAGGGACAGTTAGTTGTATGTCTTACAGTCAGGGCTGCGGGAGCTGTTTACAAATCAAGTCATCCTGTATAAACAGGGATATGCTAACAGCAAAATTTAAAGTGTATGTGTCTAACAATTGCATGAATGATTGTTAGGGCACATGTACTGCCAATAAGTGCTCCATGCAAAATGAGCAAAATGAGCACCGATCGACTAGTTTTGGGCAAAAAAACTGCATTAGACCAAAATACTGCATTAGAAAAGTCCGAAACAGATTCAAGCGGTTACAAACTGAATTTCAGTGGGTCTAAAAAAAATGAAGGAATGAAGACTGCAGACAACCACAGCCTTTAACATAGCAATTGTCTATTTCAGACAGGCTGAGAATATATTAGATTTGTTAAATACAGATAAGGATAGCATGTGGAGCATATGTACTGTAGGCAACACTGTCATAATAGATTTTTTTTTTAATTGTCCTTAAAGGCGATGTCTGAGAGTTAGTACAATAAGCATTGCAGTGGCAACATGTGTTTTTTTTTTTTTTTTAATACCTGTTAAATATGTCTAGTGGCAAGTGGTCCACTTGTCATCGTTTATTTTCCAGGGGACATGATGTCTTATTCTGGGTGACCACTTTAGCAAGTCACTGGCTTCCGATTTGATGCCAGAACATATCAAGTCATTGGTTGGCTACAGCAATCACATGCCAGTATGACATATCATTGTTCCTCAAGGAAAATTTTTGTTACTGCTACCTTATAACTAGTGTTGATCGCGAATATTCTAATCGCAAATGCTATATATTCATAATCGCGAATATTCTATTTTTCATTCCATCAGTACTACTGCTTCTTGCTTGTGGGTCAATGAGAAGGCTGCAATATCTTTGTCAGAGCTCAGCAACATCCCTGACAACCATAGGGAAGTTGCCTACCCGTTTACTATATAAGAAACTCCCCAGCAGCCATTTTCTGCTGTTTATTTTGAAGTTCTGAGAGAGAAAGCAGTAACATTGCTGTGCTCTGTGCTTTTATCTGGATCCTATTCCTTATCCAATTACATTAGATAGTTATTTAGCTCATATATATAATACAGATAGTTAGTGGGAGATAGTCAGTGTAGGTTAGATTGTGATATAGTGTAGCTGATTTTTGTAGCTGATAGGTTTCAGTGCAGGGTGTTAGGTAGTGTAAGAATTACTGTTTCACTGCTGTCCATACATACATGCTACAGACAAAGTGCTGTGATGTCACAACAATACTTAGTGCACCAATAAGTAATATCTACTCAGACATGAAAAAATGTTAAGTTGCACGTATTGCGTAAAAAAAATGCTCATCATTAGTGTTAATTTGCGCAATCGCCAAAATAATGACTGGAGATCGTAAATTCTAGAATTGGGGAATTTATTGGGAATGTTATGTGAAAAATTTGCAAAATATCGCAAAAACGAATATTGCCTATACAACCTTTTACAGTGTCTGAAAAAATGAGATACATAATCATGATCCTTACAGCAGGGGTGTACACAGATCTCAAAAGCCCCTATAAGAAAACTTTGGCTGAGATTTCTGAGAAATGTATGTATTTTTATATAAAGTAGTTGATTTATTCAATAATAATTAAAAAAAGTATTCTGTCTTATACCCTTTACCTCACTTCTATTTGGGAAAACATGTAACAGGTACTCCATAAATATGGTATTCATTCTGAATACTGTACTTCTCAATGTATTTATACAGACAAGCAGTACTTTGATAAATCTCCCTAATATGGCTTTAAACACCATGCTTCCCTTCACATCACTGGCTGCTTGCATCCAACACTAGTGGGTGCTCAGTGCATTGGAATTTAAGCAGTTACACTTGCAGTCAACGAAATCTGCAAAATCTTTATGCACTGAGATCCATTTAGGGACAACTACAGTGAAATGCAGTGAATCTATGTCAGGAACAGGAGTCCTTTTATTCTCAAGGAGATAAACCTCTGCCAGAGGAATCTGGTAGTGGCTCTCTCTGAATTCACAATGTAGGCATACTCAGTTGAGCTAAGCGTGCATATTAATTGGGGATCAAGGAAAGATAACTGTCAGCCGAATGAGTGTTTGACCAACAGCTCAAGTGTATGGTCGGCATTAATATACGTAATGAAGAGAAAACAATTATACATGTCATACCTAAAAGCAATATTGAGCTGCTCATTGAAACATACATTACCTTATCATGTGTTAGTTTGCATTGTATTGATTATTATCCGCTATAAGAATGATCCATATATTCTGCTGTCCAGTCATAGTCTTATCATAGAACTGAGGGTCCTATACTTAAATTAGCAATAAACCTTTCTGCCATTGCCAAATGATACCAATTGTAACTGAAAGGACATACCTTGAGAAATACATTTTCTTTGTCAGTCTGTGAAGGCACACGAGTCAATAGTGTCAATTCCATTTACTATGGAATTGGATCATCTTGAATAATTGTTTTCTGTGTAGTATGAAATACTAATTAAAAAGTCTGTCACTTTCTTCATAGATGTTATTATATAACCTTTTTTAGGTAAATGTAATATTATGTTTATTATATGTATTAAAGTTAAAGGGGTTGTTCATGCGCCGATCATCTGTTTGAATAGAAGGTGGTGCTCCATGCGAGTGCTGCTTCCTGTTCATTACACTAAGCATCATCTCCTCTGGAGCGGTGGTGTAATGAAATTATAAGTACTTGCTCTATTCAAATGAACCTTTTGAAATGATGGGCAGTGTAATGAATATGAAGCAGCATTCACATGGAGCACCATCTTCTCTTCAAACAGCTGATCGGCTATGGTCCTGGGTGCTAGACCTCCGGCGATCAGATATTGATGGCCTATCCTGATCATGACCCCCAGAGGAAGGCGTCCTGCCGAAACGCGCGTCAAGGTGTGCGGTCCTCCTGTGGATAAACTTGTGACATATTGTTATGTAGATATTCATGCATTTCTAATGCGTGTTTGTTACTTTGGTGGTTACTAGTGTTAAATTTGGTAACATTTATATGTGATTGATGCAGTATTTGGCACTTTACTTTTGGAATTGTTTGTTCCAATTGGCACTTTATGGATTGTTCTTCTAAATATTTCCATGCCCATATTTGTGATATGGTTCCCAGTGAAATATACCGCACTCAGCTTGATTATGTGTATTATCTCCTTTTATGTGTACTTTTTAAGGATGTTTCCAACAAAATGACCTTTTTTAATTCAGTCACCTGTTCTCAGTAGTTCTTTGTAGGTTTCTTTGTATATTATCGCTGAGCTAGCTCTGATGAGGGGTGTGGAGGTGACCTGGTGTTAGTTTTGGTCAATTTTCCTCCTTGTGTGCTTGTAACCTACCTGTTCTAAACATTAATATACATGGCCTACACAACCCCTTCTCACTTTAGCAAATGGCATTTATCATTTAGACGAACTACACTTACTAATGTATTGTTATTATCCATATTGCCTATATCCCAACTCAATTCCAATTCAGACTCAGAGTAAAAAATGCACCAAAAACCAAATGAGCTTCTTCTTTATGTTTCTGTATCAAAAATACTTCACATTATAGTGCATTCAAAAATGACTCATGGTCAAAAGCGCATATTTATCACAAAGTCCATACCTAGCAATAAAATCCTGTGTGCATAGGGTCCTTCTGAGATTCAGGACATGTGGTGCCTAGCAAGCATGCTGTTTTTTGGATTGGAGTTGGGATATCGACATTTTTGTACCATTGTGGTACTGTTGTGCGATTAATGTTTATGCTACTAATATAATGATTTGATTGAGGACTATTATCTATTCTGTCTCCTTAGCAGGCTTGATCTATTTTTCAATCACATTTTACACTGTTCATTTCCAGAGGTTATCCAGCAACGGTGGTCATGCTTGCACACTATAGAAAAAAGCACCAGTCTCTTTAGTAACTTGAACCTCGGAAGCATGCATACTATAGGAGCAGCACCCGTCCCTGCCACCTGGTATATCTGCACTGCAGTGGTGACTGTAACCTCTGGAAATGGACAGTGTATAATCTGATTGGAAAAATAAATCAAGCCAGCAAAGGAGGCAATATTGATAATCACAATACATTAGTAAGTGCCTAGTTTTACTTTTGTCTACATGATAAATGGCATTTGCTGGAATGAGACAACCCCTTTAATGTCCTATTATACTGCACTATTTTGGACCAATTATAGGGAACAAGTGTTCATATGAAATCTTGTTCCCAATAATTAACCTGTATAATTGAGCAGCTGATGAGACGATTAATGAGAAAATGATCATTCATCAGCTGATGGGCATCTTTCAGCAGGATAAAAGATGCCCAATTATCCTTAGCACATCTGCTTATGTAATCGGAGATGTGCTGACAATAGAAAAGGGAATAAGGGAGGAACAACTCCAGTAGCAATTATTCCTCCCACATTCAGTATTCATCGGCCTTTGTAATCCAGTTGGTGCAAACGAGCGCCGATAGATATGTTCATCAATTGCACTTGCACTGTCCGAACATCAGGCAGTGTTATAGGCTGCCTATATGTAGGCACCAAGAGGCTTCAAGGGTGTACACTTGTAGTCCATAATTGCTGCTTGCTCACCAAGTCATACTTAGAAATCTTTGATCCCAGTTTATGTCTGCACTTAAAATGAAAGTTAAATATTTAACAGCCAATCCAGTTTGATAAGTTCTTTCCTCTTCATTTTTTCTGCAGACTTAGTAAAACTTTAGGACTCTATTATGCTTGAAAGCAGTGAATGGCTGAACACATTATCTGAGATAATCACATTGCATTTTAATTTGGGATGTTATAGCCACCAAGCACAATTTTGCCTGAGAAGACGTAATCTGATGGTTATTTAGCATACTATTTCCCAAGAGCAAATTAAACTCAAACACTTAAGTGTGTGGATTCTAGAGAATCTAAGAGATAAGCTAATGATGCACTCTGGGACATAAAGACAATGGAAGCAGAACAGTCTTAACAATATATTTTCCTTTGGTGACTAAAGAAATTGCAAATTGAGTGTCAACAATAGATCTAATTCTAATAATTTAGGTGGCATTCATTGTCATTATCTTGTGTAAACAACTGCCAAAATACAATATATATGTAAGAAATTATCAGTTTTAGTGATGACCCATGTGCCTCATAAATGCAGAATTTAAATTGTTTTTTTTAAAATCAAGCAAAACAATACATTTTTTTAAATTATTAAATTTTTATTTAAGGAACAGAAAAATTAAGAGAAATACATGATTATTCAATACCATCATTAGCTCTTGTCCCTCTTTCTTATCCATTCCCTCCTCAGTCAACCCAACCATACCCTCCCTCCCCATGTGATGCGTTTCTAATCCATCCATAAAAATAAATAAATAAATTATATAAAATAACGGATCAATAGAAAAAAACCTACAACTTCCAACCCCTCCATACCCTGGACCATTTTTCCCCAGAATTTTGTTGGTTATATAAAACATTCTTGTATCTCTTTTCCTTATTAACCAGATATAACCACTCATTAAGCTTTGGAGTATTTTGTGAGATCCAAACTCGGGTAATCAACAGTCTAGCCAAAAACATAATTTTAACTAAAAGGGTCTTTTAACCTTGGAAAGATCACTCAATATCCGACACTCAGGTGTGAACAGGATTGTTACCCTCATTTTTTGGGTAATAAAATTATGAATTGAACCCCAATGCACTTTTAGATCTGGACACAACCAAAACATATGCAGAAAATCCACCCACTGTAAATCACACCGTGGAAAGTTTGACAACTCTCGTAAACCACGTTTTTTTAAGCCAAATTGGTGTGATATAAACTCTGTGTAAAATATTAAACTGAACTAGTGTGTGATTCAAATTGTGTGATACTAATCTTAAATAACCAAATATATTACCCCAATGTTCCCTCGTGACCATTGGGCAGTCAATTCCACAAGCCATTTGACCCGGGAAGACAAACTTATTAAATAGTAAATTAAGTAATAATTTATATAGTAATTTATATAGTTGGGAAATCTTACCCTTCTGGCCTAGACTCCATATCACAACATTCAGAGGTGAAGATGAAGAAGTGTCTATTTCCAAAAGTGAAGTTTCTTTTACATTAAAAAGTGCTGAACGTATCTAAAAATACCTAAACCAACTAAAATTACCGATTTGTGTTAAAGAGGAAAAAGAGAGAACCTCCCCATTCCTCACCACCTATGAAACATAAGAGATATTACTTTTCATCAAAAATTAGCCACAGCTAATTTATCTAAATCCTTTAAATAAAAATTATGCCAAAGAGGGGTGCATGAAAGAGACCCCTTTATCCCCAGCCATCTTCTAATAGTGGTCCAAGATCTAGAAAATGACTTTCCAGTCACTCCATATTCTTGTTTAATATTAATTAATCGCCCAGATTCCAACAGAATAAATATATTATCAAATGGGAATCGCTCCACCAAGGTCTTACAGAGAGCACTTTTCTCCCAATCGCAATATAGCTATAACTGCCCAGCAATAAAATAGCCCTTGAAGTAGTGAAAATTAAACCCTCCCTGCTCCAATGGCTTATAAAAATAATCCTGTTTTAGCTTCACTCACTTTCTTCCCCAGAGTAGATCATTAATCATCCTCTCAATGAACTTTAAAAAACCATGTTGGGAAGTTCCGAAGAATATGAAATAGTTGGGGTAAAATCACCATCTTGACTAAAGATGCCCAGATCATCATGCCCAGATATTCAAATGAATCGACAATTTTTAACATCGTCAAGCACCCCTCACAGATACTCACAATTATTCAATAACATAAAAATAGTCTTTGCCCAATTAATATCTAAACCAGAGTTTACTATACAAATTTTTTTTGGAAGAGTTATATTAGTATGATTTACAAAGAATAGCATATCGTCCGCATGTAAAGAGATCCTATCATCTACTCCCAGTACTCAAAGCCTTTCAATCTTTGTGTCTTGCCTGACCCTAAGTGCCAACAGCTCAAAATAAATGTCAAACAGTAGAGGAGAAAGTGGACAGCCTTGTCAAGTACTTCTAGTCAACATAAAACTCGAGGTCAAAATGTCATTTAGATAGTGTTGACTGAACCCCAACTGTAAACCTTTCCGTAATGTGTGCCCAATGTGACTAGCCAGTGCAGCATGTGACCCAGCCTCTATATAAGTCATGTCAGCTTTTACTAGTGTAGGGATAGGATGCTGCTGCTGTGAGTGAGAGATTAGAAAATAATCTGATATTAGAATTTGGTGTTAAATCTGCGATCTACATAGATTTTTTTTCTGGGTGCAATGCAACATTTTTGTACCCTGCCCTGAGCACAGTAACACAGATAAATAACTTTTAATCCGTCTGTTAGTTAGGTGGGTGTCTGCAGCCATTTTGTGCAAGTGAAGTGCACTTACACCTGCATATGTCCCAGGGACTATAATTTAATCCTAATCTTGTAGTTCAGTGGACGACATATACCCATTTTTTTAAGTGCACTTGCACTGCATATGTGCCAGGGGAAGGGGAAATAATATAGGTAATCCGTCTGTGAGATCAGGGACCCAGGGGGTAACATATTCACATTTTTCTTCTGTAAAGTACTCCTGTGCTTCATATGTGACTGTGTAATCAATTCAGTAAATCCATCTGTTTGATTCTGGGTGAAAATACATTTCTTTTTGCTAAAAAGTACATTTGCGGATTGTGCTGCATTTGTGATTGTGAAATAAAATCAGTAAGTCCATCTGTTTCATTGTGGGTGAAAAAAAATCACCTTTTCTTGCTAGAAAGTACCTTTGCGACCAGCACTGCATTTGCGATAGTGAAATACAATCAGTAAATACAACTGTGACATTGTGGGTGAAAAAAATCACCTTTTTTTGCTAGAAAGGACCTTTGCGGCCTGCATTGCATTTCTGATGAAAAGTGAAAAAAAAAATCAGTATAATCTAGCTCTTAGATTGTGGGTGGATATTTCTAGTGATGAGCGGCAGAGGCAATATTCGAATTAGCGATATTTCGCAAATATTTGGCCCAATATTTGCCATATATTCGAAAATTCGCGAATTCGTAATCTTTAGTCATTATTTTCTTGATTATGAAAATTCACATAAAAATTTGCATAAAATTAACATAAACATTTGCATAAAATTAGCATACAAATTTGCATAAACTGAAATAAAAAAAAGAATAATTGCAATTGCGAATATATTTTCGCGATATTCTAAATATTCGTGAATTCTCGAAGTGCCGATATTCGCGATTGAAATTCGCAATGCAAAAATTCGTGATTAACACTAGATATTTCCACATTTATCAGGCCAGTCATTCACAAGGGGCTTGGAGGGTGTGTTCCTGCTGCACTGTATCCGCTTCAGGGAAATATATTCAGTAAATTCAGCGTTTAGATTGTTTGGTGATCTATACCCCTTTTTTCTTTCAAAGTACCCCTGACAGGAAAATACATTTTGTAAATCTGTCTGTTAGTTTGGTGGGTGAACGCAAAGAATGAGGAGAGAATCAAATAAGGGACGTGGCCCTGGTCGTCGTGCTGCTGGTGGTGGTGGAGCTCCTGTTGTAGGGAGAGAAGTGGTCGATCTGTGCCAGCTACAAGAAAAAATGAAACACCTTCCTCAGGTGCGCGTAGGCGACAGAACTTTCAGCGATATTTTGTAGGCCCGAATGCCTCTCTAAGTGATGGTGAGGCCAGAAAATGTACAGGTGATATAAGATTGGGTGGCTGACTGTGCCTCCAGTCCCTTCACATTGTCTCCCACCCAATCCACTGCTGAAAGCTAAGAGTTGGCACCTGCCCATGGGCATCTGCCTTTCACCTCACCCCCTTGCAAATCAGCCAAGCAGTCTGAGCCCTAAGACATGCAGCAGCCTCTTATGCTTTTTGATGACTCTGCTGGCATGGTTTCCGTGGGCCATCCACATAGCCCTGCCCCAGAAGTGGAAGAGATTGAGTTCACCGTTGCCCAACCACTTATGGTTTCAGGATGAGGACATGGAAAGACCACCGCAGCACGTTTCTGATGATGACGAAATATAGTTGCCAACTGCTGTGGCTTTCTGCAGTATGCAGACCGACAAGGAGGGCAGGGGTGAAGAGTGGGTGGAACATGATGATGAGGATGATGAGATCCTTGACCCCACATGGAATCAAGGTCATGCGAGTAACGTGTGCAGTTCAGAGGAAGAGGTGGTGGTCGCACAGAGCCACCAGCACAGCAAAAGAGGGAGCAGAGTGCAAAAGCAGAGCGGTCGTCCTCTAGACAGTATGCCTGTTACTGCCCACTGCACCCAGGGAATGAGCACACCAAAGCCAGCTCCAAGGAGTTCCCTGGTGTGCCAGTTCTTCAGACAATGTGCTGGTGACAAGACACAAGTGGTTTTCACACTGTGCAATCAGATCCTGAAGCGAGGCATAAACGTTCTAAACCTGAGCACAACCTGCATGGCTCCTCCTATTCCCTCTTCGGCTGCAATCTCGGCCTCTTCCTCCACCTCTGGAGTGACAGTGGCACTTGGCACTCCACAAACAGAGGATGTGGCAGCAACGCCACCACCTCCATCACCAAGCATCTCCACAAAGTCCCATGGCAGCTTTCACTGGAGAACACTGGAGAGAAAGAATAAGTACCCCCCTACCCACCCACGATCCCTGGTCCTGAATGTCAGCATTTCAAAATTCCTGATCTTTAAAATGCTGTCATTCCGCCTGGTGGAATGGACACGTTTAAAAACCTTATGGCGGTGGCTGTGCCACAGTATGTGGCTCCCAGCCGCCACTACTTTTCCAGTCTAGAAACCCCTTTCCTGCACAACCAAGTGGCGAACAAAATCAGTTGTGTACCGCACAACGCCATCAGTGGCAAGGTCCACATAGCCTGGACCAGTAACCATGGACCATGAACCAGTAAGCACAGGCAGGGCTGTTAAATCTCCCTAACAGCACACTGGGTGGCTGGGCCTATGGCGGATAGCAGTTTGGCGCATGTCCTTTCGCCAACTAAGATTGCAGGGCATTTCTCTTTGCCTCCTGTTGCCTCCTACTCCGCTTTCTCCTCTACCACCTCCTCATCTCCTCAGCGTAACACCTTCACCACCAACTTCAGCACAGCCAGGGGAAACGACAGCAGGCTGTTTTGAAACTCATCTGTTTGGGGGAAAAACCCCACACCGCACAGGAGCTGTGGACGGGCATGGAACAACAGACCGATAAGTGCTTGGTGCCACTGAGCCTCAAGCATGGCCTGGTGGTGTGCAATAATGGGCGGAATCTTGTAGCAGCTCTGGGCCTTGCCAGTTTGACACACATCCCTTGCCTGGCGCATGTGCTGAATTTGGTGGTACAGAAATTCCTGAAAAACTACCCCGATATGTTAGAGCTGCTGCAGAAAGTGCGGGCCGTCTGTGCGCACTTTCGGCATTCTCACCCTGCTGCTGCTCGCCTGTCTGAGCTGCAGCGTAACTTCAGCCTTCCCGCTCACCTCCTTATATGCGACATGCCCACAAGGTGGAACTCCACCTTGCACATGCTGGAGAGACTGTAAAAGCATCAGCAGGCGATAGTGGAGTTTCAGCTGCAGCACGCACAGGTGAGTCACTCTGCGGAACAGCACCACTTAACCACCAATCAGTGGGCCTCCATGCGAAACCTGTGTTCCATGTTGCGCTGTTTCGAGCACTCCACCAACATGGCCAGTGCCGATGACGCCGTTCTCAGCATTACTATCCCACTTCTATGTCTCCTTGAAAAAAATGCCTCGGGCGATGATCAAAGAGGATGTGGCACAGGAGGAAGAGGAGGAGGAAGAGAGATCATTTCCACGGTTATCAGGCCAGTCATTCACAAGTGGCTCGGAGGGTGAGTTCCTGCACCAACATAGGCCAGGTACACAATTGTCCAGCCAGGGTATAGTTCTGGAGGATGATGAGGATGAGAAGAAGGAACCGTGTTCACAGCAGTGTGGCACCCAAAGCAGCTCAGGGCCATCACTGCAGTGTAGCTGGAGGGATACGGATGAAACAGATGATACACCTCCCACAGAGCACAGCTTGTCATTGCCTCTGGGCAGCCTGGAACACATGAGCGACTACATGCTTCAGTGCCTGTGCAACGACCGCCGACCGCCGAGTTGCCCATATTCTAACCAGTGCTTATTACTGGATGGCCACCTTGCTGGATCCCCATTACAAGGAGCGTGATCGGAAGATGCATGACTACATGCGCACGCTGGTAGACGTGCTACTTATGGCATTCCCAACTGACACTGTGGCCTCAGTGGAAGCACAAGGCGAAGGCAGAGGAGGAAGAAGAAGTCTCCAATGCAGCTGGGGCACCGCCAGCACTTCAGAAGGCAGGGTTAGCATGGCTGAAATATGAAAAAGTTTTTTCAGCACACCACGAGAACCAGCACCACCAACTGAACGTCTTAGCAGGAGGCAGCATTTCAGCAACATGGTGAAACAGTATGTGTGAACACACGTACTAACTGATGGGTCTGCCCCATTCAACTTCTGGGTCTCCAAATTGGGCACATGGCCTGAGCTTGCCCTTTACGCCTTGGAGGCGCTGGCCTGCCCTGCAGCCAGTGTATTGTCTGAACGTGTGTTTAGCACGACAGGAAGCGTTATCACAGACAAATGCAGCCACCTGTCCACAGCCAATGTGGACTTGCTCACGTTCATTAAAATGAACCAGGCTTGGATCCTACAGGACTTGTCCGTACCTTGTGCAGAATAGACATGTATACCGGCCTCACCCATCCTTTGTTATACTCCAGTGCACTTTCTCTTTGCTTTGTTTTCAATATTTCCCAATGTTTTGTAGTCTATCCAAATAAAAAAATAAAAAACACAGTGTTGACGACTACCTCCTCAACCACCGCTTCCATGTACACCGACACTAACACTGCCTGCTCAACCTCCTATTCCATATAGACCTCCTCCAAGTTCAAGATTATTATTTTAAATTTTTATGTATTTTATGCTATTTTAATTAATTTTCGTATCCATATTTGTTTGCAGGGTAATTTTCCTGTTCTTATCCCCATTTTGCAGCCATCTAGCCCTTTCCATGACTTTTTAGAGCCATTTTAGTGCCCCAAAGTTAGGATCACCATTGACTTTAATGGGGTCCCGAACCCGAACTTTGCAGCGAAGTTTGGCCGAACCCGGCGAACCCGAACTTCCAGTGTCCTCTAAACTCTATATTTAGATTCAGTCTAGCGGTAGGGATTTTTATAAAAGCCTAACCATACTTATAAACCTTGGACCAAATCGCATCCTTTCTAACACCTTCCATAGGAATTTCCACTCCACCCTGTCGAACGCCTTAAAGGCGTCCAAAGACGGGATGGAGCTGCAGTTCCCCCAGGGGGACTGTATATTCGCAAATAATTGATGAAAGTTATGGTGAGCACCTTTGTTACGAATAGACCCATTCTGATCGGGGAGAATAATCGAGGAAATTACTCTAGAGAGCCTTGTAGCCAGCATCCTTGATATAAGCTTTACATCCATATTCAGGAGTGATATCGGCCTGTACTACCCCATGTCTAAAGGTTCTTTCCCCTTTTTCAATATTAATATAATTAGCGCTTCTGTCATCGACTCAGGAAGGCTAACATCCTCTACTGGCTCAACGATTACCCTCAAAAGGCACGGAAGAATAACCTCACCATACGTGCTATAGAGCTCGTATGGGAAGCCTTCCAATCCAGGGGAGGAGATACCCGAGCATGACTTTAATGCAGCCTCGAAGTACCGAGAAAGTAATGGAGTCCAAATAGGCATCCATCATTTTATCCGGGATATCATTACTAGTTTGATATATTTCCGAAAAATGTTTTTAAAAGGCTCCCTTTACTTTCTCCTGGTTTTCAGTAATTATGCCCTCAGATAAACGAATGCTGATCTTTTTTTTGGTCCTGATTAGCTATAATCTTAGCAAGAAATCTCCCTGGACAGCCAGATTCATAGAATTGTTTTTGACCCTTGAAAAAGAGCCTCTGCTTGGCCAGTATTCAAGGCCCTCTCTTTCATTCCATATCCCCTTCTCAAGTTACAGATGTTGGTAATGAATAACCCCCTCATAAAGGCCATTAACGCATCACACACCAGTTGGATTTTAACTGATTTATAGTTAACATCCCAGTGGTACACCATCTCCTGTTTCATCCAGTCATGATTATCTATTACCGATAGCCAGTAGGGATTTAATCTGCAGGGAGGTGCTACCCCTTCCCTATGATCGGTCATACAAAGTTAAAGGGACACTGGCACATGATCCGAGAGCGACCTGGCTTCATATTTCATTTGTCTAATATATCTCAAATATTTTTCATTTATTAAAGACAGGTTGATCCTGGACATGCAGTTCCCAGACTAAGACGTACAGGAATAAGCTCTTCCCCCCCACACTAAAAAATCCCAGACATTTATAAAGCCAGACTCCCTGCAGAATCGAGCCAGACTGGATCCCTGATTAGGTACAGGAACATGGGCTTCTATACCCATGGATGCCCGGTCTTGGAATTAATAACACAGTTAAAATCCCCATTTACTAGAGTAAGACAATGTGGCCATTGCTCCATAAATGTTAATAAACAATTCAATGCATAAATGGAAAAGGGGGATGGGATATAAAAAAGCTAGAATATATTGTCTTCCAAGAAGTTTCCCATAAAGAAAAACAAATCTCCCCTGCTTGTCAATAGAGGATGCCTCGCAGGCAAAATCGATCTTTTTATGGATAAACACTGTCACTCTAGAGTGTCTGGTGAAGGTTGAATGAAATGCCTGTGAGACCCATCCTCTACTAATCCGCACCAGAACCTCATCAGTAAAGTGGGTTTCTAATAAACAGACAACAATAGGTAAATGTCTCTGGACTAAGTCAAACACTGCCTGTCTTTTTAACTTGTCCTTAAGTCCCTGTACATTCCAGGTTAAAATTCTTACAGACATTTAAGCAAAGCATTACTTTAATGAATGTTTACATAATTTAAATTAAATTCATTAGCTTTTGTATTTGTCAAATATTTTTATCAAAATTATTTCTTTGGCATCTTCTTGTCCTGCCAGGAGAAGAGCATTGCATAACATAATACTCATTAAGATATCACTTTATATATAAGGATAATTCACCTTCTATAGCAACTGAATTGGCACTGGGTAGCTAGGGATATTGAGCCTTCATTCCGAACCTTATGTGCTGCAATGCACTCCATAAGTCTCCAGATAGTCTCCTGTTGTTGATAACTATAGTAAAGAAACCAGAAGATTTCTGGTTTGATGCAAAGCCAAAGGTCCAATCCAAAAGATAGAATGACAGCAGAACCAGGGATCAAATAAGACAAGTAAAAAATATAGTCAAGGATTAGAATTTGAAGCTTTATGTCATGTAAAAAATGATAGAAGTCCAAGATAGAGGATGATACAAAGCACAAAAACATTCAGGCTATGACAATATACCATGGCCAGTCAATACCTTACAGTGGCAAGGAGAGACTACAGTAGAAACATGGATGTGACTGGATGAGTTATTTGTGATGATGAAAATGATTTTACAAATTGTTGTGATGATCAAGATATAAATATCAACATTCAATAGCTTTCCTGACCAATGGAACAACTTTCAAAAATTCTGAAAAAATTAGTATGAAGATCATCATTAAAGGAGTTGTCTTCCAAAGACATCCTGATTTTTAAGGAATCCAACTGATCATATCATGTCTCTATTCTCAACTGCTATGTCCACAGGGAGCTGTGGATGTCTCTAAAGTAGAATTACATTGTGGCCATTCAAATGAAGAGTGGCTCTCTATTCTGCTCCCCCTCTCCACCCAATAGGACTGATGGGGAATGGTTGATCATTAAATATAGGCTGATTTAAAAGTCTCTACACAGAGATGTGTCTTTCCCAGTTATTGGGAATAAAAAGTAGACACGATAACATTTGCATATAAAGAACCATAGTTCACCCATTTAAAGGGAATATGTCACCAGAAAATGACCAATTATTTAAATCATGTTTTTGTATTTAACATATTTTTTTTAAATTGATATTATTTTTAATTTTTCATATCAACATCTATATTTAAACATAAAATCCTGCAGTTTTTGCTCTGGCCAATATGTCTAATAATAGGCACCACTTCTTGGTCTGTAAAGATTACTTTTCTGCACTTATATATATAATTTTCTAAACCTACCTATAATGATAAGGAGATATCATATCTGTGTATATATAAGAAAGGATTAACCATTCACAATAGGTGATTGTCAGAGCTTATCTATTGTACAATGACCTCTACACAGGTCACAGAGCATGCCTAGGAAACTCTCCCAAGTCAATGATGTCCCCTGCTGACCATTGTGTGTATGGCCCATGGGGCTGGCATTAAGCAATTTTCTTACTGCTTTCTAAATGCTGTTAAAACAAGCTTAGGCAAGATCGCAGCCCCCATAAACATGTTCAGGAAGTAGAATACAAAAAAATAAATAAAACAACAACTGCCATCACAAAATAAAAACAGACTAGATAAATTAAAAATATCTGTTGATGAAATGTACTTTTTGTCAAATTCCATAATAATCATCGAGAACAACCTCTGTATGAAGCACAAGGTACAATGACACTGAAAACAACGATATTCAATTCAATATATTATATAAGTAAAATTTATGGTATGTGTGCTCGTATATTTGGAGCACATTTTGTGAGAATTTTTGGCTAAAAATGTCTTTTACACAGTTTTGGTGTATGGAATAAAATTTATTAAAATTTCCAGAGAATAATTACAAATGTTATGCACTTTGTAATGTTAATAAATTGTATTTAAAAATAATTACCATAATATTCTATTTTAATATCAGGCACCAACTGGAAATAAACATTTTAAAATGTCCTTGTCTTTTAAATTGTCATTGACTTGCTAAACATTCACCCTTTTTAGTACCTATGCTATGGAGTTAAAACCTGATTTAGCCTGGTTGCTTATATTAGCACTTCATGCATGCAGCCTCTTTGGCAAGTGCAGTCTAAGAGAAAAACTCTAGCTAATAATTACCTTACCCAAGGATGAGGAAGGCTAACTACGCCTGATTGCTTTCAACTCTGTGTGCAGTGTAATGAAATATGGCCGCTCAGGGAAAAATATGTGTGTGATACTGTTCTTGTCCTTCCAGTGTTTCACTGAAAGAATTTAACGTTTTTTCATTCAGCATTATAAATGAAATAGTATTATAATTAAATGGCAAATCTTGGTCTAATTACAAATTCCATAGCACATCAAAAGGCCAATCCTTTTATATTCTCTGTGTCATAGCATCACATTACATTTTAATTTGCTGGTTCATGACTATGGGCTACATATGCCTGGATATTGAATATAATTTCTGTTCTGTTATGGACTGGACTTGTAAATTTCACCATACAATTCATTGTAAAATGACTGCCTGATAAAATTTATGCATTATATTGACTTCATAGGGAAAAGAGGAACTTTACCAATTTCCCATAGCATTCAATCAACCTTTACTTCAAAGTTCTCACTGAAAATGCAAAAGCCATAAAACGTAGAGTCGGTGTACTTCCACGCAATTTTATTTTATTTAATAGTGAACACTGTAAATAGCAGATTTCTAAATCAGTTCATTTGAAAAATATGCCTGTACCCACCTGAAATCTATGAAGTCATGAGCACTAGGGTTCTCACTAGTGTTGAGCAAATCGAAGTATCCGAAGTGGAGTTCGATCAGAATTTCAGAGAAAATTTGATTCTTTTCCCCATCATTGTGCCCGCTACTTACAAGTAAATGCGCTTCGTGACAAAGTTATTTCTTACAAAACTAATAGAATTTTTGTAAACTTTGCCCACCTCTAGTTCTCACTTCTACCTAATGTGCAGTCCACTACCTGTTGTCAGTCAATATCTGTTCTTAGTAACCATGGAAGAGGAAGAGGGAGCATATCAGAGATATGGTAGCTAAGATCCTGAGCCTGATAAAAATAACTTTTACAGAGCTTTTTAAGATTATAGGAGCCTCCTGCGTGTCTGTTAGCTTGATTTCCCCCTCCTTATCTGCTTTTTGAGCTCCGGAGCATAAAACAAACAATGGGAACAGGAAACGACATCATAGTAGTACAGTTCTGTTAGATTTCACAGAAGGTATATGCCCCTACTTCTGAGTGAAATGCATCTAGCTATGCAGCTGAAGAGGAGAATAATATGGCTAAAAAATACATTAGTGAAACACAAAGACACATTATTTCACAGTTAGGATTGTACAAAGAAGCACAGCCATTATGAAAACTATTTGAAAACCTAGGTACTCTTTACTGTGATTAAAATAAATTCTAATGAAAAAAATTATGCAAAAAATACTATCCCACATCAAATCTAAACCATGGACAGGGATCTAGCAACACATCCCCTGACTGAAAATGGATGCATGTGAAGGGAAAAGAGTTGTAAAACAAGTAGCAGTGTGGTAGGGTATATGGAAAGCTTATATCAGACATCCCTATTTGACCCTATAGTACTCTCATTAGGGTGAAAAAGCAGTAATCACCTATGACAGCTAATAACAGTATATATGTAGTGACATGTATTAACATTAACAGCATCAGAGGCACCACAAATATTATTAATGATTAAACAAGCTAAGGTCCCCAAATGGTAAATTAATACCAATATAGGTAAAAGACATATATCAGAAATCCCAGTTCAGATGCGTTCTATGCTCTTGTAGTCATCAAGCAATGCAATACAGAAAGGGCATAATATGCAAAGATGAACAGTGCTATTTAAAAAAAAAAAAATTCCAGTGGAGTTCTCATGATTTCCTCCCTAGGATCCCTTCTTAAAGATGAGGGAGAGAGTTTATTTCTCCTATAACAAAGGCTAGCCTTGCTTGTGTGACAAGAGAAAAAGTGTAAATACCAGTTGGTGCTTAATCTCATTTTGGCCACTGAAAAATTTGACCTGAAATCTGGTTAATTGATATGGGTGGTTCTCCATTATTCTTCCCTTACTATAGCCATCTCTATTGTGGTTCTAATGCAATAAAAAGGTATCCTAGATAAATTGGCATTGTTATCCATTCTCATCTGTGCGGTGAAAGTGGATAACAAAAAATTGTACTTCATGTTAGCCATAAATTTGAGTCAATATATTTCACCTTTATTTATGAAAAAATCCCAAATTTACCAAATATTTAAAAAAAATTCACAATTTTCTAAATTTCAATTTCTCTGCTTTAAAAAAAGAAAGTGATGCCTCATAAAATATTTATTACTTAACATTCCCCATATGTCTACTTTATGTTGGCATAATTTTTTAAATGTCATTTTATTTTTTTAGGATGTCAGACGGCTTAGAATTTTAGAATCAATTCTTAAAATTTTTAAGAAAATTTGCAAAACCCACTTTTTAAGGACCAGTTCAGGTATGAAGTCACTTTGTGGGGCTTACATAGTGGAACCCTCCATAAATGACCCCATTTTAGAAACTACACCCCTCAAGCTACTCAAAACTAATTTTACAAACTTTGTTAACCCTTTAGGTCGTTCCACAAGAATTAAAGGAAAATTGAGATGAAATTTCAAAATTTCACTTTTTTGGCAGATTTTCCATTTTAATCAATTCTTTTCTTTAACACATCGAGGGTTAACAGCCAACAAAACCTGATTCTGCGGTTTACAGAAACACCCGCCATATGGTCGTAAACTGATGTAAGGGCACATGGCAGGGTGCAGAAGGAAAGGAACGCCATATGGATTTTGGAAGGCAGATTTTGCTCAACTGGTTTTTAGATGCCATGTCCCATTTGAAGCCTGCCTGATGCACCCTTACAGGAGGAACTCTCAAAAAGTTACCCCATTTTGGAAACTAGGGGATAAGGTGCCAGTTTTATTAGATAGATATGATTTTAGATAGATATGATTTTTAATTGCTCTATATTACGATTTTTGTGAGGCAAGGTAACAAAACAATGGCTGTTTTGGCACAGTTTTTATTTTTTATTTTTTACAACATTCATCTGACAGGGTAGATCATTTGCTATTTTTATAGATCAGGTTGTTACGGACACAATAGTATGAAATATGTCTACTTTCATACTATTGCTGACACTCTGATAGAAACGGCTGGCATCTATGCTTGTTCAGATGAAAGCCGTTTAACCCCTTCCAGACCGCGGTCCGAAAGGTCTGTATCGCCGCATCCGTAAAAACCTGCTCTATAAAAGTATCACATGACCTGACCCTTCAGGTAAACACCATTAAAAAAATGGTGTAAAAAAAAGCCATTTTTTGTCACCTTACATCTCAAAAAGTGTAATACCAAGCGATCAAAAAGGCATATGCCTCCCAAAATAGTGTCAATCAAACCACCATCTCATCCCGCAAAAAATGAGCCCCGACAAAGGACAATCGCCCAAAAAAATAAAAAAAGTAGGGCTCTCAGACTATGCAGACATTAAAACATGATTTTTTATTGTGTTAAAGTGAAAAAGATTTAAAAAAGTATGCATATTAGGTATTGTCGCTTCCGTAAAAACCTGCTGTATAAAAATATCCCATGATCTAACCACTCAAATAAATACCATAATTTTTTTTTTAACAAAAACAGTGTCCAAAAAATAAAATTTGGTCACCTCACATCACAAAAAGTGCAATAGCAAGCAACCAAAATGTCATATGCACCTCAATATAGTGCAAAAAATGAGCCCCTACATAAGAATTTAAGCTAAAAAATAAAAAAAAATATGGCTTTCAGGATGGGGAGACACTAAAAAATATTTTTTTTCACAAATGCTTTCATTTGAAAAACTGAAACAAAAATTCCCAAAAAGTAGTCATATTTGGTATTGTCGCATCTGTAACAACCTGCTCTATAAAAATAGCACACAATCCAACCTGTCAGATCAACTATGTAAATAACAAAAAATAAAAATGGTCCCAAAACAGCTATTTAAAAAAAAAAATTCAATTTTAATCAATTTCTACAGTAACAAAGCAAGGGTTAACAGCCAAACAAAACTCAATATTTATTGCCCTGTTTCTGTAGTTTTCAGAAACACTCCATATGTGGTTGTAAACTACTGTACGGGCACACGGAAGGGCGTAGAATAAAGGCAACGCCATATGTTTTTTGGAAGGTGGATTTTGCTGGACTGGTTTTTTGACACCATGTCCCATTTGAAGACCCCCCCCCCCCCGATACACCCCTAGAGTAGAAACTTCATAAAAGTGACTCCATCTAAGAAACTACACCCCTCAAGGTATTCAAAACTGATTTTACAAACTTTGTTAACCCTTTGGGTGTTCCACAAGAGTTATTGGCAAATGGAGGTTAAATTTCAGAATTTCTATTGTTTGTTACCTTTCCTCAAAAAAAGTGTAATATAAAGGAACCAACATCATATTTACCTGAAAACAGTACCAACAAAACTGCCACCTTATCCTGTAGTTTCCAAAATGGGGTCACTTTTATGGAGTTTCTATTCTAGGGTTGCATCAGTGGGGCTTCAAATTGGACATGGTGTCTAATAACCAGTCCAGTAAAATCTGCCTTCCAAAAAGCATATGATGTTCCTTTCCTTCTGAGCCCTGCCGTTTGGCCATACAGTAGTTTACGACCACATATGGGATGTTTATGCAAACTACAGAATCAGGGCAACAAATATTGAGTTTTCTTTGGTTGCTTTGTTGCTAGAAAAAATCGATTAAAATGGAAAATTTGCAAAAAAATCAAAAATCAGAAATGTTATCTCCATTTGCTATTAACTCTTATGGAACACCTAAAGGGTTAAAAAAGTTTGTAAAATCAGTTTTAAATACCCTGAGAGGTTTAGTTTCTAGAATGGGGTAATTTTTGGGTGGTTTCTATTATGTAAGCCTCACAAACTGATTTCAAACCTGAACTGATCCCTAAAAAGTGGGTTTTTGAAAATTTCTGAAAATTGTCAAGATTTGCTTCCAAACTTCTAAGCCTTTTAACATCCCTAAAAAATAAAATGGCATTCCCAAAATGATCCATACATTAAGTAGACATATGGGAAATGTAATTTAATAACTTTTTTTTGGCTGTATTACTATGTATTATAGAAATAGAGAAATTAAAACCTGGAAAATTGCCCATTTTTAAAATGTTTGGCTAAATTTGGTATTTTTTTTATAAATAAAAATACATTTTTTTGTACTCCATTTTACCAGTGTCATGAAGTACAATATGTGACAAAAAAAAACAATCTCAGAATGGCCAGGATAAGTAAAAGCATTTTAAAGTTATCACCACATAAAGTGACAATGGTCAGATTTTCAAAAAATGGCCTGGTCCTTAAGGTGAAAAAGGGCCGTGTCCTTTAATGGGTTAAAAAAAGGAATTTGGGACGGATTTGGGGCATATAGATTACATAGGATAAGTGGGCTGCCATTAAGCGTAGTTTTGAGTATGACATACCTGCCCTCCACATCAGCAACATAGGAGTCGACTTGTATCGGGCACTGGGCAGATAGAATAATAGCTACCTTGGCGGCCTTTTTCCCTGATGTTGCAGAGTACACCCGGGGAAAAGACCAGTGTGCGAACCTAAAGGAACCCAGCTGATCAAAATGAGTCTCCTGAAGCAAGACTATGTCCGCTTACTGAGTTTTACACTCGCTGAGAGCCAGGCGCCTCTTAGTGTTAGAAATAATGCCCTTCACATTTAATGAGACACACTTAATCATCAAGTGTAATAAAAGATACTTGGTAAAGTCGAGCGCTCCAGCCATTTTTCAGGAAACCTCAAGATGAGCAGGTTCGCAAAGATCCATAAGTCAAGTAAGATGCAGTCAAAATACCTAGATATAGAAGACACAAAACTACCCAGGAAGGGATCAGTAGAACAAAGCGAATGCAAGCCACTAAATCACAAAAACATCTCCCGGTCCCCCAGAAAAAGGAGGAAAGAGAGAGGGTAAAAGTACTCATCCCTTGTATAGGGGGGTGACTGGACGTCCTCAAAAATGATGCATAAAGAGGACACCAGAGTAACAGAAGGAATAAGAACATCAGTGTAGAGACCAGCAAGTATCTAATAGATTCAAACATGGTCCCTAAGTGAAAAAAGAACACTGCCTAAAAGCGAAAATGGGAACAGGAGACGTGCAACATGTATTGCAATATAACTCAGTACTCATGGGGGTGCAACTCTGGACTCCAGGGTGAGCAGGTCAGCTTGTGGCGGTGGTCTCCGTCTCTTCTGTTTAGTTGTCTACGGAACAGGTCTTGGGTCCGGGAGTTCCCAGTCTGCTATGGAGAGTGGTACAACATCCAAAGTTGAACAGAAGGTTGGGAGGTCCGCATGTTGGTGCAGGATTGAAGTCCTGTCATCCTTTTTAGCTATGAGGGCAAATGGGAAACCCCATCTATACGCTATACGGTATACTCAGGAGAGTCAGTAATGGTTGTAGTTCTCTCCACTTCTGGAGGGTCCACCAGGAGAGATCTTGGTATAGCTGGACAGTCGTGGCATGGAAGTCTATTGACCATAGTGACCTGGCTTTGGACAGTATGCTCTCCTTCAGTTGAAAATCATGCACACAGCAAATCACATTGCGCGGCTAGGCAACAGAGGAATTAAGGCGCAACGCCCTGTGGGCACGATCTAATTTAATCGTTTGCGTCAAAGGAGCTCCAAGGATAGTATTGAAAAGCTCAGCCAAGGTGTCCTGCAGGTTCTATTCTTTGTCAGATTCAAGGAGACCGCGAATACGAATATTGTTCCTACGGCCTCGATTATCCAAATCTTCCAGATGGCGAGTATTGTCTCAAATAACTTGAGACTGGGAAGCTATAATAGATTGAAGATGGTCGACACTTCTGCATGTGTCATCATGTTTATTTTCTATAGGGTCCACTCGACCAGCTAATTGCTTAATATTTTGTCTGAGGGAGTAGATTTCGGATTTGCAGGCACTCCGGACCTCTGCAATTAACACTTTGAAGTCTTCTTTAGTAGGCAAATGCTGCAGAGTTTGGTGGAGGAGTGCAGAGGATTGTGTGGAATGTGTGGATCCCTCCTCCCCCTCATCCATGGAGTCTGATAAATGGTCCCAGGTAGCCCATTCATTCTCAGCACTAGAGCGGAGTTGGGCTGAGTCCCTTTCATCCATGGAGGGCTCAGTCCAGTCCATCCGTCTGTGGGCCGGCGTGGTTGCCTGCCTGGCAGGTTTGGGCGCCATTTTCGGCGGCATAGTGGAGCCTTAAGTGCTCAGGAGAGGCGGTTCAGCAGCTGCCTCAGCATAGATATCCCCTGCAGCCCTCCCTGATTGCCTGGGGACAAATACTGCAGCTGCTGGTGACAGGGAGCTGGTGACAGGGAGATGGAGGCACGTCCCTGGGGGCAAGTATGCGCCGCTACTGGAAGCTGGGGAAGAGCACAGGAAAATGACAACACGCACTCCTGCGCGCCAGTGTCGGACGTCTGCAGAGGTAAGCGTCGAGCGTGGAGTTCGCCCTGGCGGGAGTCTGGCTCTTGGCGGAGTGCTTAGGAGGCAATTTCTTCCCCATTAGCTGGGTTAGAGTGGTGAGTGAGTCTCCTTTCAATCTGCAGGCGGCGGAGTTCAGCGTTCACACCGCCATTCTCTCAGACGGCCAGGCCCCTGCAGTTATATATTCTAAAGCCTTTTGTGTCATGTGTAAGTGGAAAAAAGAAAAATATATTTGCCGTTCAGCTGCGCAGTTATATCTTCTATAGCCTTTTAAGTCATATATAAGTGGAAAAAAATAACTACCTATTTGCCGCTCAGCGGTATAGTTACTGTGTACGTTCTAAAGCCCTTTTTGTTGTATATTAGTGACAAAAGAAAAATATATTTGCCGTTGAGCGGTACAGTTATATGTTCTAAAACATTTTGTGGTGTGTATAAGTGGAAAAAAGAAAAATCTATTTGCCAATCAGCAGTGCAGTTATATGTTCTATAGCCTTTTGTGTCGTGTATAAGTAGAGAAAAGAAAAATATATTTGCCGTTCAGCGCAGAAAAAAGAAAAATATATTTGCTGTTCAGCGGTGCAGTTATATATTCTAAAGCCTTTTGTGTCAAGTATAAGTGAACAAAAATAAGGGCTTATTTGCCGTTCAGCAGTGCAGTTATATGTCTAAAAGTCTTTTTAGACATGTATTAGTGGCAAAAAAATATATACATTTGACGTTTAGCGTATATGTTTTAAAGCCCTTTTTGGCGTGTATTAGTGGGGAAAAAGACAAAGGGCTTATTAGCCATTGTGTGTTGAAGTGAGAAAATTGCAGCCATTTTTGGTGTGCATTAGTGTATTAGCAACTTGCCGTTTGCCCTGGAAAAGTTATCCTGCCCGGCCAGTAGTGTGAAATCAGAGCGAGTGTTTAGTGCGGCGGGGGCCATAGTTACCCCAAGAAGAACTCGCCTGTCCACCCAAAATGTAGAGAGACTGACCTTTGTCAAGATGAATCAGGCATGGATCAGCCTGGATATCCACCCACCAATGCCTGATACATCAGACTAGATAATCCATGGTGCCACACCAACACTTTGACAAAAGAGACCGTTTTTTTCTGGCTGGCTATCTGCCTCAGCTACTATTTTGAGGCTGCCACCCGCCTGATGCCACTCATTTGATGCCAAGTGCTCCTTCTTTCACCCACCACCTTCAGCAGGTACTGGTATTGCCACCCACCTCCCCACTTTGTCATCGGGTCACTTTGTGGTCTCTTGATGCTGCTGCCATCTCCACACTATGTTACCTTGCCACTCTGTGGTCTCCTGATGCCGCTGTCTTCTCCACACAATGTCACCTTGCCACTCTGTGGCCTCCTCCTGATGCTGCTGCTTCCACCTCCACACTGTCGCTGTGCCACTCTGTGGCCTCCTGATGCTGCTGTCACCTCCACACTGTGTCTTTGAACCGCTCTGTGGCCTCCTGATGCTGCTGCCACTTCCTATGAAGGTTCTTGGCAGGAAGGAAATAGCAATTTTTAACACGATTTGACGCAAATAAATTCTGATCGAACCAAATTTTTCTACAAAATTTGGCAAACTGGCGAATCAATTTTTTGAAAAATTCGCTAATCTCTGAGCAGCAGATTCAGAGCCCCATATGGTAGCACTGGCAAAACATTTTAAAGCAACTCTGGAAACTGTTCTTGGAGCTTTCATACAAGAGAATGGAGACAGTCACAACTGTCTGTACACTCAGATGGCAAATGGGGCCCCGTTTTTCTTAGATAAATAAAGTTGTATATGCCATAAAACTATAAGAATATACATATATAAAAGTATAAGGAATGCCCCTTTAATGCTTAAATCATAGATATTGCCACAGTTACTTCTAATAGAAAACTACAGCCGAGTCTGAACTAAACAGTGGATCTTTGACAACCCATTCTGTGGAATTACACATATCTTATTCTTAGCTGGCTAGTTTTTGCCTAGAACATCCTTGAAAACAACTGGTAACCTAATTCAGACATGTTCCTTTAGTGCATAATTTGTTTTTAAATTAGTATTTACAGCATTTATTTTGAGAGGTGAAATGTTCATGGCACTATGTGTACAAGGGAACAAATATATACATAAATAAGAACTTTTTTCTTTTACATTTTCTCTACATTACATTAGTCCCTACTCATTCTACCATGGCTCGACGTCCCAGCGCCGACATGCTGCCCCTAATGATAGAGGGCAGCATGTGTTTGTTTGTGTATCTTTTTATTAGTTGTATAGGTTAGCCCAAATGAATGGCTCCTGATAAAACTAAATTAATGTGGAAACGCGTCGAACCATGGTAGAATGAGTAGGGACTAATATAGAGGCATTGCTGGGACTTGTAGTCACGGTCTTCAGTTTTGACAAACTCTATTGTTGTGTGGCTCTCTGAAGAGCGGACATTTGGTGGACTAGTTTGCAGTGAGAAACAGTTCCCCAATTTGATGCACACCCCATTTTTTATACTCTGTGGGGCAATTATGTGCGTTTAAACAGGATTTACCGCTGCAGACTGTCAATACAATTTGAGTGGGGTGACAGGCTATATTTCATGTTGTTATATATAGCCAGTTCGTGGATTAGTTCCTCCCCCCTATTTTTATTGTGTGGGCTGTAGCAGCTGTTCTGGGACTGGTCACATATTTATTGTTTGAGTGCGACCATGTCTCACAAGCGTTTGAACAGACTCTAGGCTCACACTCTAAATTTTCATGTGAATTAGTTTATTCCTTCTCCCCTCATTTTTTTTAATAATATCAATAAAGATTATATTTTATATTTAGAGTAATGGAGGTTTGCTCTTCACTAATATTAGTGAAAAGAGCTGGTGGACGGCTGGTGGGCGCAAAATCACTCTCCAATATAAGAATTCAAATTGCTTTATTAGGTCACTTCGTAATAAAGCAATTTGAATTCGTATATTGGAGAGTGATTTTGCGCCCACCAGCCGTCCACCAGCTCTTTTCACTAATATTAGTGAAGAGCAAACCTCCATTACTCTACAAGCGACCCTAAACGGCGGCCTAGCCAGTCACCGACGGGATATTAGGACGCATCCGGCAGCACTCACTCACCATCATCAAAAAAACCTGTATCCGTGGGCAAATTACTCACGACTCACGGACAAACTAAAAAACTCTTCTAACAGGTGAGCGCATGTCCACCAGCTATAAGAGCCACGCTTTTATTCTGTTTGACGCTTTTTACCCTATGAGCGCCTCTCCTGTTTTTGTTTTATCCCACTTTATTTTATATTTAAGCATCCCTATTAAAATAGAATTAGTCTTACACATGACAACCTTGATTTTTTTTTTTTTATACTTGCTGATATATCTGTTAACCCAAGATCTTTATTAATCTTCTGTCTTAGAAGATAAGTCTAAAACAATGAAATATATATATATTTTTTTAAATTAGGCCATTATCAATTTATCTTATAAAAGAACATTGAGTTCTACCCTAGATGAATAAAATGATTAATGTCTTAAATTAATTTGTAATTTGCAATCATTTTTTTGTGAATTTCAACCTAAAGGGACAAACCACATTGAAGAATGCAACTTAATTGAAAAGGCAATAGAAAAATATAGTTGTTTATTTAATGTTCTTATTGCTACTTTATATTACTATATTGACATATATTTGATTTTTGTATTTATTTTTCACTATAATGGGCCTCATGCGTTTAAAAAATAAAAAGTTAAAAAATTGGAACAGTTACCTTGATTACAGGTTTCAGAAGTTCCCAGCAGTTTAAAAATTAATTTGTCATCTACTTTTTTACTAAATTAAACATTAGGTAGGAATTAAATATGAACTCTATTAGGATTCAGTTTCAATTGATCCGAGATATGTGCAATTACCCAAACTGATAGTTTTATCAGGTAGAATTTATCATGGGGTGAATATGTTAAGTCAGTCTTGCTTTAGTCTGTTTGATAAATTTGTCTCTTCTTTAAACCAGAAACTCTTGTCTAGAAAATCTACTCCAGCTTTCCTACTCCACTCTCCTACTAGAGTGAGATTGTAGCTTTTTTTTTTAGACAATTTTTTTACTTTAAAATTCTCAGTGATATATCTGGAAACTTATTAACATTGTTAACTACATCTATATTCCCACCCATATTTTAAAACTGGAGTGAGTGATGTGAAAATCCAAAAAGTGGCAACATTTTTTCCAAGTGAGCTCAAAAAGACTCAAAGACCCCTATTATGTGACGTTTTGAAGCCAGAATTTTGGAAGGTTAAAGGCCAATAGCCCAATGTGAGTGCACTTAGATTTCACTGTAAATTGTGCCAAAATATGGAAGAGTCAAAGTTATAAATAATCTTCTCTCCCCATCTACTTACTGATGATTGTCAGTTCTCTCCTAGTGAGTAAACTAAGTAGAAAACTGCCAATCATCAGCAGGGGAGAGCAGATAATGTTGGTTCAATCTGATGACGGGGCATTTGTGGCCCAGAAACTCATTATTCCTGCCAATAAATAATTTATACTTGCTTACTCCACCAAGAAGAGCAGCACCACTTATTTTTTTCCCGGTTTTTCTGTGACTCTTTTCAGGCAGTCATGACTTTTGTTCAGTCTCAGAGTGTGATGGTTATGATGCTGCTTCTAGCAACCAATTACTTTTAAGTCATAAGTGACACACCACTGAAATCAGTTTGTTGGTCATACTTTGTGTTGCCACAAATGAGGGCAGTATAAAATTGATGACAGGTTCCCTTTTAGACTAAATATAATGGCAATGTGGGTTCTTCACATCTCTGACATTGTAACTTATTCAATTGCTTTTTCATAAATTAAAGAAAGTCTGATATAGCTCTCATATGCTGCCCTCACTGAGCAGCCACTAGTGTTAAGTGAATTGAGCTTGGATCATAGATCCAAAGTCGATTCGCTCAAAACTTTGTTTGAATGCGCTACGAGATTCATCTCTGCACAGCATTCAAATGTATGGGCTCCGACGAGGGAAATTTGCGGGACTTCAGTGAATAACTTCAGACTTTGATTTAAGAACTTGAAAACCATTTGAAAAACTTGGATTCGAAGTTAGATTCAGTATCGAGGTACCAGCCATAACTGAAGCCAACTTTGGATACCTGTTTTAAAGTGGTTTTCAAGTTTAAAAATTAAATGCCAAAGTTATTCACCAAAGTCCACGAGACTTCGGTGATAACGAATTTCAGCTCGTCGGAGGCCATACATTTTAATGCTATAAGCAGATGGGTCTTTGTACAGCATTAAAATGAAATTGTGAGCGAATCGACTTTGGATCTTGAATTAAAAGCTCGATTCGCTTAAAACTATCAGCCACCATGAGCCATAGGAAGAAAAAAATTATATATATATATATATATATATATATATATATAATATATATATATATATATATATATATATATATATATAATATGTTATTATAAACCTGCATGTGATGATACTCATGACGCTGAGATTACTGGGAAATTAAAATATTCAAATCACCAAAACTTCTTCAAAAATGTGTTTAATAAATTGGGGTACATAGGGGTACATTTGTCATTTGTAGTTGTTTTAGAGTAATTTGTAAGCCTGTTTTTGCTTTGTGTGCCCATGTTAAATTTATGAAATGACACCCCTTAATAATATATTTGTTGAGAGCAATGTGATTTACAATTATATGTAAAGTAAACCAGGGTGTTGCCTAGCATGGAGTTGCGACTTGTAAATGTTCCATAATCCAGTTCTAATCTCACTTTTAGGTCTTCAACAAAGACCACTTTGAAAAAAGGGGCAAAGATAACAAAAACAAAATGTCACAAAATTTGAACAAATGGCGCACAAAGGGGCAAAGATCACAAAATGTAATAAAATTTGAACAAATGTCGCAAAAAGGGGCAAAGTTAAATTTATGAAATGACACCCCTTAATAATATATTTGTTGAGTGCAATGTGATTTACAATTATATGTAAAGTAAACCAGGGTGTTTCCTAGCATGGAGTTGCGACTTGTAAATGTTCCATAATCCAGTTCTAATCTCACTTTTAGGTCTTCAACAAAGACCACTTTGAAAAAAGGGGCAAAGATAACAAAAACAAAATGTCACAAAATTTGAACAAATGGCGCACAAAGGGGCAAAGATCACAAAATGTCACAAAATTTGAACAAATGTCGCAAAATATACCATAATCATGACTTTTTTAAGCCACAAAACTGATATATAGGTTTTGATAAATGTCCACCGTATTGTATATTTACTCTCTCCATAAGTATATTGTTATTAACATGATCATGTCAGGAAGAAAAAAATCATGTTAATGAGAGTATAGTGCATGGATGAAGGAATCACTTTTTTTTCACTCCACAAATTCTACTTCATATCCTGGCTCTTTCATTTAGGGATCATGCACACGGACATATTTTCTTTCTGTGCCCGTTCGTTGTTTTTTTTTGCGGACAGTATGCGGAACCATTCATACCAATTGGTCCGCAAAAAAAGTTACTCCGTGAGCATTCCATTTCCGTATGTTTGTATTTCTGTTCCGCAAAAAATAGAACATGTCCTATTATTGTCCGAATTACGGTCAAGGATTGGACTGTTTTATTAGGGGCCAGCTGTTCGGTTCCGCAAAATACAGAATGTACACGGACGTCATCTGTATTTTTTGTGGATCAGTTTTTGCGGACAGCAAAAAACATATGGTTATGTGCATGAGGTCTTACTATTTTGATTGAATGTTTAGCACAGTATGCAATATTGTTAACTTTTTTTATTCAGATCATCACTGCAACCAAAGAGTGCCCCTTTTCTTCTGTCAGTCTGTAAGCATCTTTATCTAGGCCTGGTAAAAGGAACACTAGAGCTGCCATTCTGTTATCCAAATTCAACACCTACAATTATGATGAGGATTGCCCTTCCATTCACAACAGCAATAAACTGCCAATTGATCACTGATCTATACGAGGTATTAGAATATAAATTGACTTCTACAGAAGGACAATATTTGTTCCATTTTCAATGGCATGGTGCTGCCAAAATGAACAAAAAAAACAGCCAAAAATGATTAACTACTCTTGTTCCAAATGGCATGGAGAACTTATTTCTTCAGGTCCCAATGTTAGCTTTAATGATACTTGAGCACTCCAGTGCTTGCTGTGGGGTCCCAGTAACTGCAGTGTACCTACAGCATAGAACTGTCTGACACTTTATTGTAATTAACAGCTTCTGATCCAGGTGCTGTTATTAAGACCTAAACCAATCCGTTCTTTGAGCAGAAGCTGTTAGTTATAACAATTCAAATTCCCTTTCTGATAAAGGAACTTGCAATTGCATGAAAGGGGTACTGTAAATATATGGCAATTCTGAAAATGAGCTCACTGCAAGCTTCCAGTATATTTCTATGGTATGGTCAGAAGGGGTTAAATGTGACACATTTCTCTGGTTATTTAAAATTAATTATAGTATTATCAAAATACTTCTTTTAACAACATTCAATTTTTACGTGTATAACTTAATGCGATTTTATATTTCAGACCTACCCTGGGACTGAACAACAAGATGTTCTCTGGCAACAAGTAAGTTCTAATCTAACCACTGTAGATTTCATCAAATATTCTAAATCAAAGTTAAAATGGCTGTTATATTTGAACTATTTTTTGCAGATAGTCTCCATATCAATGAGCTGACTGTAAGAATGTCCCAATGCTGTGGTTGGCCATTAGCTCTCCCCACAATAAACATACACATTTGGCTCATTGGGGAGTAGGGAGTAATCCACTGCCATGCAGCTCTGGCAGTGGCATATCTCCCTTAAAAACAAAATAATCTAAAAGCCTAATTCTTCTCTCTCCTGACATCAGCTGTTAAAGCAAAGTTCGGAGGCTCCTCAAAAACACATCAAATGTATTTTAAGGGGGTTCTGTGAGAATTAATAAAATAAAATTACAGAAAATACTTAAATATTACTTTATTATAAACATATTCCCAAATTCCCTAAATTTATCTAGGGAGCAATCAGGGAAATTAAAATGGTAGCAGTCCTATTAGTACACACTAAACATATCCTAATCACACAGGAGGGCAAGTTATTTCACAATTATGTGGGAATTGCCCCTTGTGTAGATACAACTCATGAAAAAAGACTGTGTGGTCGCAGGGATACACCACAGGGTATGTAGCTTTATCAACTGCAGGAGTACATATGTGGTCTATATATTAAGTTGTACCTGCGGACACTTTTAAAAAGGTAAAACTATCAGGTGCCTGTATGAACGCGTCCGCGAACACATCAACTCCATAGCTTCGGGAAAAGGCTGCCCTAGGGTGATAGAACATGTGAATATGGCACACGGTGGCGATGTTAGTTCCCTCTCCTTCTCGGGGTTGGAGATGGTGCAACCTCCACCACAGGGGGTGACAGGCACCTTCTTCTCCTTCAACGAGAAGCGAGATGGATACTACGCACCAGGGCAGCGGAAGGGTTAGGGTTAAATGACCGCACTGACTTAGGTATGTTCATTTAGAATTATCTCTTGTGCAATGGAATTTGGGCATTTGTTACATAATGCACTTTGTTTTCCTAGCTCTTAACCTGGCATATTGTGCGGTAGTACACAACCCTTTTAGCTTCTATGTGCCTGTATGAATGCGCTCCTGTGTCGTTATATGTTGTGGTCTTGTATGACCCATCCAGTGTAAATCGCAGTATATGTGCATGCACTGTTTTTATGCCACGCACTGATACACTCTGTCATTATGTATTTGTACTTGAAACATTGCCTTCTAAGATGTTTAGATGTTACATTGCAATAAGTTATCTCCTGACATTAAGGAAGACTGACTATTCATGTTTTGTATTCTTTTTGTACCTTGTTATGTTTTTAAACCTTCTAGCAGTGCCGTGGCACCGTCATTGATTTTTCAGCTGATGAGGGAGCGCACGGCTTAAGAAGGCAAGCCTACGCACGCTTCTGACGTAGCAGCCCGACGAAGCGCTTTCAGCGCGAAACGGCCGTCGCTCAACTCACTGCATGAAATTTGTGGCGTCCTGCCCGATACTGCCTGCACGCTAACGCACTAAATAAAGCGATCTTATTAACTTCACTGGTGAGTGCCGCCCCGTTCTTAAGATTAAGATTATTGTATCCTGTCTTTGGGGTTGTGCACCGCTGAAAGTGTAGTGACTACAGGGGATTGGTCACGCTGCCTGTTTGACTTGATTCTAGTCTGGGTGATTTCCTTGGAGTGCCGCTCCCCCCTCTCCGTTTTGTTCAAGTTATTTCACAAAACTAAGGTAAAAAGCTGTCTCATCCTCCTCTCTGCTCTGCTTGTCAGAGATGATGATCCTGAATACAGATGATAAGATCTTCAGCTTCCTTTCTGTAGAAATGAAGTTCATGAGGAGACAACTGAAATATAGAAAAAAAGGTGTGGCGTGGTTAATAAGCAGCAGTACTTGTATGCAGTCAGCTACATTACTACAGTCCCACATTACCGCAGTCTTTCTTGTCTGTCCTCCCTTTAGCTGTCTCCTCATGAACTCTATTCCTTCAGAGATTCAGCTAAAGATCTTATCAACTGTATTCAGGATCTGACAAGCAGAGCAGAGAGAAGGCTGTGTTCTAAAGTAACGTGTCCATCTGAATGATTAGAACAGGTTTTATGTGTTACTAATAGGACAACAACTATTTTATTTTCCCTGGTGATTGCTACCAACACAAAACAAGAAATTATAACTAATGAAAAGAATTTTGGAATATATTTATAATAAAGTATTTAAGTATTTTCAGTAATTTTATTTTATGAATTCCTGGAGAACCCCTTTAAACTAATGTGTATAGATAGCTGAAGACATGGGGTGATCAGATGTTGTCAGTAGGTGAAGAGCAATACAAGCTATATTCTATGGATGCCCTTGGTGGTGCAACATTCAGAGGATATCCTAGGTAAACTATGGATTCCTTATGTCTTCCATAGTTACAGTAGCTTTTTTAGTGGCTCTGCAGCAACTCAAGGAGAGAGAAAAGAAATATATGTAGTCATATTTTGTGCGTGATGAAAAAGTACACTTTTCTTGCAAAGATATCAAAAAAAGTTTTATTCTTTGTATATAACCATAGCTATGATTTAACACAACAATACAATTGTCAAAGTTAGGCCTTAAAAGTGTGTTAAACTTTAAATTTTGGTAGAAAATCCTTGCTAAAAAATGTAATGTAATTATTCCTGATTAGGGTTGAGCGAACCCGAACTGGATAGTTCGGGGTCGTACCGAATTTTGGGGTGTTCGGGACACGGACCCAAACATTTTCAAAAAAGTTTGGGTTTGAATCCGTTGTTCGGCAATTTATTCTCGCTTTCTGAAGGGCTGCACAGCAGCCAATCAGCTAGTGTTTTACTTCTTGCCCTAAGAAGCCATCACAGCCATGCCTACTAATAGCATGGCTGTGATTGGCCAAGTGCAGCATGTGACCCAGCCTCTATTTAAGCTGGAGTCACGTAGCGCCGCACGTCACTCTGCTCTGATTAGTGTAGGGATAGGACGCAGCTGCTGTAAGGGCGAGATTAGGCAGGGAAAACTCAGCAAAAACACCTAATGAAATGATCGATCTACAGCTGTGAAATATTCACCTTCTGCTAGTTAATTGCTCACTGTTTTTTAGGCTGCACAGAACTTTTTTCTGTCACTTTTGTATGGGGTGATCGGCGGCCATTTTGTGTCTTGTGGTGCACCAGCACAAGCTGCCACCAAGCCCATCAATCCATCAATACTAGTTTTTTTATGTTTTTGCTATATCCTACATCAGGGGCTTGTCTTTGCTTATTGTCACCTCTAGAAACTCAGGATAGAAATTTATATATTTTATTGAGGGGTTAACTTCGATTGCCAAAATAGCAATCGCCTAAATCTGGTGTTCCAGCTGTGGCTAGCTAAGTGTAATACTGTCTGCTGTCTGGCAAAGGATAGATTTTTTTCTGGCAAAGGATAGATTTTTTTCTAGATTTTCTACTGTATTTCAATAGCCAAAATAGCAATCCCCTAAATCTGGTGTCCCAGCAGTGGCTGGCAAAGTTTAATCGTGTCCAGCAAAGGATATATTTTGTTCTGGGGTGAAATTCAATTGCCAAAATAGCAAAACCGTAAATCTGGTGTTCCAGCTGTGACTGGACAAGTTTAATATTGTCCAGTAAAGGATTTATTATTTTCTGCGGTGAAATTCAGTTGCCAAAATAGAAATACAGTAAATCTGGTGTTCCGGCTGTGACTGGGCATGTTTAATAGTGTCCGGCAAAGGATTTATTATTTTCTGGGGTGAAATTCAGTTGCCAAAATAGAAATACCGTAAATCTGGTTTTCCAGCTGTTGCAGGCCTAGTTTAAATCTGTCCGTAAAAGAGTACATTTTTTTCTGGGGTGAAATTTAATTGCCAAAATAGCAATACCCTGAATCTGGTGTTCCAGCTGTGACTGGACAATTTCCCTAGTGTCAGTCAAAGGATATATTATTTTCTAGGGTTAAAGTCAGTAGCAAAAATAGAAATACAGTAAATCTGGTGTTCCAGCTATAGCAGGCCTAGTTTAAATCTGTATGTAAAAGGGTATATTTTTTTTCTGGGGTGAAATTTAATTGCCAAAATAGCAATACCCTGAATCTGGTGTTCCAGCTGTGACTGGACAATTTTTCTATTGTCCGTCAAAGGATAGATTTTGTTCTGTGGTGAAATACAGTTGCAAAAATAGAAATACAGTAAATCTGGTGTTCCAGCTGTGACTGGACAAGTTTCATAGTGTCCGTCACAGGATATATTTTTTTCTGGGGTGAAAATCAGTTGCAAAAATAGAAATACAGTAAATCTGGGGTTTCAGCTGTGGCTGGACAAGTTTCATAGTGTCCGTCAAAGAATAGCTTTTGTTCTGGGGTGAAATTCATTTGCAAAAATAGCAATACCGTAAATCATTGGTTTTTAGCTGTGGCTGGACAAGTTTAATACTGTCCGGCAAAGGATAGATTTTAAATTGTTGGGTGAAATATTTCCATTTTCACCAGGTACAATCCCCTGCACTGCATAACTGACAGGGAACTTACAATTGGTGGTTACATTCTTGCATGAAATAAAGACTTCTTGGGCTGTGAAGCCAAAGGTAGTCTCCAATAAATGTTTTTTAATTTTTAATTTTACAACAATGGTTGGGTGAGGCCGGTATACATGTCTATTCTGCATAAGGTTCAAACAAGTCCTGTGGTATCCATGTCTGGTTCTTTTTAATAAACGAAAGCTTAGTTGCCAACATTGTCTGCGGACAGACGGCTTCACTTGTCTGTGATAATGCCCCCAGCCATGCTAAACACTTGCGTTCAGACAATACAGTGGCTGCAGGGTAGGCCAGCACCTCCAAGGCGTAAAGGTCAACCTCAGGACATGTGCCCAATTTGAAGACCCAGAAGTTGAATGGGCCAGACCCAATGGCGTAGCTAGAAATTATTGGGCACCACATTTTGAATGGGGTTCCTCTCCCCCAGTAATTTTTGCGCAACCAATTCCTTTCATGCCACCATGCCTGTGGCTACTAAAGATCGCTCTCTCAGACCAGGCCCAGCAGCTGTTCCATTCGCTTTCTACTCTGTCTATACTGCCACTGTATATAATTTCATTGTATAATACTGTTGAGGGGGCCATGACAAAGTCCTTTACTCCTCCTCCTGGATGGGCCCTTTCTAGGTCATGGCCCCAAAGCAGTTGCTTCCCCTGCTTCCCCTGTAGCTATTCCCCTAGGCAGGCCCATAAGTCAGTACGTGTACTGTTCCAACATGTTGCTGAAATGCTGCCTCCTGCTAGAATGTTCCAGATCTGCTGGTGGTGCAGGTTGTTGTGGCGTGATGACAAAGCTTTTCAGCATTTTGCCAATGATAAACCTGTCTTCTGAGGTGTTGGTGGTGACCCAGCTGCATTGGCAAATTCTTCCTCCTCCTCCTCTGCCTTCACCTTGTGCTTCCACTGAGTCCAAGGTGTCAGGTGTAAATGCCATCAGCAGCGTGTCTACTAGCAGGCTCATCTTCCTATCACACTCCAGTGAGAGGATGCAGCAGGGTGGCCACCCAGTAAGCAGTACAAGTTAGAATGTGGCAGTAACTGGGCGGTCGTTGCGCAGGCACTGCAGCATGTTGTTGCTCATGTCTGCCAGGCTGCCCAGAGGCAAGGACAAGCTATCCTCTTTGAGGGAGGTATATCGCCTGTGTCCTCTGTATCCCCCAGCGTTCCTCCTACTCCTCCTCATCCTCCAGAACTGTACCCTGGCTGGACAATTGTGTTCCAGGCCAGGGCCTATATTGGTGCAGGAACCCACCCTCCGAGCCACTTGTAATTGGCTGGCCTTAAGTTAAGGATAAGGAGTGTATATAGTTTTGTTTGTTTATATGGTTAGTTTAGCTGCATTATAGTTATTTTAATATGTTTTTAAGTAAATTTGTAAATAGTTTGTTAATGGTTTGAGTGAAAGGGGGGGGGGTGTTGTGTGTGTTCGATTAACTGAATTGATTTTCACAGTCAGGTGTTTAGGAATTTCTGCACCCCAAATTCAGCACATGTGACAGGCAGGGGATGTGCGTCAAACCAGCTAGGCCCAGACCTGCTATTATATTTTGCCGCAACACCAGACAGGGTTAAAAGCACAATGGAACCAACCAATCATCCGTCTGTTGTTCCATGCCTGTCCATAGCTCCTGCACGTTGTGGGGTTTTTCCCACAAACACACAAGTTTTAAAACAGACTGCTGTTATTTCCCCTGGCTGTGCTGGTGTGGGTGGTTAAGGTGTTACACTGAGTGGATGAGGAGGTGGTAGAAGAGGAGGAAGAGGAATCAGAGTAGGAGGAGGTAACAGTATACAAAAAAAAATTCCCAGCAATCCTCGGGGGCGGAAGGACATTCGCAAAAATGCTATCCGCCTCTGGGCCAGCCGCTACATTTACCCACTGTGTTGTTGGTTATGTGGACGTTGCCATAGATAGAGTTGCGCAGTGCACACCTGATTTTGTCCTCCACTTGGTTGTGCAGGGAAGTGATGGCTCACCTGCAAAAGTAGCGGCGGCTGGGATACACATACTGTGGGACAGCCACTGCCATAAGGTTTTTAAAACTGTCCACCAGACAGAATGACAGCATTTCAGGACCAGGAAGTTTGAAATAAGGCATTCAGAGCAATGGGTAGGGGGAACTTCCTCTTTCAAATTTTTTTTCTCTCCAGTGTTTGGGAGATGGACAGCTGATAGCTGAACACTTTCATGGGATTTGGTGGAGATGCTTGGTGACGATGACAGATGTGGTAGCGTTGCTGCCACATCCCTTGTTTGCTGGGTGACAAGTGCCACTGTTACTCACTTGAGCTCAAGTTTAGAATGTTTATTTATAATTTTTCTCTATTTTATGTTATTTTAAGTCATTTACCTATCCACATTTGTTTGCAGGGGATTTACCTACATTTTGCTGCCCTCTAGCCCTTTCCTGGGCTATTTTACAGCCTTTTTAGTGCCCAAAAGTTCGGGTCCCCATTGACTTCAATGGGGTTCGAGGTGAAGTTCGGGTCGAGTTCGGATCCCGAACCCGAACATTTTCGGGAAGTTCGGCTGAACTTCTCGAACCCGAACATTCAGGTGTTCGCTCAACTCTATTCCTGATTAAAAATAACCAATCCAACCATAATATGCAGTTATTATATTGAGTTATTCATTTTTACTGCAACATAAAATATGTATTTCCTACAACCTATATATAATACTTAAATGTTTTTCTTTTCTATGTTCTTGAAAATTTTGAAACTTTTTATCAATGTGAGCAATGGGATGCAATGTTCATATTAGATTGAAGTGTCAAATTGTATGCTGTTGAATAATTTCTATGAATTACCAATGAATGACTTGAGGATTATATTACAGTTGACCTTCTCTGGATTAAGATGTTATAGATTAGTTATCCATTTAAAAATCAAGTTTGTTTTATAAAAATAAGTAATTCCTGTGGCACACAGACCCATTGATCAAATACAGAAATCTAGAATAATCTCCTTGTGTATATAATAGTAATGGTGAAGTTCAATATTTCTATTCAAACAAAGAGTCTAGTAGACATATTTACAAAAGGCCTTATGATGTTTGCAGTCGTTGCTGAAGAAAACATTTGTAAAACATTTGGAGTGACTACCAGGTGCCGTAAGGTCTCTGGGGGATAGATGTTATTCTGATACTGTCCTTCATTTGAACTTTAATTCATAAGGTATTTTAATGGGTTTGGAAAATTGAAAACTATTTTTATTTGCACTGTTTTATGGAAATTTACTTTAGGGAAACAAAGAGGTTTCATATGAAAAGCCAATTAAAATCCAGTACCAAGATAATAAGTGACTTGGTATTTTTTAATAAACATGCTAAAACCATAGTGACTTAAATTGTTCATATATTTTCAATGTTTTATTTTCTTAAAAATGCAATTAATTTTATGACATATCTTTATTCATTTCCCCCAGTAGTTGCCTTAGGCAGGCACAATTTTGTTATTTAAAGGGGCTTTCAGGGTGTTTTATAGTGATGACCTATCCTAATAATTAGTCATCAGCATCTGATCGGTGGGTGTATGACACCTGGCACCCCAGCTAATCAGCTGTTTTAAGAGGCTTGGTACCATATCACAGCTCAGCCCCATTCACTTGAATGGGACTGATATGCGCCCAGGCCATGTGACTGATGAACATGACATCAATGGTCTAAGAGGAGGCTGCAGTGCTTACCTTAGTGTCTCTTCAAATGGCTGATTGTTCTAAGTGCAGTGAGTCAGAGCCCCACTGATCATCAGTATACAACACTTGGAAAACGAACTCTTTTGCAGGGAAGTTTGGGATTTAATAAATCACTGAAATAAAGTATCAATGCTGGGTAGGTATATACAACAATAATATCACTGACAACAACTACCCTTTAAAGCAAAACTTTTAATCATATTTAGTTGAAAAAGTACCCACATATAAAAATAAACATAATAGATTTTCTCAGATAATGCAAACCATAACAGATATTCTCAGCTATAGCAGGGGGGATATGCTATAACATGCAATGACTAAATATACAAAAGTTTTGTGTATTAGATTGTGTGCTGATATTAGCTGCAGTCCCTTTGTAGAAGTAGGTCCCCACTTATTTCAGTCCAAAACATATAAAAATGGGTTAGGGTCTTCGCTGCAAAAAAAAGGAAAGCTTAATCGTAACACAAAAATCACTGGTTCTTTTTATGCTGCTTCCTCCAATCTACTCCTTATCCTTCCTCCTTCTCAGCTTCTTAGTCTCTGAACCAACGAGCGGTAGTGGGTATGCTTCTTATAAAAAATTGTAATCTTGAACATCACATGGAACGTATTGTAAAGCCCAATCCGGGTTTTGCTCCTGTTTCGTCTGGGGCATTTCAGTTTCACCTTTTTTATGTTTTAAACATGCAATGACTGTTGCCACGGTTGTGGCCACTCACGGTTTATAGTTTCAATGGTGGAAGTGATCACTGAGTCATATCACTCCTTGAAATACACTGGATATCTGGTGCTGCATCATTTGTGGTTCAAAAACCTGGATATTATAATCCAGGGTAAAAAGGTCCACTAATAGGCAAATGGGGAACTGTCCCTAAGGCTTTGACAAATCCGTGTTGTCAAGCAGCGTGATCGCTCCAAAAGGGATGGCCCTACTTCTCGGTGGCTCACCCTAAGAATTAAATATCCCTGCCTGCTCAGTATTCCCATGTAGCTTGATGCCCAAATAGTATATAAAAATCAAAGTTCCAACTCGTTTCTCGTTTCCCCTTTGTAAACCATGTAAACTGTAAACTGTAAACCGTGAGTGACCACAACTGTGGCAAAAATCATTGCATTTTATAGTATATCCCCCCTGCTGTAGCTGATACCCATTTGAATTATCTAAGAATTTCTCTGGCCGCCCGCCCCTTGTGTGTGCTGAGCATTGCCTTATGAAGGGCATCCATATTGCCCGAACGTTGTAATATTGAATTGCACCACCATGTCCGGCTAATATCAATAAATTTATCCAGCATACTAAAACTAAAGTGCTGTCTCATCTATCTCAAATCTAAGAATATCTGTTATGTTTATTTTTATATGTGGGTATTTTTTAGACTACCAAAGTTGGGGATTTATAGCCATTAAAGACCACTGAATTTCCCATAATTTGTTTTGGGTCCAATTCACTCAAGTCACTCTTCTGATTCAATTCAATTCAAAAATGCCCTAATTACTGTAAAAAGGTGTGCATACTGTAACTGTTTTAGGTCTTCTTCTAGGACTGTATCCAATTCTTCCAAACTCTTTAAAGGGGTTTTCTGAGATCTTTTAACTGATGACCTATCATCTGGATAAGCCATCAGTATATGATCAGTTGGGGTCCAATATCAGGGCCCCCGACTGATCAGCTGTTTGAGAAGGCACTGAAGCTTACAGTAGGGATTTGGACTTCTCACAGCTTTGCAAAAAAAATGGTGTATGGGGAAGATAAATCTCCCCCATAATGTCTGTCTGACATGACCAATTTTAAAAATCTAGATTAATCTTTGGTGGACCTACATTTATACCTATGAAGAAATATCTAACAATGTAATGGCATATCAGTGGGATTTCTTGGAGAGTCTAAGCAGTCAGGATGTCTTAGCTGGTCCTTCATTCTGAGGATCTGTGGAAGTCCCGATCCTTACTAATCGGTAAATGATAAATGATGACCTGCACATTACTTCTATTGTCACATGCGTTTATCCTATATGACTGCATAATAAGTTGTGTTATTGCTGGACTGTAACAGGAAGGTCTGTCATTAAACATGCAGATATAGCAGCCATTTAATGAACGGCCACATTACATAACGATGTTAACATAGCACACCTACATTATTTACATTGAGTGACATCCATTCACTTTATATTAGAATGGCTGCACAAATAGCATCCAACCATTCACCATACTAGAATACTAACATAGCGAGCTGAACGTTTGTATGGCAACTGCTACATTTGTAACTAGATGTCATGACAGGTTTTAAAATCTTCAGCTCTAAAGTAGAGCTACACTTTAATGATATCACAGAGATACCATGAGGCCTGACAGTAAAATCTTGTTTTTTGTAGCAACCAATCGATCAGGGCTCAGATTTAAAAAAAAATTAAAGCTGCACTGTAATTGGTTGATATGACTAAGAACATATTTTTCTATTAGGCAGTTTTGATAAATAAGGCCCATTGTGCAAGGGTATGGCAATTGATATCTAACCTTCCAATTATTTTTAACACCTATAATTCCATAGAAATTCTGACAAATTAGTCCAAAGTTTAGTCGATACTCAAATTGAGAAATTTATCAGAACTGGTGTAAAGGAAAACTGGAATAGTTGTACATAGCAACCAATCAGATGCCACCTTTTAGTTTTCAAACCTCCTTTTGAAAATGAAAGTTGTGGCTGGGGTGCTTTTTTATCCTTCATCCAAGCATTTTCAATATTACATTGTCCACTTGTCCACTTCTCTAAACATATCTGGTTAATGAAAGACATAGGAACAGTAAGGAATGCCTGAGTGGGTCAAATGTTAATTGCTTTTATTATGTTTTTAAGTAAAACAAAAGACCATGGGTGTTTAGAATAATGTACTATGAAGACAGACTAGAAAACATTATTATTTAATATGGTCAATTCCTAGAAATTCCTAGAAAGAGATGTGATTCATTGCAAATTACTACGTAACAAATTGTATTCCGTTGTATTGAGTGGGCACAATGACGTTTAACCCCCCAGATGCCACGTTCAATGCTGACTGCGGCATCTGAAAGTCATATTTAGTCTATCAGGGAGTTAATCAGGGGTTTTAACAAAAAAAAGTATGCATTCTCAATCCATTTGATCGTGGAGAGGCTGTTGCAGACATCTTAATTGAAGAAAATGCATCAATTGGGGCACGCCAGAGAATTGTGGAGTTTACCTGAATCAAGATAGGCACCACAGGTGCTCCAATGGATAAGGTCAGTATGTTTTTTTTTTATTATTTAAACTGCCATTTCAGGAGAAATAGATTTGTTACCAAGAAGCGCCAGGAAATTAAGCTTTGCAGAGAACAACATTTTTCCGGAATTCCAATTCAAATCCACCTTGTTAACTTTGATTCAATCAATACTAGGCGAATGCAGAGGTATTGGAAGGCAGTATGTTATAGAGCTGGAGGAGCTGAGCAGATTGATCTATAAATGAAACATACAGGTGGCTCTCTGATGTCACAAAATGGTGCATGGTGCCTCCGTATAGTAGTAGCCCACAGACCACAGAACAAATAATATTGTCCAGACATTTGATACAAATATCATTGGATACAGCATTTGTTACAAATAGACCTTGCCACAGTAACATCTGATGTAACAGAACCCTCTATGGAAGTATATGTCAGCAACACTACTTTTACCAACTAAAAATAAGGGTGCTTTTGCATCAAATACCTCCTTATGTAGGTGACTTATACATTAACCCTACAATATGATCCAGTGGTCTGTTCAATGATAAGTACTGATGCTGACAGATTACACTTATTAATTCAAGGACTGTGGCATTTTGCTTGAATTTTGCTTGAAGGTTGTAATTTAAGACTTGCAACAGCAAGGACCAACTGTATAGAGTGGAGTCCACACATACCACCTATAGTCTACCTTTTTTGTGTGGCCACAATCGATACACTTGGTCCACTATAAGCAATATAACTGACTTTGTGATATATATATATTTTTATATTTTATATTTTTTATATATATTTTAATATTTTTTATATATTCTTAATAAATTTCTCAGCGCAGTTACATATAGTAGAGTGCCCGTATTTATTTATCTTCCAGATTGATATATAGTTTTATGGGAAACTATTCAGTATAACTTATCCTTTATTCATTTACATGATGAACCTTATGCCATAAAACATTATATCAATCTGCTCAGCTCCTCCTGCCCTATAACATGCTGACTGCATTGTACTAAATTACATCAGAGCCTTTAAGAATAAATGCATTCAGAAGTGGTAGTATTTCCTGAATGTATCACAACTTACTACCGGTGTTCCCACCATGTTCTTTTTAGGGCTGACATTCTATGCTGATTAATTTCTTCATTTGCTTAGGTGCTTACTGTATATTGTGTAAACCTGAATTTTATAATTTACCTCTATGTAAATGTAAGGGTTCCGCATTACAGAAATGAAGCTCCAACTGCTATAAAAAATTTAACCAAATTAATCAGCACATAATCCAATTTAAATTAAGAAAAAATGAAGGTGGTCATCCACGATCAGAAACCTGTTTTAGCTGTAGAAAATGGTCTAAATGTAAGACAGCAAGAAAGCTGGCTTAGATTTAGAACTGTCGCTGGATGCGCCAAAGTTGTGTAGAGGCCAGCATCTCTACATAACTTCAGCGGATCAACCACAGGGGCTTATTAAGACCAACATTTAAAATGCCAGTCTTGATAAATGACCCTCAAAATGTTCCTGAATAGTCTTTTTAACTAATTATGTACATAACATAAAAAACTGAGAAATACTTTTAATTGATAGTTCTGGGAAAATGATGCTTAATGTCTAATACAGTACAGTACATTTTGAATGGAAAAATGCACAAACACATCATTTATGTCATAGAGATCAGAACTGTATTTACAGCTCATGTTGCCCTGCTGCCTTTCCTCCCACCCACCAAAATCCACACCTGCACCCCTACCTCTAATACTGGGCCCTACAAAGTTATAGGCTATCTAACCTCACATTCACCTGCTGGGATGCCAAACATGTGGATGGTCAAATATAGAGGTTATCACCCATTTCTCACTTAAGGCCTCTTTATATGGCCCAATGGGGAATTAAACATTCCCTACCACCAATCCCCTGCTCATCAGTAAAGGAGACCACGGTATTTACATTAAAAAATCATTGTTTGCCGGCAGTACAGTGTTGTTTAGATGGCATGATCTGCTGCTGGAAAACAATGATTTAGGTGTTCACAACAGTGATCCTATTACCTGATGAACTAATGAAAAGTGGTTCCTTTACAACAGCAGATTATGACTAATGGGCACTTGTCCAAATGCTTGTTAGCAATAATTTGCCTGAACATTGGGTAGTTTAAAGGGGCCTGTAATTGGTCCACAGACATGGGAAAGAAGAGTAATGCTGGAAGTGAAAGGTAGGACTTGTGGTTCCACCTAATGGAGCTTGTACACACAGACTGTAGGAAATTAGGAATATAGGCGGTCAGCCAATGATGGCAGGGATAGAAAACACATCCTACTAGTCTCAGGAAATCCTGTACAGTCTTGACTCGACTGCTCATACCATCCATCCCCCAACAGGCCTCTGTCCTAGTCACTCAACTTCCAGTGCCTAGTGCTAAATGCAGCCCTTAGAGAGATAAATGAAATGTTCACATATAGGATAATGCCATGTAATGAACTTGGACTTTCTCAATTTGTAAAATAATAGAATGTCCAAACAGTTTTTTAATCGCCTAATAGTTTTGTGGTTCAGGAATTCTCTTACATACTGTAGGTCATGTACAAATGTTCTATGCCAGATTTTTTTTATAAAAAATTAGCTAATTTGGTCATAAGTGCCATTTTGAGGCAACATTTGCCACATTTTTACCAATTTCTGACACCCCTGGCACTTGTTCAAACAGTGTGCTGGAGGAGGTTGGCCAAGGATGGGAGCACAGCTAATTTAGGACAGGTTTGCACCAACACTAGGAATACCGTTATAGTGTTCCGTAACGGAATATAATGGAATTTTAGGACAGAATGCAAAACGGAAAACCTTTAAGAGGCAATCTGTTTTATAGACCGAATTATACAAATGTTATGGCTGTCAGAATATGGAAATGCAAAGAAAATGTCGATTTTTTTCAAAGCTTTTTATTTTTTAAAAAGTAGTAAAAAAAAAAAAACATATACAAGTTTGATATCACCACATTCATATTGAACCACAAAATAAGGACATCATTTTTTTGTGCACAGTGAATGTTGGGATGTCAAAACAACAAAAACCTTGGCAGAATTCATTTTTTTTTCAATTTTGCCACACAAATGAATGAATTAAAAAATGAATAAGCCATCATATAGGAACGGAAAAATATAAAATATAAAAAAATATAAAACAGGTTGGGGGTGTGTTTCTGTATAGTCTGACATTGACAGCGCTGATTAAGTAGTGTCAGACTGTGCAGGGACACCCCACAACTGGAAACACCCATTTTGACCTTCAATGCAAGCTGCTAATAATTATTTTATAACGCCTAGCAGATTTAAAAAAGAAATGTCACATCATAGATTTAAAATAGATGCTCCTGTCGCTGCAATGTAGGACAAGTCTCAAACTAGGGGAATACACCTGGCTTGTCTGTGGGATTCAAATTGGTTAATCTCCTTCTCCTGTGCCAAGAATACTCGGCCCGGCCTCAGAGTAAAAGACTAAGGCAGCTTGTTGTGTAATGGAATCTCTAATTCATAGCAACAGGGTGATATGTTATACTTAAACATTACATTATTACATTATATTATGAGTAATAATCACAAGACAAAGAATCAAAATGTATGGTGCTTAACCCAAATGTCACACAAATATTGCTGACTTATCCGTTTCTATTTCCTTGCAGTCTGTAAAAAAATATTATTTGTGACTCAAACAGATTTCAGCAGACTGACATAAACAAACATTTAAGCATAAAGAATAAAGACTTAAAAATAGAGAATGCTTAATAATGAACCATTAGCACAGTTCATGCTCATTAACCATTTCATTTCTTTCACATTCCGGAATCATAATTACAAGGGGGATGCAAGTAGCTGCTAAAACAGACATGTCAGCAGAGGTTACAGGTCCTCTTTAAAGTACAGGTAAACTTTAAAGGTTTTTTGTGTGATATACATATTGATGGCCTATCCTGAGGATAGGTTATCAATATCAGATAAGCAACAGTGCTCACTTAACATGTAGGCCTCTTCCTAGGCCATGTGATGTCATGTTCATCGGTCACATGGCCTAGGCATAGCTCATCCCCATTCAAGTGAATGGGACTGTGCTGCAATACCAAGCACAGACACTGTCAGTGGCTTCCTCAAACAGCTGTTAGAAAGAGGGGGTGCCGGGAGTCAGTCCAGCATTTATCTCATATTGATGACCTATACTGAGGATAGGTCATCGAAATGTAAATCCCAAAGATACCTTTAAATATGAATGATCTTTCCTTAGGATAGTTCTTCAAAATCAGATCAGTGGGGGTCTGGGAAATTAATTGGGACTGAGCTTGCAGTACAGTTCCTGTTAGTACACAGTATACAGAGTTGTGCTAGCAACTAAGTAGTATTGATGACTTCAAATCCCCTTTAAGTATTGGGTATGCATACTGCAGGCACCAGTTTATTTTTAGTTTATCAGTAAGATAGTTATCTTAACATAATATTCATATAGTTACTTATGACACAATGTGGTGCAACTAGATGTTCTACCCTTTTTACAAACTGGCTTAAAAATAGGGAGGAGGGATGGAGCTTGGAGTCTGATCTAAGATGAGGCAGATTTCCGTTTAACAGTAAGCCAACCAATAGTTGGTATAGAACTAGACAGAAGGGACTATCCCTGTACCGCATGTATGATCCATCCTGAGGTGAAGATCTAGGCAGCCTGTCTAAGTTTATGCCAGTTACAAGATTAGTTAGTCTTGGCCAACGTTTATCAAGTCCCACATATATTCCTATTATGTTGATCCAGATCCAGAGGAAAGCAAAAACTGCCTGTGATGCCAATCGCTTCCATATAAAGGTAGAAAAATTCTTCCCTAAAAACAAATTTGGCATTCACAATAAATCCATGGATTTATCCAAATCTTTAGAAATCTTGCACCAACCACCTGCAGTATTTTTGTATTCAAGTAATCCAGTCCTTTCTTGACCTTGTGCAATGGATTAACCTTCACAGCAATTTTTTTTATCTCTTTGAATATTGGTATAGGATGTGACAGCTATTCCTATTTACTATCACACAGGAAAAGTTGTCAGTCACTGACAGGCCCATCCACTGGACTCCTAAGCCCAGAATGAGTAGAGATATAAATGAATACAATAAAAGCTATAATAAAAAGTAATATTGGATCTTTTCCCACAAAGCTATATATAAAGCTCTATAAAATGCTGTCTTTAGATTGGAATGCATATTCAATGAGATGAGTTCCCTTTAACTAATCTTTTGGCAAACCACTAAACACTTTTTTGGCCACAAATTTGCATTACAGCACGGCAGAATAAAATACATTTTGCCTCTCGTCTCCATCTAGTGATGCTTTTCTTATGTTTTTTTAACAATATTATTATTAGTATTATCATTTAGAAAAAGTGCTTTAGGCAATTTCTTCTGTAAGTTACTGCCTTAGTCTTAAAGACTCCCAAGGGAGTTTACTACAATAAAAGCATAGTACTGCTGCTAATAAAAGTTACTACAAAACTCAAGTACAGTTAGCTAGATTTACATCGGGGTAGACAGATGCTATTTACTAGAAAAAGTCCATTTAGCGGCAATATGCATTATTACTTTACCATGAAGCTCTACCTTAAAATGTAATAGGGAATAATATTATAATGTTATCATACAAAATGATCCCTTGTGGCATGAAGATGATCAAAAAACTTCTCACAATGACATTCATGCAATGGAGTGATTGGCATATAATAATTCACACAGCAGTTGTCGAGGGATAAAGAAACCAGAGACTTCATAAAGCAATTCCTTTAAAGAGGATGCCTTTCAAGAAATATTTACCACCTATCTAACCATACATTTATCACCAAGTGGGATTGCCATTTTAGGGTAGGAGTATATATGTAAGAGTCAATGGCATGCCTAAGGAATTTGGCACCCAAGGCAGCTAGTTTCTCTGCCCCCCCCCCCATAAAGAAGTGAATGGGGGACAGTTTGATACCGAGCACAAGTTCTATCTAATGGACTGCGCTTGACTCGGTGAGCTAAGCGAAGGCAAGAAAATAGAAATACTTCACCCTGTGCCAAATTCTCAATCCAACACCTCCCCCCAGCCCTACTGTTAGAGATATCTGGGTAGACCTTACATACATCACTTTCAAACATGCAGGGTAATACATATCATCCTTATCCCACAGATGCCCCAACATCTTCATCTGCTGCCTCCCCCCAATACTGTGCTCACTGTGCTCCCAAATGCCTCCAAATACTATACTGCAGAAGCAACAGTGCCATACAGATAGCTTCCCATAGTAATAGTGCTTCCAGACAGCCCTCAATAGTAATAGTGCCCCTACAGTACCCATATTAACCATATTAACCCTCCATATTGTGCACCATAAATTCTAATCCACTTTAGCTAAGAGCTGGTATAGAATTAAACTATAATTTATGCCAGTTTCAGAAGTAAATTGTAATACATATTAGGGGCTGCTGAAGACCACGCCTCACCCACTATGCCCCATTCATATCCATCACTACTTTTCAGTGACAAGTCACAAATTGTTGCACAAATATGCTATGCTTCATAATTTGCAACTTTCTTTTTACACCACAGAAATAGCATAAGGTGTTTTAAGAGGTTGTGCCGTGAAAAATATTCTACATTTTTCAAACCAGCACCTGCTCTGAATACTTTTGTAATTGCATGTAATAATAAAAAAATATATATATATATGTATATATATATATATATATATATATATATATATATATTAGTATAGCCACCAAATTATTCAATAAAATGTATCAATATAGCACCACCTACTGTTTGTTAATTTTCTTATGTCTTGTCGCCTCACATAGGTGGTCACACATGCTCAGTTTAAATCTTCAACTGCCACCAGACCTATCTTCTTTTGGAAACTATGATAGTTGCAGGGAGAAAGCTGCAGCAGAAAGTACACACCCTCTGAGATGTAATAGAGAGAAAAAGAGTGGTAGCAGAGAGTACACACTCCCTGAGATGTGATAGAGAGAAAGCTTCAGTAGATAGGATATGCCCTCCGAGCCCCCAGCCTGAAATAAATCTAGCAGAACAATTGGAGTAATAAATGGTGAGATCTCTGGATCCAATTGAGGTACAGGGCTGGTTTTATGTAGCTTTGTTAGAAAGAGATTGTCATGTACTGATTTTCATTTTTTAGATTAATTATTTTTGGCATAACCCCTTTAATGGTAGAGGAGTGAATTGATTCTGAATTAATCAAATTTGACCTGAATCTTATAAAAAATTTAAGTTGCATCCAATTCCGAAGTTTTGATGATTCAATTTGGGCGATTTTTTGGAGGAAAGAGAGGAAAAAAATTATTAACAGCAAAATAAAAAAGTGAGAGGCTAGAGAGAAGAAAAAAGTCCTAGGAAACCTAAGAGTGCCATATACAAATGTTCAGGCCATTTAGAGCACTTTCAATTTTGATAAAGTTAATTAGGAAACAAATCAAATCAGTTGACAGATTCAGCTGAATTGAACTTAAGTCCAATTTTGAGTGATTTGCTCATCTCTACCTAATAGATGTGCTCCATGTCTATCATTATCACAAACTACACACATGGGATTACTGTATATTTGTTCTTTGTTATTTTGTAGTGTATTATTAGATCTTTCCTGGTGATGCAGATGCTGTAAGGATGTCTGATGTATAATTGTTGAAAGAAATCACCGTCCTCTTTATACTACAGTGCAATCTGAAAGTAAGCAAGAAATCATGATCAGTAGGAAGAAAAAAAAAGGCAAATGCCTACTAATTAGTAACAGAATACCCTTGAGTATTTTACATTGATTTCAATGTTGCAGACTCATTCCATTTGACATATGGATCATTTCACATTGCAGACAGTATATGACCCATGACATCAGTTTTTCTCTTCCTTCAACATGCCATCCACAACCATTTTCATCCTTGTATTTTTATTTCCTGTGAGGTTCATTCATTTTAGACTGTGTTACTTGTCTGTTCTTCATACTCTTTGTACGTTCTTTTCTAACTCAGTGAGACAGCATATGGTGTAAATCTGAAACTACCATGAGACCTCATAATGTAGTGGTTTTGTGCCGGATTTTGTGCCTGTTCTTGGTGTTAAATTTCTCCATCTGCTTTCATGTAAAAGAGCACAACTTGATGTTTTTTTTTTTCCCTTTAATAAATTGTGAGTGACTTGCACATTAAATTGCCATTAGGATCCCAGCTTGCTTCCCCCTGGCGAACGACTCCTATTGGAACATTAACGGATAAGGTACCTTGCTAATTGCCAATTGCAGTACCACTTAAAGGAAAATCATGGTGATTATACCTTGCATTTCTTCTATGAACTATGTATGCTGCTTGAAAGAAAAATACTTATGTTTCAAAGAGAAATTAAAGCACATGTTCTAGGTAAATCACGCAGCCTTCACTTTTGACAGGTCATTCTGAAACACTTGACAGAGAAAATTATGAAGGCTAAGGTGTAAAAATAATGTTGTTAGATGAAAAAGCTCCTTGCTGCGCTTTCTGCTAGATTTGTAGCAAATGTCGAAGTGACCAGTGTCATCAAACCAAACATACTATTTAAGTCATATTTTATTATTATTTGGAGGCACAAAGTGTACTCATTTCAGAGTAGAACATTTATTTTGTTAGAATTTGCATTGCTCACATGCAATGTACTGTTATATGACAAGTCAAAAAATGGTATCCATCTGATGCATTTAAAGTAATTCTTAGTGTACAAAAATTGGAGCACAAACGCTGTTGTATAATGTTTGGGAAAGGTCCATCAGAAAATCACCTGGTTAGATGAAAGGCAGCCTGGGCTTGGAGAGGTACGATATAATGATCTGACTGAATATACTCTACACTTATCAGGGCATGGGTTAGGTACTGTGTGCAAGACCCACTGAAACACCTTTGCTCAATAACCTATAGTACATAAACCCATGGGTCAGCACAGCTTCTAGTGTGCGCGATCTTATTTCAACACTACACATCTAAGAGATGAAAAACAATGCTTCCACGTCCTACAGAAGCCAATTTACCTCCAGATCACCCAAAACTAGCAATGATCCTTAAAAGGCTATTTCGGTTGTAACAAGTTATCCCCTATCCACATGATAGAAAATAACTAACTAAGGATCCAACTGCTGGGACCCCAACTTATCAGAGAAAGTGGGATCCTCTACCTTCTGTGGCCCCCAAATTAAAGGAGTTGCAAGTCAAGCATGTGCGCTGCCACTTCATTCATATATTTGAGACAGCTGGAATCAGCCAAGGACAAGTGTTTGGCTATTTCCAGCAGTCCCATAGAGATTAGTGGTGCAGCAGTGCACATAACCAACCTGTTTATTTGTGTAGCAAGCCCCTCCTTCTCTGCTTTGATTGATAGGGTCAGACAATGGAAAAGCAGTGATGGAGGGGTTGGCCACAAAATTAAGAGGAGCTTGGGTGCAAAGGGAGCAACATTGAAGCCATCATTGCAGTAAATGCCTAATTTGCATATTAGGAAATAGAAAAACAATGCTTTAATCAGATGAACCACAGCTATGTGTCTATAAAAAGAGTTGCAGGTCACTGGTGACAGATTCCCTTAAATACTGGTCCTTATAGCAGTGACATCTGTCCCGGCAGTTTATCACAGAGCAGAGATTATAGCAGGCTAAGTTTAAGCTTCATTGTTTTGTCCCTGTGTATCTCAATATAAATGCAGCTTAGTGAGTGTTACAGATTTTGTGGAATCATTATGCCTCATTGCTTCAAACTGAAAAACATTGCAAAGGTGGAATCCAGATTGAAGGCAGCTGATCTACAGAGCAGGACAAATAGAGACATGAACTTGGAACTTTTTCAGACTTGAATCAAGTCTTCTTGAACCCAAAAATACAGAGAAATGGACATAGAAGTTGTTCAGACTTGGAGCAAGCAAGCCTTCTGGATGACTATTGAAACCCAGACACACTAGGTTAGAACAGGCAGACACAAGCCAAAGCTTCAGAAACAGGGCTCTTGGATACAGGAACAGGCTTCAGGATACGGAAACAGACATCAGGAACAGCCTTCAGGATACAGAAACAGACATCAAAACAGGCTTAGGACTTCAGAAGCAAACATTGTTGTACAGGAAAGGTCTGACCACATACTTAAGACAGAACATTCCAAAAAGACAGAACTTTGAGAACAAAATTGCAGAACTAACAAGCACATGGACAACAGGTGCAGGTTCAGACACAGACAAGGGAATTAACCCCTACAGAACTAGATTGGAGAGAAATATAGAACAATTCACCCCCACAAATAATCCATGGCCGATATGCAAACAACAGAAGCAAATGTGCACTGCCACACTGACACATGGCCCTAGATACACATCCAGAATGTACACACATATATACACATGGTGTACACTGATAAACAGTGAACAGACATGTAACAGCGAGAAAGTAGTATAGCTCACCTGGATCAAATTTGTATGCACAGAAGTTCTGAGGCAATGCACAAGGATGGTATACACTAGCATTCTAACATCCAGCTGTAGAGTAAAATATATCAAGCAGTTAAAATCCATAACGGGAAAAATTGCATTGCTAATGCCTTTTGGACTGCATGGGATTCTTTGTCGCTATGAGTAAAGAGTCCATGTGGTCTGAAACACGTATTTTTTCTGTATTGGATTTTAACTGGATGTAATAAAGCTAATATCTTTTATTCTGCATTGGATGCTGGTTCACAAGTGTATACCATATAAATGCATGAATATAACAGGTGGTACTTATGATAGCTGCTACAAGGTAACAAAAAACAGACCTCTAATTTGCTGTCAGGGTGCACCGGGTGAAAATTGCATATTTGATTAGCCCTGTGTACTTTGCTTCTGTTGCTTGGTGTCTCTTAGGCTGTTTCCCATAAAATATATAAGGCTATTGCCAACCATACATCTGCTACGGGTTAGGACTTGAATGCTGCATATGCATTGTTGCAGAGGAGTCAGGACTCTTTCTGCTGCTTTGCCTGTGCCTCAGACTTAGATTTTTAGATCTCCAGCATATTTCTCATGGTTTGGAATTATCTACAGAGATAGCAATCGTGAAAATTACAGATGGCTTGCTAATCGATTCTGTAGCGCACAATAGGGTGCTACAATATTTCCATAGCATGTCATTACAATACACATGATGCATTAAATTATTAGCATAGCATACCATTACATGGTATGGAAAAAAGTCTAGAGTCCTGTCTGTAATCTTGACCCTTCAATATATTGTAGTTCTGACCTTTAGTTTCTGACCAGGCCTCATTATCTGAAGCCTAGGCAATGAATCATGGAGTTGCCAGAGAAACTGCCTATACACAGAAGAAGCTAAAACTCTAAAGACATCATGGCAGAAAATAATAGAATATTGTTATAATGTGGGCTAGGTTAGTATGTAGTGGGTAAGATCTGATGCTGGGGTTTTCCATTTTATGTGTCATAACTAAGGGCCTCATATTAAAACTAGAATGGCATTATTCAAAAAGCACTTTCATGCCTAAACCGCAAATTGTGCTGGTGTAAAATGCCACCCATTTTGTAGTGTGGATTATATGCCTAGCATACCAATTTTCCATCAAGTCAAGGCTTTCTTTTAATTGTAATGAATATTTTATTGGTAATCTGCATTTAATTCTCTGGTTCTTCTTCTGGCCTTGTAATCAATCACAGCCCTTGCTTACTCTGCAAAAAGGAGATAAATAAATGGATGGAGCCTTTACCAGGTAAAACACTTAGCGGTTTGTTGCAGAAGGCAGCTGGCAAAGAAGCATTTTTGATCATGTTAATTTCTAGACACACCAATTGTTCTGATTTATGGCTACCATCTGCATTTCACGGATGTTTGATTCAGCCATAATTAATGGATATTTTTAGCAGTTACAACTTTAATTGTCCCTAAGTATGGAAAAAAGGACAAGAGTCATTTATGTTCTTAGTAAAGTGATAAACTATAGTTGACAAAATACATATCTTCCTTGAAACTTTCCAGGTTAAACAATAGGTTCAGAAGATATTCTCAATGAATAAAGCAGTAAGGAATTAACCGATTACCTTTATCTTTATATAACAAAGATGCTATATAGAGAATTACATTTTAATTGTAAATTACTGAAAATATTTTAAGGTAACAGTATGTGTCTCTGAAATATCCCATGTTAACATGTAGTCCTTCAGTGCAGAAGTCATTTAACCACTACCATCTGTATGATTTTGGGGCCTTAGAAACCAAGAATTTTTTTTTTATTTATCGACGCATTCCAAAAAGCAATATTTTTTTTTGTCAATGTAGCTGTATGAGGCTTGTTTTAGTGGGACAGGGTTTTTTATGACACAATTTAGGGATAACTTACTGGTTAACTATTATTAATTCCTTCTAAGTTGGATAAGAAAAAAAACGTCAATACCAGCACTGAGTTATTGTGTTTCACATTTTTGGACATTCACTTTGCGGCATAAATAACATGAATACTTTATTATTTGGATCAGTATGATTACAGCAATACTAAATACATAGCTTTTTTTTTTTTACTTTTACTACTTTTACACAATATAAACCCTTTTTTAAAGAAAATATGTTTGCATCGCCGCGTCCCTTGACTAGAGTTGACCGAACACCTGGATGTTCGGGTTCGAGAAGTTCGGCCGAACTTTACGAAAATGTTCGGGTTTGGGATCCGAACTCGACCTGAACTTCACCCCGAACCCCTTTGAAGTCAATGGGGACCAGAACTTTTGGGCACTTAAATGGCTGTTAAATAGCCCTGGAAAGGGCTAGAGGGCTGCAAAAGGCAGAAAATGTAGGTAAATGCCCTGCAAACATATGTGAATAGGGAAATGACTTAAAATAAAATAAAATACAGAAAAATAATAAATAAACATTCTAAACTTGAGCCAAAGTGAGTGACAGTGGCACCTGTCACCCAGCAAACAGAGGATGTGGCAGCAACGCCACCACATCTGTCATTGTCACCAAGCCTCTCCACCAAATCCCACGAAAGTGTTCCACAATCAGCTGACCATCTCCCATACACTGGAGTGAATATGTAATAGAAAGCGGAAGTACCCCCCTACCCATGGCTCTGAATGCCTTATTTCAAACTTCCTGGTCCTTTGAAATGCTGTCATTCTGTCTGGTGGACAGTTTTAAAAACCTTATGGCGGTGGCTATCCCACAGTATGTGTATCCCAGCCGCCGCTACTTTTGCAGGTGAGCCATCCCTTCCCTGCACAACCAAGTGGTGGACAAAATCAAGTGAGCACTGAGCAACGCTATCTGTGGTAATGTTCACATAACCAACTAACCCAACTAACCCAGTGGGTAAATGTAGTGGCTGGCCCAAAGGCGGATAGCATTTTTGCAAATGTCCTTCCGCCCCCGAGGATTGCTGGGCATTTCTCTTTGTATCTTGTTACCTACTCCTCCTCTTCCTCCTCCTCCTCATCCACTCAGCGTAACACCTTCACCCCCCACAGCAACACAGCCAGGGTGAAACGACAGCAGGTTGTTTTAAAACTTGTGTGTTTGTGGGACAAACCCCGCACCGCGCAAGAGCTGTGGACAGGCATGGAACAACCGACCGACCATTGGTTGGTGTCACTGAGCCTCCTGTTGTGCTCTAATGAGCGAAATATACTAGCAGGTCTGGGCCTAGCCGGTTTGACACACATCCCCTGCCTGTCACATGTGCTGAATTTGGGGTGCAGAAATTCCTAAACACCAGACAGTGAAAATCAATTCAGTTAATCGAACACACACAACACCCCCACCCCCCCTTTCACTCAAACCATTAACAAACTATTTACAAATTTTCTTAAAAACATCTTAAAATAACTATAATGCAGCTAAACTTACTATACAAAACAAAAAAAACTCGCCTTATCCTTAACTTAAGGCCAGTGACATCCAAGTGGCTCGAAGGGTGGGTTCCTGCACCAACATAGTCCCTGGCCTGGAACACAATTGTCTAGCCAATGCACAGTTCTGGAGGATGAGGAGGATAAGTAGGATGAGGAGGAGTAGGAGGAACCGTGCTCTCAGCAGGGTGGCACCCAAGCCAGCTCACGGGCATCTGGGTCACCATCAGCACCTCAGAAGGCTGGGTTAGCATTGGCGAAATGTGGGAAAGCTTTGACATCACGCCACAACAACCTGCACCATCAGCAGATCTGGAACGTCTTAGCAGGAGGCAGCAACATGGTGGAAGAGTACACGTACTGACTGATGGGTTTGCCCAGGGGCGTAGCTACAGGGAAGCGCGGGAAGCACACTGTGCTGGGTCCCTGACCTAGAAGGGGCCCATCCAGGAGGAGGAGTAGGAGGAGGACTAAAAGACTTTGTCAGGGCCCCCTCAACAGTATTATACAATGAAATTAGATACAGTGGCAGTATAGACAGTGTAGAAAACGGAAGGAAAATAAACCCAAACAGTCTCACACCCTACACACTCAACACCCCCCCCCCTTTCATTTAAACCATTAACAAACTTTTTACAAATTTACTTAAAAATATATTAAAATAACTATAAGACAGCTAAACTAACCAGGGTATTGCCAATTTTGCAATAAAATTTTACCCCACAAAAAAATATACCCTTTTACGGACAGATTTAAACTAGGCCTGCCACAGCTAGAACACCAGATGTACTGTTTTTTTTATTTTTGCTACTGATTTTCACCCCAGAAAATAATATATCCTTTGACGGACACTAGGGAAATTGTCCAGTCACAGCTGGAACACCAGATTCAGGGTATTGCTATTTTGGCAATTAAATTTCACCCCAGAACAAAATATATCCTTTGCAGGACACTATGAAACTTGGCCAGCCACAGCTGAAACCACTGATTTATGGTATTGCTACTTTGGCAATTGAATTTCACCCCAGAACAAAATATATGTTTTGGTAGACACTAATATACTTTGCCAGCCAGTGCTGGGAAACCAGATTTAGGGGATTGCTATTTTAAGCTATATTAAGCTCCAGGGTTTTGCAGTGTGTAGTGGAAAGCTCAAGCTTTCCTGAGGTGGCTTTGCAGAAAAGCCGGTAGAGGGCCTGGAGTTTTGGATTGGGGAAGAGTTGGGAGGGTTCCCCAATCCGCAGTCCACTTCTGACAAGTGTTGGCTGCCTGATTAGCTGCAGCTGTAGCGCTTTAATAAAGATGGTGGGTCAGAGTGAGCAGAGAGAGACCTGGATTTGATATGCTGCTGTGTGTGTGGATCTCGCTGTGTAAAACTACAAAGCATACAGTACTAGGACAGTGAGTAAACTACTGTCTAGTTAGTGCTCACTGCTCAGACGAGCAGGTTTTGTTTTGTGTTTTGCCTGCAATGTAAAAGCCTTTTTGTTTGTTTTGCCGACAAAACCACAATAAAGTGGACCTTTGTTTGGACTTAATACCGTGTGTCACTGTCTCTGACTGTCCTCCAGCCGGCTAATCCGGCCTCAATCAGAGCTAATTCCCACAATACTTATTAGTGATGTATACACTGTTGTCCAGTTATACATAGAGATTACAATTTTATACTGGCATAAAGTATACAGAAGGCGCACTCAAAACGCATAGCTAACGCAATTGCGTTTTTTTGATGCAGAATAGTCATATACTAGACAAATGAATATATGGTAAATGTATCAAATAATTTGTTACTTTGTTGTGCATGTGAAGATTCCATTATTAAATTGTTGTATCCATATTTTATATTTGATTTGTTTCTTATTTGTATATTATTACAATATTAAATACATTTTTAAGCACAATCCAGACCATGATTTTGGGGGGATAGGACGCCAAAATTAACCCACCCCCAATTAAAATATGATCTTTATAAAGCGGCAAATATACCATCACTGCTCACCAATGATGAAGAAGTTTGACACTTTGAAACGCGCTTGGTGTATTATGAGAGCAGTGAAAGGAATAACAGAAGGTGTTTATGAAGATCTCCAGCAATATCTAAATTAGCTTGCATCCAACTCAGTAAACCTACTGCAGAGGAATTTGGACAAACTGATATTGAAGAGCTAGCCCTTCACGGAGAATCCCAGCTAAATCCGCCTACAAATCTTGTGACGTCACGAAGCTGCAGCCTCCCGATCACGTGGGACACCATTCACACCAGTCGGCAGCTACAGTTGGGAGTCTGATTATACTACAACACGGATCTTCAGACCAGTAACGTAGCAAATGTGCACATTGCAATAAGCAAGAAGACATTTACTGATGTAATCCTCTATGCCTATATCAGTCATCTTGGAATATATATATTAATATCTTTATATTGATAGATAAATGCAGTCTAAGATGCAGAGATTATTAGGAGACCGATCAATTGATAACAAACTATAGGAACACAATATTGAATATGGATTTTAGGGTTGTATCATGATATACTGATACTGTTTCTACCTAACAACCATTACACTCCTGATGGACCGCGAGAGATGAGCGAACACCTGGATGTTAGGGTTTGAGAAGTTCCGCCGAACTTCCCGAAAATGTTCGGTTTCGTGACCCGAACTCGACCCGAACTTTATCCCGAACCCAAAACCCTTTGAATTCAATGGGGACCCGAACTTTTAGGCACTAAAAAGGCTGTAAAATAGTCCAGGAAAGGGCTAGAGGGCTGCTAAAGGCAGCTAAAGATAGGGAAATTAATTAAAATAAAATACAATAAATAAAAATTAACCAATATCAATTGGAGAGAGGTCCCATAGCAGAGAATCATGCGTCATATCATCCACCACTGGAGAAGGCCACTTTCAGTTATTTCAGCCCCAGCACCCAGACAGAGGAGAGAGGTCCCACAGCAAGGAATAAGGCGTCATATCACCCACCACTGGATGAAGGCCATTTTCAGTTATTTCGGGCCCAGCACCCAAACAGAGGAGAGAGGTCCCACAGCAAGGAATCGTGCGTCATATCTCCCACCACTGGAGAAGGCCACTTTCAGTTATTTAGGCCCCAGCACCCAGACAGAGGAGAGAGGTCCCACAGCAAGGAATAAGGCGTCATATCACCCACCACAGGAGAAGGCCACTTTCAGTAATTTCGGGCCCAGCACCGAGACAGAGGAGAGAGGTCCCACAGCAAGGAATTAGGCATCATATCACCCACCACTGGAGAAGGCCACTTTCAGTTATTTAGGCCCAGCACCCAGACAGAGCAGAGAGGTCCCACAGCAAGGAATAAGGCGTCATATCACCTACCACTGGAGAAGGCCACTTTCAGTTTTTCCGGCCCCAGCACCCAGACAGAGGAGAGAAGTCCCACAGTAAGGACTAAGGCGTCATATCACCCACCACTGGAGAGGGCCACTTTCAGTTATTTAGGCCCAGCACCCAGACAGAGGAGAGAGGTCCCACAGCAAGGAATAAGGCGTCATATCACCCACCACGGGAGAAGGCCACTTTCAATTATTTCGGGCCCAGCACCCAGACAGAGGAGAGAGGTCCCACAGCAAGGAATAAGGCGTTATATCACCCACCACTGGAGAAGGCCACTTTCAGTTATTTAGGCCCCAGCACCCAGACAGAGGAGAGAGGTCCCACAGCAAGGAATAAGGCGTTATATCACCCACCACTGGAGAAGGCCACTTTCAGTTATTTAGGCCCCAGCGCCCAGATTGAGGAAAGGTTCATTCAACTTTGGGTTGCACAGCAAGATCATGGTAAAGTTAAAAAAATGAGGATTCAATAAAGAAGTGCCCCGGAGTACAAGAATAATTGGTTGAGGGGGAGGCAGTTATAAATGTCTATTCTGCACAAGGGAGGGACAGGTCCTGTGGGATCCATGCCTGTTTCATTTTTATGAATGTCAGCTTGTCCACGTTGGCTGTGGACAGGCGGATGCGTTTGTCAGTAATGACGCCCCCCTGCCGTGCTGAATACACGTTCAGACAAAACGCTGGCCGCCGGGCAGGCCAGCACCTCCAAGGCATAAAATGCTAACTCTGGCCACGTGGACAATTTGGAGACCCAGAAGTTGAATGGGGCCGAACCATCAGTCAGTACGTGGAGGGGTGTGCAGACGTACTGTTCAACCATGTTAGTGAAATGCTGCCTCCTGCTAACACGTTCCGTATCAGGTGGTGGTGCAGTTAGCTGTGGCGTGGAGACAAAACTTTTCCACATTTCTGCCATGCTAACCCTGCCCTCAGAGGAGCTGGCTGTGACACAGCTGCGTTGGCGACCTCTTGCTCCTCCTCTGCCTTCGCCTTGGGCTTCCACCTGTTCCCCTCTGACATTTGGGAATGCTCTCAGGAGCATGTCTACCAGGCACTGCAGCATGTAGTCGCTCATGTGTGCCAGGCTCCCCAGAGGTAAGGACAAGCTGTCCTTTGTGGGAGGCGTATCATCATCGTCCTCCGTATCCCCCCAGCCACGCACCAGTGATGGGCCTGAGCTGTGTCGGGTGCCACCCAGCTGTGAACCTGCTTCATCCTCATCCTCCTCCACCTCCTCCTCATCCTCCTCGTCCTCCAGTAGTGGGCCCTGGCTGGCCACATTTGTACCTGGCCTCTGCCGTTGCAAAAAAACTCCCTCTGAGCCACCTCTAACGGACGGGCCTGAAAGTGCTAAAAATGACCCCTCAACCTCCTCCTCCTGAGTCTCCTCCTCTTCCATCATCGCCCTAAGCGTTTTCTCAAGGAGACATAGAAGTGGTATTGTAACGCTGATAACGGTGTCATCGCCACTGGCCATGTTGGTGCTGTACTCGAAACAGTGCAACAGGGCACTCAGGTCTCGCATGGAGGCCCAATCATTGGTGGTGAAGTGGTGCTGTTCCGCAGTGCGACTGACGTGTGCGTGCTGCAGCTGAAACTCCGCTATGGCCTGCTGCTGCTCGCACAGTCTCTCCAGCATGTGCAAGGTGGAGTTCCACCTGGTGGGCACGTCGCATATGAGGTGGTGAGTGGGAAGGCCGAAGTTACGCTGCAGCACAGACAAGTGACCTGTGGCAGGATATGAACGCCGGAAGCGCGCACAGATGGCCCGTACTTTATGCAGCAGCTCTGACATATCGGGGTAGTTGTGAATGAACTTCTGCACCACCAAATTCAGCACATGCGCCAGGCAAGTGATGTGCGTCAAACCGGCTAGTCCCAGAGCTGCGACGAGATTTTGCCCATTATGGCACATCACCAGGCCGGGCTTGAGGCCCACCGGCAGAAACCACTCGTCGGTCTGTTGTTCAATACTCCGCCACAACTCCTGCGCGGTGTGGGGCCTGTTCCCCAAACATATGAGTTTCAGAATGGCCTGCTGACGTTTACCCCGGGCTGTGCTGAAGTTGGTGGTGAAGGTGTGTGGCTGACTGGGTGAGCTGGTGGAAGCAGAGGAGGAGGAAGCTACTGGAGGCAAAGATTGATGCCCTGCGATCCTTGGCGGCGGAAGTACGTGCGTCAAGGAACTCTCCGCCTGGGGCCCAGCCGCTACTACATTTACCCAGTGTGCAGTTAGGGAGATATAGCGTCCCTGGCCGTGCTTACTGGTCCACGTATCTGTGGTTAGGTGGACCTTGCCACAGATGGCGTTGCGCAGTGCACACTTGATTTTATCGGATACTTGGTTGTGCAGGGAAGGCACGGCTGTCTTGGAGAAGTAGTGGAGGCTGGGAACAACATACTGTGGGACAGCCATGGACATCAGCTGTTTGAAGCTGTCTGTGTCCACCAGCCTGAATGACAGCATTTCAAAGGCCAGTAGTTTAGAAATTCTGGCATTCAGGCCCAGGACTCGAGGGTGGCTAGGTGGGAATTTACACTTTCTCTCCAAGGTTTGTGAGATGGAGAGCTGAACGCTGCCGTGTGACATGGTGGAGATGCTTGGTGACGCAGGTGGTGCTGTCGGTGGCACATCCTCTGTTTGGTGGGCGGCAGGTGCCAACGTTCCTCCCGAGGCAGAGGAACAGGCTGAGGCAGCAGTATAAGAGGGAGCAGGGGGAGCCAGAGTGAGTTCCTTGCTGTTAAGATGTTTACTCCACTGCAGTTCATGCTTTGCATGTAGATGCCTGGTCATGCAGGTTGTGCTAAGGTTCAGAACATTAATGCCTCGCTTCAGTCTCTGATGGAACAGGGTGCAAACCACTCAGGTCTTGTCGTCATCACATTGTTTAAAGAAGTGCCATGCCAGCGAACTCCTTGAAGCTGCCTTTGGGGTGCTCGGTCCCTGGTGGCAGTGGCCAGTAGCAGGCGAACTCTCTTGGCGGCGGCTGTTCTGTTTTTGCCACCTGCTTCCTCTTTTGCTACGCTGTTGGCTTGGTCTCACCACTGCCTCTTCCTCTGAACTATGAAAGTCAGTGGCTCGACCTTCATTCCATGTGGGGTCTAGGACCTCGTCGTCCCCCTGCATCGTCTTCCACACAGTCTTCCTCCCTGACCTCCAGTTCGGTCTGCACACTGCAGAAAGACGCAGCAGTTGGCACCTGTGTTTCGTCATCATCACAGACGTGTGGACTCCGATGAGGTGGTATTCCCATGTCCTCATCATCAGGAAACATCAGTGGTTGTGCATCAGTGCATTCTATGTCTTCCACCACTGAGGAAGGGCTAGGTGGATTCCCTTGGGAAACCCTGCCAGCAGAGTCTTCAAACAGCATAAGAGACTGCTGCATAACTTGAGGCTCAGACAGTTTCCCTGATATGCATGGGGGTGATGTGACAGACTGATGGGCTTGGTTTTCAGGCGCCACCTGTGCGCTTTCTGCAGAAGACTGGGTGGGAGATAATGTTGTGAACGTGCTGGATCCACTGTCGGCCACCCAATTGACTACCACCTGTACCTGCTCAGGCCTTACCATCCTTAGAACGGCATTGGGCCCCACCAAATATCGCTGTAAATTCTAGCGGGTACTGGAACCTGAGGTAGTTGGTTCACTAGGATGCGTGGCTGTGGCAGAATGGCCACGTCCTCTCCCAGCACCAGAGGGTGCACTAACACCACCACGACCGCGTCCACGTCCCTTACTAGATGTTTTCCTTATTGTTACCGTTCACCAAGCACTACAATAAGAAAAAATTTGGGCCAATGTATTGATTTCAAATTCAGGCCTTTTTTTACAGGCACCTAACACTATCTGCCTATTTATTTATGTAGCGTATTGCACTAATCCAGGCACAGCAGTAACCGCTGATTTAGGGGAATATCTCTTTTAGGGCTAGTATTTAGGCTGGATGAAAGGTATCCTTTTATGGACAGATTTACACTTGGAGATGCACAGTAGCGTGAGAAAAAATATGTAGGATTATGCCTTCAGCAATTGTATTTTGACACTTTGTGTAATATACCCTTTAACGGACAGAAATACAATGGGAAATTCACGGTAGCATGTGAAGTTAATGAGGATGACCCTCTCAGCACTTGTATATACACCTCGATTGTAATATACCCTTTTACGGACAGATTAACACTTGGCCTGCAACAGCTGGAACACCAGATTCAGGGTATTGCTATTTTGTCAATTCAGTTTCACCCCAGAACAAAATATACACTTTTACAGACAGATTAACACTTGGCCTGCAACAGCTGGAACACCAGATTCAGGGTATTGCTATTTTGTCAATTCAGTTTCACCCCAGAACAAAATATACACTTTTACAGACAGATTAACACTTGGCCTGCAACAGCTGGGACACCAGATTCAGGGTATTGCTATTTGGTAATTGAATTTCACCCCAGAACAAAATATACCCTTTTGCGGACAGATTAACTCTTGGCCTGCAACAGCTGGGACACCAGATTCAGGGTATTGCTATTTTGGCAATTGAATTTCACCCCAGAACAAAATATATGTTTTTTCGGACACTATTATACTTTGCCAGCCACAGCTGAAACCACTGATTTATGGAATTGCTATTTTGGCAAATTAATTTCACCCCAGAACAAAATATACCCTTTTACGGACAGATTAACACTTGGCCTGCAACAGCTGGGACACCAGATTCAGGGTATTGCTATTTTGGCAATTGAATTTCACCCCAGAACAAAATATATGTTTTGGCGGACACTATTATACTTTGCCAGCCACAGCTGAAACTACTGATTTATGGTATTGCTATTTTGGCAATTGAATTTCACCCCAGAACAAAATATACCCTTTTACGGACAGATTAACACTTGGCCAGCCACAGCTGGAACACCAGATTCAGGGTATTGCTATATTGGCAATTGAATTTCACCCCAGAACAAAATATACCCTTTTACGGACAGATTAACACTTGGCCTGCAACAGCTGGGACACCAGATTCAGGGTATTGCTATTTTGGCAATTGAATTTCACCCCAGAACAAAATATATGTTTTGGCGGACACTATTATACTTTGCCAGCCACAGCTGAAACCACTGATTTATGGTATTGCTATTTTGGCAATTGAATTTCACCCCAGAACAAAATATACCCTTTTACGGACAGATTAACACTTGGCCAGCCACAGCTGGAACACCAGATTCAGGGTATTGCTATTTTGGCAATTGCATTCTACCCCAGAACAAAATATATGTTTTGGCGGACACTATTATACTTTGACAGCCACAGATGAAACCACTGATTTATTGTATTGCTATTTTGGCAATTGAATTTCACCAAAGAAAATAATCTATCCTTTGCCAGACAGCAGACAGTATTATACTTGGCTATCCAAAGCTGGAACACCAGATTTAGGGGATTGATATTTTTGTAATTGTATTTAACCCCTTAATAAAATATAGAAATTGATATCCTAAGTTTCTAGGGGTGACAATAAGCACAGCCAATCCCCTGATGTAGGATATAGTAAAAAACTAGTATTGATGGATTGATGGACTTGGTGGCAGCTTATTCTGGTGCACCACAAGTCACAAAATGGCGGCCGATCACCCCAGAAAAAAAGTGACAGAAAAACGCTCTGTGCATTCTAAAAACCAGTGAGCAATGCTGACTTTTCCCTGCCTAATCTAGCCCTCACAGAAGCTGCGTCCTCTCCATACACTAATCAGAGCAGTGTAACGTGCGGCGCTATGTGACTCCAGCTTAAATAGAGGCTGGGTCACATGCTGCACTTGGCCAATCACATCAATGCCATTAGTAGGCATGGCTGTGATGGGCTCTTAGGGCAAGAAGTAAAACGCTAGCTGATTGGCTGCTGTGCAGCCCTTCAGAAAGCGGGAAGAAATCGCCGAACAACGGACCCGAACCCGAACTTTTTAAAAAATGTTCGGGGTCGGGTCCATGTCCCGAACACCCCAAAATGTTCGCTCAACACTTCCAATGCTATTGAGGTTACACATATTATACCAACCAAATGAGAGTAGAAGATATATGTATATTTTTATAGTTTTTATCATTATTTATTTTATTTTTCTCTATTTTTTATGTATATAATAAATACTTATGCGATTTGATTGATGTTAGGAGAAAAATATCAAGCAAGTTGCAATGCCCTACCCTTTTGTTCTGGCAGGAGATAAGTCGTTACTGGAGGTGTCTGGTAGTGCCTTTTTCTTCTTGCTGTTGAAAAAAACATATGAACACAACCAAAATGAGCACACATATATTATGCAATACCTGTTGCCTGGATGAGCTTCTGTCTACAGATATTGAAAGTGTATCACCATTTTAACAGTGATTAGTGACATGATACAATCAATTGCACAGTATTATTGAAGATTTAAAGGGGTTCTCTGAAAATTATTTAAAATGGCCGTCATTAACCTGTCTTAGAATGTGAGTTTAACTGGTTGCCTCCACTTGCAGAGCTGCCTGGGGGCTGAAGGAGTGGGGTCTCACTATACACTATGCTACAGCACTTGCATATACTTCATATTGGTGAGTTTTACTGTCAGGCTGCTCAGCAATAGAGGCATATTATAGGCAGGATCACATTATTATCATCTATTGTAGAGCAGTGTAGTGTGTAGTGAGGCCCCACTCCCTCACTCTAGGCTCTGCAAATAGAGGCAAACATTATACATTGTAAAATTTGTACTTTCTACGACAGGTTTCTGGAAGCAATAATAAATCTCTCCCAGATAACCCCTTTAAACATACACAGAACTTAATTCAACCATAAATATTCTTACAGAGAAAATTCTTAAATGTTGAGAAGAATTATGACATTGTATTTACATTAATTAGGCAGAGAGTTGCATATTCTTCCTTCCTAACACCAATTTGCTGAAACATAGGCTAAATTCGGTCAAGAGATCATACTTGTGAAAGCTGCTTAACTTTAAAATTATCAATGTGTTAAATGTCAATGAATATTGATATGGAGGCCTGAAATGTCTGGGTCTATTCCATCGTGAAAAGCATGCTAGAAAAAAAAAATTGTGATGTAAAATAAACCAAAATTATACAGCACTGCTTCTAATCAGCACATGTATAGGTCTTAACATGGCAGGGAAATGGCTTGCTGAGAAATCATGACAAGAAGCTCCATGAGACAAAATACTAATAGGAAGTATATTCCTAGCAACCTTACCTTTTTCACTCTAGAGTTGAGCTAACCAGGTAATGTTTCCTATATTCAGTGAACATTTTCCTATAGTCTTATGTTTAGGAATATTAGTTTTTACCTATATATTCTCTATTATAATTACCATTTTGGATTGGAATGTTATATTGGTTGGTCTTTCTTTATTAAAGGGGTTATCCAACATCATATAACAGCCCCACCCCCCTTCCCATGTGCCAGGCCCTTCAGAGGGGATATACTTACCCCGCTCCACACTCTCTGCGCCGCTTCTGGTCCCCCCACCTCCGCTGCTTCTCCCTGTACAAGGCTGAAAACATCTGGTGACAGGGGGAGGCTGGGATGAGCCCCCCTAGCATATATATATATTGGTCACCTTAGAATATATATATTAATATCTCTATATCGATAGATAAATGCAATCTAAGATACAGAGATTACAAAAGCGACTTAATCAGAGTGTAAAAAGCCACAGTAAAAACACTCTTATTAGGGGACCGATCAATTGATAGCAAACAAACTATTGAATATGGATTTTATTGTTGTATCATGATATCCTTAGACTGTTTTTATCTAGCAACCATTACACTCCTGATGGATCACTATCTCACAGCACTTTTGATGGACTGACAGCATCACCACTATCAGGTTGTTATGGATATTAGCCAACCAAACGGCTGATACTCCCACTGCGGTTGAGGATACATAGTTTACTCATATTATACCAACCAAATTTTTCTCTATTTTTTATGTCTATAATAAATACTTATGCGATTTGATTTTATACTAATTTGGTAGTTCATGCAGCACTAGTTATCTCAATAGTGTTACCTGACTAAAACCCACTTGTTTGATTTCCCAGCAACTCAGCTGAAACATTGTTTTAATGTCACAGCAGTTTACCTGACTGAACCCCACTTCTAATCAGCACATCTATAGATCTTAACATGCTAGGGAAACATTAAAAAAATGGCTTGCTGGGAAATCATGACAAGAAGCTCCATGAGACAAAATGCTAATAGGAAGTATATTCCTAGCAACCGTACCTTTTTCACTCTAGAGTTGAGCTAACCAGGTAATGTTTCTCATATTCAGTTAACATTTTCCTATGGGCTTATGTTTAGAGATGTCAGTTTTTACTTATATATTCTCTGTTATAATCCACATTTTGGATTGGAATGTTATATTGGTTGGTGTTTCTTTATTGAAGGGGTTATCCAACATCATATAACAACTAGAGATGTCGCGAACATAAAATTTTCCGTTCGCAAACGGCGAACACGAATTTCCACAAATGTTTGCGAACGGGCGAACCGGGCAAACCGCCATAGACTTCAATAGGCAGGCGAATTTTAATACCCACAGGGACTCTTTCTGGCCACAATAGTAATGGAAAAGTTGTTTCAAGGGGACTAACACCTGGACTGTGGCATGCCGGAGGGGGGTCCATGGCAAAACTCCCATGGAAAATTACGTTGTTGACGCAGAGTCAGGTTTTAATCCATAAAGGGCATAAATCACCTAACATTCGTAAATTGTTTGGAGTACTGTGCTTTAAAAGATCCAGTGTGTGCATACGATCAGGTAGTGTAAGGCCTCTTTCACATGAGCGTGTCCGGTTTAGGTCCGGATGCGTTGCGGATGCGTTCAGTGAAAACTGTGTGATTTCACAGGCAAAGCCATTCAGTTTTGCCTGCGATTGCGTTCAGTTGTTCAGTTTTTTCCGCGCGGGTGCAATGCGTTTTGATGCGTTTTTCACGCGCGAGATAAAAACTGAAGGTTTACAAACAACATCTCCTAGCAACCATCAGTGAAAACCGCAACGCACCCGCACTTGCTTGCGGATGCAATGCATTTTTCACGCAGCCCCATTCACTTCTATGGGGCTAGGGCTGCGTGAAAAGGCCCCTTTCACATAAGCGAGTTTTCCACGCGGGTGCAATGCGTGATGTGAACACATAGCATCCGCACTGAATCCTGACCCATTCATTTCAATGGGTCTGTGTACATGAGCGTTTTTTTTTCACGCATCACTTGTGCGTTGCGTGAAAATCTCAGCATGTTCTATATTCTGCGTTTTTCACGCAGCCCTAGCCCCATAGAAGTGAATGGGGCTGCGTGAAAAACGCATTGCATCCGCAAGCAAGTGCGGGTGCGTTGCGTTTTTCACTGATGGTTGCTAGGAGATGTTGTTTGTAAACCTTTAGTTTTTTATCACGCGCGTGAAAAACGCATCAAAACGCATTGCACCCGCGCGGAAAAAACTGAACAACTGAACGCAATCGCAGGCAAAACTGAATGGCTTTGCCTGTGAAATCGCACAGTTTTCACTGAACGCATCCGCAACGCATCCGGACCTAATCCGGACACGCTCGTGTGAAAGGGGCCTAAGAGTTACGCCCGCTTCACAGTGACAGACCAAACTCTGACAGACCAAAATTCTAATTTAACGCACCACAAACAACCGGAAACAGTCCATTTGCACAACCGCAAACTCCCCATTTGCACAAGGTTGGATACCAAGCTAGCCATGTCCTGTTCCTTGTCCTCACGGACATCATTGAAGGTCTCTTCCTCCACCCAGCCACGTACAAAACCAAGGGTCCCTGAAAGGTGACAACAAGCCCCCAGGGACGCCTGCTGTGGTTGGTCTTCCACCTCCTAAAAGCCACCTTCATCCTCTGACTCCTCTTCTTCAGACTCCTCTCTCTGCGTTGCCGCAGGTCCAGCAATTGACGACGACAAGGCTGCTTCTAGTGGTGATGGTGACCTCAACTCTTCCTCTTCATGCTCATCTACGGCCTGATCCAGCACTCTTCGCAGGGCAAGGTCCAAAAATGCATATGGGATGAGGTCGATGATGTTGCCTTGGGTTTGACTGACCAAGTTTGTCACCTACACAAAAGGATGCATGAGCCTACAGCCATTGTGCATGAGCGTTCAGTAACGCGGCCAAAAATTACCCAGCTCCGCAGAGGCTGTTCTTTTTTTTTATTAAAAAAATCTGTTCTTACCAGTTTAATGTCTGTTTTGTCCCCTATCAGGGGCCAGTGTATGGAATAGATTTTAGGAACCAGGAGATGGTCGGTTCTCTTCATTTCAATTCGGGGCACTGCGCGTGCGCTGTGCAATGTACTGTGCCACCCTATATGAGTGGTGTGTTAAGTAGTACTATAGCTATCAGTTTAATCCCTGTTATGTCCCCTATCAGGGGACGTGTATCGAATAGATTTTAGGAACTGGGAGATAGAAAAAGATGATTGGTCGGTCCTCTAACTTCCAATTTGGGGCACTGTGCGTGCGCCGTACAATGTACTGTGCCACCAATACAAATAGTGTGAACTACTATTCTTACCATTTTAATCTTTGTTAAGTCCCCTATCAGGGAACGTGTATTGAATTGAATCCTTGCATGGGGAGATAGTGAAAAAGCTTGCTCTGTCCGCTTCCTCCTTTTGGGCACTTGCAATTAAATTTGCCACCAATGCAACTAGTGTTAACTAAGTTCTATTCCTATCTGTTTAATCTCTGTTTTGTCCATTATCAGGGCCAGGGCCGGTGTAGTGAATAGTTTTTTGAAACCGGGAGATGGAAAAAGACCCATGCTCAGTCCGCTTCGTTTGAATTTTAGGTCACTGCGCGTGCACCGTGCAATGTACTGTGCCACCCTATATGAGTGGTGGGCAATGGGCACAGTACAGTCTGTGGGCCTGACACACACTGGCAGGCAACTGCAATTATATTAAAGGGTAAAAATTAAATGACTTTTTTATCTGCAAGGTACTGTGCCACCCGATATGAGTGGTGGGCACTGGCAGTGGGCACAGTACAGTCTGTGGGCCTGACACACACTGGCAGGCAGCTGCAATTATATTAAAGGGTAAAAATTAAATGACTTTTTTTTTATCTGCAAGGTACTGTGACACTCTATATGAGTGGTGGGCAGTGGGCACAGTACAGTCTATGGGCCTGACACACACTGGCAGGCAACTGCAATTATATTAAAGGGTAAAAATTAAATGACTTTTTTATCTGCAAGGTACTGTGCCATCCGATATGAGTGGTGGGCACTGGCAGTGGGCACAGTACAGTCAGTGGGCCTGACACACACTGGCAGGCAACTGCAATTATATTAAAGGGTAAAAATTAAATGACTTTTTTTATCTGCAAGGTACTGTGACCCCCTATATGAGTGGTGGGCAGTGGGCACAGTACAGTCTGTGGGCCTTACACACACTGGCAGGCAACTGCAATTATATTAAAGCGTAAAAATGAAATGACTTTTTTATCTGCAAGGTACTGTGCCACCCAATATGAGTGGTGTGCACACAGTACAGTCTGTGGGCCTGCGGCCTCTCACACACGGGCAGGCAACTGCAATATATATATAGAAAAAATAAATAAAAGCAGACTGATGTAGCAGCCCTAAAATGGACGCTGTCCTTATGGCAGATGAGTCTTTGAGGACTGGAGTGGACACCGAATACTGGCCTAGCTAACACTTTCCCTATAATTCAGCAGCAGCAGCAGCAGCACTCCCCCTGCTCTAACTAACACTGCAGCTTCAGAATGAATCTAAGATGGATGCTGTCCTTGCTTTTTGATAGGAGGTGGGAGGGTCTGGGAGGGAGGGTATGCTGATTGGCTGGAATGTGTCTGCTGACTGTGAGGTACAGGGTCAAAGTTTGCTCAATGATGATGTATAGTGGGCAGAACGAATATCGCATATGTTCGCCCACCGCGGTGAACGTGAACAAGCGATGTTCGCCAGGGGAACTGTTCGCCGGTGAAAAGTTCAGGACATCTCTAATAGCAACCCCCCTCCCATGTGCCGGGCCCCTCAGAGGGAATATACTTACCCCGCACCACACTCACTGCGCCGCTCCTGGTCCCCGCACCACTGCTGCTGCTTCTGCCTGTACAAGGCTGAAAACATCCGGTGTTGGGGGGGAGCAGCCAATGACAGGCTGGGATGAGCCCCCCTAGCATTGCGGGTGACGCTAGGGAGGCTCGTCCTCATCCCTACCTGCCATTGGCTGCTCCCCGTCCCCAACATCGGATGTTTTCATCCATGTACAGTGAAGGGCAGCAGCGGCGGTGCGGGGACCAGGATGGCAAAGGGAGTGGGGAGCGGGCTAAGTATATTACTTCTGAGGGGCTCGGCACATGGGGGGGTGGCTGTTGTTTGATGATGGATAACCCCTTTAATACAATTCAACATGCTTTTTTTATGCATGTGTCCAATCCCATAGGTAATCCTATGGAAAAGTGCATTGTTGAGATGTGGGTGTATGTGCTATTATAAACAGTCTTCACTCAGTTTTTGCCAAAGGAAGCACTCATATTTATTTTGAGCAAAAATAAAGAAAAAAAATAATAGCAAAATAGAGGATTATCAGATGTATTTGCAACTAGCTTGGTAGCAAGTAGCTGATCTGATGATTGAATGATAGCACATTACACAGATGCCCTTAAGCACACAAGACTCAGGATCACAGTCTTAGGCCTCTTGCACATGAATATGCCGTGCTTTGCGGTCCTCAAATCTCGGATCCACAAAACACGGTTGCCGCCCGTGTGCCTTCCGCAATTTGCGGACAGAACAGACGGCCCATTATAGAAATGCCTATTCTTGTCCTCAAAACGTACAAGAATAGGACATGATCTATAATTTTTGCGGGGCCACGAATTGAAGTGAATGGGTCCACACCCAAGCCGCAAAAAATGTGGCTCAGATGCGGAACCAAACCGCAGTCATGTGCAAGAGGCCTTAAAGGGACACACACTTTATACATTACCATGGACCTAAGAACACACTAATAGTGAAGAAAATCACCTTAAAAATGCTCTTTTTATAGTGCTTTTTCTGTTTCCCTATTTATTTTAACAAGATTCTGGCTGCAGTGCTTTTTTTTTTGGAAAATAATTGCAATGAAAAACAAATTAAAAGAAAAAGGGCAGAAAATTTCAGCAACTGAAAATCAGTTCCATTCACCTGAGTGGGTTGTTTTGGTGGCAAGCACATGGAATTCAAGAAGCCCCATGCAGGTGAATGGAATTGATTTTCTGTCATATGAAATTTTGTGCCATTTTTGAAAGCACCCTTAAGACAGTAATATTCTGGCTTTCATTATGTGACACGAGCTGCATCCTTCTAGTCGGCAGTGCTAGTAAGATTATTTACTTCAGCATATTTTGATAAACTGTATGCCGCAATGGATTATATCACAGCATTGCAGTTGCTCCAGGTGCAGGAGAACAAAACTTGGCAGCTCAAGCAGATTTTCAAATCTGTCAGTCATTAGTGAGCGGAAGAGGCTAATCATGAGGAAAAAGTTCAAGGTGATTTCCTTACAGAGTTTATGAATACTAACTTTGTGTACATGTAATTATACTTATGAATTATTCTTTTATAAAGCTTGCAAATGTTTATAACAATGCAAATGGAGGAAACATCTATGCACGGTAACGAATCTGCATTGTATTTTGTATAATAAGATCAACATAAGCGCTTGTCATTGAGATTCCTGAATTTAACCCCTTCATATACTTTGCACAAAATAAAGCATGTAAAAAAAAAAAAGGAAATAGATGTGTATTCTCTCCCTTTTACATCAGTACCGCACCTCTTGGATCTCCACAGTGATCTAGAAGAACCCAGGCTTGGCCGTGTCAGGTTAGCCCACCCTTTATGCTGTTAATCCTGGACAAATCTTCTGGCAATTGTTATAAACTCCAAATATTTCAAATATTTCAAGCACATAAAAACATCATCATGCTACGCGTTTTGGATTAAACATAAAGCATAAAGGACCTTTTTATGCTGCATACAGCATTATTAGAGCATAGATAAAATCGTGATAGAAGCTGGACAACCTCTTGACAACATGGACAACATGAATTTGGTCTGGCGTTTTCTCATCTCTAAAAAAAAATCATAGAAACTGCTAATGTTTTTTATGGAGCTTTTGTTTTTCATCAGTTCTTTCTTTTTTCTAGTGTTTTTCCACTAAAGAGATGACAAAACTCCAGAAAAATACCAACAACTTTAGCATGTTATGTTTTTAAGAAATGGAATAGACACAAAAAACAAAACTAATTTTAAAAAACAGCATATTTCCAATAGACTTTCTGCTAACATCTAGAGCTGGCGTTATTGCCGCATTAGCCAACATCGCCATTAAAAACCTATGAATAAACCCATGAGAACCTATGTGAAATAATGTTTTTTGTCCAGACTTGTAAAGGAAAGATAACTTACATGTTTCCCGGCACCAGCTCCCTGCTCCTTCTCTTGCAGGCCTGCGATGCTCCAACGGGCTCCCTCGATGTCAACATCTGGTTTGACATTGCCACAGCTAATTACTGGCAGTGGCAGGGACTAGTTCCCCTTACATATTGACAAATGACCACATGACACAAGGGGATCTGGTCTTTGCCACAAACAGTGATTGGCTGCCACAATGTCCAACCGGATGTTGACATTGAGGGAGTCCAGTGGAGCATTGCAGGACTGCAGGAGAAGAAGAAGGGAGCTGGTGCCAGGAAAGATACAAACCATGTGGGGACAAACAGTTGCACCTCTTCCCCACACAAACAAGTTCTTCTGCATAAAGTTCTCAATATACAGTACTATTTTGATTGGTGCTCATTTAGGGGCATATTATCTGCTGATGTACAAGGACCCTTACATATTGAGTAGCTGACCTGTGTATTTGTAAGATATGGAAATGTGAGCCTCATTGGAGACAGGGACTGGTGACAGGGACTGATGTAATTACAACAGTTCCTTACACACATGAATTTAGCTTTTTTATTACCCAGTAAAAAGACAGCAGAATAAGCACAAGCATTTATTTTATTTTTTGGGAGGGAATTGTTACCTGTGGTTTTTAACACCTTGTTTGTGGCAGTATTTCTTGGGTTTTTGCACACAGTGGCCCATATTTACTATTCCTTTAGCTGGTATATGTTTAGATAGGCTGTCTAGACTTTCACCATATTTATCACAGGTGTTCATGCTGGATGACTCTTTGTCTAACTCTATACCAACTTTTGGTTGGCTTACTTTGAGACAGACGTTTATTCCTGAATTTTGGGACCACCTTAGGCCACGTGCCTTTTCCATGAAGCCCCACCCACTAAAAATGATAGTTGTGCCAAATGTGCTTTTTGGGTTGACTCTAGGCACAGACACATTAGCAAATCTGGGCCACTGTGACTTACCATTAGCATTTTTTTTTCATTTTGTCTCATGACGAGAGCCACGGCATGTTGCATTTTTGAAAAGAAGTCAGAAAGATTTTAAAAAAGCCATATAATTTACAAAAGTGCCAGCACCAAAAAAAAAACAACAACAATTGTGTGTCCTGCATTTCATATTTCCCATAGACCTTAAGGTAACATCCAGGGCTGACATTTTTAGCACACACAAACACACACACCCAAAAAAGTAGGTGCAAATAACATCACAGAAAAATGCTAACATGCAGAAAAATGCCACCAAAAACCTATGTGTGGGAGTAGCCTTAGTGAATTCAGGATTTTTTTATCCAGTTTTTATAGCCAAAGCCAGGAGTGGATTGCCAAAGAGTATACAATTCAGTTTTTCCTTTTTACATGTCCTCAGTTCATGATCCGTTCCTGGCTTTGACTTTTAAATCTGCCTCAAGAAACCTGAACATGGAAACCCAGCCTTAATGGCAATTCTTATAAAGGTTGTTATTATTGTAATTACACCACTTAGCCACAGGAGTGTTCTGATAATAAAATGCAGGGTTGTAAGAAAGTTTAATCAATCAGCCGGCTACAGACTGCACGCTCCAGCAAATGCGAATGCTTTCAATCTGTATCTGGCAATTACATATAATTAACATATCATTCTATTTTACAATTTGGCAAAAATACTGTGAATGCCTCCATGTTTTCCTAGCTTGCTCTTCATTGTTTTTTTACTTGTTTTTGAGCCATCCGGAACAAGTTGTGTGATATGTGGCTATATGTAAGCCAGCACTATAGGGTCTGAGTCAGTAAGTGAATATTTAAGAACTTGACAGGAACAGTGTCAAAGAAAGTTATAATGGAAGACAGGAAGGAAAAAAAATTCAATTTTTAGGCTGGTCATACATTTTGGAAAGATGTGCTTCCAACCAGGTCCCATATATACACATGCTCAGATTGGCCTAGAATGCTAGTGCTCCTAATCGGGAGAGAGGAGTAAGCTGCTTCCAGATGCCTGGTGGCTGTTTATCTTCCTAGAGAATAAACTATGGTCATGTTGAAATTCAATAGCTTTCTTTCCCATGACACAGATTTCCTTTGGGACACCTTCATACAACTTAGATGGCCTGACGTAGTTGGTATGTTCATCCGACACAAATTTTATGTGCATGGCCAGTCTAAATCATTTTTCTTCTCCTATGTAATAATTGGTTTGACAGATTCAAAGACCCTAGTGAAGCCAATGAGCTTGAAAAGTAATATTTTTCATTTTTGTAGGCTCCAGGGTAGCTCCCTATAACAAAATAGCATTAATGAATTTAAGTATCAGGTTACATATGGAAGGGATGAGCCAATTTGGTGGTTGAATATCAAACGAGATTACTTAAGGTTAGTGATTGAACAATTTCACTTTTCACACGGTTCTACCTTTCTTGATCGGATTCTCTAGCTGTTGTATCTGGACAAATAACATAATTTAATGATTTGTAGTAGAAGACAAATCATAGGAAAATGTTGTGTATAAGTAAACTTGGAGTTATGAATAGAAATATTCAGAATCAATGATGTGTCTGGTAACATTGTAAAGAAGTAGGAAAGGATCTACAAAAGTAATCTACAATCTCTACAAAAGTAGAAATTCCCAGAAATAAAAATACAAATAAAGTGTGTTAAAAATGGGATGCATTTTCCAAATATATAAGCACAACACAAATATAGAAACTTTAAAGTATCAAAATATATCCCTATTAACAGGATAGAGGAAAGGGCAAAGGCAAAACCCCTCCATCCAGCACAATGGCATTAATACTGGGGGTCTGTACACCATGATGCTTGTCTGCTGACATTACAGTTAGCAAACAAGGAGCTACGCAATGGGTATGATTGTATCCTGCACCCTAATGGGGGGCCGAGTTTAACCATTACTACGTGGTACCCATATCATTATTCCTAACAGGACAGATCACCATTAGATTCTAATCAAAACAAGTTGTCCCATGAGTGGCTATTATATCTTTGTAAGATTACACTAAACATTTCAATTTTACAAATAATAATAATAATAATAATAATAATAATAATAATAATAGTAATCTGTGTAGATATTCCTGTTACATATTTGTTATGACACCTGATGCTGTTCTCATGATTCCCTTTTATAATGTCCACCTAATAAGTCCAGTGCGAATAAGAAGAAACACTTTTCAATGCATCAATTCTAGTGTTAATCAAGCACCAAAGTACCCAGGTGCTTGGGCTGAACACATCGGGTTGCTCGATAATGAAAGTCAATGGGAGAACCCGAGTATTAAACCAGGCAACCCCTGCTCTGAAGAGAGGAGGGTGCCTGGTTCATTGGAAAAGGTCAGAAATTGATGGAAACACCACCGAAATGGTTTGGAAACAGCATTGGGAGGATTACGTTACATTGCAGATCTCGCGCTGGTAATGTCACTGTCCGCAGAAGACACCATCTATGGAAAAAGTACACTGAATGTCACACTTTAAACTGGAGACGCCGCACTGGTAATGTCGCTGTCAGAAGCGGACACCGTCTATTGAAAAAGTACACTGTATGTCATAGATACATTTTTTCAGCGCACACGTTACACTGTAGATGTGGCGCTGGTAATGTCACTGTCTGCAGCAGACACCATCTACGGAAAAAGTACTCTGGATGTCAAATATATTTTTTGGATGCGGAAACTTTAAACTGGAGATGTTGCACTAGTAATGTCACTGTCCGCAGCGGAGACCGTCTACTGAAAAAGTACACTGGATGTCACAGATATTCTTTGGATGCGCACACTTTATACAAGAGATGTCGCGCAGCTAATGTCACTGTCTGCAGCAGACACCATCTGTGAAAAAAGTACACTGGATGTCACAGATATTTTTGGGGATGCTCACACTTTACACTGGAGAAGTAGCGCAACTAATGTCATTGTCTGCAGCAGCCTAACTATTGCATGCTATTTTGCGCAGGATGTGCTAAAAATAGATATTGCTACCACACAATAGTCCTTAAACGGACTTTTGGGTCTGTAAAGTCTTAGCAATTTAGCACAGTTTGCGCTAAAAATATATATTGCTGCTGCCACATACACTAGTCCTTAAAAGGACTTTTGGGTCTCTGAAAAGTTTTTCTACTAAAAATATTCCTATATCACTCCCTACACTGTCTGTCCCTTTCTATGCACAGCTCTCCCTGACTAAGACTGAGCCGAACACGCGTCATCGGGTGCTATATAGCACCCGATGACGCGTTCCGGTCAGCCAATCAATGTAATGCTAGTAACCAACATGGCTACGGCATTACAGTGAGGGCAATACTTACCTGCACGTTTCTTGGCGTAGCAGCCAAGAAACGCGAGGGGAGGAGACTCGAGCATTGCGCTTGAGCACATGCGTTATTCGGCCAAATACCGACATGTGCCGAGACGAGCATGCTTGATCAACACTAATCAATTCCTATTGACTGACATGTACAATACCAGGAAGAGAGGTGAAGCTATAGGGGGTGCAGAGGTAGCAGTTGCTACTGGGCCTTGGAGCCTGAGGGGACACAAAGAACCTTATGCAACATAAGATGACACCAGTATGCATGCAGGTCAAGTTACACCCCTGGCTGGAGGGAAGGGGTTAGGCCAAGAATTTGGCATGGGGGGGGGGGTGCTGTTCTGATTTTTGCCTCAGGCAACATGAAGGCTATGTGCTTTCATGTCCCTGGCCACAAAGCACTATGGGAAGGGGGTTCAAGCTGAACTATTGCACCAGGGCCCATGAGCTATTCGCTATACCTCTGAACAGGAATCACTTCACCACCATGTACAAGAGAATCCAGGTGGTCTCACTGAGCTACTGAGTATGAGTGACCAACAGTGTTGGACACAGGGGTTGGACATTGTAAGAGGAAATCAAAATAACTCCAGGGGGTGCTATAACAAGTATTTAAAAATAAAATCTGAAGAAATCTGTTTAACATCCTAAACGCTTTTAAAAAAAGTGATCTAACAAATATAATAGACAACCCCTGTAACGGCACATGAAATCATTCTTTTCATCCTATTGTTTCAGATCTGCTTGCCTTTTAGGTCTATACCAGTGTATTGTACACTGCTGATACACCAAAGTTAGTCTGTGAATGAAGGAAGTTGTATACATTTTATTAGACACATTTTCTTTATTCTTCATTCAAATCATAGCAATGTGAATCCTCATTCCTGACATATTTTAGCAGCTTCTAAATTTAGCCCTTTTTATCTCACCATGAAATCAAGCTCTCTTTTGAGCGATTGTAATAGCAATGTGAATTTTAATGTTGCACGATGGTAGAGTCATTACTGTAATTTATACTTAATTGTTGCAATCTGCATTCTGCTGTCATATAAAGGAAAAAAAAAGACTTTACACTGTAGCTGACTGTATGGCATAGATTTTGCCAGCTTTAAATGTAAGGTGGCAGAGGTTTTCAGCCGGCATCTCACCTTAATCTATTTCCTGTGTATAGAAATAACTGAAGGTCACAATGATTTTAGTATACTATGCCAAGTAAAATGTCAAGGCTGACAACATTTCCAACTTGAATGTAAGGTAAAGCTTTACTGACTTTTACTTTCTGGCCATTGTTGTTACTGATTCAGTCAACTCTTAAAAGAATGATTAAATGTCAGTTATTAAAAATAGCTCATTTCTAAAAGAGTCAAAATTTCATAAAATTTTATTGGTATGTATGGACTGATGGGAAATGAAATATTGTTAAATAATTAAATATCTGTAAATAAATTTGGCTTTTAGGTGTATAATGTGTGCATTATATTTCATATAATGCATTATAAGTTACCATAGAATGAACCTAAATATGCCCATAAACATTAGAAATTTTCAATGACTTGGATCTATGGGCAACCTAATATACTCAGGACAGGTGGATCCATTCATGAGTGTCTTGTGTTGAGGACTATATGTGTCAATCAGATTGCATCTTGTCTCTCAATGTTTCTCCTAACAATAATCCACCAGCATTCATCTATTCCCTTTACTATTTGCAGACTAGCATGGGGATAGGAAGAGAAAGTGTAATACCATAGAACTACAAGACCAGACAACTTATCCTCAAGGTTTATTTGTAGTCTTCAACCAGTTAAACACATAGATTTGCATAGTAACTGTATACCACAACATGTTACAAGATTTCTAATCCAGGTTTTGTTTTTTGTTTTTGTTTTTATTTATTTTAGATTCAGTAAAAGGTTGTACAGTCTTGGAATAATAGAAGAATATAGCTTAGAAAAATATAGCTGATTTATTCCAAAAACAGCCCCTATGTGTTGCACTTGGTATTGTAGCTAAGCTCCAGTAGAATGAACAGGGTTGGGCTATAATATCACACACAACCTTTGGACAGATGTGATGCTGTTTTTGGATGTAAACAGCCATTTTTTCTAATCTCTGACAACTCCTACAAAAACATTGGGGTAGATTTAGTAATCTGGTAGGTGGTGTAAGGGTAGCTTTCTAGACATGCACCACACTTATTACAGTGGCTAATGCTGGATGATAAATTAGGTTCATGGCTTGTCACTTTTGTATAACTTTATGCCAACTAGTGGTTGGCTTACTTTTGAACAGACTTATGGCACAGTTTTGGAGCAAAATGTAGCATATTAGGCTAATTCCCTTTTCCAAGAAGCCAAACTTCCATTCTTTTAAGCTGTGTACCTTGCTGAGGTAGTCAATGTAGATGTTCCTAATGCTAGAGATGCAATTTGCGCCAGATTTTGGTGAGGTTTACAATAAGGTCTAGGTGCACTCACTGTTGTAAATTTTGGTTATGTTAGTAACAAATTGCCATCTGGACAGATTTTCAATAGATATGTATTAGGGTCATGGAAAGCAATACTCTATAAAACATATGTTCAATAAAATTCTATATGAGTGTCATGAAATCGCCACACATTGAGGGAGATTATTCAATACCTTGTATACCACATTTATTATGATCTATTTTGCTCTTCATTAGATACTTTTGTAAGGTGTCTAACTGCAAAAATTTAATTATCAGCACAATTTCTTCAAGAGAAAATACAAGTCCTGTTGCACTGACTAGTGATGAGCGAAGTGAGTTTCGGATGCTAGATCTGAAGACGCTTCACTCAAAACTTCGGTTTAATGCTGTAAGGAACCCACCGGTACCTTGGAACCAAAGCCGAGTTCGGATCTAAGTTTACAAATGGTATTTCAGTTTACAAATCAAATACAAAAGTTTTTCACCGGTCTTGCAAGACTTCAGGGATAACTCACTTCACCTTGTCAGAGGCCATACATTTTAATGCTGTATGGAGACGGATCTCCGTACAGCATTAAACCGAAGTCTTGAGTGAAGCGACTTCGGATCTTGGCTCATCCCTAGCTCTGACTTAGTACTACTTATATACCATGATCTGGATGAATGTGAACTTTCACAGACATGTCTAAGAAAAAGATGTCTATGGCTAAATGAGTCTGTAAAATGCACCAGATTTTTTAATGGTATAATGCCAGTTTTTTGCTGGAAAATAATATTGTATTATAAACCAGCCTTGATCTGGTGTAAGGGAAAGAAAGGTGTATAAGTTCCAGCAAGATACACCAAGGTGTACCAAAACACAAAGCCTGTAAGAGTGTGATAAATTGGCACATCTTCTGTCTCATCTACATTTGCGTTGTCTAAGACAGGTTTACCTTTCATTAGGTATAATGGCTCGTTTTGTCTAGGGAGCAATCATTAGGGAAAATAAAATGGCCACCATCCTATTAGTACACACAAAACCTGTCCTAAGCACACAGAAAGACAAGTTACTTTACAACACTGAGGTAAACAGCTGCCTCATCCTCCTCTTCTACTTATCAGCTGTGTATTCAGGATCATAATCCCTGATAAGATCTTTAGCTGAATCTCAGTTCATGATGAGACATGAAGTTCAGAGAGGATGGACAGGATAGACTGTGGGACTGGGGTAATGGAGTGCCACTGCTCATTAGCCACTTCCCACAACTTCTCTCTGGAGAACCACTTTAATAAGACCTGATGAAGCTTATTGTAGACCTTGGGGGAATTTATCATAGGCCAGAATTTTATACCGGTCTATGATATCACCTGTGCTGCAGGGGGATGCACCTATTTTAAAACACGGCACAGGCCTCATCATAAATCAGGTACATCCACCAGCAGTTCATACACCCACACAGAAAACTGGCATAAAAGAAGATATATTTGATACACCTGTGGACCTGCTCCCTCCCTGCGCTCACTGCACCCCTTTTTCAAGAAAATAGAGAGGGTGGTGTACAAATGCCACCTTTGCCTAGATTTAGGCACAATGGCATTTAAAAAGGTGAAAATATGGGGCTCTGACTTTTTTTTATGCCAGAAAACTGGCGTGGAGGAAAGATTGCAAGCTCTTATAAGCAGGCATAAGCAGGAACCCGTTTTCTTTTGCCTCATCTCAGCTGTTTAAATCATTTGTCATTTTTTCTTGTTATTTCTCATATGTGGAATATATAAATATATCATCTGATGCACTCTATGCAATGGATTCGTAAGACCTAATAAATATATTTGACCTGTCCCCTATCACTTTTATTGAAAGAATTCCAAAATGTTGGAGTGTAATCCTGATTGGAAGCATCAAATTTGTCTGTAAATATACTCATGCTTTTTGACTCTCAAGTCCAGGTAACACCAAGGACAGATTTTACCTTCCCTGAAGGCTTGACAGCTGTCTGTTTTTGCATCAGCACAGATGCTATTTAATCTCATGGATAGTTGCTAGCTATGTGTATAACAGACGGTTATTGACATATCATAAGACCTCTATGCTCCGTTCATTCACTTAAAGCTAGAAGCATTTTGAAAAAGTATTTTTTTTTTTATGTTAGCAGCACCCTAACATACGACTCAATTATCGTTTGAGGGAATTTCTCACATTACAGTACCATTTGATTAAATTACCTTGTCGTAAATGTATCTGTCCCATCACTAGTAAACATTCATTTTATGAAGTGTTCCCAAATGTAAGAGAATGTGAAACAGACATATTGCAGTATTTACTGGGTAATGACCTTAGTTAAAAAGTCATTTAAGGGACATATTGAATTGATTATATGCAGAGATGAGCGAATTTTTCAAAAATTCGATTCTCTGGTTACCAAATTTTTAGGGAAAAATTGGGTTTGATCCGAATTTGTTACCGGCGAATCGTGTTAAAAAAACAGCTATTTCCTGGCTTCAGAGAGCCTTTATAATGGTGTAGAACACAGCACCTTGCAGTAACATGCATCAGGAGTCTGCTGTGGTAGTGAAATATTACTGTGAGTCAGTATGACATGCAGATGACAGGCGTTGCTCTTAGAATCACTGCACACTTCACTTATTTGGGCAGTCACGGGGCCAAAACTGACCAAATAACTCAAGTGTGAACTCATCCTTATAGGTCAATGTTAGCGTCAAGAAGAAGCACACTCCTTTTACACCGTCCTCATTTGATTCCACATAGATGTGTACAGAACCTGTTCTTTTAAACGCTTATACAAGTAGATCCCCCAAAAGAGTGGAGAGGGTGTCAGCAGTAAGTTTGTGTTGACATCACTGATTATTTTACCCTTCCTCTGATCCATCAGAACAATAACCCCCAAAAAACAGATCCTGTCTGTTGAGCATCCACCTTCACTCGGTCAGCATTTGATCAGTAATCCATCAGTGTTGCTAATGCCAAATCAAGAGTGGATCCAAAACAGAGATGACACATAAATGGAATATTTGCATGTCTTCTGCGTTTTTTACCCACTCCTGCTTTTGTCTACCAAATCACAAGCCAATTCTGATGGGACCATACAGTCCTTACAACTGCTACACAGACAGTATCCGTTGTGTGTCTCATTTTTCCTTACTTCTGATAGATCAGAAGAAGGGTCAAATAAATGATGATGTCAGCCAGGCTGAAAGGAAAAATAGTGGCCCAGTTATGAAGTGGGGAGGGTGGGAACAGCATGAGAAGTCCACAGCGTGGCCCTATGACATAGTGGTGGGGTGGAATCTGCATGAGGAGGCCACATTGTGGCACAATGGCAGAGTGTGGATGTGGCATCAGCAGCATCAGGAGGCCACAGAGTGGCACAATGGCAGAGTGTGGAGGTGGCGGCAGCAGCATCAGGAGAAGGCCACAGAGTGGCACAATGACAGTGTGGAGGTGGTGGCAGCATCAGGAGACCACAGAGTGGCAAGGTGACATAGTGTGGAGGTGGCAGCAGCATGAGGAGACCACAGAGTGGCAAGGGGACATAGTGTGGAGGTGGAAGCAGCATGAGGAGGCCACAGAGTGGCACAATGACAGTGTGGCCCTAATTTTTTCTACTTCTACACAACACAAAAGACTTTTTAACAGATAAGTGCAACGATGAATGGTGAATATATCTTTATTTCGCCACTAATACACGGCAAACTGGGATTTAGAATATATCACTGCCCTGCAGAACGGCAATTAGCCCTATTTTTTGTCTACTTTTATACAACACAAAAGGCTTTTCAACAGATAAGTGCATTGATGAACGGTGAATATATTTTTATTTTGCCACTAATACATGGCAAACTGGGCTTTTGGATATATCACTGCACCGCAGAATGGCAATTAGGCCCTATTTTTTCCACCTTTCCACAACACAAAATGCCTTTCAACAGATAAGTGCAACGATGAACAGCGAATATATTTTCATTTTGCCACTAATACATGGAAAACTGGGCTTTTGGATATATCACTGCACCGCAGAACAGCAATTAGGTCCTAATTTTTTTCCACTTTTACAAACACAAAAGGCTTTTCAACAGATAAATGCAATGATGAACGGCGAATATATTTTTATTTTGCCACTAATACACGGCAAACTGGGCTTTAAAATATATAACTACACCGCAGAACGGCAATTAGCCCTAATTTTTTCCACTTTTACACAACACAAAAGGCTTTTTAACAGATAAGTTCAACGATGAACGACAAATATATTTTTCTTTTGCCACTAATACATGGCAAAAAGGGCATAACAACTTATAACTAAGTACGCTGGTAAATGGCAGAATCTAAGATGGCTACCACTATTTATAGGGCTGTGACATCACAGGGCTGGCTGGCTGCTGATTGGCTGCATGGCTGCATGCATGGCATTATGGGTGATCCCGCCTTCCTAGAGTTCCTTTCTCCATGTCCTCACACGTGCAGTAGCCGTTTTAGGAAAAAATGTGATTCATTACCACGAATTGCGAGGAAATTCGGATTCGGTGCAAATCAAATTTTTTCAGAAATTCGGATCCAATTCCACTTTGTCAGCTTTGATTCGCTCATCTGTAATTATGTGTGATAAGTACACATTTCAGATTTACATTTCAAAGCATGACATGGTCTAGTCTATTTGATATACAAAGTTATACACTGATCAGTCATAACATTAAAAACACTTGTCAATAGTATATATTAGGTAGCAGGTGAACAATCAGTTTTTGAAGTTGATGTCTTGAAAGTACGAAAAATGTGATGACTTTTACAAAGCATATGCAAAACCACAATTCTCATGAGGTGTTCCAAGAACTGAGAGATTAGTACCTACTAAATATAATCCAATAAAGGAGAATTGGTAAACTCTTCCCAGGGTTATGGCAACCCAAGGCCTATTTATGAATGTGCGGAGAGAAGGCTTGCCTGTCTGGTCCAGTCCCACAAAAGTAGCCAAAATTTCTGAAAATGTTAGTAAAGTTTGGATCCGTACCGAACTTTGCGAGTTCGGGTACCCAGACCCGATCTTTTCCGGAAAAGCTAGAGTTCAAGCTCGGTGTACGGGCGTGTAATAAATTTTTGAAAGGCTGCAGGGCAACCAATCAACAAGCTTTTAAGCTATGGGCACTTAAAAGCCATCACAGCCATGCCTAGAAATGGCATGGCTGTGATTGGCCGGTGCATCATGTAAGCCAGCCTCTATAAAAGCTGGATCATGTGTAGCACCGCCCATCAGTTCTGAGTAGTGCAGGCACAGGAAGAAGGTAGCTAAAGTGAGAGAGTGTGTTAGGAATCTGGCTATTTCATTTATGGGTGACCTAAAAAGATTTTTTTGTGGGTGTAATATGCCAGCTTTGCACCCCTTAAACAGGAATATAATAAAAAAATCTGGCTGTTAATTCTGTGTGTGACCTATAGCGATTTTTTGTGGGTGGAATGCACCCTCTTTGTACCCCCGACACAGAAATATAATAATTAATCTGGCTGTTAGTTCTGTGGGTGACCTGTAACGATTTTTTACGGGTGCAATGCACCATTTTTGTACCCTTACACAAAAATATAATAGTTAATTTGTCTGTTAGTTTGATGGGTGACATATAGCCATTTTTGGTGTGAGATACATGTGCACTTTATACTTGACAGGGAAATTAATATAGTTAATCTGACTGTTAGTTTGGCCGGTGACATATACCCATTTTTAGTGTGAGGTACACCTGCACTGCTTACATGACAAGGAAATGAATATACTTAATCCATCTGTTAGTTCGGTGGTTGACATATTCCTATTTTTGGTGTGACGTACACCTGCACTGCATACGTGACAGGAAAATTAATATAGTTAATCCGTCTGTTAGTTCAGTGGGTGACATATACCCATTTTTGGTGTGAAATAAACGTGCCCTGCATATGTGACAGGGAAATGAATATAGTTAATCCATCTGTTAGCTCGGTGGGTGACATATAACCATTTTTGGTGTGAGGTACACCTGCACTGCATAAGTGACAAGGAAATTAATATAGTTAATCCGTCTGTTAGTTCGGTGGGTGACACATTCCAATTTGTGAGGTACACCTGCACTGCTTACATGACAAGGAAATGAATATACTTAATCCATCTGTTAGTTCGGTGGTTGACATATTCCTATTTTTGGTGTGACGTACACCTGCACTGCATACGTGACAGGAAAATTAATATAGTTAATCCGTCTGTTAGTTCAGTGGGTGACATATACCCATTTTTGGTGTGAAATAAACGTGCCCTGCATATGTGACAGGGAAATGAATATAGTTAATCCATCTGTTAGCTCGGTGGGTGACATATAACCATTTTTGGTGTGAGGTACACCTGCAGTGCATACGTGACAGGAAAATTAATATAGTTAATCTGTCTGCTAGTTCAGTGGGTGACATATACCCATTTTTGGTGTGAGATAGTTGTGCACTGCATATGTGACAGGGAAATTAATATAGTTAATCAGTTTGTTAAACATGTAAAATATAAGAGTGAAACTGGATCGCACATCCTTTTATCTAATGACTGCTTCTCAGCATAATAACATCGCTACTCAGCACAATTTATAGTATACCTACCCCTATGTTGCATGCTGTACATGGTATAAAATTTGATCAAAAAGCATCAGCTCACTCACCACGACAAGGTTGCCTCTTTGAATGGGAACCTACTCTAAATTTGGCGCAGCGCTGCGCGAGACTACCAGCGCCGCAGCACCGCACCAGCAGGCACCGGTACCCAGCAGTCAAACATCGGCCCCGCTGTCTCACAAAGCCACCCTGACATTGGGCTCCACCAACCCACCAAGACAGCACCAATGCAGCAATGGCTGCCACACAGCACTGCACCATGTGAACAGATGTGAAACTCACCTTATCACATACTCTCAGGAACTCCAACTCAGAGGAGGTAGGAATTTATATACCCTTATACAGACTCCTGCTAATTATAAACACCTGGGCCGAATGGGGAGGAGTGCTGATACCAGAGGGGGAAAAAGCATACATTCTACAAAATGTGTAAAATATAAGAGTGAAACTGGATGGCACATCCTCAATACTATGCTTTTATCTAATGACTGCTTCTCAGCATAATAACATCGCTACTCAGCGCAATTTATAGTATACTTACCCCTATGGTGCATGCTGTACATGAGGCATTGGTATACAATTTTATCAAAAAGCATAGGCCCACTCATCACAACAAGGTTGTCTCTTAATCTGTCTCTTAGTTCAGCTGGTGACATATACCCATTTTTGGTGTGAGGTACACCTGCACTGCATATGTGACAGAGAATTTAATATAGTTAATCCATCTGATAGTTCGCGGGTGACATATTCCCATTTTTGTTGTGCCTACACCTGCACTGCATACATGACAGGGAATCCGTCTGTTAGTTTGGTGGGTGACATTTACCCATTTTTGGTGTGAGGTACACCTGTACTGCATAAGTAACAGGGAAATTAATATACTTAATCTGTTAGTTTGGTGGGTGACCTCAAAGAATGAGGAGAGCATCAAATAAGGGATGTGGCCCTTGTCGTGGTGCTTCTGGTGCTGGTGAAGCTCCTGTTGAGGGAGAGGATGTGGTCAATCTGTGCCAGCTACACACCAAAATGAAACACCTTCCTCAGGTGCACGTAGGCGACAGGACGTTCAACGTAATTTTGTAGCCCCGAATACCTGTGTACGAATGGTAGATGGCTGACAGTACCTCCAGTTCCTTCACATTGTCTCCCACCCAGTCCCCTGCTGAAACCGCAGAGTTGGCACCTGCAGCCCATGGGAATCTGTCTTTCACCTCCCCCCCTTGCAAATCAGCCAAGCAGTCTGAGCCCCACGTCATGCAGCAGTCTCTTATGCCTTTTGATGACTCTGCTGACGGGGTTTCTGTGGGCCATCCACCTAGCCCTGCCCCAGAAGTGGAAGAGATTGAGTGCACTGATGCCCAACCACTTATGTTTTAGGATGCAGATATGGGAGGACCACAGCAGCAAGTCTCTGATGATGATGATGAACAAGAGGTGCCAACTAGTGTTGATCGAGCATGCTCGGCCAAACACCAGTTTGGCTCAAGCATCTCGATGCTCGGCACATGACAGTAATTGGCCAAATACCGCATGTGCTTGAGCGCGATTCTCGAGTCTCCTCCCCTCACGTTTCTTGGCTGCTATGCAGCCAATAAATGTGCAGGTAAGTACTGCCCACACTGTAATGCCGTAGCCATGTTGGTTACTGGCATTATAGTGAGTGGCTGGCCAGAATGTGTCATCGGATGCTATATAGCACCAAATGATGTGTGTTCGGCTCAGTCTTAGTCAGGGAGAGCTTTGCTGAGGAAGGGACAGACAGTGTAGGGAGTGATATAGGAATATTTTTATTAGAAAAACTTTTCAGAGAAAAGTAAGGACTATTGTGTGTGGCAGCAGCAATATATCTTTTTAGCGCAACCTGTCACCCTCGGAGGGTGACATTAGCTGCGCCACATCTCCAGTGTAAAGCGTGCGCATCCAAAAAATATCTGACACAAGTGGTTTGCACGCTGTGCAATCAGAGCCTGAAACGAGGCATAAATGTTCTAAACCTGAGCACCACCTGCATGACCTGGCATCTAAATGCAAAACACGAGCTGCAGTGGAGTACACACCTGAAAAACCACAAAATAGGCTCCCTCTTCTGTGGTCTCGGCCTCTTCCTCTGGAGTGACAGTGGCACCTGCCACCCCACAAACATAGGATGTGGCAGCAACACCATCACCATTACCCAGCATTTCCACACTGTCCCATTGATATGTTCAGCTGTCCATCACCCAAACACTGGAGAGAAAGAGGATGTACCCCCATACCCACCTACGATCCCTGGCCCTTAATGCCCGCATTTCAAAATTCCTGGCCTATGAAATGCTGTCAATCCCTCTGGTAGAGACAGAGACTTTTAAAAACCTTATGGTGGTGGCTGTCCCACAGTACATGGTTCCCAGCTGCCACTACTTTTCCAGGAGAGCCATCCTTGCCCTGCACAACCAAGTGGTGGACAAAATCAGGTGTGCACTGTGCAACGCTATCTGTGGCAAGGTCCATTTAACTACAGATACCAGTAAGCATGGGCAGAGACGTTATATCTCCCCAACTAGACACTGGGTAAATGCAGTGGCGACTGGGCCTGAGGTGGATAGCAGTTTGGCGCATGTCCTACCACCATCGAGGATTGCAGGACATTTCTCGTTGCCTCCTGTTGCCTCCTCCTCCTCCAACTTCAGCACAGCCAGGGGGAAATGACAGCAGGCTGTTTTGAAACGCATCTGTTTGGAGGAGAAAACCCTACACCGCTGAGGAGCTGTGGACGGGCATGGAACAACAGACCAATCAGTGGTTTCAGCTGTGGCTGGCCAAGTTTAATAGTGTCTGTCACAGGATAGATTTTGTCCTGGGGTAAAATTTAATTGCCAAAATAGCAATACCCTGAATCTGGTGTTCCAACTGTTGCAGGCCTAGTTTAAATCTGTCTGTAAAAGGGTACATTTTTTTCTGGGGTGAGATTTAATTGCCAAAATAGCAATACCCTGAATCTGGTGTTCCAGCTGTGACTGGACAATTTCCCTAGTGTCCGTAAAAGGATATATTATTTTCTGGGGTGAAATTCAGTTGCCAAAATGCAAATACAGTAAATCTGGTGTTCCAGCTGTGACTGGACAAGTTTAATAGTATCCGTCAAAGGATAGATTTTGTTCTGTGGTGAAATACAGCTGCAAAAATAGAAATACAGTAAATCTGGTGTTCCAGCTGTGACTGGACAAGTTTAATAGTATCCGTCAAAGGATAGATTTTGTTCTGTGGTGAAATACAGCTGCAAAAATAGAAATACAGTAAATCTGGTATTCCAGCTGTGGCTGGACAAGTTAAATAGTGTCCGTCACAGGATAGATTTTGTTCTGGGGTGAAATTTAATTGCCAAAATAGCAATACCCTGAATCTGGTGTTCCAGCTGTGACTGGACAATTTCCCTAGTGTCTGTCAAAGGATATATAATTTTCTGGGGTGAGAGTCAGTAGGAAAAATAGAAATACAGTAAATCTGGTGTTCCAGCTGTTGCAGGCCTAGTTTAAATCTGTCCGTAAAAGGGTATATTTTTTTCTGGGGTGAAATTTTATTGCCAAAATAGCAATCCCATGAATCTGGTGTTCCAGCTGTGACTGGACAATTTTATCATTATACGTCAAAGGATTTATTATTTTCTGCGGTGAAAATTAGTTGCCAAAATACAAATACAGTAAATCTGGTGTTCCAGCTGTGACTGGACAAGTTTAATAGTATCCGTCAAAGGATAGATTTTGTTCTGGGGTGAAATTCACTTGCCAATATAGCAATACCCTAAATCTGGTGTTCCAGCTGTTGCTGGCCAAGTCTTAATCTGTCTGTAAAAGGGTATGTTACACTCAGCGTGCATCTCCAAGTATATTTCTTTCCGTAAAAGGGTATATTACAAAAAGTGTTACATTACAATTGCTGAAAGCATAATCCTGTAAATCTGCACGTACTATTGTGCATCTCATAGTGTATTTCTGTCCGTAAAAGGGTATATTACACTCAAGGTGTATATACAAGTGCTGAGAGGGTCATCCTCAATAACTTCACACGCTACCGTGCATCTCAAAGTGTATTTCTGTCCGTTAAAGGGTATATTACGCAAAGTGTTAAAATACAATTGCTGAAGGCATAATCCTACATATTTTTACCCACACGCGACTGTGTATCTCCAAGTGTAAATCTGTCCATAAAATGATACCTTTCATCCAGGGCCTAAATACTAGCCCTACAATTGATATTCCCCTAAATCAATGGTTACTGCTGTGCCTGGATTAGTGGAATATGGTACATAAATAAATAGGCAGATAGTGTTAGGTCCCTGTAAAAAAAAGGCCTGAATTTGAAATCAATATATTGACCCAAATATTTTTTTTCTTATTGAGGTGCTTGGTGAACAGTAACAATGAGGAAAAAATCTAGTAAGGGACGCGGACGCGGTCGTGGTGGTGTTAGTGGACCCTCTGGTGCTGGGAGAGGACGTGGCCATTCTGCCACAGCCACACGTCCTAGTGAACCAACTACCTCATGTTCCAGTACCCGCCAGAATTTACAGCGATATTTAGTGTGGCCCAATGCCGTTCTAAGGATGGTAAGGCCTGAGCAGGTACAGGCGCTAGTCAATTGGGTGGCCGACAGTGGATTCAGCACGTTCACAACATTATCTCCCACCCAGTCTTCTGCAGAAAGCACACAGGTGGCGCCTGAAAACCAAGCCCATCAGTCTGTCAAATCAGCCCCATGCATATCAGGGAAACTGTCAGAGCCTCAAGTTATGCAGCAGTCTCTTATGCTGTTTGAAGACTCTGCTGGCAGGGTTTCCCAAGGGAATCCACCTAGCCCTTCCTCAGTGGTGGAAGACATAGAATGCACTGTTGCACAACCACTTATGTTTCCTGATGATGAGGACATGGGAATACCACCTCATCGGAGTCCGCACGTCTCTGATGATGACGAAACACCGGTGCCAACTGCTGCGTCTTTTTGCAGTGTGCAGACTGAATAGGAGGTCAGGGAGGAAGACTGTGTGGAAGACGATGCAGGAGACGATGAGGTCCTAGACCCCACATGGAATGAAGGTCGTGCCACTGACTTTCATAGTTCAGAGGAAGAGGCAGTGGTGAGACCGAGCCAACAGCGTAGCAAAAGAGGGAGCAGGGGTCAAAAGCAGAACAGCCGCCACCCAGAGAGTTCGTCTGCTACTGGCAATCGCCACCAGGGACCGAGCACCCCAAAGGCAGCTTCAAGGAGTTCCTTGGCATGGCACTTCTTTAAACAATGTGATGACGACAAGACCTGAGTGGTTTGCACGCTGTGCCATCAGAGCCTGAAGCGAGGCACTAACGTTCTGAACCTTAGCACAACCTCCATGACCAGGTATCTACATGCAAAGCATGAACTACAGTGGAGTAAACACCTTAAAAACAAGGAACTCACTCAGGCTCCCCCTGCTGCTGCTGCCTCGGCCTCTTCCTCCGCCTCAGGAGGAATGTTGGCACCTGCCACCCACCAAACAGAGGAAGTGCCACCGACACCACCACCTGCGTCACCAAGCATCTCCACCATGTCACACGGCAGCGTTCACCTATTCATCTCACAAACCTTGGAGAGAAAGCGTAAAATCCCAGCTAGCCACCCTTAAGCCCTGGGCCTGAATGCCAGCATTTCTAAACTATTGGCCTTTGAAATGCTGTCATTCAGGCTGGTGGACACAGACAGCTTCAAACAGCTGATGGCGATGGCTGTCCCACCGTATGTTGTTCCCAGCCGCCACTACTTCTCCAAGACAGCCATGCCATCCCTGCACAACCAAGTATCTGATAAAATCAATTGCGCACTGCACAATGCCATCTGTCGCAAGGTCCACCAAACCACAGATACGTGGACCAGTAAGCACAGCCAGGGACGCTATATCTCCCTAACTGCACACTGGGTAAATGTAGTGGCGGCTGGGCCCCAGGCGGAAAGTTCTTTTGCGCACATCCTTCCCCCTCCAAGGATCGCAGGGCATCATTCTTTGCCTCCTGTAGCCTCCTCCTCCTACTCGGCTTCCACCTGTTCATACAGTCACCTTCATCACCAACTTCAGCACAGCCCAGGGTAAATGTGAGCAAGCCATTCTGAAACTCATATGCTTGGGGGACAGGCCCCACACCGCGCAGGTGTTGTTGCTGGGTATTGAACAACAGACCGACGAGTGGTTTCTGCCGGTGTGCCTCAAGCCCGACCTGGTGGTGTGCGATAATGGGCGAAATCACGTCGCAGCTCTGCGACTAGCCGGTTTGATGGTGCAGAAGTTCATTCACAACTACCCCGAAATATCAGAGCTGCTGCATAAAGTGCGGGCCGTCTGTGCACGCTTCCGGCATTCACATCCTGCTGCTGCTTGCCTGTCTGCGCTACAGCGTAATTTAGGCCTTCCCGCTCACCGCCTCATATGCGACGTACCCACCAGTTGGAACTCCACCTTGCACATTCTGCATAGTGATGAGCGGCAGGGGCAATATTCGAATTTGCGATATTTTGTGAATATTTGGGCGAATATTCGCCATATATTCAAAAATTCGAAAATTCGTAATCTTCAGACATTATTTTCTTGTTTGCGAAAATTCGCATAAAAAATTTACATAAATGTGCATCATAATTTGCATAAATTAGCATAAAAATTCGCATGACATGGCATTTAAAAGATACCTTTTAAATACCAGCTTATGCAAATTTTCATGCTAATTTGTGCAAATTTTTATGAAAATGTATGCGAATTTTCGCAAACAAGAAAATAATGACATTATTTTCTTGCTTGCGAAAATTTGCATAATTTTTTTTTGCATAAAACGAATATTCGCAATTGCGAATTTATTTTGCGATATTCTAAATATTTGCGGATTCTCTAAGTGCTAATATTCGAGATTAAAATTTGCAATTCGAAAATTCGTGATCAACACTAATTCTGGAGAGACTGTGCGGGCAGCAGCAGGCCATAGTGGAGTTTCAGCTGCAGCACGCATGGGTCAGTCGCACTGCGGAACAGCACCACTTCACCACCAATGACTGGGCCTCCATGCGAGACCTGTGTGCCCTGTTGCGCGGTTTCGAGTACTCCGCCAACATGGTCAGTGGCGTTGACGCCATTATCAGCGTTACAATACCACTTCTATGTCTCCTTGAGAAAACACTTAGGACAATGATGGAAGAGAAGGTGGCTCAGTAGGAGGAGGAGGATGAGAGTTCTTTTTTAGCACTTTCAGGCCAGTCTGTTAGAAGTGCCTCAGAGGGAGGTTTTTTGCAACAGCAGAGGCCAGGTACAAATGTGGCCAGCCAGGGCCCACTACTGAAGGATGAGGAGGAGGTGGAGGAGGATGAGGATGAAGCAGGTTCACAGCGGAGTGGCACCCGACACAGCTCAGGCCCATCACTGGTGCATGGCTGGGGGGATACGGAGGACGATGACGATACGCCTCCCACAGACGACAGCTTGTCCTTACCTCTGGGCAGCCTGGCACACATGAGCAACTACATGCTGCAGTGCCTGTGCAATGACAGCAGAGTTGCCCACATTTTAACGTGTGCGGACTACTGGGTTGCCACCCTGCTGAATCCCCGGTACAAAGACAATGTGCCCACCTTATTTCCTGCACTAGAGTGTGATAGGAAGATGCGCAAGTACAAGCGCACGCTGGTAGACGCGCTCCTGAGAGCATTCCTAAATGTCACAGAGGAACAAGTGGAAGCCCAAGGCAAAGGCAGAGGAGGAGCAACAGGTCGCCAACGCAGCTGTGTCAGAGCCAGCTCCTCTGAGGGCAGGGTTAGCATGGCAGATATGTGGAAAAGTTTTGTCACCACGCCACAGCTAACTGCACCACCACCTGATACGGAACATGTTAGCAGGAGGCAGCATTTCACTAACATGGTTGAACGGTACATGTGCACACCCCTCCACGTACTGACTAATGGTTCGGCCCCATTCAACTTCTGGGTCTCAAAATTGTCCACGTGGCCAGAGCTAGCCTTTTAAGTCTTGGAGGTGCTGGCTTGCCCGGCGGCCAACGTTTTGTCTGAACGTGTATTCAGCACACGACGGAGCGCCATTACTGACAAACGCAGCTGCCTTTCCACAGCCAACGTGGTCAAGCTGACGTTCATAAAAATTAACCAGGCATGGATCCCATAGGACCTGTCCATCCCTTGTGCATAATAGACATTTATAACTAACTCCCCCTCAACCATATATTCTTGTACTCCGGGGCACTTCTTTATTGAATCCTCTCTTTTTAATTTTCCCATTATATTGCGGTGCAACCAAAAGTTGAATGAACCTCTCCTCCGTCTAGGTCCCAGGGGCCTATTTATCTGAAAGTGGCCTGTTCCAGTGGTGGGTGACATGAAGCCTGATTCTCTGCTATGCGACCTCTGACCTCTTTATGGGTTCCGTGGGCTAAATATCTGGAAGTGGCCTTCTCTATTGCTGGGTGACATGAAGCCTGATTCTCTGCTATGCGACCTCTCTCCTCCGTCTGGGTGCCAGGGGCCTAATTATCGAAAAGTGGCCTTCTCCATTGGTGGGTGACATGACGCCTGATTCTCTGCTATGTGACCTCTTTCCTCTTTCTGGGTGCTGGGGCCTAAATAAATGAAAGTGGCCTTCTCCATTGGTGGGTGACTTGAAGCCTGATTCTCTGCTATGGGACCTCTCTCCATTTGATATTGCTTTTTTTTTTTTTTATTCATTTCCCTATCCACATTTGTTTGCAGGGGATTTACCTACATTTTACTGCCATTTGCAGCCCTCTAGCCCTTTCCTGGACTATTTTACAGCCTTTTTAGTGCCCAAAAGTTTGGGTCCCCATTGACTTCAATGGGGTTCGGGATGAAGTTTGGGTTGAGTTTGGATCCCGAACCCGAACATTTTCGGGAAGTTCGTCCAAACTTCTCGAACCCGAACATCCAGGTGTTCTCTCAACTCTAATTACAATGAAATATTTCTATGTCTTATTTGCCCTTGTGCGGCGCAGTTATATGTTCTAAAGCATTTTTTGGCTTGTATTAGTGGGAAAAACGACCTTATTAGCCATTGTGTGGTGAAGTGAGAAAATGACAGGCCTTTTTGTCATGTATTAGTGGCAAAAATATATATATTTGCCGTTCAGCGGTGCAGTTATATGTTCTAAAGCCCTTTTTCGCATGTATTAGTGGCACAAAAATATATATTATTTGCCATTCAGTGGTGTAGTTATATGTTCTAAAGCCTTTATCGCTTGTATAAGTAAAAAAAAAAAAAAGCTCTATTTGCTGTTCAGCAGTGCAGTTAAATGTTCTAAAGCCTTTTGTGGCGTATATAAGTGGGAAAAAAATAAGGGCCTATTTGCCGTTCAGCGGTACAGTTATATGTTCTAAAGCCCTTTTTGGCGTGTATTAGTAGCAAAAAATAGATATTATTTGCTATTCAGCAGTGTAGTTATATGTTCTAAAGCTTTTATGGCATGTAAAAGTGGAAAAAAATAAGGGCTTGTTTGCCGTTCAGCGGTGCAGTTACATGTTCAAAAGCCCTTTCTGGCATATATTCGTGGCACATAAAAAAGTATTTGCCATTGTTTGGCGAACTAAGAAATTGCAGCCCTTTTTGGCATATATTAGTGGCACAAAAATATATATTATTTGCCGTTCAGTGGTGCAGTTACATGTTCTAAAGCCCTTTTTGCGTGTATTAGTGGCACACAAAAAATATATATTTGCCATTGTGTGGTGAAGTGAGAAAATTGCAGACTTTTTGGTGTGTTTTAATTTCCTTTTTATTTATTTATTTGATCTAACCGTATATCAGACAGAGAAGTGACAGGCCATGCACAGAGGAGTGGCAGAGGCCTAAATGTTTCTGGCGCAGGCAGAGGTCACAGCAGAGTAAGGAAGTGTGGCAGCAGGAGTCGCACAGAGGCCTGATCCCCATTGTCATCTAGAGGTCGTGTCTTGACCAACAACCCAGCGGTTCTTGGTTGACTCGGTCATCCACTTCGTCCCCAGTGACATCAAACACCCCCAGCCTAGCGTCGGTGGGCTCGTCAGACACAACCCTCAGTTGGCATGGCCCGGGAGCAGGCCTGTGCCCTCACCTGTCCTCAACCTACCTCTGTCATTTTCTGTTCCCTCAGCCAGAAAAGTATTATATGCTGTGGGCTAAGCTCCACTATACAGCGAGGACAAGCTACTAGAGGTTATTCAGCAGCTCTTGGCCAGCCAAGAGGTGGAAGAGACATCCGCCGATTCCTCCAGTCGGCGGGCAAGTAGTGATGAGGAGAGTTGTGGGGGAGCTGGAGATGCGAGTGGTCAGGCTTCTGACCCAGAGACCGTTGAGAAGCAAATCAGTGACTTGCAGATAGTACTCGATGATAATGATGTAGCTGATCGCACTTAGGAGCCGAGTAAATAAGGGGCTTCATCATCATCGGGAGAAGCGGGTGTCAGCTTGCCCGTTAGGCAGTGGCAAAGCCAGAAAGTCGCTAGCGTGGCCGGAAGTCAATAGGGTGGCAGCAGTGAGAGGTCAGGAGCCAAACGGGCATGGGGTAGACCACCCGCTTTGTAGGAGCCTACCTGCCCGCAAAGTAGTGGTTCAGGGGTTCAAGGAAGCAGCGGCGGTATCAGTCAGTCAGTGCGGACTATTGGGGGTACAAATCACCTACTTGGCGGTGTGGCAGTTTTTTGTTAAGCCACCGAAGGAGGTGAACATGGCCATTTGTAGAATCTGTGGGCAGAAGGTGAAGTGTGGCTAGGGTGCCAATGATGGCACCATAGCCATGCTTCAACATATGCAGCGTCACCATAAAGTGGCCTGGGAGAACCGTGGCTCCAATGTGGTGGTCCAGCCTGCCGCTACTCCTTGTCAGTCATCCCATCAGCAATCGATTACCAAACTGATTGCCAAGAGACAACAATATACGTGCACTACTCATCCAATGTCTTCTGGCCAAGTTGCTAGTGCTGCAGGCCCTCCCTTTCCAAGGGGTGGACTCTGCACCTTTCAGAGAACTGATGGCTTGTGCCAAGCCGAGGTGGAGAGTCCCAAGCCGTCATTTCTTTGTCAAAAAGGCAGTACCAGCCCTGCACTCGTATGTAGAACAGAAGGTGGGCCAGTCCTTGAGCCTGTCGGAGTCTGCTAAAGTCCATGGCATCACCGACGTGTTGAGCTATAACTACGGTCAGGGACAATACATATCCTTTACGGCCCACTGGGTGAATGTGGCTCCTGCACAGCCACACTAGCAATTTGGCCAGGTGACGCCACTTCCACCTCCACTTTATCACGCCGTTGGTCCTGCGACATTGTCCGCCACTGCTTCCTCTTCCTCCACCGTGTCCTTAGCCTCCACTGCAGGGACAATTTACAGTGCCCCTCCAGAACACCACATTTGCAGGCAATGGCAGAATCACACTGTTCTGCACCTCGTTTGCCTGGACGAACGGAGTCACACAGGGGAGGATCTGCTCCATTTCCTTTATCAAGAAATTATTGTTCTGACCCCCTTTCCACTCGGGGGGGGGGGGGGGCTCTACTTGTACAATCGTTTAATAAAACAGGTTCTGTAGACATCTATGTGGAATAAGCTGCTGACGGTGTAAAAGGAGTGCTCTTCTTCTTGACGCTAACATTGACCTGTAAAGCTGAGTTCGCACTTGAGTTATTTAGTCAGTTTTGGCCCCCGTAACTGCCCAAATAAGTGAAGTGTGCAGTGATTCTAAGAGCGACATCATCTGCATGTCATACTAACTCACAGTATTGCAGTACCATAGCAGACTCCCTATGCATGTTACTGCAAGGTGCAGTGTTGTACACCATTATAAAGGCTCTCTGCAGCCATGGAATAGCTGTATTTTAACACGGTTCGCCACAAATAAATTTGGATCGGACCGAGTTATTTCAAAAAATGTTGAAAAAAAATGTTGTCAGCTCAACCAGATACCATAAAACACCTTCAGAAGGAGTCCATGGCTCACAAAGTCTGTATATGTATGTATACACACGATTTTACCAAACATTAAACTTATAGCCAGCAAGATAAGCCTTGAATGTAGCCCACCATGGTGCACTATGCCTTAAATGTAATGTGCAGTTCTAACATACTTATCATAGAGTAATGTGGCACTCAAGTTTACACAAGTTTACTTGTTGCTATATCTGTATATTGTAAGGGATCGCTCTCTCTCAGTGGGTCGCAGTCACAAAGTTTTTCGCAGACAACCGGATTTAATGTCCAAACAGGTGCTTTATTGTGGCACTTTAGCACCCACACAAACATAAGCATCAAAAATTAAACAAACTCCTTCCCGTCTGGGCTCTAACTAATACAAAATAGTTTCCCTGACTCACCTCTAAGCATAGCTTATAGACAGGGTCTCAAGCTCCAAGCCTTCGCAGGTCTGCTCATCAGACACAAGTCCATATGGTAAGAGATCCGGCTACACGTAGCCTCATGGCCCCTCAGCCCTCCTGGCTGAGACCACTCAGAGCCTTTGGGGGGTTATGGTCCAGACGTCCTCCCGACTCTAACCATGCGACCCTCTTTCGGCAGGTGTTGCTGGGCCCCACAAACTTCAGGCCTCTGTTTCCAAGCTTTCTCTCCCCAAAACTGACACACAGAGGGATAGTTTTATCCCTCCTTGATCACAGAAGGCTTCACCTACGATCGCCTCCGTCACAAGGCAACACCTGTACTGGAAGGGTGTGAACTGGCAGATCCCACTATCAAACCTATCCAGCCCAGAACAAAATGTAAACAAAACTATCTCAGCAAACTACGGATTTTATTTATCTCACTCAGCTGAGGTATCTGGGTGGGATATACACCTCTTCCAGCACACATCACCACTATATATATATATATATATATATATATATATATTTTTTTTTTTTTTTTTTTTTTTACATGCAGTTGTCAGCAGACTACACACAGTGTATATGGTTCCAATGTTTTCAATTGCTGGCAAATTCAAAAGGGACCATGATGTGCCCATTGAAATGAATGGGCCAAGAGTCTTATGCTGTGGCTAATAGAGTAAAATCCTGCATGGGTGTACCCATATGCAGAGCTTGCAGCCTCTGCGCAGTAAAAAAATTAACTTTTCCATATTTTCTTTAGTATTCTAGTTTTTCAGGCAAACTATGAAATGACCAAACTACAATAGTTACCAATGTTCAAAACTAAAGTAATGAATAGTATGCCTAGGTATTATATATAATTAGTTAACATGGAATAAACCAGAACAGATCTAACTTATGCTCTTCCTTATTCTTTCTGGTGTGCAAGCCACCACTAGTCATGGTGTGGGGAAAACTTGCTGACTTGAAAAATAAAGTCCATAAAAGTATCACTGTGAATTCCACACACTTTATTTTGAAAACATTGAGACTTTTATAATATTGTTTCTGTTTCTTTCATTTATTTTAGTTGCTTTTACTTACATGACTAAAATCTGTGTATAAGGAAGACATTACGAACAACATAAATAAATAATAAGAACAGTAATAGTAGTAGCAGCAGTAAGATTAATAAACACAACTAAAACATAGCTATAGTAGTAATTACGGTATAATAATAATTAGAATGTATAACCTAAATTATATTTATCACACTTTAGAAAATGTAGCTCCTGCAATTTTTTTTAGATCATTTTGTTCCTCTGAAAAGAAAAAAAATGTCAGCTTTTCACACATGATGACTATTTTTTTTTAAAATGGTTTCAGAACAGATTTCAATGAAATATGCTGGCATCGATAGTTACCTTTTCAAACCAATCATAATGAGTTCATTGGAAAAGAATACTTCTTGATTTTTTCATCTTCACATGTACAATTCATGTGGTAGCTTGCAGGGTGGACAATTATATGAACTGTGTAGCACTTAACTACAGAATTGCAGTTGGTGACTGAAAATACAGTTTAGTATTTTTATAACATGCCCAGTTTCTCTTACTGCAATATATTTTCAGATGTAGAAGAGTCAAATAAAGGCTATTGTTGCATCTTTTACACACTTTGAAGCAACACTGGAGAATTTCGCGCTCGTCCACATGAAACCAGGAGCCCGGACCTCGCCCTGAACCTTGGTGCACAACAAGTCCCAGAATGAAGAGAAAAACGGTGTGCACATCATGACTAAGGATCCGTACCTATAGTGATCCGAAACTGGTTGATTTCTTGCATTGCTGTACATTGGTTTTTATCTGCACGGGATTCAATAAAGCCTCAAGTTTTCCAGTGAAGCTGGACCGTTTTTCTCTTCATTCCGGGATCTTTTACACACGGTTTTAAGAAAACAGATAACATAAGGTGGGAGATTTATCAACACTGCCGTTCCCATACTCCAGCCTCAATTTCTAGATGCCTCTTTATAAATTAGTTGCATCTATGGTTTTCTGTACACTAGAAATGTAAATCTGGATTGAAAAGGGTGAAACCCCCTGAACTTTCAGGAAAGGGAGGTTCCCAATTAACTTCTTCAAATGACGCAGTAGTGACCATGTCAGTCCACTGCTCCCTTTGCTTCTAGGGAGAGACATAGACAGCCCTCCTTAAGCTTCATAGAAGGGAAATGAGTGATGAACCAGCATGAACACTACTGCTCGCTTCAAAGTGGTGACTAAGTGTCGTACCACCCACAATCTGATATCTATCACCTATTCTGTAGATTTTAGATTTTAGTGGGACATCACCTTTGCCAATGCAGTTAAGACTGATTTTGCATTATTTTTCTTCATTGACATGTGACATTTAAGAAAACTTACCCATCATCATTTACAATGACCTACTGAAGAGCATATGAAAAGTATGTGTACTGAATCTTTAAAATGCAATCTGTAGTCATGAAATGTGTTGATATAAACACACACAACCTCCTGGGTCACATCTGCACTAAGCAATTTGTGTTTAAATTGCTTCAGCGCTTATGAAAAATCTCACATGTGCTAACAAAACCATTTGAGTATAGATTGATATTCTTTTTAGTAACATTCTATTTAAATGGTGGTGTTTTTCTCTTTTGTGTTCCATTGCTCCTGGCACAGACAGTTTTGGATTCAGATAATGGTGTAGCTTAATAAGAAAAGTTATAATGAGGGAGAGCAGGATGTTAGCACAATGAGTTATTATAGTAATAGGTTGAACACTGACAGCCTGTTTCACTCATTTTCACAAATGGAAACAATGGGTTTCAATAAGGATTTGATAAAAGATGAAACTCCAGTTAAATTTTGTTTCTATCCCAAACACGTTTGTCATAATTCTCATTTAAAACAAGGCTAGAGTCTTTGCGTGCACTACTAAATACCAGCTGCTTTGTTAAACGCCACAATTATCATTGTTTTGGAAAGACAAGCATGTAAATAGATTTTATTAAAATTGTAATTGCTTGCAGTTCTTCATACAGATGCAAAATTCAAATGCAGAAAAAAGCACAAGGCCACAACACTGAAAAGAAGACTGAAGAGAGCTAAGAAAATTACTCATTAGACTGACAGCTATTCACCCTTTCTGGACACAGACAATTTTTTATTCTTTCATTTTCCTTTCTTCCCTGCCTTCAAAGAGATATCATTTATTTGTGGGAAAAGTTGCATTTAATGGCACCATCTAATTTTCTATAGCTTATATTGAAAAACTAGAAAAAAATAATTATTTGTTGGTTTTGTTTTTGCAGCATTCATTTTGCTCAAAAAATGACATGGTGAACTTATTGTATGGGTCAGTACGATTACAGTAATACCTAATTTATATAGTGTTTACTAGTGATGAGCGGAAGGGGCAGTATTCAAATTTGCGATATTTCGCAAATATTTGGTAGAACATTTGTCATATATTCGCGAATTCGCGTTTGTTTCTTGATTGCAAAAATCGGCATTGTAATATGTGCGCAATGTGCGCGCAATATAGGTGTGGGTCACTATAGCTAGATTTTTCTAACTGCTAGAAGTTTCCTGAGACTGGAGAAAATGGTTGGCAAGGCAGAACATTAGATTAGCTTTGTATGCAGATAGAGTGCTCAAATATATTCTCGATTGCGCAAATTGGCAATTAGTGATGCAAATATTTTTTGCACAATAAGTGCAACTTTACATTTTTGCAAGTCTGACTACATATTAGCACTAAGTATTGTTGTTAACTTGTGACATCACAGCACTATGCATGTAGCAGGTATGTATAGACAGCAGAACCTAGCTACACTATATCACAATCTAACCTATACTATCTCCCACTAACTATCTCTATTATATATATATATATATATATATATATATATATATATAGCTATCTAACTAATGTAATGTAAAACAGGAAAGCAGAGAGCATATCAATGACACTGCTGTCTCTCTCAGTACTGTAATAAACTGTAGAAAATGGCTGTTATATACTGAAGGGGTAGGCAACTTTCCTATTGGTTGCTAGAGATGTTGTTAAGCTCAGAAAAAGACATTGCAGCCTTCTCATTGGCCCACAAGCAAAAAGGGAGGTTACTGATAAAAAAGTAGAATATTAAAAATACGAATATATACTATCACTATATTCTAAATATTCACAAATTCTCAAAGTTGCGATATTCGCAATTAAAATTCACGATTTAAATATTTGCACCGAACACTAGTGTTTACAATTTTTTTTAAAAATCTTTGAAAAAGCATTTTTTTCCTTGCTTCGTCAAATTCTGACATCCGTAACTTGTTATATTTCTATGTACAGAGATGTTTGAGATCTTGTTTATTACAGGATGAGCTGCAGTTTTTATTGGTACCCTTTTGGCATACATTTGACTCATTTGACTTATTGACTTATTATCACTTTTTTTTTTTTTTCGGGGGGGGAGGGGGGGGGCGGTGCTGAGGCAAGGTTATCAAAAACAGCAAATTAACAATTTGCTACAGGAAAATATTTTTATGTTTTAATAGTTCTGCCATTTTTGCATTATATAAAAAAAAATGTATTTATTTATTTTTATATCTAAAATTGATGAGTGATTTGAATAGTTTGTATTTTTGTGTTTTTTATTTTTAAAAAACTTTTTTTAAACATTTTTATTGTCATTTTTAGTCTCCTTAAAGGACATGTACATGCAATCTTCTGATCACCTGTCCAATAGACTGCAATACTATTGCAGTCTATGGGACGTTTACAAGTTGTCTGTCAGGCCGTGCCTCAGGAACAGCATTTGGAGCCTTCCCAAGGCACTAGACTTTCATAACAATGTCAGGAGCCATACAATGTGAGGGATCCACTTAGAGGATAAAGGGAGCCTCCTCCATCTGTCTTACCCCTCAGATGTCATGGTCACTACTGACAGCAGTATCTAAGGGGTTAAATAACCAGGATACCAGGATTAGCATAATCTCCAATCACATAAGGGCTTGCACTCACCACATATGGAGTTAACTCAATGTGTGAGCCTGCTCCATTCACTTATACTGAACCAATGACATATAGTTACATTGTGGTACATGTAAGAGTTGTTGGCTTGTAGATAATCCCAGTCCCAGAGTATGTTTCTATTGTGTAACAGAATAACTCATTGATTTGAAGTAACTAGCAGGTTTATGTGCAACCCAATGGAAATCCACAGATTATACATCACCATATGGTGGGATGTGCTAAATGACTTTTTCAGCTCCATTGTAGTCACCAATTCAGCTCTTCTACATCTTCATTCACACAAAACTATGATAAAAACAAACTGCTCTGCAATGAGTACATATTATGCACTTTGCCACATTACTTCATATCTTCATTGAAGGCATTGTAATAAAATTCAATGCCTACAAAAAGATTTCCTCAAAAATTAAGCTGACAATATACATAAGGTATGCTTGGCCAAAATGCTTATGATCAGTTTTACTCCCCATCATTTGTACTAATGATCTGATCATCAATTGAGTTGAGTGACGCAAATCATTTGAAGCAGAATTCAATCCAAAGTTTAGGAAAACTTTAATTGACAATTAATTCAAGTTTCCTTGTGCTTCGGGGTAAAAAATCTAGTTTTTCTAAAATTGCAACTGTAAAGTGAAACAAATGTGGGAATGGGAGGGAATGCCTGGGAATGCGAGATCACCCATGATGAATTGCAGCCAGCCAATCTGCATATAGCCATTCCCTGTCATGTCACAGCCCTATAAAATCCCTCATTCCATGTGATCTCCAGCTGAGCATAAAGAAATATGTGGCAAGCGCTCATGTGTTAGCGACAGTGTTGCTGAAAATGATTAATAGAAGAATATTGGAGAGAGAGACTGCAGGGAAAGTGCAGGGATACTCATTTGGCATCCAATTTTTTTATTTATTACTGCATTTACTTATTCCTATATCATCTGTAGATTCAATACCAATAAGATGGAAGCCTTTATTATTCTGGTGCCAACGTGCCAACCAATACTATCTAGTATGCACCCCTTAGGGGGGCAAGGTCTAAATGAGGACCATCTTCATCTTTTGCTGGCTTCACTTCTTCCATATCATCCATAAAAGTCTCTAAGTCTAAAAAAGTCAGCAAGATGAAGACAAAAGGGGAGCTTGATATTCCTGATGACATTTTCCCATCTATATTAGATTATGTGGAATAGGAGGAAAAGCAGGTGGCAGAAGAAGAGCTCCCACCTGTAGACAGAAGAGCACTGGGGTTGGAGAACGGGTATGCCCGAACTGATTAATATTTTGTGTTTACTGTCAAATAACCTGCAGGAGATTGCAGGTAAGAACAGCAATAATATGCATTGTCCCCCCATCTAAACAGCCAAACCCCATAACAGCAACATCCCCTTTTTAAAGGTGCATTAAAGGTGCAGTGTGGCCATTAACAATGAAGACCAACTGCGGTATTCAATATTAAATGAAAGGCTGCTGAGTGCTAATTGGCCACAATATTCCTAACTGGCGCATGGCCGCAACCCGTCTGCAGCACGGCCGCGCCGTGTCGCCGTACCTTAAGGTAGAGTGGCCTGGGTATACCTGATTTTTAGCGATTTGTGACATTAATTTGTAACAAATCAAATTTCTTGTGGAACTTTGACGAAGCTGAAGAATATAATTTTTTAAAACTTCGCTCATCTCTAGAGATGAGCGAACTTTAAAAAAAAGTTTGGGTTGCGGTAACTCGCGCATCCCGTTATGGATTCCACTATCGCGGCATATGGAATCCATAAGGGGCGGCTGCCACCAACCCGAACTGTTGAACAGCCGAAGGACCTGGGGTGACGTCACCATCATGTGATCAGTGCAGGGGCATGGCTCAGCACTGGATTTGATCCTGTGCTGAGCCACGCCCCCTGCACTGATCACATGACGGTGACGTCACCCCAGGTCCTTCGGCTCTTCAACAGTTCGGGTTGGTGGCAGCCGCCCCTTATGGATTCCATATGCCGCGATAGTGGAATCCATAACGGGATGCGCGAGTTACCACAACCCGAACGCCGAACGCCGAAGTTCGCTCATCTATACTCATCTCTAATCATTTACATGCCAAACTAAACTGGCAGATGTGGGAGACAGTCTAAAAAATTGAAATTAATAAAATAAAATCCAACTTGATAGATTACATTTTGGCAGACAATGGTCTACCAGTCAGCTGTGGCAAGTTAGCAAACAATTGTTGTCCAAAATGATCCAAGTCAGTCAGCTTTACATATAATCTCTGGGGATCTTAGGAGCAGGGCACTCTATAATTGGCATGCAGCTTGAATCAAATTTAAATGATTCCGTCATCAGTTAAAAGACCAAATAAATTCAACCCAAATCAAAAGTGCCCCAATTACTCTAAAAGTCAAGCATGACACTGTGTGGTCTCCTACTACTGTATCCAATCCCTTTTAAGCTCTTTAACAGTAAGACACCATTAGTTATGTTAAAGTAAGAATGACATATATGGCTATGGGTAAATAGATGGTAGATGGTGTAGACAAATAGCCTGATAAAAAAGTATGCTGCATTATTGGATTTGTTATGCTTGTTGAAATGCTTTTTCACCAATACACAGAAACTGTGACACAGAAAAAGACCCCCTGATGCCACCCTAGAGTAGAAACTCCAAAAAAGTGATCCCGTTTTTGAAACTATGGGATAAGGTGGTAGTTTTGTTGGTACTATTTTAGGGTACATATGATTTATGGTTGCTCTATATTACACTTTTTGTGAGGTAAGGTAACAAAAAATAGCTGTTTAGGCACTGCTTTTATTTTTTGTTTTTTACAATGTTCATCTGACAGGTTATATTATGTGCTATTTTTATAGAGCAGCTTGTTACGGATGCGACAATACTAAATATGTTGTTTGTTTCAGTTTTACATTTTTTTGTGTCTCCATATACTGAAAGACATAGTTTTTTTTCTTTTGGGCGACAGTTTTATGTACGGGCTCATTTTTTTTTTCAGTATGAGATAATGGTTTGATTGATACTATTTTAGGGTGCAAATGACTTTTTGATCACTTAGTATTACACTATTTGTGATTTAAGGTGACAAAAAATGTTTTTTTGACAATTTTTTCTTTTTTTTTACAATGTTCACCTGAGGGGTTACTTCATGTGATATTTTTATACATCAGATTGTTATGGATGTGGCAATACCTAATATATATACTTTTTTATTTGGTTAAGTTTTACACAAATCATTTTTGAAACAAAAAAAAGTCATTTTTTAGTGTTTCCACATTCCATTTATTTATTTTTTTCTGGAGATTGTCTTATTTAGGGTCTCATTTTTTGCAGGATGAGTTGACGGTTTATTGGGCACTATTTTGGGGTGCGTATGACTTTTTGATCACTTAGTATTACACTTTTTGTGATGCAAAGTGACAAAAATGGCTTTTTTTACACTGTTTTTCTTTTCTTTTCTTTACGGTGTTCACCTAAGGGGCTAGGTCATAGGATATTTTAATAGACCTGGTTGTTACGGACACAGTGTTTCCTAATATGTCTCCTTTTTATATATTTTTTTTCACTTTTAACACGATAAAATCATTTTTAAAACAAAAAAAATCCTGTTTTAGTGTCTCCATATTCTGAGAGCCATAGTTTTTTTTTTGCCTGATTTATGTTTTATGTGGGGGCTCATTTTTTGCGGGATGAGGTGATGGTTTGATTTATACTATTTTGGGGGGCATACGCCTTTTTGATTGCTTGGTGTTGCACTTTTTGTGATGTAAAGTGACTAAACAAATGGTTGTTTTAGCACAGTTTTTATTTTATTTTTCTACGGACTTCAGGTGAAGGGGGTGGATCATGTGATATTTTTATAGAGCCAGTCATTACAGACGCAGGAATATCCAATATGTCTGTTTTTCTTTTTTTTTTTTCTGGCGCCTTCTCTGCCATCGGGTCCCCATTAGTGATGTGCGCGAATATTGGAATTGATAATTTTAATCACAAATATTGCCACTTTGAGAATTTGCGAATATTTAGAATATAGTGATATATATTAGTAATTTTTGAATATTCTAGATTTTTTTCATTAGAACCCATTATCCCTCCTTGCTTTTTTGCTTGTGGGCCAATGAGAAGGCTGCACTGTCTTTTTCTGAACTTAGCAACATCCGTATTAACCAATAGTAAAGTTGCCTACCCTTTAGCATATAAGAACCTCCACAGCAGCCATTGTATGCAGTATTTCGCAGATCTGAGAGATTATTGCTGTGCTCTCTGCTTTCCTGTGTGATTAAATTAGATAGTTAGTTAGTTAGTTAGTATATATATATATATATATATATATATATATATATTTATATAAAAATGCAACGGATCGCACAGCAGGTTCCAAAAAATAGAAAATAAAAAAGATGGAGTGCCAGTGGCTGTGAGGACAATCCCCTATGTCCAAGGAAATATAGCACAAGAAATTCAACAGCACTTCCTTGATGGTGAGAATAAGTGGCTACTTTATTTGCCGGGTAAAAAGCAACGTTTCGGTGCACTCAATGGCACCTTTCTCAAGCAGTGAAAGGAGCCATTGAGTGCACAAGCGTTGCTTTACCCGGCAAATAAAGTAGCCACTTTTCTCACCATCAAGGAAGTGCTGTGAATTTCTTGTGCTATAGATATATATATATATATATATATATATATATATATATATATCTATATATATATATATATATATATATATATATATATATATATATATATATTACAGATAGTTAGTGGGAGATAGTCAGTGTAGGTTAGATAGTGATATAGTGTAGCTGATTTTCTCCAGTCTCAGGAAACTTCTGCCAGCTTGAAAATGTAGCTATAGTGACCCACACCTGCATTGCGTGCGCATTACGCGCATATTACATTGACGATTTTTGTAAACAAGACCATATTCTCAAATTCGCTAATATATGACGAATATTCTACCAAATATTCACAAAATATCGCAGATTCGAATATTGCCCCTGCCGCTCATCACTTGTCCCTGTCACTGCAGCGCAGAGACCCGATTGAGATGCAAACCCTCTACATGCTGCATTCAGCTTTGACTGTGACATACTAGGCGTTAATACACCTATATCAGCGTATGTAGCAGGGACCCGGCTGTTAGTGACTGCCGGGTCTGTGCCGTTGATCGGGAGGGTGCAGCTCCTTCGCCAGACCTATCTGCCCACTGTACATGTACGGTGCTGGTCTTTAAGATACAGCCCACCAGCGCCGTACATGTACAACATGGGTCCTTAAGGAGTTAAAGAATGCTTATGACATGTCTGTATAGTCCATCCTGATTGGTTGAGGCTGACTGCAAGGCCAAGCCTGCACTCCTGGCTACCGTGTTAGGCCATGTGATCCTCCTTTTTCATCTTCCCTGCCCTGCTGTGCTGTCTTCTGATGAGTAAAATGGCAGTTTCTAATTCACTCGAATATATTTTGGGGGTAAATTCATACCAAATTCAGTGTTTTTTTTAGAATCAATTCACTAATTTCTGTTCTTAGCTAAACTGGGGATATACTTCAATCAAAGGAATAAAAGAAAAGCGTACCTTAAAAGATATAAGGTGGATTGCTGATTTAAAATAACTAGTGAAAGGGGCCTCAGTTTCTTAACTTTAAATAGCTATATAAAATTAGAGATATGCAAATCAAATCATTCTAAAAATTCAGAATTTGTCCCAAATGTCCTGAAAAAAATAAAAATAAATGAATTCTAACTACCCCAATGTGCAAAGATATGCAAAAATATGCAAGTTGATTCTACCAATGAAGAATTTGTTCTGAATTTCCTAAAAAAAGGGGATTCTAACTAGCCCAAATTTACTCTGATTTGTTTTGGATAAATAAAATATGCTCCAATTGCTCAGAAAATTGGTAAGCAACACTCTCTTGTTTTATATATGAGATAGAGAAAGAGAGAAAGAAAGAATGTAGTATGGTACTCTGGGTTTCTGGGCAATATATGCATTATCTGCTTTTTCTCACTATGAAGAACATCAAATATGCATAATATGAAATTCTGCTTGGGATGTCTAGGAGGGATATTCAAGTTAGCTTTCAAATTAGACTATCTGATGTCAGCAAGGTGTAAGATGTGCTAATTTTCATATTTTTTAAATAAACCCAGAGAAGCGTTCACTGGCTTACAATACTTCTCATGTATACTTGCCACTATCAATAAGGAGTAAAAGTACCAAACCAAGGTCTCTTTTTTTTTTTTTTTTTTTGCTCTGTTAAAGGTTAGTTATCCATAATGAGCTGAGTTTCTGCTATGAGACACTCATTTTTCATTTCATGAGGGAAGGCAAACTGGCTTGCATGTTTCTTTTCCAGGTTCAAGGCTACCATCAAAAACTTAGCAGCTGGAAAAAAAAGGGGAAAATTGTTCTATGAAGCACAAGCATGGCAATAGATCAAAAATATTATTATGAAAAAACAAGTTTGTGGCTACCAATCAACTTAACATCTAAAACCACCTGGTCTCATTTTCTCTTTTATAGGGCTCATGCAGATGACCGTGTTAAATAGGTCCGCATCCGACCTGCAAAAAATGGGGATCGGATGCGGACCCATTCATTTGAATGGAGCCGCAAAACATGCCGACAGCACACCGTATGCTATCTGCATCCGTATATTTATTCTGTGGCACTCGCAAATAAATAGAACATGTCCATTTTACAGACAAGCATTGGACTGTTTTATAGATGTCAGGACGTTCAGTTCTGCAAAAATGACAACAGCAGTGTGCATGAGCCCTTAGACTTTTTTCTTGCAATATTTATGTATAATTGTGTAGACAAAATGCTCAGAGCAAAACACATATTTACTGATGGCAAATGTTCTCCTATTAAAATGAGCCTCACACTATTCCCAATTAATTTTTTTCATGAGAAGACCAAATTAACAACTTCAGACAGGTAGTAAAATAAGCCAACTATCTACTGCTTTCTGCTTGGCAGATTATAATGTTTCATCTGCAGGCAATATATAAGTAGGTAAGGGAATGCAAATTAAAAGGCAATAGTTAGGTGGAGAGACATTAGAAGTAACAGAAATAATGCATTCCTCTGATTTCACCACCCAGAATCATTTATCTGAGTACAAGCCTCAGCTGAAGATGCAATATAATTGGGGGCCCCCCCCCCCCCCCCAAAATCAAATAAATCCCTATGGCTATTGAAAATCAAATAAATCCCTATGACTATCGATACACTAAAGGGAGCAGATATGAAGTGACATAGTTGACAGACCTTAGCAAGATAACACTGGCCATTGCACCCATTAGAGTGGGTTTACACATAAGTTTTTTGTTAGATTCTTCATCACTTGCATTTTTAGTGGTATTTTTTGCACCTTCGGTTTTTGCTCAAAATCATGCACCAGTCAATGGTAGGCTGTTGTTATCTGAGGAAACGCAGGTGTGGAACTAGCCTTAGTTAAAAGTCTGTGTGAAACAATAAACGTAGGACACACAAGTGTTTTTAGTGATTTTTTGGGCTCTGCCATTTTTGGAAAAATATAGCATCCTGGTCAATGTACCGTGTCTAACTAACACCAGTATACCATGGCTGTATAACACTACCATACAGTGACTGAAAAAAGCACCATATCATGACTTAATAAAGTGATCAGATACTACACAGATCGTCTTAAAGGTATAACCCCATTAAAGTATTAATAAAATAGTGATAATTAGAGATGGCCCGAACTTTTCGCCGGCGAACAGTTCCCGGCGAACATAGCTTGTCCGCGTTGCCCCTATACTTTATTATTGAGCAAACTTTGACCCTGTACCTCACAGTCAGCAGACACATTCCAGCCAATCAGCATACCCTCCCTCCCAGACCCTCCCACCTCCTATCTAAACGCAAGGGCAGCATTCATCTTAGATTAATTCTGAAGCTGCAGTAATAGTAATTGTAAATCGCAATGCGGTTATATTAACCTGTATTATTCGCATTGTGATTACAACTTAGATCTGAGTTCCTAATGGTTGTGTTGCTAGAATATAATGAAGATAACGAATATAGCACTATATTCTCAACCTTCGTTATATTCTAGCAATACAACAACCATTAGGAACTCAGATCTAAGTTGAATTCTCAATGCGATTAATATAACCTGCATTAATCGCATTGCGAATTCAACTTAGAGCTGAGTTCCTAATGGTTGTTGTATTGCTAGAATATACGTTATATTCTAGCAATACAACCATTATAAACTCAGCTCTAAGTTGTAATCGCAATGCGAATAATACTTACAATTATTAATCTCTTTCCGCATCCATTTGATGCCTCTATTTGATTGTATATGACGGTTGACTATGACTACCACCAACGTTCTGCTGCCTTCAAAGCAAGATATCTGAACCCACCAGGGGCCATTTGGGCGTTTTATATAGAAAACGCATCAAAAACGAATCTGCGTTTTTATAATTGTTTCATTTTTTATTTTATTTTTTTGTGTATTTTGCCACATTTGGTTGCATATTTACATTTGGTAAAGGCAAATATGGTAGTCTAGATCATTACTCTGCCCAAATCTATATTCAGCTACATGGCTTAGAAAATATGCTGTCAAACACTGATCCTAGGTTTTGGTATAGACACATGATCTAGACTACCATATTTGCCTATACCAAATGTAAATATGCAACTAAATGTGGCAAAATACACAAAAAAATAAACTAAAAAATGAAAAAATTATAAAAGCGCAAATTTGTTTTTGATGTGTTTTTTTTATCAAAAACGCCCAAATGGCCCCTGGGGGGTTCAGATATCTTGCTTTGGAGGCAGCAGAACGTTAGTGGTAGTCATACTCAACCATCATATACAATCAAATAGAGGCATCAAATGGATTTGCAAAGCGAATAATAATTGTAAGTATTATTCGCATTGCAATTACAACTTAGAGCTGAGTTCCTAATGGTTGTATTGCTAGATTATAACGTATATTCTAGCAATACAACAACCATTAGGAACTCAGCTCTAAGTTGAATTTGCAATGCGATTAATGCAGGTTATCGTAATCGCATTGAGAATTCAACTTTGATCTGAGTTCCTAATGGTTGTTGTATTGCTAGAATATAACGAAGGTTGAGAATATAGCGCTAAATTCTCAATCTTCGTTATATTCTAGCAATACAACCATTAGGAACCCATCTCTAAGTTGAATTCGCAAATAAGATGTCCCAAACAATTGACCGGCGAATAGTTCCTGACGAACATAGCTTGTGCGCGTTTGTCGCGGCGGGCGAACATATGCGATGTTAGGTCCACCCCCTATCATTGAGTAAACTTTGACCCTGTACCTCACAGTCAGCAGACACATTCCAGCCAATCAGCAGCATACCCTCCCTCCCAGACCCTCCCATCTCCTGGACAGCATCCATTTTAGATTCATTCGGAAGCTGCAGTCTTAGTGAGAGGAGGGAGAGTGTAGTTGCTGCTGATTTAATAGGGAAATCGATAGTTAGGCTAGTCTATTCAGTGTCCATTCCAGTTCTGAAAGACTCATCAGATCTCTGCTGTAAGAACAGCGTCCTGACAGAACCCCAAAAAGCCCTTTTTAGAGCTAGTATATCAGTCTCCCTCCCAGACCCTTCCACCTCCTATCAAAAAGCAAGGACGGCATCCATCTTAGATTCATTCTGAAGCTGCAGTGTTAGTAGTTGTAATCGCAATGCGATTAATATAACCTGTATTAATCGCATTGGGATTACAACTTAGATCTGTTCCTAATGGTTGTATTGCTAGAATATAATGAAGATTGCGAATATAGCGCTATATTCTCAATCTTCGTTATATTCTAGCAATACAACCATTAGGAACTCAGCTCTAAGTTGTAATCGCAATGCGATTAATACAGGTTATATTAATCGCATTGCGAATTAAACTTAGAGCTGAGTTCCTAATGGTTGTTGTAATGCTAGAATATAACGAAGATTGAGAATATAGCGCTATATTCGCAATCTTCGTTAAATTCTAACAATATAACCATTAGGGACAGATCTAAGTTGTAATCTCAATGCGATTAATACAGGTTATATTAATCGCATTGCGAATTCAACTTAGAGCTGGGTTCATAATGGTTGTATTGCTAGAATTTCTAGCAATACAACCATTAGGTACCCAGCTCTAAGTTGAATTCGCAATGCGATTAATATATCCTGTATTAATCGCATTGCGATTACAACTACCACACTCTGCGTCAACTAGGTATTTTTCCATGGGAGTTTTGCCATGGATCCCCCTCCGGCATGCCACAGTCCAGGTGTTAGTCCCCTTGAAACAACTTTTCCATCACTATTGTGACCAGAAGGAGTCCCTTTGGTTTTTAAAATTCGCCTGTCTATTGAAGTCTATGCCGGTTCGCACTGTTCGCACGTTCGCGAACATTTGCGGAAGTTCGCGTTCGCTGATCGCGAATGGAAAATTTTATGTTTGCGACATCACTAGTGATAATATGTCGTTAAAAGTAAAATATATAATGATATCCAGTAACTCACAGGTACTGTATTATCTGATTGATATTTGTTTGCATTTCTTCTCTGCCTGGCTCAAACCATAATAATGACTTCTTCCAGCCTTGACTTACGTCTGCAGAGATTTCCGCACAGACATCTTTATCTCCATCTTTCCAATGCATTCGCACCCTTTTCATATTGCTGTTACCAATAATAATGTGTCTTCTGTGATGCCTAGTGCCCCACAAATACTGTACATCAGTAAACAATGGAAAGTTCTGTGACACTGAAGAGGGAAGATATTGTTGCCAGCTACACAGCTAGGGCTACCCGGTGACAATAAGTTGCATGACAAAAAGGGTACAACTACACTGCAACATGTATTGCATGACATTCATGTCACACCAATGTCATGCATCATTTTTTGTAATGATAGTCAATGGTGTCGACATGGACGTGCTGCCACTGCGACAAGAACGTACAGAAATCCAACTTGGATGAATCTTTTGCGACTGTTGTATCACAGTCGCAGCAAGTCACATGTCACAGTGTGACACCATTGACTATCACTATCACTATAAAAAAAGTTGGGCAACACATGTTACCATGTAGCCCTAGCCTAAGGGTCACTGTGAATGACAGTTGGTGGTATTGGAGCAGATTTACTAATCCTATAGATGATCTACATATGTACTAAATTTATGACAGTGCCTCGAGCTGGAAGACAAATGTGGTGCACAGCTAGAAACGTATATTTAACTTGATGGGATATATTGTTTTAGTATGGTTTGTAGCACAGTGTTACATACTACCATGCCCCTTTCTATCAAAGACAGGACTATATCTGGTAAGCCATTCTCTCCTTGTCTAGCTAGGTACACAAGGCTTCTCACGAACTAGATTAGCCAAACTGTGCCAAATAGCAGAAGATTGCTCCAATTAGCCCTAAATTATGGCACTCTTTACAATGGTGTCTAAGTGCACTGACATTAGCAAATGTGTGTCAATTTGCTGGCCTGCTGTGTTGATTGCTTGAGCATCAGGTGAAGACCCGTGCTGACTGCTGCTTATCCAATCAGTGCTCATTTGACCCTGCAATGCTGAGGAGATGGAGGAATAGTCATGTTCTCTCTGCCTTACTGCCCTCCGCGCCCACTCTATCGAAAATCAATGAGAGAAATTTGATTGGTTGTTGGTGGCTCCACCCACTTTTTCTAACTTTGAAATTGAAATACCCAATGTCTACATTTGCGATATTTGAGGTCCTTGACATCAATAATGTGAGAATGGCAGCATTTTTTGTTTTTCCCATTTAAAACAATAAAAAAAATCTGATTGGCTGTTTTTGGCTTCGCCCACTTTTAAAATTTGAATTCCAGTCATACAAATGTACCAAGTTTGAAGACCCTGCCATTAACAGTGGAAGAATGGCAGCAATTTAAATAGTCCCATTAAATAGCAATAGGTAATATTTGATTGGCCGGATTTTAACCCCAGTCACCCAGTCATAGTATGTGCCAAGTTTTGGGCCTCTGGCTTTGAAACTGTGAGAATGGCAGTATTTGAAAGTTTCACATTGAAGTCAATAATTTAAAGCTGATTGGCTGTTTTAGGCTCCACCCACTTTTCTTAAATTTTGACTGCAGTCACCCAGTGAGTAATTGTGCTAAGTTTGGGACACTTGTCATTTAAACTGTGATAATAGCAGCAGTTTATCATTTTTTAATTAAAGTCAATGGCTGAAATCTGATTGACTGTTGTTGTCCCACCCCTTTTTTTCCTAATTGTGAACCACAATCACCCAGAGACTATAATGTTTGGGAATTATGACATTTAACATGTAAAAATGGCAGCAGTTTTATTTTTTCTATTGAAAATCAATGAGTGAAATTTGATTGGTTGTTGGTGACTCCGCCCACTTTTTCTAACCTTAATGGGGAAACACCCAATGACCACATTTGTGATATTTGAGGTCCATGACATCAATAATGCGAGAATGGCAGCATTTAAAATTTTTCCCATTTAAGTCAATCAAAGAAATCTGATTGGTTGTTTTTGGTCCCACTCAATTTTTTGAATTTGAATCCCAGTTCTTCAGTGACCAACTGTGCCAAGCTTGAGGACCCTGCCATTAACATTTTAAGAGCAGCCGCAGTTTTAAATTTTCCTATTTAAAAAAATGGCTGAAATTTGATTGGCCATTGTAGACTCCGCCTGCTTTTTATAACTTTTAACCCCAGTCACCCAGTGACCCACGGTGCCAAGTTTGGGTACTCTGGCTTAAATACTGAGAGAATGACAGCTTTTTAAATGTTTTCATTGAAGTCAATATGGAAAATCTGATTGGTTGATTGTGGCTCTGCCTACTTTTTAGAGTCTCTGAAAGGTGACACAAATTTCAGGTTGACCCCATGACAAGTGACCCAAGTTTGGTGAGTTTAACTTCAAAGCTGTACGAGTGACAAAAGTTTAAAATTTTCCAATGAAAGTTTATGGCAAAAAGTGGAGTCTTCGGGGGGCCGCCCCACGGGCACAGAGGGTGGGATCTGTTAACAAAGCACAAAAAACCTATTTGGGTATGTGCCGAACAAGTGTGCAAAGTTTCGTAATTCATAGGGGAAAAATGGAGATAAGAACCTTTTTTCTGGCGCTGCCAAGGATCACGGAATGATGCGATGTCTTTTTCACAGGTATTTTATTCGTCTACGCGTTTCAGGGGTGAAAAACCCCCGTCTTCAGGACAGTAATACATGATGTATATGATGATACATGATGTATATGATGATAAATATGATGTATATGATGATAAAGCTAGAGCTGGCTGGAGAGACGTTTGCAAAAAATGTTTATCAATTTTCATTGCTAGCAGCTGTGCTTCCCTGTGCACACACCCTGGCTATAGGATACTGAATGCCATTGTTTGCCATGTGTTTAGACCTAATATAATCTACATACTATCTACAGAGTATCAGAGTGGAATTGGTCTTTCAACAGTATCTTTTTGTACTATTCCCACTAAATTCACAAGTCTGGTCTGTGGTGGTCTAACCATGTGGTTTCACACTCATCCTAATGATCTGTTTAGTAGGTTCAAACTTTACAGAATATATAGTTTACATTCTTCTGTGATTACGTGGATGATTTTTTCATTGGAAAAATCCAGAGCAGAACCCTCACAGCTGACAGCTAATCCAAGAATGCTAACATACTATGTTTTCAACACAGAATCCATGCAATACTTGACTTGTCACTTATTTATGCAGATTTGCAATTTAGGGGGATAAATCTGCACCTGTATGAACGGCAATGTAGATTGCCATTGAAAACAGTGAGACAGCGAAATCTCAAGGAAGTTTCTGCCACATGAACTGACATTAAAAAACTAAAGTCTACCTACAGGTCTGTGGAAAATAACAAATAACATATCGTACTTGCAGAAAGTTTTTTGCCAAAGGACCTCACTTGAACTGTAGCTGCCTAAAGATAACTCAATTAACTGAGGGTTTCTTTGATTATTTAGTAAAGCGGTTCTGTTTTTGAAGTACTGTAGGTCGGGTTACCATGTTTGGCTAGTGCACACTGAAAACTGCCATGTTAAAGCTAAAATGAAACCTGGTTTGTTTGCTGGTTTAGTTCCTCAATTGACCTTAAATGCGTCATTTTTTGTTTCCTGAAGCAATGGAATTAACTGGACAGCCTGATCGTGTATGTTGATAATGTCAGAACCGCTGTTGGGAAGAGATTATAGTTTTAGGATCATGTTAAAATATACTAATACAAGATGGAAAGTTGAAATAGTAAGTTAGTACTAATCAGTGGCATAAGTAAGCTGTTTGTAAGATAAGCTAATATAGGACCTGTATGTAACAGGGGTCTGCCAATTGTCTCAAACCTTTAGCCTCTTTATTGATAGTATAAGAGTATAGATGTAATGGCTCTCCTTAACAAAACATGTCCATTATGGCATTTCGGTACTCTGTTCTGACAGAGGAGCAAAATTCTGGAATTGCCGGATACTGTTGAAGCCCGCTGGATCACTATTCACTGTAATGGGATTCGGCATGAATTCCAGCTTTCTTCTTTCTTCGACTGTAAGCCTTTTTTAAGGTTTGAGGATTTGAATTAGAAGCAAAAGGAAAAATGGTTAGAAATATTACTGTTACATAACAGTCACAGGCTTATTGGTCTCTTTACATTCACATTCTTTTTACTACATAGAGTTTAAAGGTTTAATCCTGTCTTTAAAAAGTGATAGCGAACAAATGGTCGGTGTGGATCCAATCTCTGGGAGCCCCAGTAATCTTGAGAATGAAGGGACCACTCTCCTGTTTTAGCCCCGCATCTCCATCATAGCTTTTTCTTCACAGTGGTGCACCCAGCCCCCTTCTGTACAAAAACTTCTTCACTGTACTGCAGTTTTCTGCTTCTAAATTGGTGCTTTGACTTCTAAGCGTCAGTTTACACAAGCAGATACATTTGCCTATAACATGCAATGTTAATTAAAATTATTATTTTTACCTTTACATATCTGGAAGTTTGTGATAGCTTTCTGGTTACTCTCAAGAATCAACGAAAGAAAGCCAACACCTTAATCTGTCTGCAATACGGCAGTGGTATTTCTTTTATTTCATAGCTTTCTGTGACAGAGGACAGCGTCTGCAATTTCTAGGTCTCTCTTTACTCTTTATCACTCAGGTTCAGATTTGTAATTTGGCAGTCTGGTCTTTGCCCAAAGAGTTGGCAATCCGTAAAATGCCAGTGGACTTGTTTGAGCAGAAATTCAAGTCATCTTGTCAGCTTTGCTTTTATAATCTAGTCTGGATAGATACAGCAAATATTAAAATGGATGAATCTGCATCCAGCCTTGCTAAAATTTCGAGTTATATGTAAGTGTATAAAGAAAGCTATATGGAGAGGTCCTGTAGTTGACAAGAAGTTTTATTATCTGAAGGCAGCATATTATACAGCAGGAGGAGCAGAGCACATTGGTGGATGGTCTCAATTATAGATTGACAGCCGTCCTTGTATAAGTGTGAATGCTGAAATGTCAATCACTCTGTGAGACCACCCACTGAACTCTTAAGACCATTCAACAGATTACATGTTATCTTTTTACAAAGAACTTTACTTCAGACTACTAAGCTCTTCCTACTCCACAACCTGCTGTCCACATTCATACTGCATGTTTTAACAAACTGGTTACCTTTAAGAAGCAGTCAAAAGGGATGCATTTCTTAGTTTACAAATATTTTACAGTTCTTATTTAGGGCTCTATTCGCATTATTCATTTATTTTACTCACCTGTATAGCACTGACATATTCTTCAATGCTTATATATAATCTCAATAAGAACTTGACAGACTTCATAATAGCTTAAGAGTTCATGAGGATCCATTTGATAGTGGATCTGTTCTATAAGTCATGGCTCCACTATGTACAGAAACCATGTTGATGTAACCAAAACGTTAAGCAGTCCTCTACTTCCCCTTAGTTAGGCCCCTTTCAAATGAGCGAGTTCCACACTCCGGACTCGCAACGTGAGTATGCAACAGCTCCCGTCCTTACCTCCCAGCACTGCCGGGGTCGCATAGCCTTATATTGATTTTTGATGCTATGTAACCGTTAGAGGTCTGGAATGTATTGGATAACACTGATAGCATTATGTCAGTGTTATAAAATACATTCCAGAACTCTAAGGGTTACATAGCATCATAAATCAATATAATGCTATGCTACCCGGTCAATACTGGGAGGTCAGGATGGGAGCTGCTGCATACTCATGCTGCAAGTCTGGAGTGTGGAACTCGCTTGTCTGAAAGGGGCCTTAGGCTCATTTATCTCATTCTATGTGTGGCAATTGCCTGATAATAATTTCTTCATTAATGCTTTAGTAATCTCTACTTGATATTCATTTTATGCTTGCTATAGTGATAAAAGAACTCTATTTAATGGCTTCCTGATGAGCCTGTGATAGACTTGTTATTAGGCTTGTTAGTTAAAATAACCAATCAGAAGAAGTAGAGCTATGGCGAGAAGGGAGAGCAAACCCCAAACCAATGATGTTACAGGTGCTATGTCTCAGACTACCTCAGACTCCCTGTAGGCACTGTAGCTAAACTGTAGTCACAGATCACAGCTCTACCTAATGGAGCTGAGCTAAAAAGCAGCCTAGCAGCAATATCTGAGGCAATCATCCCCTATTAATATTGACTGACATATCATTTTTGTGATACTCACTGGAAATCGCTTTAAAAGGGTTGTCCACGGGGCAGACTAGCCATAAACCCTACAGAGAAACTTTTTGGTGCCTAGGGGGCTGCCTGAGATCTCATCACAGATTCCAGCCAGGTAAGTAATGATCTGACACTACCAGAGTTTATAAACACCTACAACAACCTCATAATCCTCAAACAACACCTATAGATCATAGACCATAGATTGCACCACAAAAACTGATCAATGGGACTAATATCATAAAATATGTAGAAATCTTTATTAATCAAAATTCATAATATTTATCAGACATTAGAAAGAAAGGCTACACAATGGCAATTAGATGCAGAAAAAGGTGAAGCACATTAGCAGACAATGTCCATCTGAATCATTATTGTAACATCAATGTGGCTCTAAGAATGCACTGTCCTATGAGGGAATATCTCTCAATAAAGGCCTACATAGGTCTTCATTGATAGATATTCCCTCATAGGACAGTGTATTCTTAGAGCCACATTGCTGTTACAGCAATGATTCAGATAGACATTGCCTGGTAATGTGTCCGTGTATTTTTCTGTATCTAATTGCCATCGTATAGTCCTTCATTCTAATGTCTGATCAATATTATGAATCTTGATTAATAACGATTCCTATATATTTTATGATATTAGTCCCATTGATCCGTTTTTGTGGTGCACTCTCAGAGTTTATTACTGCTGGGAGTGTCAAGTACTTATGCACCTGGCTGGGGGCCGCCAGTGCCCTCCTGAGTCCTGAATTCAACTGTATTGTCATTGTGAGGCAACTGAAGTAGAAGGACAGAATGTGGCAGCTGGCCATCACAGAGGGGTAGCTTCTGGGGAGGTATTTTGTGCTGCTGGGGCATTATTATGTAATGTACTGTGGTATTTTCTTCTACTAGGGACAGTATATTGTGCTGAACTGTGGTATTTGCTTCTACTAAGGGCAGTATATTGTGCTACACTTTGGTATTTGCTTCTACTAGGGGCAGTAAATTGTGCGGCACTGTGGTATTTGCTTCGACTAGGGGTAGTATATTGTGCTGCACTTTGGTATTTGCTTCTACTAGGGACAGTATATTGTGCTGCACTTTGGTATTTGCTTCTACTAGGGGCAGTATATTGTGCTGCACTGTGGTATTTGCTTCTACTAGGAGCAGTATATTGATCTGCACTGTGGTATTTGCTTCTACTGGATGCAGTATATTGTGCTGCACTGTGGTATTTGCTTCTACTGGGGGCAGTATATTGTGCTGCACTGTGGCATTTGCTTCTACTGGGTGCAGTATATTGTGCTGCACTGTGGTATTTGCTTCTTCTGGGGGCAGTATATTGTGCTGCACTGTGGTATTTGCCTCTTCTGGGGCAGTATATTGTTCTGCCCTGTGGTATTTGCTTCTACTAGGGGCAGTATATTGTGCTGCACTGTGGTGTTTGACTTTGCTGGATTGGTATTTTGTTCCACTTGTGTTGCCCTGCCTTCTGTCAATTGGGACCCATCTACAACATGGGACCACTTTAATTTTTTTTCCACTGCTACTTTAAGTTCCTAGTCTGCTCCTGGTTGTACAAGATTAAAAACATGGGGCTGCTTTCTTCCCCAGATAATGGCACACTTGCCCACAGGTTTTGCATGCTTTTGCAGCTCAATTGCATTACCGTTAATATGGTAGAGCTACAATACCAGATATAACTTGTGAACAGTATGGTCCTATTTCTGAAAGAAAGCAGCCATATATTTCTAATCCTGTACAACCCCTTTAAAGCTAAATAATACTTTATGTAATGTTCTATAGATGAGTGAATTGTCTCATTAGTTAGGCTTCTTCACCTGTGGGGGGCTGTCCTCAATCATACATAACAGAGCTAGACATTCCACCCGGCCATGTCAATCTCCTTGCTGCGCTGCTATCGAACCTCAAATTCAGCTTCCGGAGCAGCTACTACACTTTGACTTAGCATCTTTTCCAGCCCTGTCAATTGATATGACAGGTGGGTGCTTCTTCACCTGTGGGGACAGCCCCCCACTAGTGGAGAATTCTGGCTAATGATACAAATCGATTCATTAGAATCGATACCCTCATGTCTATATTGTGCATGTAGCAAACAGTGAGCCAAGCATAATTTAGGTTTTCAGTGAGCACTATGAATGCTCAGTATAACATTTTTATATTTCTTTGTTACTTTCTGCATATAAATCATTTTCATTCTGCTGTGCACTTGGTTACTAAAATCAAAATACAAGTCACCTAATAGTTAAAACCATTGCAAATAAACATCCTTTCCAAAGGCAAGTATTTAGCATAATTTCACTTTACAGTTTTGCATGCTGAATTCCACCTTTTCAGCTTTCTCTTATATTTTTGGAAGCACGCTAAGGATTTAAAGGCTACTATTGTGACACAGTTTTTAATGTTTATTGAAGATTTAAAGACTGATTTCATTACCAGTTGAGAGGTAAGATGCAGGAAAATAACTTGAATTTGTGCTAAGAAAAACAGGACACATAAAGTAATTAATAGTTTCATTTAATTGAATCATATTTAAGCACATGCCGTTGTAATGTAATCAACTGTGCCCTAGCCTGGGGGTGCATGAAATGTATTCCCTTAGGGCAAGGAATTATCAGAATCAAGTAAATTATTTTCAGATGAAGCCTTTGATGCAGGAATGTGGCCTTGAGAGATTTCAGTTTTGTAATCCTAACCTTCCTTTCATCGTATTTTAAGCGAGGTCTATAATATTCTGTTACATCAAAGCCAATACAAAAAGTTCACATATAAGACCAATTAGTAAAACACTATTCAAATCGGTCTTTTCTTAAGGATACTAATAGTTATCTTTGCCACCACCAAGAAAGAACATCAGTTAGTATTTCACTAGTGCATATTTACCATATCATTGCATCAGGCATTATGGAATGTCCATTCCTTAGGATTAATGTTACTATTTTGGTGGCAATATTGTTTCTATGCCACAGAAATATTCTTAAAAATGTAAGATTCCTTGGATCACGCAAAGATTATTTCCCCCTGGATTATTTATTTTATTTATTTTACTTTATTTCACAAAATTTCTAAATGAAATATTAAAACAAGCAATACATTATCAATCATAAAATTTTTATGGAAAAATATGGCAGGTGGTAAGAAATTTAGTGAAATAAATGAAAATAAATAATCTAAAAAGACATGATTTTCACTAGGGTTGAGCGCGAATATCGCCACTTAGAAAATTCGTGAATATTTATAATATAGTGCTATATATTTGTATTCAAGAATAGTGTTAATCGCGAATATTATAATCGCAAATTTATTGCAAATGTAACGTGAATATCAGCACTTAGCAATATCCCTAGCAACCAATAGAAAAGTTGCCTACCCCTTAGTGATCGCAAATATTCTAATCGCAAATTTTTATTGCGATTATATTCCATTGCCGATTTTTGCAACCAAGTAAATAATGACTGGAGATAACAAATTCTCAAATTTGCGAATTTATGGTGAACGTTCGGCCAAAAATTTGCAAAATATCGCAAATTCGAATATTGCCTATGCCTCATCACTAATTTTCACTTGATCTGATTAGTTAATAATACTACAAATAATAAACAATTCACATAAATCAGTAAGGCAAAACTTGAACCTGGAATAAAGCATAAGGGAAAATGTATCATTACTTTCTGAAATAATTTTTGCTTTGACTTTGAGATGACAAAAGGTGCATCAAATTTATCAAAAGCCACGTGGACAAAATTGTAGCATAAATCTGGTGCAGGATTCACGGCACTCCAATTTTATGAAGGTCCGTGCACCAAAATAGTAAATTTGTCTAACATTAAGACTATGATTCTTCTTAGACACTGTAAAGAATGAGTATGAGACACTGTAAAGTATAAGTATTGCTTCTTTTAACTAGGGGCGTGGCTTTGATAGAAAGGGGCATGAGATTGCTAGACAGGGGGCATGGCCTATATGGGCCCCACTGGTGGATACTTAGACTAGTAAAAAGTTCATCCAGCACTGAAGGGTTAAAAGATATTTCCAGCTTTACTGTGAATACTTAGTAAAAACATTCCAGGTCATACCACTTTGCCATCATTTGTCAATGTGTTTCAACTATTACATAGTCATACTTATGACTCATGAAGCGTAGTCCTGTGTAGAGAGCTTTTTTCATATTACTTTAGAAACTGTTGTGAGTTTTTTTGTCCATTGTAAGACTAGACGGTGCATGGACACAATTTTTGGTGCATGGATAAAATGTGAGCATAAATCTGGTGTAGGATTTAAAACACTCCAAATTTACAAAGGTCCATGCACCAGAATAATAAATTTGTCAAACATTAAGACTATTAGTAAATCTGCCTCTTTATTGGTTCTATAGGAATTTATCTACTTTGTTTTTAACAGACCCATATGGTGTTTGGAAGCATGAAATACTGTAAGGGCATAAAGGTGGTATGAGCTTTACACAACTGAACTTGCTTTAACCATTTCTGCAGTTGAGTATTGGAAATAAATTTGGTTAAACAGATGAAACCTTGGAAAGCATGAAGCATATATACAAACTCCATGTAGATCTTCTCCCGGGTTGTCCTTTAACCCAGGAACCCAGTGCTACAATATAGAAATGCTGGCATCCTGAACTTTTTTGCCATAAATAAACAACTTAATTTACATGTAGGGACTGAAAAAGAAAAACACAAAACGTCATTTACTTGGTGTTTCTTGTATTAAATTGCAAAGAGACAAGGAGTTTATCTTTACTAAGCCACCCTGTGTTATTTTGTCCTGTAGAGTCTTTTTGCCTGTGAATGAATCCTAAGCTCACTAATAAATTGATAGAAAATAAGCTCTGAAGTGATTCATTTTATGAATATAATAAAAACTTTAATAATCCTCAAATATCAAATGTTTGTTTATGCTAAGCTACAGAGCCCTCAAACTGTGGAGCCTATCTTATGCTTTTCTAACGACAAGTTTTCAAAGGCTTTTCAGTAATCCTGCATTATTGATTTACAGTGCCAAAGCATGTATCCTTCCCTCCCTGTTGACTCTTGTCTTTGTGACTAGATACCAGGCCATAGAGTATTTGCTGATAACGTTCTGATGAATCTCTACTTATAGAAAATGGTAATTCATTTGGTCTAAGACAGCTTAATCTTATAAAACCATAGAGAGCTTTTCTTCATAAAGGCAACTATATAGTACAATAATTGTTAGTTTGATCAGAAAACTATTTAGAACATTCCATGTCTATCAAAGAAAATAAATGAATAAATGCATAAAAGTATATAAATGAGCCATTCATCAGTTTAGTTAATTTAGATTTTATACTTAAATGGGTTTTCCTGGATTACTATGGTTATGATAGAAGGGTCAACCAGTCTGGCACACGTCTGGTACTGCGTTGGAGTCGGGATCCCACACCGTCGTCTAAAACATCAATAAACTCCAGCAAATGAGTTGATACTGCGTTTATTGTAATGCGGCAAAATTACACTTTATGTGACGTTTCGGCTGGAACAGCCTTTTTTAAACATCAGCTGCTCTGGAGACAGGAGCCAAGGATTATTGCGCTGTAGGTAGGGTTGGCGTGCAGGTGCACGCTGTAGAGAGTGAAACCTGATCTAATAACGGAGAGCAGGGCACAATGAAAATCATGAATGTTATACCTTGTTTAACCACGGTTACTAAGACCGTAAATATGGAGGTTTTTGTGCACTCTTTTGTACATAGGGACAATATTATAGTAGTTATGTTTTTTTAAATGGGGCAGTATTATAGCAGCTATATTCTTGGAACATAAAAGAAACATCAACAAAATAAAAGTAGTGTGAAATAAGCAAGCAATGTGTCAGTAAGGAGCTGATGTAGATTTCAGGTGTAGTGTGCGTGTTTCTAACATACAACTTGTTAAATGTATTGGGGCATGGAAGTCCTGCCCATGGCCCAGCCACTCCTACTCACATTCCTACTACGTAGTTAGGGTGTCTCAAAAGGGGTAAATATTCATTTATTATCCTGAAAAACCCATATATTAGGTGCATTTCAAGCACAGATTGCTGCGCAACGCAATCTGAGACTGTAACAGGTCAAAAAAAGAGGGCGTGGTGTGGGTGGGTAAGGGAACAGGCTGGTAGGCCCATCTCATTCATCATTATCTACGCCTGTTTTAGGTGTAAAAAATGGTCTAAGCGTAAAACAGCTAGGAAGCTATCTTACATTTACACTGGCACTGGATGCACCGAAGTTATGGACAGGCCTGTGCCTCTTCTTAACTCTGGTGGATCCACGACCAGCTATGTGTCGTGGTCCGTGGATCGTGCTTTATCGCTGGTATTAATAAATGACCCCCCAATTGTTTTGGTGAAAATAGGACTCGCACTAAGATTTGCTACTTTTCTACACCATAAACACAGCATAGAACTAAGATAAAGTACCTCACTATATTAGGGAGCAGAGTATTGTTAGTGTGAAGGGGGCATTTGGGCCTTCCTGGCTTAGGGGCCTAGTCATAATTGCAACCACTGTGGCCCCTATAGTACAATAAGCCACTGCATTTTAGGTCTATTGCATTCCATGGACAAATTCTCTGTGTATTTTGGGGGCATTTCCCATTGTATACACCAGGCATAAACCAGAAATGTGAACAGAGCTTGCTCATTTTCCTCTTTAGCTCCATAATTTCCTTTTTCTCTCTTCTCAACTTGATTGATTGAAAATTACAAATTTGTTCTTACAAAAAATTTAATGCTCAAGTTGTCATCCTGCCAGTGTAGTCTGACTTTGAGAGCATGACATGTAATACAGTGATTTCTAAGCTTCATGTGACTTTCAATTAGTGAAAGGAAAATATCAACTTGCCAATATTTGGTCAATAGATAGTATTTTCTTGAAAATTAATTGTGTACTGTACTACTGTAAAAAGCTGATCCCCATGCATGCAGTAAAGTATACTGTTAATATAAATTGTATTTTGACACATTACAAAAAGGATCAATTTTAATTTAAAAGAAACAATTATCTTGTATAATTTAATTATGAATGAATTAAGTGCTATTAGAAGTTCTCAACAGTATAATTCTGCGTGAATTTTAAAATGTTGCTGCATTATATAGTCTCTGGTGTGATGGATATGAAGACAGCTGCTTGGGCTTAATTAATCATCGCTGATAGCTTTCTGCATTAATAGAGAGACAATTATATTCACTTTAAATGTTTTGTTCTTTTTATATTTAAACTTAGATAATAAAACTATGATATGAACTATTTAGCAAAAATCTAGGATATTTAGTGTAACTGCTGTATCCATGATTGGCACTTTGTACATTTCCCTTACCTGTTCTTTATCTGTTGGGCATTACCAGCAGGGTACCTGCTCTGTCTTAATACATGTTCACACAGTGTGCTGTCTGACAGTCAGTATAAACCATTCCTGTCTTCCAAATAAGAGGACTATTCTCTGTAGTCTAACTTGTTTATTGGTAAAACAGGAGTATTTGATATGTAGAGATGTCCTGAACTATTCACCAGCTAACAGTTCCCAGCAAACATCGCATGTTCGCGTTCGCCGTTGCGGGCGAACATATGCGATGTTCGGTCCGCCCCTATACGTCACCATTGAGCAAACTTCGACCCTGTACCTCACAGTCAGCAGACACATTCCAGCCAATCAGCATACCCTCCCTCCCAGACCCTGCCACCTCCTATCGAAAAACAAGGACAGCATCCATCTTAGATTTATTCTAAAACTGCAGTGTTAGTTAGAGCAGGGAGAGTGCTGCTGCTGCTGCTGAATTAATAGGGAAAGCGTTAGCTAGGCCAGTGTCCTGTGTCCACTCCAGTCCTCAAAGACTCATCGGCCTCTTTCACACAAGCGTGTCCTGATTAGGTCCGGATGCACTGCGGCTGCATTCATTGAAAACTGTGCGATTTCACAGGCAAAGCCATTCAGTTTTGCCTGCGATTGAGTTCAGTTGTTCAGTTTTTTCCGCGTGGGTGCAATGCATTTTGATGCGTTTTTCACACGCGTGATAAAAAACTGAAGGTTTACAAACAACATCTCCTAGCAACCATCAGTGAAAAACGCAACACACGCGCACTTGCTTGTGAATTCAATGCGTTTTTGTGTGAATGTAGAACATGCTGCGATTTTCAAGCAACGCACAAGTGATGCGTGAAAAAAACGCTCATGTACACAGATCTATTGAAATGAATGGGTCAGGATTCAGTGCGGATGCTATGCGTTCACGTCACGCATTGAACCCGCGTGGAAAACTCGCTCGTGTGAAAGGGTTCATCTGCTGTAAGGACAGCGTCCTGACAGCACCCCAAAAAGCCCTTTTTAGGGCTGATACATCAGTCTGCTTTAATTTTTTTTTCTATATATATTGCAGTTGCCTGCCCGTGTGTGAGAGGCTGCAGGTCCACAGACTGTACTGTGTGCACAACACTCATATCGGGTGGCAGAGTACCTTTCAGATAAAAAAGTAATTAAATTTTTACCCTTTAACCCCTTAAGGATGAAGGGTGTACATGTACACCCTTGCTTCCTGGTACTTAAGGACCAAGGGCATACATGAAATCAATCAGCAGGCACCTTGGCACAATGCCCAGGGGGGTCCTGTGACCCCCCCCATGTCAGCGATCGCAGCAAACCGCAGGAGGCCTCCTTTCAAACACTTTCCCTGGTGTCTAGTGGGTATAGCAGGGGGTCAGCACATTGCTGACCCCCTGCTATAAACTGCTGACATCTGTGCTGCAGATGTCAGCAGTTTAACCCCTTCTATACGGACCGCGGTATAGAAGGTGTTAACATGGAGAGAGCTCCCTCCCTCTCCCATCGGGGGGCTGCTGTACCTTTGCAGCCCCCCCGACGGGATAGGATAGTAGAGGGAGGGAGCTCCCCTCTCTTCCCATCACCCACTGCTCTCTTATGGCAGCGGGTGATGGTTACCATGGCAGCAGGACGCTTTCAGAAGTGTCATGCTTGCCATGGTACTGAAACTCTGAATGGGCTTTTGCTAAAGGCAAAAGCCTATTCAGACTTTGTAAAGTAAAAAAATATAGTAAGTACACTATATAGTGTAATTACTGTATTATATAGACACCAGATCCACTGGATCTACAAGAACCAAGTGGGTCTGGGTCAAAAAAAATTCCAAAAAAGTTAAAAAAAAAAATAAGAAAAATACATATCACTGAATAAAAATAAAAAAAACAAATACACTACACATATTATGTATCGCCGCGTCCGTAAAAATTTCCTCTATAAAAATATCACGTGACCTAACCCCTCACGCAAATACCGTAAAAAAAAACACAAAAAATAGTGTAAAAAAGCCATTTTTTGTCACCTTGCATCACAAAAAGTGTAATACCAAGTGATCAAAAAGGCGTAAAGTATACATATTATGTATCGCCGCATCCGTAAAAACATGCTCTATAAAAATATCACATTATCTAACCCCTCAGGTAAATACTGCTAAAAAAATAAAATAAAAACAATGTAAAAAAAAAACATTTTTGTCACCTCACATCTCAAAAACTGTAATAGCAAGCGATCAAAAAGTTATATGCACCCAAAAATAGTGCCAATCAAACCGTCATCTCATCCCGCAAAAAATGATACCCCACATAGGACCACATCACCCCCCCCCCCAAAAAAAAATAGGGCTCTCAGACTATGGAGACATTAAAACATGATTTGTTTTGTTTTAAAAAATGATAATATTGTGTAAAACTTAAATAAATAAATAAAAAGTATACATATTTTGTATCGGCGCGTCCGTCGCAACCTGCTCTGTCACCTTGCATCACAAAAAGTGTAATACCAAGTGATCAAAAAGGCGTAAAGTATACATATTATGTATCACCGCGTCCGTCGCAACCTGCTCTATAAAAAAAACACATGACCAAACCCTTCAGGTGAACACAAAAAAGGTGAACAAAAAAAAAATATATACGGTGTCAAAAGCCATTTTTGTCACCTTACATCACAAAAAGTGTAATAGCAAGCGACCAAAATGTCATATGCACCCCGAGATAGTTCCAATCAACCCGACATCTCATCCCACAAAAAATGAGCCCCTACATAAGACAGTCGCCCAAAAAATATATGGCTTTCAGAATGTGAAGACACTAAAAAATAATTTTTTTCAAAAATGCTGTATGTAAAACTGAAACAAAACCCCCCAAAAAGTAGCCATATTTGGTATTGCTGCGTCCGTAGCAACCTGCTCTATAGAAATAGCACAAAATAACATAAATAACAAAAAATAAAAACGGTCCGAATTTTTTTTTCCTGTAACAAAGCAAGGGTTAACAGCCAAACAAAACTCAATATATATTGCCCCGATTCTCTAGTTTGCAGAAACACCCCATATGTGGTCGTAAACTGCTGTATAGCCAAACGGCAACGCATAGAAGGAAGGGAACGCCATATGGTTTTTGGAAGGCAGATTTTGCTGGACTGGTTATTTGACACCATGTCCCATTTGAAGCCCCCCTGATGCACCCCTACAGTAGAAACTCCAAAAAAGTGACCCCATTTTGGAAACTACGGGATAAGGTGGCAGTTTTGTTTGTATTATTTTAAGGTAAATATGATTTTTGGTTGCTCTATATTACACTTTTTTTGAGGCAAGGTAACAAAAAATAGAAATTCCGAAATTTCATCTCCATTTGCCAATAACTCTTGTGGAACACCTAAAGGGTTAAAAAAGTTTGTAAAATCAGTTTTGAATACCTTCAGGGGTGTAGTTTCTTAGATGGAGTCACTTTTTTTGGAGATTCTACTTTAGGGGTGCATCGGGGGCTTCAAATGGGACATGGTGTCAAAAATCCAGTCCAGCAAAATCCGCCTTCCAAAAACCATATGGCGTTCCCTTCCTTCCGTGCCCTGCCGTTTGGCCATACAGCAGTTTACGCCCACATATGGGGTGTTTCTGAAAACTACAGAATCGGGGCAATAAAAATTGAGTTTTGTTTGGCTGTAAACCCTTGCTTTATTACTGGAAAAAATGGATTCAAACGGAAAATTTTCCAAAAAATCGAAATTCTGAAATTTTATCTCCATTTGCCATTAACTCTTGTGGAAAACCTAAAGGGTTAATGACGTTTGTAAAATCAGTTTTGAATACCTTGAGGGGTGTAGTTTCTAGAATGGATGGTTTCTATTATGTAAGCCTCACAAAGTGACTTCAGACCTGAACTGGTCCCTAAAAAGTGGGTTTTTGAAAATTTCTGAAAAATTTCAAGATTTGCTTCTAAACTTCCAAGCCTTGTAACGTCCCCAAAAAATAAAATGGCATTCCCAAAATGATCGACACATGAAGTAGACATATGGGGAATGTAAATCAATAACTTTTTTGGGCAGCATTACTATGTATTATAGAAGTAGAGAAATTGAAACTTGGAAAATTGCAAATTTTTCCAAATTTTTGGTAAATTTGATATTTTTTTATAAATAATATTGAAATTTTCGATTTAATTTTACCAGTGTCATGAAATACAATATGTACATTGCACGGCGCACCCGCAGTGACCTAAAATTCAAACGAAGCGGACCGAGCGTGGGTCTTTTTCCATCTCCCGTTTCCTAAAATCTATTGGCCCTGATAAGGGACAAAACAGAGATTAAACTGATAGGAATAGTACTTAGTTAGCACTAGTTGCATTGGTGGCAAATTCGATTGCAAGTGCCCAAAATTAGAAGGAAGCGGACAGAGCAAGCTTTTTTCTCTATCTCCCCATGCAAGGATTCAATTCAATACACGTCCCCTGATAGGGGACTTAACAAAGAATGGTAAAATGGTAAGAATAGAAGTTCACACTATTTGAATTGGTGGCACAGTACATTGCGTGGCGCACGCACAGTGCCCCAATTGGAAGTTAGAGGACCGACCAATCATCTTTTTCCATCTCCCGGTTCCTAAAATCTATTCGATACACGTCCCCTGATAGGGGATGTAACAGGGATTAAACTGATAGGAATAGTACTACTTAACACACCACTCATATAGGGTGGCACAGTACATTGCACGGCGCACGCACAGTGCCCCAAATTGGAAGGAAGAGGACCAACCAACCATCTTTTTCCATCTCCCAGTTCCTAAAATCTATTCCATAGACCGGCCCCTGATAGGGGACTAAACAAAGATTAAACTGGTAAGAACAGATTTTTTTAATTTAAAAAAAAGACAGCCTCTGCGGAGCTGGGTATTTTTTGGCTGCGTTACTGAACACAATGGCTGTAGGCTCATGCATCCTTTTGCGGAGGTGACAAACCTGGTCAGTCAAACCCAAGGCAACATCATCGACCTCATCCCATATGCGATTTTTATGGAGCGTGCCCTGCGAAGAGTGCTTGATCAGGCCGTAGATGAGCATGAAGAGGAAGAGTTGTGGTGATCATCACCACCAGAAGCAGCTTTGTCGTCGTCGATTGCTGGACCTGCGGCAATGCAGAGAGAGGAGTCTGAAGAAGAGGAGTCAGAGGAGGAAGGTGACTTTGAGGAGGTGGAAGACCAACCACAGCAGGCGTCCCAGGGGGCTTGTTGTCACCTTTCGGGGACCCTTGGTGTTGTACGTGGCTGGGTGGAGGAAGAGACCTTCAATGACGTCAGTGAGGACAAGGAATGGGACATGGCTAGCTTGGTATCCAACCTTGTGCAAATGGGGAGTTTGCGGTTGTGCAAATGGACTGTTTGCGGTTGTTTGCGGTGCGTTAAATGGGGAGTTTGGTCTGTCAGAGTTTGGTCTGTCACTGTGAAGTGGGCGTAACCCTTACACTACCTGATCGATACAACATCATACCTGATCGTATACACACACTGGATGTTTTAAAGCACGTTATTCAAAACAATTTAGGAATGTTAGGTGATTTATGCCCTTTATAGATTAAAACCCGACTCCTCATCAACTACGTAATTTTCCATGGGAGTTTTGCCCTGGATCCCCCTCTGGCAGGCCACAGTGCAGGTGTTTGTCCCCTTGAAACAACTTTTCCATCACTATTGTGGCCAGAAAGAGTCCCTGTGGGTTTTAAAATTCGCCTGCCTATTGAAGTCTATGGTGGTTCACCCGGTTCGCCTGTTCGCGAACATTTGCGGAAGTTCACGTTCGCCGTTCGTGAACGGAAAATTTTATGTTTGCGACATCTCTACAGATATGCTAGCAAAAGGATGGTGGAGATTAAGAAGAAGATATGCAGAAGGATAGCTCTGCTGGTGTGTCCTTGATGAGTGGAGGCTGGGCTTCTCTTTCCCAGAATGCATTACACTCCCATAACACAATAATCTTTATTAACAGAAAAACAAAGTGTAGTACATTTTTAACACGGGTAGATGGTGCTATAACCAAACTAATAACTACATAACGACAGAAACTAAATGAATTAGAAATGATTCAGAACTAGAGTTGAGCGAACCTGAACTGTATAGTTCGGGTTCGTACCGAATTTTAGGATGTTCGGGACACGGACCCGAACCCGAACATTTTAATAAAAATTCGGGTTTGGGATCTGTTGTTCGGCGAATCTTCACACTTTTTGAAAGGCTGCAGAGCAGCCAAGCAGCAAGTGTTTTACATCTTTGCCCTAAGAAGCCATCACAGCCATGCCTACTAATGCCTCTTTATAAGCTGGAGTCACATAGTGCCGCACGTCACTTTGCTGCTGTTAGTATAGGGAAAGGTTGCTGCCAGTGCTCCCAGGGAGAGATTAGGAAAGAAATCTGTTTCACCTGGTGGTGTGAAATCTTCAAGCTACAGCAATAATTGCGGTAGGGTCCTACTGCAATCCTACACTTTTGTACACAGCCCTGAGCCCAGTGATACTGCAAAGTGTTTTTTTTCAATCCATCTGTTACTGAGATGGGGGTCAGCAGCCATTTTATCCACTACAGTGTCCTTGGAACCACATGTGACCTGCATGTGTGCCAGCCTGCCAGGAACATCAGTCTAATCCTTTTTGGTAGCTCAGTGAAGGAAAAAATCTTTTTTTTCTGGCAGGTCAAGTCCCGTACATTACCTTTTGCATCATTTAGGGGTGACATGGTCCATTTCTGTAGTTTTGTGCATACAACGTACCAAAACGTATTTTCAATTTCAGCAGTGAAATAGTGCATCAGTTTATTTTTGGGGAAAAAAAGCGGTATTCCTGGTCCACAAAGCATTTGTGCATACAGCGTACAAATACCTATTTTACATTTCTGCAGTAAAATAGTGCATTAGTGTGTTTTAGGTAAAAAAAAAAAAGCCGTGTTCTTGGTTCACAAAGCAGTTGTGCATACAGCGTACAAATCACTATTTTAAATCTCTGCACTGATATAGTGCATTAGTGTGTTTTAGGGAAAAAATCTGTGTTCTTGGTTCACAAAGCAGTTGTGCATACAGCGTACAAATACCTATGTTTAATTTCCTGCCATTAAATAGTGCATTTGTGAATTTTGGGGAAAAAAGCTGTGTTCTTGGTCCACAAAGCAGTTGTGCACACAGCATACAAATACATATTTTACATTTCTGCAGTGAAATAGTGTATTAGTGTGTTTTAGGGAAAAAAATCGGTATTCCATGTCGACAAAGCAGTTGTGCATACAACGTACAAATACCTATTTTAAATCTCAGCACTGAAATAGTGCATTATTGTGTTTTAGGGGGAAAAAAGCTGTGTTCTTAGTTCACAAATCAGTTGTGCATGCAGCGTACAAATACCTATTTTACATTTCTGCAGTGAAAGAGTGCATCAGTGCATTTTTGACCAGGTATTCCTGGTCCACAAAGCAGTTTTAAATACACCCCCCAAATACGCATTTTAAATTTCAGCACTGAAATAGTGCATTTTTCAGTTTTTTTGAAAAATAGCCATATTCTTGCTTCACAGAGCAGTTGTGCATACAGCATTCAAATACTTATTTTAAAATTCTTCACTGATATAGTGCATTAGTGTTTTTTGGGGGGAAAAAAGCCCTATACTTGGTCCACAGAGCAGTTTTCAATAAACCGCACAAATACGTACATTTAAATTTCAGCAGTGAAATACTGCATTAGTGTATTTTGTGGGAAATAAACCCATATTGTTGTTACACAGAGCAGCTTGGCATACAACGCACAAAAATGTATTTTGAAATTTAGCAGTGACATACTGCATTTCTGTAGTTTGTTGCAATAAACACTGGTTTTGTGACACATAGCAGATCTGAGGCCTACCCTGTATTTCAGTCATTTGAAGTAACCTTTTGAACTTCGCATTTACATGCGCAGACTACATGCTGCAGTGCATGCGCAACGACGGCCGAGTTACTGCCACATTCTAACTTGTGCTGATTACTGGGTGGCCACCCTGATTAATCGCCGTTACAAGGACAATGTGCTGTCCTTAATTCCCTCACTGGAGTGTGATAGGAAAATGCGCCTACCAGTAGACACGCTGCTGATGGCATTCACACCTGACACCGGGGACTCTGTGGAAGCACAAGGTAAAGGCAAAGGAGGAGGAGAAAGAAGTCTCCAACACAGCTGGGTCACCACCAAAACCTCAGAAGGCAGGGTTATCATGGGCAAAATGTGGAAAAGCTTTGTCATCACGCCACAACAACCTGCCCCACCAGCAGATCTGGAACGTCTTAGCAGGAGGCAGCATTTCAGCAATATGGTGGAAAAGTACACGTACTGACTGATGGGTCTGCCTAGGGGCATAGCTACAGGGGAAGCAGGGTAGCTACTGCTTTAGGGCCCTGACCTAGAAAGGGCCCATCCAGGAGGAGGAGGAGGAGGACTGCATTTCTGACAGTCAAATAAAACCGTCAACTTCTGTTTTTACATTGTTGGTTTGAAAAATCAAATTTTTGGTGATAGTGAAGTAGTTGTATTGAACTGTTCCGTTACACTGTTGTGTGGCCTAAAGAAATGTATTCTGTTTATAACACGTGCACTGCCTTACTGTATAGTGAACTTAATTGTTGACTATTGGCAGTTAAATGCAGCAGTCTCTTATGCTTCTTTATGACTCTTCTGGCAGGGTTTCCCAGGGCCATAACCATAGTCCTGCCCCAGAAGTGGAAAAGATTAAGTGCACGGATGCCCAACCACTTAGGTTTGAGGATGGGGACAGGGGAAGACCATGGCAGCACGTCTCTGATGATGACAAAACACAGGTGCAAACCGCTGCGGCTTTCTGCGTTGTGCAGACCGACAAAGAGGGCAGGGGTGAAGACTGGGTGGACGATAAGGTTCAGAACAATGAGGTCCTACACCCCAAAATATACCACTGAAATCCATGTTTTCAATGGGTGGTGATAAAATCATAATTTTTTTAGGCCAGGAATTACCTTTGCGGGCTGCGCTGCATATGTGCCGGGGACAATAACATAGTTAATCAGTCTGAGAGTTCAGGGGTTGACATATTCCAATTATTTGCTGTCAAGTAACCCTGCACTGCATAGGTGACAGTGACCGAAAATGTGAATAATCCTCTTTTAAATTGTTGAGTGCAATATTACCTTTTTTGCCGGGTACAAAGCCCTGCACTGCATAGTTGACAGTGACCGAAAATGTGAATTATCCTCTTTTAAGTTGTTGGGTGCAATATTACCATTTTTGCCGGGTACAAAACCCTGCACTGCTTAGGTGACAGTGACTGAAAAAGTGAATAATCATCTTTTAAATTGTTGGGTGCAATGTTACCATTTTTGTCGGGTACAAAGCCCTGCACTGCATAGGTGACAGTGACCGAAAATGTGAATAATCCTCTTTTAAGTTGTTGGGTGCAATATTACCATTTTTGCCAGGTACAAAACACTGCACTGCATAGTTGACAGTGACCGAAAATGTGAATAATCCTCTTTCAAGTTATGGGGGCAATATTACCATTTTTGCCGGGTACAAAACCCTGCACTGCTTAGGTGACAGTGACTGAAAAAGTGAATAATCATCTTTTAAATTGTTGGGTGCAATGTTACCATTTTTGTCGGGTACAAAGCCCTGCACTGCATAGGTGACAGTGACCGAAAATGTGAATAATCCTCTTTTAAATAGTTGGGTGAAATATTACCATTTTTGCCAGGTACAAACGCCTGCACTGCCTAACTGTCAGGGAACTTAATATTGGGGGTTATATTCTTGCATAACATAAAGTCTTTTGGGCTGTGAAGCCAAAGGTACTAGTCGCCAACAACATGTTTTTTTATTTTTTTTAATAAATTGCTGTAGACCCCAAAAAATTGTTAAAATATAAAAAATAAAACAAAATTTAAGTGCACAGTAGTATAACAATAGTTTGGGGGGGGGGCGGTATATATGTCTATTCTGCATAAGGTCCTGTGGGATCCATGCCTAGTTCTTTTTAATAAATGAAAGCTTGCCCACATTGGCTGCAGACAGGTGGCTGCGCTTGTCTGTGATAATGCCCCTAGCCATGCTAAACACACGTTCAGACAATACAGTGGCTGCAGGGTAGGTCAGCACCTCCAAGGCGTAAAAGGCAACCTCAGGACATGTGCCCAATTTGAAGACCCAGAAGTTGAATGGGGCAGACCCAGTGGCGTAGCTAGAAATGATTGGGCATCACAGCAAATATTTTACTGGGGGCCCCCTCCCACAGTAATTTTTGCACAACCCCTACCTTTCATGCCGCCATTCCTGGGGCTACTAAAAATCGCTCTCTCAGACCAGGCCCAGCAGCTGTTCCATTCGCTTTCTATACTGTCTGTACTGCCACTGTATATAATTTCATTGAATAATAGTCCTCCTCCTCCTCCTGGATGGGCCCTTTCTATGTCAGGGCCCTAAAGCAGTAGCTACCCCTGCTTCCTCTGTAGCTATGCCCCTAGGCAGACCCATCAGTCAGTACGTGTACTTTTCCACCATGTTGTTGAAATGCTGCCTCCTGCTAAGATGTTCCAGATCTGCTGGTGGTGCAGGTTGTTGTGGCGTGATGACAAAGCTTTTCCACATTTCGCCCATGGTAACCCTGCCTTCTGAGGTTTTGGTGGTGACCCAGCTGTGTTGAAGACTTCTTTCTCCTCCTCCTCTGCCTTTACCTTGTGCTTCCACATAGTCCCCGGTGTCAGATGTGAATGCCATCAGCAGCGTGTCTACTGGTAGGCGCATTTACTTATCACACTCTAGTGAGGGAATTAAGGACAGCACATTGTCCTTGTAACGAGGATTAATCAGGGTGGCCACCCAGTAATCAGCACAAGTTATAATGTGGCAGTAACTCGGCCGTCGTTGCGCATGCACTGCAGCATGTAGTCGCTCATGTGTGCCAGGCTGCCCAGGGCCAAGGACAAGCTGTCCTCTTTGAGGGAGGTGTATCGTCTGTGTCCTCTGTATCCCCCAGCTTTCCACCTACTCCTCCTTATCTTCCTCATCCTCCAGAACTGTGCTCCGGCTGGATGTTGGCCTATGTTGGTGCAGGAACCCAGCCCCCGAGCCCCTTGTATTTGGCTGGCCTTAAGTTAAGGATAAGGCATGTATATAGTTTTGTTTGTTTATATAGTTAGTTTAGCTGCATTATAGGTATTTAAATATGTAAATTTGTAAATAGTTTGTTAATGGTTTGAGTGAAAGGGGGGGTGGGGGTGTTGTGTGTGTTTGATTAACTGAATTGATTTTCACTGTCTGGTGTTCAGGAATTTCTGCACCCCAAATTCAGCACATGTGGCAGGCAGGGGATGTGCGTCAAACCGGCTAGGCCAAGACCTGCTATTATATTTTGCCCATCAGCGCACAACACCAGGCCGGGCTGGAGGCTCAGTGGCACCAACCAATCATCGGTCTGTTGTTCCATGCCTGTCCTCAGCTCCTCCGCGGTGTGGGGATTGTCCCACAAACACACACTTTTTAAAATAGCCTGCTGTTGTTTCCCCCTGGCTGTGCTGCTGTGGGTGGTGAAGGTGTTATTCTAAGCTGATGAGGGGAGGGGGGGGGGGGGCGGGGGTAGAGGAGAAGGAAGCTGAGTAGGAGGAGGAGGAGGTAACAGGAGGCAAAGAGAAATGCCCTGCAATCCTCTGTGGCAGAAGGACATTCGCAAAAATGCTATGCGCCTCAGGCCCAGCCACCCCTGCATTTACCCAGTGTGCTGTTAAGAGAGATATAACGTCCCTGCCCGTGCTTACTGTTCCATGTATCGGTTGTTATGTGGATCTTGCCACAGATGGTGTTGCACAGTGCACACCTGATTTTGTCCGCCACTTGGTTGTGCAGGGAAGGGATGGCTCGTCTGCAAAAGTAGTGGTGGCTGGGATCCACGTACTGTGGGACAGCCACCACCATAAGATTTTTAAAACTGTCCACTAGACAGAATGACAGCATTACAAAGGACCAGGAATTTTGAAATCAAGGCATTCAGAGCCAGCGATTGCGGGTGGGTAGGGGGGTACTTCCTCTTTCTATTTTTCTTTCTCTCCAATGTTTGGGAGATGGACAGCTGATAGTTGAACACTTCCATGTAATTCGGTGGAGATGCTTGGTGACGGTGCCAGATGTGGTGGCGTTGCCACCACACCTTCTATTTGCTGGGTGGCAAGTGCCACTGTCACTCACTTGTGCTCAGGTTTATAACGTTTATTTATAATTTTTCTGCATTTTATGTTATTTTAAGTCATTTCCCTATCCACATTTGTTTGCAGGGCATTTACCTACATTTTGCTGCTTTTTGCAGCCCTCTAGCCCCTTCCAGAGGTATTTTACAGCCATTTTAGTGCCCAAAAGTTTGAGTCTCTTTTTGACTTCAATGGGGTTCGGGGTCAAGTTCAGGTTAAGTTCGGATCCTGAACCTGACTGAATGTTTTTGTGAAGTTCAGCGAACCTGTTGAACAAGAAATTCCAGGTGTTTGTTCAACTCTATTCAGAGCCTCTGCTGGGGCAGAACACTCCCTGTCTGGTGTCAACAGATGCCACTACTGGGTCCTTCTCTCTTAGCAACCCATTTTGGTCAATGATGGGATCAAGCTTTTTCAAAAAGCTATCTTTGTAGATTGTTTGACCTTTATAAGGTAGTCTATTTTCTTAGCATGACATTCAATTTGTACAGTGCGAATTATTATGTTCTTGGACCTTTCCAGGTTAGGAGGGCAAAGGTATGTTTGTAGTGATGTCAACCTTTGCAGGGTTTCTGGCTCACAGGTAATGTCTGAGCTGTATGAATTACACAGCCTATAGCACAAAAGAGCAACATCCTGAAGGAGAACCTGTCGAAACCATTGGATTTGGGTTGGTGGATCAAAGTCACTATACGTAGAACAGGTACTTCAAGTCGGATTTCTTTATCGGCATCTGGGTCTACCAATTCGAATGTGTCGGATCCGTTGTTGCAAGACGTTGAACGGTACAGGAATGCATGACCCGTAAACCTTGTTGTTTCCTTAAGTGGCTTGGTGCGACGGATCTCGTTGCGTGGTCCGCAGGATTATGCTGAGTAGGCATGTAGTGCCACTGTTTATGACAAGTGGATCTTCTGATCCTTAACACCCAATTGCAGACGTAGACGTAAAAGTGTCTGTTTTCGTTGCAAATATATTCTAGGACTACCTTGCTGTCCATGTAAAACTCAACTTCCTCGATTTCCATGTTCATTCCTGATGTTATAAGTTTAGCCAACTCCACTGCTGGCACAGCAGCGCAGAGCTCCAGTCTGGGAATCATGTGTTCGCGGAGTGGCGCCAGTTTAGTTCGTCTCATGACAAATCCTTTATGGCATTGTTGTTTGACATCAATGGTGTTTAGGTATACTATGGCAGCAATTGATTTGACTGAAGCATCGCAGAAGATTTATAGTCTTTGCGTCTTGACTTCAGTTAATGGCATGGAAGCATAGGATCGCGCCCCTTGAAGGCTGGTCAAAGCTTCAAGAGACTTCTTCCAACCTGTCCACAGGTTCTTTTTCTCCGTGGGAAGCGGGTCATTCCAATCAGATGTCTCTGTGGTGAAGTCCTTAGCATCATTTACCTTGGATGGTAAGAGCGCTACAAATCCCAGAAGATTATATAAGCTGTTTATGGTGTATAGGACTCCTCTGCATGTGAAGGGCTTTTCTTCCTTGCTGATTTGAAAGGTGACTGTGTCTGCCTTTAAGGCTCCATTCACATGTCCGCAATTCTGTTCCGCATTTTGCGGAACGGAATTACGGACCCATTAATTTCAATGGGGACAGACGATGTTCCGGGTCCACTATCGCGTTCCTGAAAAAATAGAACATGTCCTATTCTTGTCCGCAATTGCGGACAAGAAAAGGCATTTTCTATATAGTGCCGGCAATGTGCGGTCTGCAAATTGTGGAACGCACTTCGCCGATGTCCGTGTTTTGCGAATCTGCGGACCCGTGGATCGGCAAAACATTTGCGGATATGTGAATGGAGACTAAGTCCCACAGCAAACCGAGGGTCCACTGCATGGTAAGAGAGTCGGTGCTAAGCTCCAAGTCCTTTAGATCACTTGTATGGTCTTGGGGTGGGAAGGCCTCCATTAACTCATGGCTGTTGGAGGCGATTTTGTGCAACCTCAGATTAGATAGAGCAAGCATCTCTTAAGCCCCTTTTAGGAGACCGATTGCAGCCTTTTTTGTGGGTGTGGATTTCAAGCAGTCGTCCATGTAGAAATCTTTTTCCACCAATGATCTGACATCTGACCCATACTTTGCTTCACCCTCTCGAGCTGAATGTCTGAGACCGTAGATAGCGATTGCAGGGGAAGAACTGTTTCCGAGGATGTGCATTCTACGGTACTCTACAATGTCTTAATTGGGGTCATTGTTGCGGTACCAGAAAAACCTCAAGTAGTTTCTATGTTCTTCCTTGATGAGGAAGCAGTGGAACATCTGTTTTATGTCAGCCATAAATACTACAGAGTCTCTGTGGAATCGTAGAAGTACCTCTATAAGTCTGTTGTTAACTTGTTAAGGTCTGGACCAGACAGTAAGACATCATTTCGCAAAACGCTTTTGCACCTGGTGCTCGAGTCGAATACTACTCTTATCTGCACTGGCTTTTTAGGATGATACACACCAAATATGGGTAAGTATCAACACTTCTCGGAGTCTTCGAGTGCAGGTGCCATTTCTGCATGGTTGTTCTGGAATATTCTTTCCATGAAAGTAAAGAAATGTTCTTTCGTCTCTGTTATCCTCTGAAGTTTGTGTTTAATGAAGATAAATCGACTGGATACAAGTTCTTTGTTGTTAGGTAAGAGTTGTCTCTGCGGTATAAACGGTAAAGGTGCTTTTTGATTTGTCTTTTACTATTCCTTGTTTCATGATATCCAAGAACAGCCTGTCTTCTATGGACATTGCGACCCTGTTGTCTTCTCTTGTCCTGTAGAAAACTGTGCACCCTAAGTGATCTTGCTCACCATCGCAGGCGTGGTCTTCACACCAGGGATCCACGAAAGGACAAGGCACAGGTACTGACATGGCTGGAATAGGGAAGGACGTCAATTTTCAAGTGTGCTGGTGAGCATACTGTTGACTGAGGTCGGCTTATGTGCTCCTCCTAGACAGATGTCTCCTATAATGACCCATCCTAGGTCAAGTCTCTGGGAGTATGGACTGTTTTGGGGACCGTTAATCAGTCTTCTAACCTTATGAACTCATAGTATGTCTCTTACAAGGAGTAAGACTATAAGGGCTTCTGGGTCCAGTTCCTGTATCAGGTGAGCTATACGATTCTGGTGTGGGTGGTATGCTGCTACGTCTGGTGTAGGTATCTCAGACCGGTTGTCAGGAATGTGATTGCACTCCAGTACGGTTGGCAGAGACAAGCAGGTCTGACCATCTATGGACTCCACCTTGTACCTAGTTGCTTTCCTCCCTACCATCTCAATGGTACCTGCACATTTCCTCAAGAAGTAGGGAGAACCGGGCCCTACAATGTTAAAGGTGTCAAAGGTGGATTTAGCTAAAGACTGATTGCTTTGATCATCCAAGATTGCATATACCTTGAATGCCTTACCCCGGTGACCGGCCAAGTAAACTCTAACAAGGCAGATTTTTTAACAGGACTTCCCTCCTGGGAGTCCTTTACAGATCGCTGTACAGTGAGACATGACTACTGCGGTGTCTCTGTGTCAGTGTCTATCTGCTTTCCTTCATGCTCCTCTGCTTGAGATGATACCTCCGAGGGTGGTCCAGGGTGTAAAGCCGTGTTGTGATCTGTGCTACTGCATTCCATGCATGTCACACTGATGTTACAGTTCCTGGTAAAGTGCGATGTTGTAGTGTAGCACCTGAAGCAGATTTTGTTTTCTTTCAGGAAATCTTTGCGGTCTTCTAAAGACTTCTCCCTGAAGGCTCTGCATTTTAGTAGAGAATGTGGTTTCTTGTGCAGGCATTCCTTGGTAAGATCTTTGAGTTTGTTCTCTTCTTGAGAAGATTTAAACGGCCTGTAAGGAGAACCTGTGGAGGCAACATTAGTTTTGTGGACTGCTACTGGTGTTTTTTGAGGTTTGACACCAGGGGTAGTGGGACATGACAATGTAAAGTCAAAATTTAGATAATTTCTAATCCTCGCCTATTCAGCGACAAAGTCTGCAAACACCATAAAGAGGGGGAATGGTACATTGTAAACCTGTTTATAATGGAAACCATCCACTTCTTTTTTAGGTTATAAGGGAGTTTTTGGACAATTGGATTGACACCTCTAGCGGTGTGCAGGAATGCTAGCCCCTGCAGATCTCCCTCTGCCTGAGCAACCTGTACCTCTATTAACAAGTCGCTGAGTTCCCTCGACTTCTGGTGACCCCTACCCACTATCCTGTAAAAGTTATCAATTCTCTTAAAGAAAGCATTTTCTATAGCTTCTATTGACCCATAACACTCATCAAGTCTTTCCCACACAATCTTTAAGCTTTTGCCCAGATAGTTTATGTTAATGTATCTGATTCTTTTGGTGTGTTCAGCAGACTCGCTTCCAAGCCCCTTTACCAAGAGATCTAACTCCTCACTATAGGAAAGATCTAAGTCTCTTATGGAGTTCTGGACGGATGCTCACTATGCCCTGTAGTTCTCAGTCCAATTCTCAAGTCCTTTGGTAACCAGCTCCCATTTAGAAAAGAACTTAGCGAAGTCCATCGTGGCCTGGTTGGCACCAATACTACCCAGTGTGTTGTTGTTATGCTGCATGTGTGGTGCATCACCATACCTTTTAAGGGTTGTCTGTATAATACCATCTTGATGCGAAAGTTGTCCCTTTATGTCTAGGAAAAGGTTGTAGCTTTTGTTCTTTAGGGCGGTATTTGCCAGCATCATGTTGTCGCATACCGTCCTGCTTGAGGTACTGTGGTTCAAGGTAGGATCTTTTGCACTCTGTATAAGCTGGCTGATATACTGGATCACAGTTGTCATCGGTCTTGGGATGCTGAGGGACATATTCTGAGATGTGCTGTGTTGGATCTTGTTGATCTAGGTCTATCCCAAGTACTTGACTGTGTTTTTAAGATTCAGGGTAATTCATGGCTTCCAGGTACTCTGCTTTGGATATTGCGGCTGACGCTTCTTTCTCTGCGGCAAGTTTTTCCAGTGACACTTGCAGACATGATGTCTATTCTTCCTTTGATGCTCTTTCTTTCTTTAGTTGCATCTCTTGTGCAGCAAAGGAAGACCTAACTTTTGCAGCCTCAGCTTCTGCATGGGCGAGAGCAGCCTTTTGATTTATTGACGACTTGCTAGAGCAGCTTGCTCATGACCTGGTCCTGTATGATGATGCCTGGCTAGTGAACATTGTGTGCCTTTTGCTGGCTGCTTAATGTCTCTATGCGGACTCAGTCAATGTAGAAACGGACTTCAGCGTGGTCTGGATCGTGCTGCACTTGCTGGGGGCTGCACTCTTACTTCTTGTGGCTGTATAGCAGCCGCTGAAATCATGTACGCAGGAACTCGTGGCTAATGGTGGCTCCGTATAGTCAGATCCACTATCGATAGAAACTAGCATCTGTTTTACTGTTCTGTCTCCATACACGTTCACACAGTGTGCAGTCTGACAGTCAGTATAAACCATTCCTGTCTTCCAAATAAGAGGACTGTTCTCTGTAGTCTAACTTGTTTATTGATTTATTGAGTATTTGATGTGTGATCAATTGTTTGGTAAAACAGATATGCTTGCAAAAGGATGGTGGAGTTTAAGAAGAAGATATTCAGAAAGTCAGCTCTGCTGGTGTGATGACTGGAGGCTGGGCTTCTCTTTCCCAGAATGAATTACACTCCCATAATACAATATTCTTTATTAACAGAAAAACAAAGTGTAGTACATTTTTAACACTGGTAGATGGTGCTATAACCAAACTAATAACTACATAACTACAGGAACTCTAACAGAATAAATGAGAAATTATTCAGAACCTCTGCAGGGGCAGAACAGTTCACATAGGTAATTGTGTATGTGCTGAAATGAACAGTCGTATTAAACATGTCCCCTCTCTTTGATTTTACTTGTATTAAAAGGGTTGTGCAGAATTTTAATATTACTGGCCTATCTTCAACCTTTTTTTTTTTTACAACCTCTAAACAATAAAGGGTGGTTTTCATGTTCAGGCTTTCTGATGCAGTTTTTCAAGGCAAAATCCGGTATACCTGTAGATCATAAAGGAAGAGTAAGTATAAAGGACAGTTACTACATCATCTCTTTTTAAATCCACTCCTAGTCTTGACTACAAAACCTTAATGTGAGAGTTTAGTCTTAGGCCTTATGCATTGCACCATATTTTTCTTTTCCACATCCGATCTTTTAAAGCAGACCAATTAATTTCAATGAGGCCACAAAAAATGGGCAGAGCACACTGTCTGCTGACCACATCGTGATCCGTGTTCTATTTTTTTGTGATGTGGAGGCACGGACAGAAACACCATGGAAGCACTCTGTTCAAGTGAATTGGTCTACATCCGTGATGCGGGGAGCACACGGCCGGTGCCCGCATATTGCGGACCTGCAGTTTGCAGCCACAATACGGCCATGACCGGGCAACGGCCATGTGCAAAGGGCCTAATGGTGAATGCAGGTGTAATTTTTCAACCTATATTTTTAAATCTAAAACAATCTAAACAATTAGATCACAGATATTCATTACAAGGGCATCTACTCACCTTAATTAGCAGACAATAGCTCTATAGTAAGATCTATTGTTGTAGTTTGTAAAGGGTTAAATGCTGAATATCTTCTATTAACTTCCTTGCATATAAGTGTTTGGCTCTTGGTGCTAGGCTGTAATCTGGTACGCTGTACAAGTACCACGCATGCTGGATTAAAGCTTCTACATTCTCCTGTGCTCGGTGCATAGTGCTCAATGAGCGCTATACAGTGAATAGAAGAATCAGCTATACTTCTTTCGATCCTGGACCCTGATAAGCTCTGCCTATGCCTCCAGGGTGTGCTGTTTTCCCCTGTAACTGGGGCTCCTTTGAAAGCTCCAGTTACAGTAGAAATAGAACAAAACAAAAAGTCAGTGTCCTCCAGAGGTCTTTTAATGACATTTCGGGGGACATATCTGTTAAACATAAAGTTAAAAAAAAGTAAATCAACATAATAAAATATAAATAAATAATAAAAAAAAAATCTGAAAACACCCACACCATGCAAAACCACTACCATATTCGCCCAGTTCAAGCAAAACTATATATAATATATAGCAAAATGGGAACCAATTTTACTTTTCTGTTTGTTTACGTATTTAAAAAAATAAAATGCTGCAGTTTGAAAACATAGTGACTTTTTTGCACAGTTTTCCCCAAATGAAAAAAATATAAAAATTCTCTAACAATTAATATTAAGCCCTATGTGTCATGAAAGAGTCACAAATTTATTTTGGCAGAAAATGAAAAAAAATCGGACTGTTAAAACATCAAGGTGGAGATTTATCAAACTGGTGTAAAATAGAACTGGCTTAGTTGCCTATAGCAACCAATCAGATTTCACCTTTCATTTTTCACAGCTCCTTTGGAAAAATAAAAGGTGAAATCTGATTGGTTGCTATTGGGCAACTAAGCCAGTTCTACTTTACACCAGTTTGATAAATCTCCCCCCAAATGCCCTAAATAATGAATGAGTATGGTCAATATGGGGTTAATGAATGGGCTTTGAATATAAAGCAGGGGCTAGTTGTGAGACGCTACTTGTTACTTTTTTGAAAACAGTAGGAGAGATTTATGCCCATCCTGTCACTTAGTCAACTAATTACAGCATTACATACTGCAATTACAATTACAGATTTTCAGCTGATGAAATATATGTTCAGCGCATTCTCATTACCTGATATTTCCTTTCCAACAATCAGTAGCATGATTCTTGATGAACTGCAAACAACTTATAGAGCTATATTTGCTGAATATCTTGGGAGATTTATATTTCTGAACATGTGACATTTTCCAAAATCCCATCTATTTAAAGATACCGTGGATTGCTGCGTCTGATCTTCAATATATAACCATGTTTCCAATCTTGTAACACTATAAAACAAGTAAGATCATGGTAGTTTGAGAACCTGTAATGTCGGGAAATTCTGGCGTTCCTTCATTCCTGGGGGACAGTTTTCGAGGCAAGATAAATATTGGAATGGTGACAGTTTCTTTTTTCTATTATAGATAATTAGTATTAAGTACGGGCCTTGAAGGGGACCTGTCACATTGAACTTGAAGTCTGATCATTGGGGGGCAGCATGTTATAAAGCAGGAGGAGCTAAGCAGATTGATGTATAGTTTGATGGCAAAGCATATTTACCTGCTTTCCTGTGCTGGCTCCCGGGTCCTTCTCAACCCTTCTTCTACTGTTTTGCTGGCTCCCAGGATGTAAACTTCCATTTTGACGCTGCTTCAGTTAATTGCTGGCTGCAGCAATGACCTGCTTCCCTTGCGTTATGTCATATTGTCATGAGAGGCAAGGGGAGCAGCGATTGGCTTCAGTGGCATCAAAATTGAAGTTTACATCCTGGGAGCACAGCAGAGCAACCAAGGCTGGGGAGAGAAGGAGGAGGGAGCCAGTGCCGGGAAGCAGTTAAGTGTATGTAGGTGCTAGAAGGAGTGAAAGAAAAACTAAGTGTTAAAAAAAAAGAGAGGAAAGAAGCGATTTACTAGTGCAGAGAAAGGATAGTGAGAGTAATCATTTCACAGGCAGAGAGAGACGTGTGCAGATGCCCGGGTGAGTCATAGGAAAATCCTCATTGTGATAAAAAGCAATTTACAAGTGAAGGGAAAGGATAGAGAGAGGAATCATGTCACAGGCAGAGAGAGACATGTGCAGATGCTAGGGAGAGTCATAGGAAAATCCTTATTGTGAAAAAAAGCTATTTGCAAGTGCAGGGAAAGTATAGTTAGAGGAATCATTTCACAGGCAGGAAGAGATGTGTGCAGATGCTAGGGAGTGTTATAGGAAAATCCTCATTGCGAAAAACAGCGATTTACAAGTGCAGGGAAACATTACTTGGGGATCCAGATAGTATCATAATACAGCTCTGTCATTCCAGCAATTAGTTATTGGGGTGCAAGTGCTATGTTGAAAAGCCTTTAGTGGCTTTTATCTGTGGAAAAAGATAAATATATGTGCAGGTCACTTTTGTTGTTATTTACGCTGAAATCATTTGCAGTCATTTCTGGTGAAAGAGTATAGGGCGGTATTTAAGTAATACACGAAAAGTTTAAATGCATTGCATGTTGGCAGTTATTTCTGGTGAAAGCATATAGGGGCGTATTTCAGAAAAAAAAGAAAAATATATATGCACTTTACTGTTGCAGTTATTTCTGGTGAAAGCGTATAGGGGCGTATTTCAGTACTACAAGAAAAATATATTCGCACTTCACTGTTTAGTTGTTTTCTGGTCAAAGAGTATAGTGACCTGGAGAAGGAGGGTAAGGAGGGGAGGAAGACAGTGGGGAACAGGTAATGTGTAGCCAAATAAGTGGTTTTTCTACTCAGCTGACAGGACAGGAGGATTAGGAGCAGCCAGAGGAGCTACAGGGCGATGAGGAAGATGATTCAGGAGCCCCGACACACCATGGCAGTATGCAGTGGAGATGGAGTCAGGGAGTCCCTTTGAGTCACTTGCACAAATGGCATGATGCTCACTTGCTTGTGTAGTGACAGCCAAATTGTCACCATTCGGCAGAGGTATGACTTCTGGCTCTCCACCTTATTGGACCCTCACTATCGGTCCAGAATGGGTGCCTTTTTTACACCTACCGAGAGGGAGGACAAACTGAACTACTGCAGAGACATCCTATGTAGTCAGTTGTCCGCTGCCTATCTGCGCCATTGTCCATCCTCTCGAAAGTCTGACCGGGGGGCCCCTCTGCGCTCACGTTCCACTGCCATGGCTGCTGGGGAGGGGTGGGGTGGCGGGAGCAGTACCAGCTCCATCAGCAGCCGCCTGAGTCTACAGTCGCGGATGAGTAGCTTTCTTCACCCACATAGTGAAGAAACTACTAACCAGAAACAGCAGCAGGTAGACCTGGAGCAGGACATGAACCAGCAGGTGGTGGAATAGTTGGACTGCACCCTGCCAACCCACATTGAAGATCCGCTGGATTACTGGGTAGCCAAACTGGATTTGTGGCCGCAACTAGCAGAGTTTGCCATGGAAAAGCTGTCCTGCCAGGCTAGTAGTGTGTCATCAGAGTGGGTGTTTAGTGCGTCGGTGGTCATAGTTACCCAAGGAGAACTTGCCTGTCCACCCAAAATGTGGAGAGACTGACCTCTGTAAAGATGAACCAGGCGTGGATCAGCCAGGATTTCCAAACAATTCCTGATGCGTCAGACTAGATCATGGTGCCACACCAACATTTTGATACAAGAGACCGGTTTCCTCTGACTGACTGCCTCAGCTACTACTTTGATGCTGCAACCCGCCTGATGCCACACATCTGATGCCAAGTGCTCATTATTTCACCCACCTTTGTCAGCAGGCACCCACCACCCCACTCTGTTACCGGGTCACTTTGTGTTCTCCTGATGCAGCTGCTGCTGTCATCTCCAAACTATGTCACCTTGCCACTCTGTATTATCCTGCTGCTGATGCTGCAATCTCCACACTATGTCACCTTGCCACTCTCTGGTCTCCTCATGCTGCTGCCATCTCCACACTATGTCACCTTGCCACTCTGTGGTATCCCCTTAATGCTGCTACTGCCATCTCCACACTATGTCACCTGGCCACTCTGTGGTCTCCTCATGCTGCTGCCACCTCCAGACTCAGTAATTGTGCTACTCTGTGGCCTCCTCATACTGAAACCACCTCCCGACTCTTGCCCGACTCTTGCCTTTCGGCCTGGCTGTCATCATCATTTATTTGACAATTCGTCTGATCTGTCAGAAGAATGAACAAAATCAGACCCACAACAGATCCTGCCTGTTTAGCAGCTGTAAAGCCTGTATGGTCCCATAAGAATTGGCTTATGATGTGGTAGCTAAAAGCAGGGGTGGGTACAAAACACAGAAGACATGCAAATATTCCATTCACGTGTCATCTCTGTTTTAGATCCACTCCTGTGTGTTTTGGCATTAGCAATACTGATGAATTATTGAGCAAAGCTGACCGAGTGCGTATGCTCAACAGACAGGATCCGTTTCTTGTGGGTTATTGTTCTGACGGTTTAGAGGAAGGGCAAAATAATTGGTGACGTCAACAGAAACTTACTGCTGACCCCCTCTCCACTCTGTCAGGGGGCTCTACTTGTATAAGCATTTAATAAAACAGGTTCTGTAGACATCTATGTGCAATCAACTGACAAGGGTGTAAAAGGAGTGTGCTTCTTCTTGACGCTAACATCTACCTGTATGGCTGAGTTGATACTTGAGTTATTTGGTCAGTTTTGGCCCCGTGACCACCAAAATAAGTGAAGTATGCAGTGATTCTAAGAGCGACGCCTGTCATCTGCATGCCATCGGACTCACAGTATTATTTCACTACCAAAGCAGACTCCCTATTCATGTTACTGCAAGGCACAGTGTTCTACACCACTATAAAGGCTCTCAGCAGCCAAGAGATAGCCCTTTTTTAACATAATTTGCCGCGAATATATTCAGATCAAATCAAATTTTTCCAGAAAAATCCAGTGAACCGCTGACTCAAATTTTTGAAAAATTCACTTATCTCTAATTATAATCAGATTGCTTGCACATATTCAGTTTCAATAGACAACATGTTTCTGAAAACAAAGAAAATCCATATATCAATCATCAGCGTGGAATAAAAAATGGATTTCAAGCACAAACAAATCAGCATAATATTGCAATCATATATATATAACTTTTCATATTCTTGGTGAAAAGGGTAGGTAGAAACTGAAATAGCTAGTTTCTACCTACACCTACTTTCTGTGCACTAACCTATATAGGGAAATATAATCAAGTACCAAACTAGGTGGGAACATATACACATTTTATCACTTCACATAATAGCAAGGGCTCGGTTTTATGAGCCAATAAAGCTGCATGACAGGGTGTATTAAACACCACAATACAAGACATACTCCTTAGAAAAAATGATGTGAATTTATATAAAACAATCCATACATAATTGTATCAAATTGATTGCTAATGCTCTGCACTGTATAATGTTCAATATAAATCTATATGTCAAAACTATAATAAGCATTTAACCCCATTGTGACCACCAATATGCCTGTTTATGGTGGTCACTAAGGGGCCTTAGGCTGGGCCAACGCCTTTCCATGGCGGCCTGGTGTAAGCACTGCATGAGTCCCCTGTGCAGTGGAAAGCGTGCACCTAATTCTCACATGAGAGCCGCACTCCTGCTCTAACAGGAGTGCTGATCCAGACTGATTAACCCCTTACATGCCGTGGGCACATAAGCGGTGAAAGAGGGATCAGACTCCCTCCATCTGTCTCCCATTGGCACCCAGCAAATGCAATCGCAGAGTGCTGATATGTGTAAAGGCTGGCTTGGGCCTGGTATAGACCCCAAGCCTGCCTTGAGTGTTTTTCAGCAGGCTGCGCCTCTCTATCACAACCTGCTTGTCAATGTCAATATAGCACTGGCATTAAAATGCAATGCACTATAGGGATAGTGCATTGTATTTTAAAAGCAATTAAAATATTTCCTGTTATAGTCCCCCTGTGGGAATATTAATTTGTAAAAAAAAAAGGGGAAAAAATTGATTTGGCAGACTTGCTAATTTATTCTCAGTCGCCACCGAAAAAACTTAATAACAAGTGATCAAAAATTTATCCCAAAAGTATACCAATGAGACTACAAGTTGTCCTAAAAAAAATAAAGTTCCCACACAACTCAATAGAATAAAAAATAAAAAAAGTTATGGGTCTTGGGAAGTGGCAATGCAAAAATTTTTTCTTTTTTTTAACAAATAGGTCTTATTGTACAAAAGTATAAATGTATAAAAGACTATATGTATTTGGTATCACTATAATCGTACTGACCCAGCATAAAAATATTATGTTATTTATACCGAAAAATTAATGCCGTACAATTTATAACGTAAAAACTCTGTGGCAGTATTGCCATTTTTCCCATCCCAAAGTACATGTCCCATAAAAAACAAGCCCTCATATAGTTAGATACAGTAGATATAATATAAAAAAGTTATCTCTCTTGCAAGGCGAGGATGAAAAAAGGAAGAGAAATGCTTAGTTAATAAGGCCAAAAACAGGCTGGTCTGTAAGGGGTTAAGCAAAGTTCATCCATCAAAGCTGTTTGGTATGTAGTGCTTTCATTGAATCAAACGGATTCCAAGTTTATAAAGGAATGCATATTCGCTAGAACACTCAGTAGAGTACGTGCCATCAATATCCTGTATATTAATTTGCACATTAAGTATTTCAGCAGCTGGGCAACGCCATAGAAAAGGCTTCCCATAGTCCATAGATATATGCATAACATCCAATTGGCTAATTAATGGACTGTAACAGTTTCTTCATTTGTGACAGGATTTCCTGTGTTGGAATAGAAGCAGACATCTGTTTATACATTGTATTAAATCAGGGTTCCCCCCTTTAACCCCTTCCCTACATGTGATGTACTATTACGTCATGGAAGTCAGTGACTTCCCGCATTTTGACATAATAGTACGTCATCGTGATTGGGCGGGCACCGGAGTTGTCCGTAGTACCCGGGCCTCTGCTGTATTCACCGGCATTGCTGTGGACACTCTCTCCACTCTGTTGAGGGGTCTAACTGTATAAGCGTTTGATAGAAAAGGTTCTGTAGACATCTATGTGGAAGTAGCTGACGATGGTGTAAAATGAGTGCGCTTCTTCTTGACGCTAACATCGACCTGTAAGGCCTCTTGCACACGACCGTATGGCTTTTCCAGTATTTTGCGGTCCGCAAAAAACAGATCAGGAACAGCTGGCACCTGATAGAACAGTACTATCCTTGGTTCCGTATTGGTTTATGTATTGTGTGCAAGAGGCCTAAGGCTGAGTTTATACTTGAGTTATTTGGTCAGTTTTGGCCGTGACTGCCCAAAGAAGTGAAGTGTGCAGTGATTCTAAGAGCTACGCCTGTCATCTGCATGTCATACTGACTCACAGTATAATTTCACTACCACAGCAGACTCCCTATGCATGTTACTGCAAGGCACTGTGTTCTACACCACTATAAAGGCTCTCTGCAGCCAGGAAATAGACATTTTTTAACGCGATTCGGCACAAATAAATTTTGATTAAACCAAATTTTTTCAAAAAAATCGTCCAACCGGCTAAATCGAATTTTGAAAAATTCGCTCATCTCTAGTGGCTATACATGACATTTATAGCGTCAGGTGAAGAAGTACATTTGTATTATCCATTTCAGCATTAAATAATCATTCAAAAAATTTAATTTTTCTGCACAGCAGCAAGTAAAGAGTTTATGGCATTATTTGATTTTTACTTTAAGTGCAAATTAATAACAGTTATATCTAATTGGATCATTTACATGCATCCACAATGACCAATATGTGCTTGTGGCCAGGAAACTAAGACTTAACACTAAATTAGGTCACACCATTGGATAAGATATCCTTCTGAGTTCTTGATTAAAATGTAGATTGATCAAATCTAAAATGCAAAGTATACAGCATGTTCTCATTTGTAAGTGTAACAATTATAACAGCATCATAGAATGAATGCAGGTCTGATTATGAAAAATATGATTGTAGCTCAAGGATCATTTTGTATGCATGTGTTTCATAAATTATTTCAGCCCAAGTGGTCCTGTTATAGTATTAGTATAGAAAATACCTGTTTAAAATAAAAATTTAGAAGGTTAAATTTGCAGGGCTTTTTATACATCACTTTATTGCTGATTATTTCTTGCCGTCTTTTCTTAAAGATATCTATATAGTTTTTATCATGTTTCACTACTTTTAAAAATTTTAAAACCTTTTCTATGAAAATAAATTGTGTTGTGTCACCATTTTTGACACTCCTAACGTGTTTGTATTTCCTTTGTGCAGGATCGTTTTTATTGGTATTATTTTGTGGAGCATGAACATTTTCGATTATTTTTTATTCTGTTTCATGTGGAGGAGGGGTAATCAAATAATAGCTCTCCTGTTTTTTTCTGGATTTTTGTTTTTTTTACGCCATTTACCATGTAGAATAAATCACATGATATTTTAGTAGATTGGACATTTTTGGACACGCCAATTATGTTCATTTTTTTTTTTTAATATAAAACAGGAAGGGGGGGATTTGAATTGTTAATTATTGTTTATAATATAAAAATCTTAATTAAGCTGATTTTTCCTTTTCTTTTAGGTCCCCTTTTAGGGCATTTCAACCTGCAATCATTCATTTGTTTGAACTATCACTTCAGTATTGAGATTTTACAGACATTCTTTGTAATAGGTGCTGAAACAAGGCAAGCCTAGGGGTCTTCAGAAGGCCCCCGGACACCATGCTAACAAATAGGCACTCTAATATTTTGCCATAGGGAACAGTTGGATGACATGAGGATGTCAGATGTTGCTGTCTCTAAAGGATTAAATGGCCTGCAAAGAAATTTACCTCTAATCCCAGCTACATCAGGTGGGTGTCAACTGTTTAACACAGTTAGCACCGATTGTGTATGGAGAAGGCTAAGGTCATGAGAGCATTCCCAAATGTCACAGGGGAACAGGTGGAAGCCCAAGGTGAAGGCAGAGGAGGAGCAAGAGGTCGCCAACGCAGCTGTTTCCTGGCCAGCTCCTCTGAGGGCAGGGTTAGCATGGCAGAAATGTGGAAAAGTTTTGTCTCCACGCCACAGCTAACCTGATACGGAACGTGTTAGCAGGAGGCAGCATTTCACTAACATGGTTGAACAGTACGTCTGCACACCCCTCCACGTACTGACTGATGGTTCGGCCCCATTCAACTTCTGGGTCTCCAAATTGTCCACGTGGCAAGAGTTAGCATTTTATGCCTTGGAGGTGTTGGCCTGCCCGGCGGCCAGCGTTTTATCTGAACGTGTATTCAGCACGGCAGGGGGCGTCATTACTGACAAACGCAGCCGCCTGTCCACAGCCAACGTGGACAGGCTGATGTTCATAAAAATGAACCAGGCATGGATCTCACAGGACCTGTCCCTCCCATGTGCAGAATAGACATTTATTTAATTATTTATTTTATTTAACTGCCTCCGCCTCAACAATGTATTCTTGTACTCCGGGGCACTTCTTTATTGAATCCTCATTTTTTTAACTTTACCATGATCTTGCTGTGCAACCCAAAGTTGAATGAACCTCTCATAAATCGGGGCGCCGGGGCCTAATTAACTGAAAGTGGCCTTCTCCAATGGTGGGTGATATAACGCCTTATTCCTTGCTGTGGGACCTCTCTCCTCTATCTGGGTGCTGGGGCCTAAATAACTGAAAGTGGCCTTCTCCAGTGGTGGGTGATATGACGCCTTATTCCTTGTTGTGGGACCTCTCTCCTCTGTCTGGGTGCTGGAGCCTAAATAACTGAAAGTGGCCTTCTCCAGTGGTGGGTGATATGACACCTTATTCCTTGCTGTGGGACCTCTCTCCTCTGTCTGGGTGCTGGGTCCTAAATAACTGAAAGTGGCCTTCTCCAGTGGTGGTTGCTATGACGCATGATTCCTTGCTGTGGGTCTTCTCTCCTCTGTCTGGGTGCTGGGGCCTAAATAACTGAAAGTGGCCTTCTCCAGTGGTGGGTGATATGACTCCTTATTCCTTGCTGTGGGACCTCTCTCCTCTGTCTGGGTGCTGGGGCCTAAATAACTGAAAGTGGCCTTCTCTAGTGGTGGTTGATATAACGCCTTATTCCTTGCTGTGGGACCTCTCTCCTCTGTCTGGGTGCTGGGGCCTAAATAACTGAAAGTGGCCTTCTCCAGTGGTGGGTGATATGACGCATGATTCCTTGCTGTGGGACCTTTCTCCTCTGTCTGAGTGCTGGGGCCTAAATAACTGAAAATGGCCTTCTCCAGTGGTGGGTGATATGACGCATGATTCTCTGCTATGGGACCTCTCTCCAATTGATATTGGTTAATTTTTTTATTATTTTTTATTTTAATTCATTTCCCTATCCTCGTTTATTTGCAGGGCATTTACCTACATTTTGCTGCCTTTTGCAGCCCTCTAGCCCTTTCCTGGACTATTTTACAGCCTTTTTAGTGCCTAAAAGTTCGGTTCCCCATTGACTTCAATGGGGTTCGGGTTCGGGATGAAGTTCGGATCCGAAAACTGAACATTTTCGGGAAGTTCGGCCGAACTTCTCGAACCCAAACATCCAGGTGTTCGCTCATCTCTAATTATATATACACACTTATTTTGAAAGGCCCGAAAGGCTGCAACATGTAAGCAAGAGGCATCACTAACCAAACACTGCCATGAAGACCATGGATTCAGGTAACTCTCCAAACAAGTAAGGGACAATTTTGTTGAGAAGTAAAAGTCAGGGTTAAGTTATAAAAAATACCAAAATACCAAATCTATCATAACCAAATGGAAAGAACATGGCACAACAGCAAACCTGCCAAGAGATGGCCGCCCACCAAAACAGGGCAAGGGGGGCAGAGGCAGCACAAAGACCTAAGGTTACCCTGGAGGAGCTGCAGAGTTCCACAGCAGAGACTGGAGTATCTGTACATAGGATGACAATAAACCGTACGCTCCATAGAGTTGGGCTTTATGGCAGAGGGGCCAGAAGAAAGCCATTACTTTCAGCTAAAAACAAAAAGGTAAATTGTGAGTTTGCGAAAGGTCTGTGGGAGACTCCCAAAATGTATGGAGGAAGGTGCTCTGGTCTGATGAGACTAAAATTGTACTTTTCTACACTAAAAATAAATGCTATGTCTGGCACATCACATCAACGAAAGAACACGATCCCCACAATGAAACATGGTGGTGGCAGCATCATGCTGTGGGGATGTTTTTCAGCAGCCGAGACTGGGAAACTGGTCAGAGTTGAGGGAAAGATGGACAGGGATATTCTTGAGCAAAACCTCTACCACTTTGATTTGAGGATAGGACGGAGGTTCACCTTCCAGCAGGACAATGCCCCCAAACACACTGCTAAAGCAACACTTGATTGGTTTAAGGGGAAACATGTAAATGTGTTGGAATGGCCTAGTCAAAGCCCAGATCTCAATCCAATAAAAAATCTGTGGTCAGACTTAAAGATTGCTGTTCACAAGCGCAAAACATCCAACTTGTAGGAGCTGGATCAGTTTTGCGAGGAGGAATGGGCAAAAATCCCAGTGGTAAGATGTAGTAAGCTCATAGAGACTTATCCAAAGCGACTTGGAGCTGTGATTGCCGCAAAAGGTGGCTCTACAAAAAATTGACTTTAGGGGGTGAATAGTTGTGCTATTAAAAAAAGTTCTAAGTTGTGGGCATGTTATACAAATTAAATTATGCAAATCCTTAAACAATCCGTGTTAATTCCAGGATGTGAGACAGCAAAAAAAGAACAAAGTCAAGGGGGGTGAATACTTTTGCTTAGTACTGTATACCTTACTGAGTGTTGGCAAAACATCCAAAGGTTATTTACGCATCTACCTGGGTATTTTTCGTCCTAGATTCTTTTTATAAAACGGGGGTGTTTGCGCTTCATGTTCGACCATTTTTAATGATGGCCAGACGTCGGTGTTTGAGACCCGTTTTGCACCAGATCTCAAATGCCAGCTGCCGCACAATCCGCTGCTTCTCGACGTGGGACCGGGTGCGGTCGTATCCCCACCCCAACATCCACAAGCATATAATCCCAATTTTTAACAATAATAGTATTGGAAATAATTTACTCAAGTAAACTGCAAAAAGTATGTGTCTTTGAAGTGGAAATATTAGATTTAGGCCGCCTGCACACGGGAGTGTTTTTTTCACAACTACGGACTGTACAAACATGGCGTGCCATCCTGCAGAGTGGACAAGCGCACGGCGTCATTGGTTGCTATGATGCCATGCACTTCCGGCCACCACCGCTGTACTGTGATACACTTGTATGATCTATACAAGTGTATTACTGTACAGCAGTGGTGGCAAGAAGCGCACAGCATCATAGCGAGTTAGCAACCAATGATGACGTGCGCTCGTCCACTCTGCAGGACAGCAGGACAGGTTTTTACAGTCCATAGTTGTGAAAAAACCTGTGCGTGTGCATGCGTCCTTACTGTTACGGTTAGAAGATGGGATTGTATTATGACTGTATGTGGGTGGGGTCTGAGCTATCAGATATTGTCCAGCTAAGCAATACCTGTCTAGTGAAGTGACAGTACGGTATGGGGTGTACAGTTGGTTCGCCTCCCCATGGTGCACCCTGAGTAACCCTAAATGAACCAGCAAATACTGGCGGTCTGACAAAGAAAGCTTCTCCTGAGTACTGACCAACAGGATACAAACTATAATCAATAGACTATGTGTGTGTGTGCAGTATATAGTGTGTGTCTCTGTGTGTGTGCAGTATATAGTGTGTGTGTGTGGTATATAGTGTGCGGCATGACAATGGATGTGCAATGTGCATGTGAAATATACTTCTCTGCTTTCCATACAAATATGCTACTAACATACTAGGTGTGATGTCACAGGAATACTTACTGCAACAATCACTAATATCTAGTGAGACCTTATAAAATGTGAAGTTGAGTGCACTTAAGAAAAATTAGAATCACAGAAGTTCACACTGGCAATTTTTTTATAACACTCTTTATACATATAAAGCGAATTTTTAGACATGCAGGTGAAATGTAATCAAATGTAGGCCACGCCTTCCTAGCGCATGTGCTCTTGCGATTAATACTTTGCCAAAATTTCCCATATAAAAAAATAATGCTTGTAGATCACAGATTCGCTTAATACTTCTGGTATGTCAGTGTCCATGTTGTGGGACTAGGTGTGCACATCTAGTAAGTATTTTGTGGCTGCAAATATGACCTGGAGGTTTTTCAGGTTCGCCTGCCATTAAAATGAATGGGACCCGCCGCAAACATTTGATTGCGTTCACGTGATTGTGTTCGCGAACCATCCCAGCAAATGTTCGTCCATCACTAATTGTCACTACAATAGTTCAGCCAACATATAGATTATTGTGAGATAATTATAATATAGCACAGCCTATAAATCTTTATACCCTAGTTAAAGGTAATCATAATCTATAAATACAGACCCTAACTTTTTTTTTTTCAACACCATTGTAGAGTTCAGCCTTAGATTTACTTATGCAGTATTAAGACAGTATTACAATAGAACTATAACGATCCCTACTCTCAGGTCACGTTGCAGGGGATAATTTTACTACTGAGCTTATTAATTTACTATTTACCACGATTTATGCTAAATCACTCCCATCGTTTTTCAACAGCCTAATATTTCAAACAACAATTGCTGCCGCCACCACCTATACTTATTTAGGTAATAGGGGCCTATGTTTCCAGACTTTCTCATCACCAACTTATCACAATGCAACAGATTATCTAAATGAGACCCAAAATCCCCTGAATCAATACAGGTAATGTTTTCCCTTTCGGAAGAGCAAGTTCTATAAGACTGTAAGGAAGGGACTTATCAAGATTTAAAAAAATTTAATACACAATAGTGCAGTGTATACAAAAAGTAATTGTCAGATAAGAAGATTAAAACAAAAATATACATGCTGTTACAATGCATTCAACAGTTATGAAAATAAAAGAGTTAAAATAACAGAATAAAAGCTTACTGATGTACAGCAGTGATATCCTAGCTGTGGGAACAGATGAAAATATGGTCAGTCACTTCTATCAAGATATGGATCCCCAAATAGCTGCTCCAGATCTATGCCAAGAGCTGATCTCAACCAGTGTTTCAGTGTTTTGCCCTTCCAGTCTTAGCTATGCTTTGTTAAAACCTACCAGATTCAAAGAATGTTACTTCTAGTTACTTCAATCACTGAGGAGATAGAAGGCCAGTTGTATAAACAAATACATTGGGCTGCAGAGGCTCGTACAGTGGTACAGTGGTGAAAATGGGGGAGTCATGGATCTGCATGAACTGTAAAGAGGAGAAAATTCCCCAACTTGTTGCAGAATCACTTTATGAGCCAATTTGTAGAAAATTCCAGATAATTCTAGCATTTTTTTTAAAGATTGTCCCATAAAGTGATCATAAAGCAAGTTGGGGAATTTTCATTTTTCAAATTAATTTTCAGGAACTTGAATTCCTGAAATGATGTGGGCATATGGGCCTTCAATATTACTAATATGTGGCTTTCCTTAACCTCTGCCCTGATTCTCATTTGTAATTCATTTTGTCACTAACCAATAAATTCTGACTCCCCTCTACCTCATCTCTCTAGATTTCTCTCCCTAATTCAGGTGCAAATTATCTGTGCAGCCCGAACCCTTCTATCCTGCTCCAGAACTTAAAAGGTTTTATGAGATTACTATGGTATTTAACAGATATTCTCATATAGTTGCTTACCCTCGTGTACATCTTCCCATCCCTTTTTTAATTTGGATTAGCTTAAACAGTTTTCATCATATAAGCATATCACTGGCTTTTTTACATCCTGGATATAGCAGTTTCTGTTATATCCAACCAAATCCATGATGCACTTCTCTTTTCTCTACCATAGTTCCAGCACCGCCCCTAACAAGACCCAGCTAGTTTATAGCTCCTCCCCCTCAGCTAGTTACATAGACACTTCCTATCACTGTCCCTGTTGCTGCTTTGAGACATCGATGAACATAAAATCATAGGAAATAAGAAAGAGCTCCCTGGACATGGTCATGTGATCACAGTCCACAATGAGAGATAGGAGAAACGTAACTGAAATGCATTACAAAATTACAGCTGCCCTCATAAATTATTACATTTAAGGATATTGATACCACCTTTGTGGTCCTTCTCTTAAGCTTGGATCCAAGTTGCTTAAATTATTCTTAAGGCTTCTCCATCTACCATATATTCTGCCCTTGGTTGCAACATGGGCCACTACAGCTGGTTTATCACCAGCCCCTGCAAGTAATTTATCAATTTCTACCATATGCCAAACTCTGGCACTAGGAGGACAGCAAACCATTTGGTTGAAGTGGTCTTCGTGACAATTATACTATTTATCTTCCTGATTGCAAAATCCCCAGTAACTACTAGTTGTCTAACCCTTCCCCCATGCCATCCACCACGAGAGATCAATTTCTTTCTGGAACATTGTCAATTTGTGAAATTATAAGTAATGATTCTTCTATGTAGGTAGCCATATTATTATAACCTGAAGTTGATTGCAGTCTTTCTCTTTGTATTTTTTTCCAAGTAATGTTAACTTGGAACTGTTTTAGTGACAGTCAAGTGAAAACTCTGATCAGGCAGGGGAGAAATATTGTTCATTTTCTTCATTATTTTACTCATTTTTCACAATGCGAATCAGACATTATCATCATTTTCACAGCCTGATGAGACAATTTCAGTTTCCCTAACTATCTCACATGGGGTTTTGTTGTCAGCTCCCTCAGTACCTTTGCTATTTTTTATAACACCAAGAACTGTCACTATAGTTGAAAGAAGGAGAGACAGTGGCAGTTTCTAAATCATGATTAGTAATATTAGTTAATTACAATGAAAACAAAGCCAACACAGTTTTATATCAATACAAACTGACAAACTGAAAATGACAGTTAATATAGAAACATGTTACTTATGTTTAAAAATCATATTTTTCCACAATGTTCATGAGAATTCAATTTAAACTTACCACTTCCATCCTCAAAGCTACTCACAATGCTGCACCCTCTATATCTCCCCCTTTACCTCTGTCTAGCACCATACCTGTGCTGGTAGTTCTACCAGCCATCTAAGATTAATCTTATAACTTCACAATCTGAATCTCACACTAACATTCTAGCCCCTTAAGTCATTTCTCGTGCTGCACCAGTTCTCTGCAGTGCATGACCCTGGACAACCAAATTAGTTCCCAACATCCACAGTTTTATGGATTAAAAAAAAATCACATTTCATAGACTGACTCCTATCCTTATCACTAAAGATGTTTTGAAAAATTATATTCGGGCTATTCATCGAAGTTTTCAAAGAAATAAATCAGGTATAACTGTATATCATGGTGGCTGAGGGAACGTATTGAGCTGGCTGCTGCAGTAATCTCATTCCATATGCAGTGGGTGTCGGCTGTATCATACAGCAGACACCCGGCTGCGATGACAAGAAATGGCAATCCCGCCAAACTCTGTCATTTAAATCCCTCAGATCCTGCAATCAACACAGATTGCGGCATCTGTGAGGTAAGGCACAGGGATATTGCGGGGTTCCGATCGTTTACAATGGCAGCTTGGACGATTTTAAAGCTTCCAATGGCTGCCAAAGTAATCTACTTGCTGTGCAATGCACGAGTGCAATGCACGAGGCAAGGAGCATGTCAAAATGCTATTGACCCTAATAGATCTCTATTAGGGTGAATAGCATAAGGGATCAAAAGATCCCAGGTTCTAGCCCACTAAGAGAATTAATAGTTGTCACTATAATGGTAGAAAAAAAATTAGAACAAATATTAAAAGTTTAAATCACCCACTCTCCCAATTTTACATACAAAAATTAAATTAGGTATCACCATGTCCGAAAATGTCTAAACTATTAAAATATTATTAAAAATTTCCTGTGTGCTGATTACCTCTCCCCACAAAAAATTAAATACTAATTATAAAAAAGTCGTACATACCACAAAAATGGTACCAATAAAATCAAAATTTCGATCCACAAAAAACAAAACGTCATATAGCTCTATACACCGAAATATAAAAATGTTATGGCTGTTAGAAAATGGTGATGCAAAGAAAATTTAGATTTTTTTCAAAAAAATTTTTTTTTAAATAGTAAAAATAAATAAATATATAAATATATATATATATATATATATATATATATATATATATAAATTTATATATATATATAAATTTATTATATATATATATATATATATATATATATACATATATATATATATATATTTACAAGTTTGGTATCAACGTATTTGCATTGACCCACAGAATAAGGACATTATGTAATTTAATCCCACAATTTTTTTTTTCCCATTTTCCAATAACAGACATGGTAAAGTGAATGGTGCCCTAAAATAATACAACTTACCCCCCCCTCCCCCCAAAAAAAGCCCTCATATGGCTATATGAATAGAAAAGCGTGGCACGGTTTTTCCATGCCATTTTATGTGATGCTTCATGTGTTGACGCAGGGCCATTGTGCCAACATTAGCACCCTACCCACACATCCAGCATACTGCCACACTAATGTCCCCTAGTGACTCACTATGTGTAATATTTCCCACTAAGTATCACATTTTTCCTCCACCACTGTGTGATGCCTGGCTGCCGCTGCTTTTATGAACCCATGCACTGCTAGTGTGCCATGCACTAGCTTAACTCAACACTACCTATCACCATTATTCCACAAAACTCATCCCATCATTCACAAGTATTCTCCACACTACTTGCACCCTAATGCACTTAGATTCTTTGCATATTGTACATAGATAGCGGCTGTTTGGCTAATGCAAAAGCTGTACACACACCATATTCTGTATAATAGATGGTTGGACCATTATACAGAGCAAGCACTCTTACTCTTGTGTCACTTCTATGTTCTCAAAGATTGTAAGCTATTGTGAACAGTGCTCTCTTTTGAGTTGTTGATTAGATTGTTACCCTGTTTGTTTTAATTTTTTATATATTTTATATAAAATATAAAGTGATGTGGAATATGTTGATACTACTGATAGCAGATTAAAAGAGTGGGGAGAAGTTTCAAAAATGGAATAGCAGAGAATACATGGAGACATACTGACCCTTTTCAGGAAATATAGTCACACGTGGTGGCTTAATGTTTCAAGAATGTGAAAGATATTGCTAAGAGTAGCAAATTCCAGGGTCATCATACATAAGCCCCTCTGTGCATATGAATGAATCAGGAACTCAGTGCAGTAGATCCTTTCTAGAGGTGTGTGCCATTCTCCAATCAACTGTAGGAAAAGTAAATAAGATAGATAGTGCTCCAGTAGAACAAAAATGAGCCTGGTCCAGTTTTAATATACAGTATGTAGCTTTTTAATAGTTAAAGACGGAGAACCATCAGAGATGTCTCACTGCTTTTATATCCCTCACAATACAGTTTTGCCATGAGTAATTAAACATTGATTCCTTTATCTCTAAGGCCCTTTTCACACGAGAATTCCACGTGGGTGCAATGCGTGATGCGAACTCATTGTGCCCACACCGAATCCGGACCCATTAATTTAAATTGGTCTGTGAACATGAGCAGTGGTTTTCATGCATCACTTTAGCGTTGCGTGAAAATCGCAGCATGTTCTATATTTTGCGATTTTCACGCAGCGCTGGCCCCATAGAAGTATGTGATTGTCCATATTGATTCCTTTGTAGTGATGAGTGGCAGGGGCAATATTAAAATTTATGATATTTTGCGAATATTTGGTGGAATATTCATCATATATTCACAAATTTGCTATTATTTTCTAGATTGCGAAAATCGGCAATGAAATATTCGCGTAATGCAGGCGAAATACAGGCATGGGTCACTATAGCTACATTTTTAAACTGATAGAAGTTTCCTGAGACTGGAGAAAATGGTTGACACGGCAGAACATTACAATAGCTTTATATGCAGAGTGTTCCGAAATATTTGCGATAGCGATTAATGATGCGCATATTTTTGAGCAATACGTGCAACTTCACATTTTAGCATGTCTGACTACATATTAGTGATTGGTGCACTAAGTATTGTTGTGAACTTGTGACATCACAGCACTATGTATGTATGTATGTATGTAGCATACATACATACATACATACGTTCAGCACTATGTATGTACCATGTATGTATGGACAGCAGAACCTATTAGCTACACTATATCACGATCTAACCTACACTGACTATCTCTCACTAACTATCTGTATTATGTATATAAGCTAACTATCTAATGTAATGTGACACAGGAAAGCACAGAGCACAGCAATGACACTGTTGTCTCTCTCAGAACTGTAATAAACTGTAGAAAATGGCTGCTGGGGAGTTTCTTATATATTAAAGGGTAGGCAACTTTCCTATTGGTTCCTAGAGATGTTGCTAAGCTCAAACAAAGACACTGCAGCCTTCTCATTGGGCCACAAGCAAAAAGGGAGGTTACAGATAAAAAAAAAAGTAAAATATTCAAAAATATGAATATATATCACTATTTTCTAAATTCTCGCGAAGTTTCAATGTTCGCGATTAAAATTCTCAATTCGAATATTCGCGCCCAACACTATTCCTTTGTTGGCTGGATTCATTTTTCCATCACAATATACACTGCTTATTTCCATGGTTACAGACCACTCAGCAGTTCATCAGTGGTGGTCGTGCTTGCACGCTATAGGAAATAGCGTCAGCCTCACTGGTGGCCGGGACCAGGGGAGCTCACATTGGCTAGTGCTTTTTCTTATATTGTGCAAGCATGACCACCACTGATAATTTGCAGGGTAGTATGTAACCATGGAAATTAGCAATGTATAATGTAATGGAAAAATGAATCCAGCCAGCAAAGGAATCGATATGGATAAAAACAAAACATTAGTAAGTGCCTTGTATCAACTTTCTCTGCATGATAAATGCCATTTACTGAAGTGAGAAAACCCTAAGGCATTTCACTAACAATTTCTAGCAGATGAAATATATTTTCCATATACCATACTTCCCGTCACCCCCAGTTATAGCAACTACCCGCAATTATTACAGCTAACATATAAACATACAGTCAATAACTTCCATTTTTCAAACCACCCCATTAGGCTAGGGAATAAATGTAGCAGCAAATACCTGAAAGTGGAAAGCTTAGTGCAGCTCATCAAACTTTACTCAAGAGGAAAACAATCATTATCCGTACACACCATTAGTGAACATATTACCATATTGAACACCAAGGCAAATTACCCCTTGATTCACAAGTCTCATCTGTAAGAGATGCATAATGGATCTGTATCAATATCTACTTATAAATAAGTAGTTTAAAGGGTTATTACGGTTTCCATATAATTTATTGTATAAAGAAAAGGTATATATTTTTTAACTATATGCATTAATTTCTCATCATGTTTTAAGATTTCTACTTGTCAGTGAATGGGAACCTTCATATTTTATAACTAGGGTATGAAAATCTGTCCTGGTCATGTGAAGATTTCACAGGTCAAGAATGAGAGCTGGTCAGAAAGTTGCAAGTAGAAAAGGTTTTAATCCTACAGTATTCAGTGTAGATTTAAGGAAATTTCAGGCACTCAGCTGTTTTGAAAGCTTCCATCTTTAAAGGCCCTACGGACGACGTATATTGTCTTATGGCTATAGGGAAGTTTTTAATTATAATTTAATGGGATGAAATGTCCTGCACCACCATATTTTCACTAAACTAAAAATACATTGGTGGAATGTGTCCTTTTCCCACACCAGTTTTATGATATAAAAGACTGATTTCTGTCTAGGCCTGGGCCTTGGTAAAGATTGAGTGTATCCTCTAACAGGGTAGGGGATATCATAGACTGGCTTAAAACTGTCTAGTTTATATTCACTTTGGAGCGCTTCCTTCATTTCAAGTACACATTTGTGGGTCCTAGCAGTGAAGATACCAACATAGAAGTTTCTAAATGGACCACCAAAGCTATACTATAATTTGTTTTTGGGTCAGAGCCTTTCTAATCTTGGTTTCCGACAATATTAATATCTACTGCCATTACTAGCCTTCTCAAAACATTTAGTTCATAAAGCCTGGTATGGAAAATTTTGGGAAGTTTAAAATACTGACTGTATAGTTTGGATTCGTACCGAATTTTGGGGTGTTCGGGGCAGGGAACCCGAACATTTTCAAAAAAGTTTGGGTTCGGATCCCTTGTTCGGAGATTTCTTCCCGCTTTCTGAAGGGCTGCACAGCAGCCAATCATTAAGAGTTTTACTTCTTGCTCTAAGAAGCCATCAAGGCCATGCCTACTAATGGCATGGCTGTGATTGGATGAATGCAGCATGTCACCCAGCCTCTTTATAATCTGGAGTCATGTACTGCCACACGTCACTCTGCTGATTTGAGCTTAGGGAGAGGATGTTGGTGCTGCGATCAGGGACAGAATAGGGCAGAAATCAGAAGAACCTGTGCTACTTTAATCCACAAGATACAGCAAATAGAGAGGGAGGGAGCTTCAGCATTCCAACATTTCTGTACCCAGCCACTGCAAGGGAAATCTATTTTTGTAGTCCATCTGTTACTGAGGCGGTGCTCGGCAGCATTATTATCTACTGCAGTGTACTGCATGAGTGCCAGCCACCCAGAGACATCATCCTAATAGTATTTTGTAGCTCAGTTAAGGAAAAAAAAAACTTTTTTTCTGGCTGCTCAAGTCCCCTGTATTCCCTTTTGTATGTTTAAGGGGTGACATAGTCCATTTGTCTACCCTGGGATCTGTGGTGCCACAGAGCACTTGTGTATACAATGCACTAAACTGTATATTCCATTTCAGCTATTAAGTAGTGCATCAGTGTATTTTAGTTAATAAAAAGTGGTCATCCTGATCCACCAAGCCTATTTTACATCGTCAAAATATATATTTGACATTTTGCGGTAAAATAGAGAATCCGTGTATTCCTTGTCCACAAAACAGTTCTGCATACACCGAACTAAAGGAAGCAACATTTCAATTAAAAATCTATAGTTTATTATATAATGTTAATAACAGAAAGGCCCCACTAGACTAACAACATATATATCCGACGCATAAAGACGCCACACAAGGTCAATAGGGACCGGGACTAAACCTGGCTAGTAACACAGAAGTCCTTGTTTGTGGCTTCCTGTCTCTGTGACCGACGAGTGATCTTAGGTCTTTTCTGTTGTACATGGAGATTCCGCCTCAAATGTCCTATGGGGCTGCTTGACGGCCATTTACTTGTCTTTATGTGGGCTACAGAGTAGCGGCGGTATATTTAATATGTCCGCTCCTCTGCCACACAGCCCATTTATTAATATGGATGTGATTCACATGGTTAACGGGATGTCCAGATGGGACTCCTATTTTTGGATGAGACGCCCCTGTGTCCGCCCATGTGTCACTCTATGTGGGTTTCTTACCCATCACACTGGACGTCGCTAGTGTGTTGCTGGAGTCGGACTTCAGCACTTCCGCCCACACTTCTCTGAGTGGACGCCCCCTATGACGTCAGCTTGGAGCCGTGACTTGTACGCATGCGCCGTTACATCGGCTGTACTCTCCGGCTCCCAGCATGTTCAGAGGTGAACTGCGCCTGCGCATTATCTCCTAGGTGACGCGACCTGTGATGTGGCGGCTGGGCGCGAAATTTGACCCGGTAATACTCTCCTTCTAGTACCTTTAAATAGAGGGTGATCTCCCTCATGGTTAGGAGACGTGCACAGGGACGAGACGCCATATCGATGTGCGGTCTGTGGTCATATACTTTGACCGACCTGCTTTATATGTAAGTGTATACATGTTTTACTTTAACACTGGTGGACATGGAGCACCCTTGTCTTTATGTTTCTCCATCTGTAGGGTGGCAATTTGATTTATTGGCCCAGGACCTAGTGTGCTCAAGGGATACTTTACTCTATTGTTACAGGTCCTGGTCTTCTCTTGAAGCTGCAGCCATACGCCGTAGCTCGGATTTGACGTGAACTCACGGTCTAAGTATAACTTGATTCTGGCATCTGTGCATATTATTTGTATACTGGCCCAGCGTTCCCTGATGACTCATGGGCCTTGCCTGATTGTAGGTGCGCTTATTTGAAGAAACGCGTTGGAACGCTTTTGCTGCACCATCACTTTTTGTGTTTGCCTGCCTTCATTGCTTCCCCCTTCTTTTGTACCATATATATGGTGGGGATCTATGTACACCTGGCATATGTACTTTGTATGGGACCGGACCTCGACCCCTATCTATACTAGGGTCAGCTGACCAGGGTGAGGTTCCGGCACACGGCCACCCCTTGCGGGGCTTTTTGGACCCAGTGATTTTCCTACTAGGGGTTTTTAGGCCAAGTAGGGGCGGATCAGGGACTTCTGTGTTACTAGCCAGGTTTAGTCCCGGTCCCTATTGACCTTGTGTGGCGTCTTTATGCGTCGAATATATATGTTGTTAGTCTAGTGGGGCCTTTCTGTTATTAACATTATATAATAAACTATAGATTTTTAATTGAAATGTTGCTTCCTTTAGTTTAGTTTATTTTTCATTGATTGAGCAACAGTCAGTACCCATACCACCTTTGGGTTTACTGCCTTTTCAAGTTGTTGTTCTGCATACACCGTCCAACTTTGAAGACAGAATTCAGACCGCGCGTTGGAATCGAAAGTCCCAAAAAGCAGTTCCCCTATCCCTCCAGAAAATGTTGAGGTCTGCAGATATCCTGGATTCAGATATCCTGCAACTTGTAAAAGATACACAATAGTGAAGTTCCGTGAGGTTCCTCACCCTTTTTTTCGCACAGATTATACTCACAAAAGTGGCAGATTTTTCAGGCACATCAAAACAGAAGCTGCAGCTTCAGCCCTTCATACGATCAGAAGGCCCGCTCCCACAATAGCAGAAAGGGTGTAGTATAGACTCAGGAACACACCGACTTCAGAGGAGGCTTCCTTTTCCTTCAAACACTGCAAACCAGAAACTCTCCAACCAAAGTGAGGATCCGATGGTAACTTCAAAATTTTTTATTACAAAGGTACTTACAAACAGATTCTTTAAAATCACATAAAATCCCAGCGTTTTTTTGTCCTCTCGCCCCATCGGATCCTCACTTTGGTTGGAGAGTTTCTGGTTTGCAGTGTTTGAAGGAAAAGGAAGCCTCCTCTGATGTCGGTGTGTTCCTGAGTCTATACTACACCCTTTCTGCTATTGTGGGAACGGGCCTTCTGATCGTATGAAGGGCTGAAGCTGCAGCTTCTGTTTTGATGTGCCTGAAAAATCTGCCACTTTTGTGAGTATAATCTGTGCGAAAAAAAGGGTGAGGAACCTCACGGAACTTCACTATTGTGTATCTTTTACAAGTTGCAGGATATCTGAATCCAGGATATCTGCAGACCTCAACATTTTCTGGAGGGATAGGGGAACTGCTTTTTGGGACTTTCGATTCCAACGCGCGGTCTGAATTCTGTCTTCAAAATTGTAACCGTGTTGAATACCCACAACACACTACGGACTCGCAGCGGTTTGTTTACAGGACTGGTGATATTTTCTTTCCTTTTTGGTATACACCGTCCAACAACATATTTTTTTATTTCTGCAGGGAAAAAGTGCTTCTTTGTTTTTTATAGAAAACACGTTATTCACAGTCCACCAAACAGTTTGAAATACCCATTCCAACCACCAATTTTGCATTGTTACTGTGAAATACAGCATAAGTGTATGTTTTTTGACAAAAAAAGTGGTAATCCTGATCCACAGAGCATCTTGAAATACACTGCTTAAATACCGATTTCACATTACAGCTGAGAAATAGTGCATTATTCTTTTTTTGTGGAAAAAAAGCAATATTCTTGCTTCACAAAGCAGTTGTACATACACGGTATAAATATATAATTTAAATTTGCAGCAGTAAAAAACAGCATTTTGGGGTTTTATTGAAAAAAGCTGTGTTTTAGGCCAAAAAAAAAGTTGTGCATCCATCGTGTAAATAATTATTTCCAATATATAGCAGTTCAATACAGCATTTGTGAATTTTGGTGACCAAATCTGTGTTCTGGGTCCCCAAATCTGGTGTCCATACATAGTAGAAATATCTACTGTTAATGTACAGCAGTTAAAAACTGCATTATGGGGTTTAAATAATTAATTTCAATTTACAGCAGTGAAATACTAATTTTCAGTATTTTATTACAAAAATACTTGTTCTTGTTCCACAAACCACTTGTGCATACAGCGTACCAAAATTGTTTTTACATTTCCGCATAGAAATTGAGAATCAGTGTATTTTGGGGACAAAAAATTTTTTTCTGGGTCCACAGAGCATCTTTATGACACCGGCACTGCCTTAGCGAATGTAATTTTTGACTAGTGGCAGGTAAATTGACACCGGAGAGAGACTAATCTTTCAGCTTGGTGGGTGAACGCAAATAATGAGGAGAACATCAAATATGGGACGTTGGCATGGTCATGGTGGTTTTTCTAGAGCTCCTGTTGCTGGGAGAGAATGTGGCCGTTCAGTGCCAACTACTGCTCCAAGTCAAACACCTTCCTCTGGTGCAAGTAGGCGAAAGAATCTGCAACGTTATTTGATAGGCCCAAATGCCGCACTAAGGATGGTGAAGCCAGATCATGTACAGGCGATAGTAGATTGGGTGGCTTACAGTGCCTCCAGTTCCTTCACAGTATCTAACACCCAGTCCTCTGCAGAAAGCTCAGAAATGGCACCTGCAGCTCATGCCCATCAGTCTTCCACCTCACCCCCTTTCAAATCAGCCAAGCAGTCAGAGCCCAAAATCATGCAGGAAAGTCTCATGCTTTTCGATGACTCTGTTGGCAGGGTTTCCCCGGTCCATACACCTAGCCCTGCCCCAAAAGAGGAAGACCTTGAATGTACTGATGCTCAAGCACTTTTTTTGCAGGATGAGGACATGGGAATACCGCCACAAAACATCTCTGATGATGACGAAACACAATGTGCAGAGCGACAAGGAGGGCAGGGGTCATGAATGGGAGGAAGATGATGTGGAGGATGATGAAGTCCTAGACCCAGACTGGACTGAAGGTCATGCTAGTGAGGCGTGCAGTTTTGAGGAAGAGGCGGTGGTCGCACAGCTGAGTCAACAGCACAGCAAAATAGAGAGCAGGGTGCAAAAGCGCAGCGTCCGTTCCAGAGACAGTACGCCTGCAACATTCAGCTGTCCATCTCCCAAACATTGGAGAGAAGGAGGAAATACCCACCTACCCTCCCTCGAGCCCTGGCCCTGAATGCCAGCATTTCAAAATTACTGACCTTTGAAATGCTGTCATTCCATCTGGTGGAGACGGACTCTTTCAAACAGCTGAAGGCGGTAGCTGTCCCCCAGTACGTTGTTCCCAGCTTTTCCAAACTACTTTTCCCAGCACAACCAAGTGGAGGATAAAATCAAGTGTGCGCTGCGCAATGCCATCTGTGGCAAGGTCCACATAACCACAGATACATGGACCAGTAAGCATAGCCAGGGTCGCTATATCTCCCTAACTGCACACTGGGTAAATGTAGTGGCGGCTGGGCCCGAGGATTGCAGGGCATTATTTGTTGCCTCCTGTTGCCTCCTTCTCCTTCTCCGCATCATCCTCCTCCTACTCCTCTTCTACCACCCCCACATCCGGTCATCGAAAGATCTTCACCCCCAACTTCAGCACAGCCTGGGTTAAACGTCAGCAGGCGCACAGGAGCTTTGGAGGGGCATAGAACAGCAGACTGATGAGTGGTTGCTGCCGATGAGCCTCAAGCCCGGCATGGTGGTGTGCGATAATGGGCGAAATCTCGTTGCAGCTCTGGAACTAGCCGGTTTGACGCACATCCCTTGCCTGGCGCATGTGCTGAATCTGTTGGTGCAAAAGTTTCTTAAAAACTACCCAGACATGTCAGAGCTGCTGCTGAAAGTGCGGTCCGTATGTGCTCACTATGTGTTCTCACCCTGCTGCTGCTCGCCTGTCTGCGCTGCAGCATAATTTCGGCCTTCCTGCTCACCGCCTCATATGCGACATGCCCACCAGGAGGAACTCCACCTTATATATGCTGGAGAGACTGTGCGAGCAGCAGCGGGCGATAGTGGAGTTTCAGATGCAGTATGCACGGGTCAGTCGCTCTGCGGATCAGTACCACTTCATAAGCCAGTGACTGGGCCTCCATGCGAGACCTGTGTACCTTGTTGCAGTCTTTTGAGTACTCAACCAACATGGCCAGTGCTGATGACGCAGTTGTTAGCATGTCTCCTTGAAAAAAATATTACGGCAATGATGGAAGAGGATGTGGCACAGGAGGAGGAAAAGGGGGCATTTTACAGGGTTTCAGGCAGATCATACAGAAGTGGGTCAGAGGGTGGGTTCCTGCACCAGCACAGGCCAGGTACACCTGTAGACAGCCAGGGCACACTTCTGGAGGACGAGGAGGAGGAGAATAAGGTGGAGGAGGAGGAGGAGGAACCAGGGCCATTGCTGGAGCGTGGCTGGGGGGATACGGAGTACACAGACTATACACCACCTACAGAGGACAGCTTATCGTTACCTCTGGGCAGCCTGGCACACATGAGCGACTATATGCTGAACTGCCTGCTCAATGACAGCAGAGTTGCTCACATTTCAATTTGTGCTGACTACTGGGTTGCCAACCTGCTGGATTCCTGGTACAAGGACAACGGGCCCACCTTTATTCCTGCACTGGAGCGTGATAGGAAGATGCGCGACTACAAGTGCACAATGGTAGATGCGCTCCTGAGGGCATTCCCAACTGACATGGGGGGACAAGTGGAAGCACAAGGTGAAGGCAGAGGAGGAGGAAGAGGTCGCATGCTCAGCTGTGTCACGGCCAGCTCTTCAGACAGCAGGGTTAGCATGGCCGAGATGTGGAAAACTTTTGTCACCACGCCACAGCAAACTGCACCATCAGTTGATAGGGAACATGTTAGCAGGAGGCAGCATTTCAACAACATGGTGGAACAGTACATGTGCACACGCCTCCACGTACTGACTGATGGTTCTGCCCCATTCAACTTCTGGGTCTCAAATTGTCCACATGGCCAGAGCTTGCCCTTTATGCCTTGGAGGTGCTGGCCTGCCCTGCGGGCAGTGTATTATCTGAACGTGTATTTAGCCACGCAGGGGGCTTTATTACAGAAAAACGCAGCCGCCTGTCCACAGCCAACGTGGACAAGCTCATGTTCATTAAAATGAACCAGGCAATGGTCCCACAGGACTTCTCCGTACCTTGTACAGAATAGACATTTATAACTGCCCTAAACCATACATTCTTGTACTCCAGGGCACTTCTTTATTGAATCCTCTTTTTTTAACTGTACCATTATTTTGGGGGCAACCCCAAGTTGAATGAACCTCTCCTCTGTCTGGGTGCCAGGGGCCTACATTTCAGCTAATCGCCTGCTGCTTTGGTGTGTGACATTAACTTCTTTTTGCTGTCAAATGACCTCTCCTCTGTCTGGGTGTTAAGGGCCTAAAATTCTGTTAATCGTCTGCGGCTTTGGTGGGTGACATCAAGCCTGATTTTCTGCTATGGGACCTCTCTCCTCTGTCTGGCTGCTGGGGCCTAAATAACTGAAAGTGGCCTTTTCCATTTCTGGGTGACATGAAGCCTGATTTTTTGCTATGGGACATCTCTCCTCTGTCTGGGTGCCAGGGGTCTACATTTCAGATAATCACCTGTTGCTTTGGTGGGTGACATGATCCTCTTTATATTGTCAAATGACCTCTACATTGTCTGGTTGTCAGGGGCCTATATTTTGTTTCATCGCCTGCTGTATTGGTAGGAGACATTAAACTCTTTTTACTGTCAAATGACCTCTACATTGTCTGGTTGTCAGGGGCCTATATTTGGTTTAATCCCTTGCTGCATTGGTGGGAGACATTAAACTCTTTATACTATAAATACAATAACATACTACACATTTTCCCATAAAATCAATAGTCTTTATTCAAACCATTTAAAATATTTAAACATTCCCATATATTCGGGGAAACAGGTAAAAATACACGCCAGATGCTTCCTGCACAAATTTCAATAGTACTAATCACGGGAGGTATTGCATATACTGAACTACATGAATCACTGGTTGGTTAAAGCTTAAGCCATTTACCACTTGCTACCGCATAGTACGCATGATCTTAAAAACTCAATTTTAAGGCTCTCAACTATATATACCACCACATAATCGATATGCACATACCTAATGCCACAGATAAAAAAGATCGAGATATGAACTGGCGCACCCCTCAACGCGCGTTTCGCATCAGCTTCTTCAGCTTCTTCATACTGTCAAATGGCCTCTACATTGTCTGGTTGTCAGGGGCCTATATTTCTTTTAATCGCTTGTTGCATTGGTTGGAGACATTAAACTCTTTTTACTATTAAATGATCGCCCCATTGTCTGGTTGTCAGGGGCCTATATTTCGTTTAATTGCTTGTTGCATTGGTGGGAGACATTAAACTCTTTTTACTGTTAAATGATCGCCCCATTGTCTGGTTTTCAAGGGCCTATATTTAGTTTAATCGCTTGCTGCATTGGTGGGGGACATTAAATTCTTTTTACTGTTAAATGAACGCCTCATTGTCTGGTTGTCAGGTGCCTATATTTCATTTCATCGCCTGCTGTATTGGTAGGAAACATTAACCTCTTTTTACTGTCAAATGACCTCTCCTCTGTCTGGGTGTCAGGGGCCTAAATAAATGATAATGGCCTGTTCCATTGCAGGTTGACCTGAGGCCTGTGTTGCTGTTACGGGACCGCTCTCCTCTTTGTGGGTGCCATGGTCCTGAATTAGTGAATGAGGCCTGTGGCACTACTGGGTGAAATCAATACTGTTTTGGCATGATTGTAACTCTCCTCTTTGTGGGTGCCATGGGTCTAAATCTGTAAATGAGACCTGTTGCAATATTTGGTGATATCAATACTGTCTTGGCGTGATTTTAAATCTCCTAAGTAAAATAAGGCCTGTGGCCCTGCAGGCAGACATGATTCCTTCTTGGCTGTGATGACAACTTCAACTCCCATGTATGGTTGCCATTGGCCTGAGTCTGTGAGTGAGGCCTGTGACACTGCTGGCAGACATGAATCCTTCTTGGCTGTGATGTGAACTTCAACTCCCATGTATGGTTGCCATTGGTCTGAGTCTGTGAATGAGGCCTGTAGCACTGCAGGCAGACATGAATCCTTTTTGGCTGTGATGAGAACTTCAACTCCCATAGCATTCCCACCTGATGCCACCCCAACTCCTATTCCACCTCCTCCTCCAAGTTGCCAATTGATATTGGTGAATTTTTATTTATTTTATTTTAAGTCATTTCCCTATCTGCATTTGTTTGCAGGGGATTTACCTACATTTCGATGCCTTTTTCAGCCCTCTAGTCCTTGCGAGGGCTATTTTACAGCCATTTTAGTTCGGTGTCAAGTTTGGTTCAAGTTCGGATCCCGAACCCGAACATTTTTGTGAAGTTCGGCCACTGAACCACTGATTTCACAATAAATCAATGTAATACCAAGCTGTTTGCATAATTGAAATAAAGACTAGAAGGGTTTGACTACTGAACATTATGCAACCCCACACCATAAACCAGAAATATAGCCAGTGTGACATTCCCTATGAAGGTCTCTTTATTGTATTTCCCTCATGGTCTCCAGACCAATCTCTAGCTATTGTCACATCTTATGTAAAAGTGGGGTTCTTTACCGAAGAGAATAGACCGCTATTCCAGCCTACATTGCCATCTTGCTGTGTACCATTATAGTCTTTGAGAGTGGTGATGTGAGGTAAATGGAACACCTGTAGCTGGATGTCTGGCTAGTTGCCAAATGTTGTGCAAATGCCTCATGATGGTTTGTGTGGACCCTGTTTGCCTAGGCTTGGCATGTGATGTCAAATTTCATTTGCAGTACAGATTGGATCCCTACATGCCATTCTTCAAATCAAACAATCCATCCATGCAGATGTTTCCCTCTGTGCACCTCTTGCTGTCATTCCAGCTTGTTATTGTTCTCCCAACCACCGGCATATACAAAGTTAAACAGTGATGCCATCTCGGATGAGGCACATAGCGACCTGCAGGAATGATAAGCCAAAGTCTCTCAGTTCAAGGATTCCTTCCCTCTCAGTTTGTGACAACTGGCAATAATTGGCATGTAGACTAACAGGAGGCATTGTTGAACAGTGGTGACATCTCAGATGAGGCACATAGCAACCTGCGGGAGTGATAAGCCAAAGTCTCTTAGTTCAAGGATTCTGTCCCTCTTAGTTTGTTACAAATGTTAATAATTGTCATGTCGACTAACAGGGTGCATCGCACGATCATCCTTCATAACTTGAACTAATTTTTGAGGTTTCATGTGGCTAATCAGCTTTGCTTTTAATCTGTTTTATGCCCCTCATACATTCCACAGATTGGAGCTAGGTGCTTGAAAATTTGATCATTACTGGTCACTTCCTCGATTTGCATAACCTAACATTTTGTCCATCCTGGTGTCACAATTTGAATGTTGAGGAGTGTATATATACAATATATTTCTAAAGCAAATATTTTAATTATTGCATTCTATATTTAACAAGTAGAAAAAAGGAACAATTTCTCTACCATTAACTTTTGATCCCACTTTTATATTTTATTTTTTTCCAACTTTGGATTATCTAAACTATACAAACAGTCTAATTATCTTTTCCTTGGGGAATTTGGAATTGGCTTAGCGTGTTATTTCAGTGACAGTGATTAAAGGGAACAGTGTGAAAACACTTGATTGTTCTTTGTAATACTTATACTGACTGACAAGTTAAAGTATTCCCGTTAGTGAGTGAAATGTATGCATCAAATTATAGACTCTAAACCTGTAACTGTCTCTGACACTTCCGCTGTTTACTGTATGTTTTGTTTCTGGTCCTGAGAATCTACCTTAACATTAAATAATTCACATTCAGAACTCATTGAGTGAATATAAAAACTTGTGATATATCCAGGAAAAGCAAAAGCAAAATGCAGTGCAGTCTGGAGGCAACATGTTATAGAGCTGAAGGAGCTGAGTAGAGTGATATAAAGTTTTTGGTAAGAGATTTAGTATAACTTGTCAGCTATCTCTGTATGACTCATAGAGAGAGCCATGAAATATTGAGGAGAACCACCCACCAGACTTCTAAGCATAGAAAGAGCAGAGATTTTAATGTATGAAATAAAAGTTATATGGAATCTTTTTCCACAAAACCAAATATTAATTTGCTCAGCTCCCTTGCAGATTGCATTGCTTAAAATAAAATATTTAATTTTATGACCTTAATATTTCCAATGATTTGAATGTATTCTAAGAAAATGTTTATCTACACTATATATATATATATATATATATATATATATAGAGAGAGAGAGAGAGAGAGAGAGATATCTTTCTTTATATCTACAATTAAGAACCTATTTTGATTCTTCAAATTAGTATAATTAATAGTCCAAACAAAGTTTTCTATGCGCTGAGTTGTTGCAACTGATTTTACTATATTTTTTGTTGCTATTAATTGCTTTAATAAAGCACTCAAGGTTTTGGTTGCTACACTCTATAACTCCATACATTTTTAACCTTTTCACTACAGAAATCTTGTCATGTGATCTTAAGTCTGACCAGCAGTCCAAAGCTTGCTCTAAATGTGTAAACAGCAACTTACTTTCTCCTTTGTGGCTGACTATCTGTGAACTATAGGATGACATCCTCAAATAAAGAGCTATTTGAAGATGTGAAAATCTGAATTAGGGTACTTTCACACTTGCATTATTCTTTTTCAGCATAGAGTTCCGTCAAAAGGGCTCTATGCCGGAAAAGAACTGATCAGGCATATCCCAATGCAATCTGAATGGATAGAAATCCGTTCAGTTTGCATCAGGATGCCTTCAGTTCAGTCACTGTCAGGCGTTTTGGCCGGACATAATACCGCAGCATTAATTTACATTTACATTGACTTGTATTAGCATTGCGAAACAACTGAAGGACGGATCTGTACTTCCGGTCTGCACATGCGCAGACCGGGAAAGCTGTGAAAAAGAGTGCAGGATGGATCCGTCCCTCCGCATGACAAGCGGAGGGACGGATCCGTTCTTGCAATGCATTTGTAGACGGATTCGCATCCGAATCCGTCTACAAATGCTGTCAGTTGTGACACTAAACGGCGGATCCGGCAGGTAGCTCCGAGGACGGAACTGCCTGTCGGATCACACGAACGCAAGTGTGAAAGTAGCCTTACACATGTTTTTCACATTCAGATATGCATTTTTCTCTGAAATGAATTGCAAATATTTGGGCTTGCTAAAACTAAAGGGGTTGTCCGCTTTTGCTATATTGATGACCTATCCTTGAAAAATTTAAAAACGTTTACAAATTTGGCAAACCCAAACCAAATCTTGACAGGTTTGCATATCTCTAATCCCTGTTTTCTGTTGGAGATATAAGGTCTTCCTATAAAAAGGATAGTAGTAGTTAAGGGCATACAGTAATTAGTTTTGGTTATATAAATCTTCTGACTCACACTGCCTGCACTATCTGTGTGTGCTTACTCTCCAGTTTAGTTCTATGAAATATACCTTCATATTGGTCGCCTTGTCTCCTGCATATAATAACTGACAGGGGAGAGAGAGATGACAGGGCAGAAAGGGAAGACAGGCTCAAGCTGCATCACATAGGAAAACATGGAGACCCTGCAGTGTGAGGAGACAGCCGCTCTGTGTCATCGATCTGTCATAGCTGCCATTACACAGAGCAGTGAAGTGTGCTGAGACTCTGCCCCCTCTTTCTCTGCAAAGCAAGGCATGGCAAATGTAGGGTTCATTAGGAAAACCATATCTGAGGGGAAAAAGGAAACAAGATGGCAGACAGCCTACAAATGACACTTCAAGTAAAATAAGTATATACAAGGCATATACAAGGCCTCTCTATTTTATTCTTTAATAATGGCCTACAGTATGCTACACTATAGAGGTAAAGAAAAAAATCCTGAAGTGCTTCCTTAAGCATTGATTTGTCAAGTAACTTGTTTATATTGGGCTTCAATTAAATTTTCTGTTGGTTTAATGGATTTTATTTTATTTACAGGTCTCAGGATTTTACTGCCTTTTAAACTTACATGTCCAGGTAAGATCAGTCATTCCCATTGATTTTAGTAGCGTTTATTGTACTGTACTTTTCACTGTGAAGAAAAACAGCAGAAAATCAAACAATATAATCTATTGTACTTTGATAGATAATGGAGGATGCATTAAAAAATGCTATAAGTAGCATATCTACACCTCTTTATAATATATGCCCAACAATGGCTTGCAATAGATACTTTGAACAGTAAGTTATAAATATGTTTTATAAATAAGGGATATGCCTGCAAGGGAGTATCCCAACTGTACAAATCTTTTCCAAGGGCATATGGACTTTTTTAAACTGCTTCACAAACTTCTTGATTAGTAGATCATTTTTATGTGCGTATGTCAATATACTAAAAAATTTCTGTTGCTAATTATAATTAGAATATGTGGGAAGAAAGGAAAATGGTAAAGGCAAGAGTGACTTGTTTAAGCTAAAAAGGACATTTCTTGGTCTATGAGAAAAGTGTATTAGATATTCTTAAAGGTATGAATAATTGTGAGTGGATAAAATAATAGAGTAATGAGCTCCATATTAGCGAAATAGAGCTCTTCCCATCACATAGAATATAAAAAAAAAAAATTTTTAACATGAGGTAAACAATATACCATTATGTAATGATTATGCTCTAAAAAAAAATTGAAAAAACATTTTAATATTTCATAGCAACATTTCAAAGGTTTTCACCTCCTCTTCAAACAGTTGATCGTCAGCGGTCCTAGGTGTCAAACCTCTGCTGATAATAAAGAGGCTTGATTATTTTGGTAGCTTTGGAATTATTTTAAGTGAAAAGAAAATATTTAAATATTAGTATACTAGTATTGCTAGGTCATTTGAGCTGCAGAAAATTACCTAATCCTTTGTATTAAATTAAATATGTATGTTAATAAACATTAACTTCCATAATTTTTTACTATGTTTAACTTCCGTTATATATCACACATTAAGCAAGTATTCCTTACATATCTAGCCAGTAGTCTAATAGTATTAAGAGGAAGAATGCTTGAGAAACTACTGGGCACTAACCTTGCATTGTGAACATAAAATCCTGAAAGAAAGACTGTGCTTTCATATTATGTCAAGTCATTGTTTTATTGTTTAAAATTTATGTCCAACATATTGTACAAGGCAGTCTGCAAATGTTATGAAACAATAGAGAGGAGGAAATGATCTAATACACAATATAAAGCAATACAAACATACAACATGCAAGTTTACAAAAGCAGGTCTCATGGATATGTATTGCTGCCTGGTAGGATAAAGCATGTGAGGTAAAAGGAAATCATTTACCCATAATATTTGTCCAAAATTTACACAATGGCTTGTTTCTAACAGTTTATTAAAAATATATACATACATAAGCAAGACAAAAGCAAGACAAAATGAATCCATTCAGGAAACTGGCAAATATTTTATTATTTATACCACTATGGGTGTATATATACATATATATATATATATATATATATATATATATATATTATTATTATTATTTTATAATTGTTTTGTAAGTATGTGTAGTATGAAGACCATAATTTATTTTGCAGTTCCAGTAATAAGATCACGAGATGAGTTAAAAGATTCTACAAGACTCTACAATTCATTATGAATTTCCTAAACAATTTTAGTTTTGGCAAATCCAAAACTTTTGCAATTTGTCATTCAAAATGACGACTACCGTATTACAGATCAGAAAACAGAGAAGAAGGCATCTGTGACAAAAAAGGGTTTCCAATTTTAAAAAAAGTGCAGGGTGTTTTTAAAGACACAGTTATCAAAAGCTACAATCCGTTTACCCATAGTCTTATATGTCGCTACCACTTTGATGTTACTAATGCACGTTTGTCATTAAAGAGCATGAACAGTGGTTGGATATAGTCCTAGGAGACCTCAAGGTGTTATACAGGACATTTCAGAGGAATCAAGGAATTGTTAGCTCAGACCAAAGTGGCCCTGAAATGAATTTTGGGAAAGTTCATTCATCTCTAAAGATCAACCATGTCTCCTGTTAAAAGCTTGAGATTGCTCTGTTCATTTCAGTCTCTAATATGTAATTTAGCTTGCCTTCAGGAGTTGTACATGACAACCAAACAACAGGCACTGGAAAATAAGACTTGCCACCAAAGTATTCTATAAATAAGTTGCAATTCATATGTATATAGTAGCAGTATGTGGTTAGAATTCTTAAAGTTTGATGAGTTTTCAGGATAGGGTGCAGGGTAGTGTCCTCTGTAGTCCCACTGTTGTAAGAGTAGCTGCTGCTCCCAAAAAAGGGAGAATTTTTGCACAGTTTGTTCTCAACAAACCAATGCTTTTTCTGATACTACCCTTTGTGTATAACCACTGGCAGGTTTATCCATACTGGGTAGGCCAATGTTTAGTATAACTTTTGGAATGCTTACACAGTTTTTTTTCTACTACTATAATTTTTGAGCAGCTTGTTCAGAACTAGTCACTAATTTTCCACAAATTTTCATGACGCTACCAAGTGTGTATAAATACTGGCAGGTTAACCCATACTGTAGGACAAAGAGGATGACATTGTGAAATGGATTTTCCTCTTAGTCATAGCAGGACAATGCCAATGTCACCTCTGAATCTGACAAAGTGCCTTGGCGCCAATAGTTAGCACATTCCTCCTGCTTCTCCACCTTGTGGCCCCATTAAAGCCTTTCTTATGTATTATCTCTGACATCGCTGCTCCCTCTTAGTAGGTCACCTTTTTTCCTAAGAAGAGAAAACAAAATCCTATGTGAAATGAAAGATGCTCAAGACAAGCTTCATGTTGATGACTTGGTGAGAATCATCAATGTTTGGACTCCTAAAAGGAGGAGGTTCAGACAGATTCAGGGAACCCTATACATAGCTGTGTTCGAGATGGTAATAGAAGTAGTAGAGGCACTTGCAGCCATGGTGGTCATGGTAGCAATCACTTGGGGCAAAAACAGAACAAGGAACTGTAAGAGCGGGGCAAAAAGCCCATGATGACATATTACAGTCTGATAAAAGTAGGGAGATCCATGATGATGATTGTGTGTTGGACAGGGATTGAGAGCTCGATCAGTATGCTAAGTTGGAGGTGACATCAAAGAAGGTCGGTGGTTGTGGCGGCAATATGAAATGTAGGCAACATATGGCCAAAACCTTCCAAAAAACCTAAGGTGACAGATCTGCTTCTATTGTGGTCTGCTTAGGAAATGGTAATGCCAATAACAAGGATTAAAATGAGCTGTGTTCATTCAAACTCAAACAAGGGAACAAGGGCTCTATTGCAGCACATGAGGCAGCAATCGGATCCAGTGGTAAAATAGAAATGACCAACATTTGGAATTGGAACAAATATGTCCTCTCTCTCCCAGTCTTCTTTGTTGCAGCCATGCCACATCCCAAAGCAGTGCAATGCCATTGGCATCATCACCTGCCTCTTCTTCTGCTAAGACTCCTCCTCCTTCTTATCCTCCACTTCATTGTGTGACATCCATAAGGGAAATTTGGCTATGAGAAAAATCTATTCACGGCCAGCAATTAGCCTGTTTGCAAATTCCCACCTGAGCAAGTTGTTGGCTTTGTAGTTGCTACTGTGCTACAGAATTTTGTTATTTCAGCACTCATTATTATTCCTAGTGAGCTTTCTGTAAAATTTGTCTCATCTTTCTGCAAATGTGGCGCAGTCTGTGCCTTCACCAAAATTTAATTCAGCCACATTTTTATTCCTGAACAGTTGTCCTTAAAACGTGTCTCATCATTGTGCAAATTTGGTGCACTTCGGTGCCGTCACCCGAATTGTATTCTTCTCTATGCCATTTATGTTTCTGGCTAGCTGCGCGCGCTACCTGAACGACTCGGTTCAGTCAAATATCCGGTTTCCTGACCCCATGTACTTCAAGGAAAGCAGATTTGAGCAATGGCCAGAACTAGCGCAGTCTGCTTTCACTGTACTGTCATGTCTAGCCTCCACTGTCTTCTAAGAGAGTTTTCAGAGATACGGATGTAGTATAGCGAAAAAAGTGAAGTCCAGCTCACCCATTCATTTGCTCCAACTAGAGTCCACAGATGCAGAATATTCGGATACCAATCCAGAGACTCAGACACTGAACCAATCCAGGATTGAATCCAGAGAAATCACTACGAATGTCCAGTCGTCCTATTATAAAAAGCAAAAAAATCACCCTGCCAGTGATGGGATGACAAAAAACGATTCAGACGGGGGGGAAGGAAGTATTCTAACAAAGAAAAAAGCTCATACCATGGCAACTCGCCACCAAAGGAAATAATACACAAATCTGAGCACAATAACACTTTTGATGTTATCAATTTATCTGCGGTAATGTTAACCAAACATCAATATGAAGTTTTGTCATTGGGTTTGAATTTTGTTCCCTCTACCGATTTTGACATGTTTTCCACTCTCCTGGATATTAACAAATTTATGAGAAATCTTACGGTAAAGAAACATTTCATGGGAGTGGAAAACGTCTCAGAACCGGACCCCTTACCTGCTTCTCATATTGACAATGTGTTTTCCGGCTTATCCTTCAAAGAACAAACCTCTCTTATGATCCTTACAGAATTACAGTCGGATCAGAGTAGTGAAGCTGTGGATTTGCAGACACAGAAATTCTGTGTCACCAATCCACAGTTTTATCCTATTAAATCCCGCACGAGCGGTATGGATATTTTTCAAGAGGTGATAGAGAAAGAATTGTCTTTAATTAATGTGCAAAAAAATTATAATAAAAACAACTTATCGAAAAAACAAAGAACAGCACTTAGTGAGTTGAAGGATATGCACAATATTGTTATTAAGATGGCAGATAAAGGCGGAGCGGTGGTGGTGCTGGACAAAAGTGTTTATGAGGGCTGCATGATGGATATTGTGATGGACTCCTCCACATACACTAAGCTGGACTCAAATCCTATAGAAATATACAAGAGAGAATATCTTGAGATTCTGTGTGAGGGTAGAGATCTGGGATGTTTCTCACATAAGGAGTATTCTTATTTGAATGTGGAGACGCCCATCACTCCTATAATACATGCTCTGCCCAAGATTCACAAATCTGTCAGCCCACCCCCACTCCGCCCTATAGTATCCGGTATAGGTTCTTTGACTGAGAGGCTAAGTCAGTGGCTAGATTCCATTTTACAGCCTCTGGTCAAACGAACCCCGGGATACATAAAGGACACTGGTGATGTATTACGAAGTTTTTTTCAAAAAAAGTGGTGCTCAAATTATACGTGGATGGTGGCTGATGTTGTCAGCCTCTATCCTTCAATCCCACATAATGTTGCACTCCTTGCATTGGAATTCCATTTACACAAATACAGTCACCACAATCAGGATTTTATTGATTATATATTAAAGGTGACAGAGTTTTTGCTGGTACATAATTATTTCTGTTTTAATGGTCTGTACTTCCTACAAATTCGAGGAGTTTCAATGGGAGCCAAATTCTCCCCATCCCTAGCAAACATTACCATGTCTTATTGGGAGGAGCGCTTCATATATAGTACAGACAATCCCTTCTTGGAAGCCATTGAATGGTACGGCAGGTACATCGATGATATGCTCATCATCTGGGCCAGCGATGTACCTGCCCTACCTTCATTTGAAGCTTATCTTAATGACAATCCCTATAATTTAGGCTTTTTGTGTTCACACAATACTGATAGCATTGACTTTCTGGACCTAACCCTAACGGGAAGGCAGGTCAAAACATACAAACTAAAACATACCGCAAACAAGTAACGGGAAACTCTATACTTAGAGCGGATAGTCATCATCCCATACACACAATTAAGGCCATACCTGTAGGAGAATTCATACGTGCCAGACGGAATTGCAGCGATGATAAGTCATTTTGTGAGGAAGTACAGACCATTACAACACGCCTTACTGCAAGACATTACCCTATGTGGATGATCCAACGTGCACAAAATATCGCACGAAAGAAAAACAGAAGTGATTTGTTGTTTGGGAAAAGAAATAATCATAAGAGTCCAGACAACAAACAGTTACCAACAGTGGTCTTGACCTATAGCAATCAGTTTTACCAGATACGGCAAGCCATTTCCAAGTGCATCTCACTGCTGTTTGAGGATCAGACTATGTATGGGCTGTTGAGAGAGGGGCACAGGGTGGTCTCAAGACGACCTTTGTCTCTTGCGGCCTCACTGTCCCCCTCTCTTTTCACCCCAGAACATACAACAAAATCTGAACCAACATGGTTAAGATATACTGGATTCACACGTTGCGGTAGCCATCCCTGCAGAGCTTGCGGTTTTGTGACTCCGCGTAAAACTTTTCGGGATTCAGAGAATATTAACCAATTTCCAATAAAAACCTATATTAATTGCAACACCACAGGTGTGGTTTACATTATTGAATGTGTAGAATGTAGACTTCTATATGTTGGATGCACAATCCGGAAATTTAAGTCTCGATTATTGGAGCATTTGAATTATGTCACAAATAGCACATATCTGAATGTCTCCAATGCTGCCAGACATTTTATCAATGTGCATGATAGAAGTCTACAGCATTTTTCTGCTTATGCAATTGAACGGGTTATACTTCCACCAAGAGGAGGTAACCATAAAAACTTATATCACAGCGAGAAGCTTTTTGGATTCTAAGATTGAAAACCAGATATCCTGCGGGCTTGAATTTAAGAAGAGAATTAATGTATATATACTGAGAACTAGCAAGAGCCATGCTATAGATTTTTAGCACTGCTATATATATTTTTTATGTCATCACCAGGGTGATTGTGTTTTAGTTCCTATTCAGACACTGCGGTTTTTATTTACATCATATCCAGTGTTTTAGGACTATACACGGGAGATGGATTAAGATATTAAAATGTTGGCTTGAACTAATTGGTGATAAAAGTCAACCTATGTTTTAATGCAAGTTTTTCCTTTAGAATATGTTTTCATCTCTTTTTGCTCTGTTTGTCCATATGAAATAAAATATGGGCGGTCACACTGCCCAGGGCTACTTCTTTGCTTGAGCCACACCTGTACCTAATCACCTTTGGATGAAGGGGGAGGTCTGGCAGCAAGCTTTATAAGAAGATTCAGTGGCCTGGCCAGTGTATCAGTCATGAATAAGAACTTTTTCGAAACGCGTTGACTGTTTGAGGATGTGAGAAGATACATTTTATTGCCGCTGTATCATCAACACTGTCAATAAAGAGAAGATACTCGTGAACTAGATGCTGGAGTTTCCTTCATTTTCCTTACATACGGATGTAGTAGGCTTAACACTCATGCTTTATGAGACATATTATCTAAACTAAATGGAACTAAACGCGTTAAGCAATTGCTTTTCAATGGCTTTTGTTTCAAGATAATGCGACTATTTAAGAAATTTGAGTTAAGGGTTTCAAAGTTACCCCTGCTACATCTGTATAGATGACATAGTCATATGCAAGTGTACAAAAGATCAGTTTTGTTAAAATGAATGAAGCGTGAATCCATGAGCATTTTCACAAACTTTCAGGTGATGTCTATGAATAGATTTTCCATTGCTAATGTTGGTTATTGCAGGCCTGATCATGTTACTGCTGCTATCTACCTACAACCATCATGTATGACAGCTGCTGCTTCCTCTACTGCAACTACCATTGCCCCTACACAGCTACTACTACTACTACTACTACTACTACTACTACTACTACTACTACAAGTACTACTCAGTACAGCTCTACACACATCTACTGTCTTGTCTGTTCCATGCTTTGCTGCTACTGCCTCTACTGCTATTGCTGCCAAATGCCTCTATTACCCTTACTCACCTTACCCTTTCCACATCCACAGTGTACTGCTGCTGCTGCTCCCAAATAGAAGGGCAAATTTTTGTTGTTAAAAAAGACACTGTTTGTTCAAAAAATAACACTTGTGCTTATAAGCAAGGCCATCTGCCTTTGTTAAAGCATATTTTTTGGACTGCTGTTGAACAAATAAATGCTTCTTTTGACACTAGTGTGTGTGTGTGCGTGAATAAACATGGGCAAGAATCTGCTCCCATTAGGCATCATTTTTGTAACACCTGTTATCCTAGTAACACTGTGCGTGCTTAAACAACATCTGCTCTCAATAAGAGAAAAAATGTGGAATGTTTTTTATTTTAATTTTAAAAAGCATAACAAATACGACAGTATGCAGTGTGTTTTTAAACAGGCTATTTACACTGTCAACCATGCATTTACATGTAGCTATTGATTGCAATAAAGAGCTTAAAAGGGAAAGGGGAGAGAGCAAAAGCAAGAATTTGAAAAAAAAAAAAAGAGAAAGGAGACCTTAGAGTGTCAAAGTGTCGTATACCAATTTTCAGGCCCTTCAGAGCCCTTTTAATTCAGGTAGAATATATTTGGACCCGAATTAAAGACAAAATTAATTTCAAGAAAATTGTTTATCTCTAATATATGTGTATATATATATATATATATATATATATATATATATATATATTATCCCTCCTGTAGGACTCTAATCACCTTTGATATTGACACATAAAAAAAGGTTTATTTTTTAATTCTCTTCAACACATTTCTGTTTACAACAAGAAGTTTAAATGTTGCATGACTAATATGAAAATAAGTTATCCATGTCAAAAAGCAGCTGCCTACAGCAAAGCACACCTGCCACTAGTTTGTTGTCAGCAGTAGGTTTCTAAATGTACAAGACTGGATGGAAATTTGTCCTATGACATTTAAAAAAAGAAACACATTTACAAGAGTGAGTTTAGATATATTTTAGTGGACATTCTATTTAATGTTTAGGTTCTATGAATCTGTACGCATATATTACAGTGTTCTGATTTTTTATACTATAGAAGTGAAAATTAGTTTCAGTATTCTAGCCTTTTTGCATATTCAAAAGTTTCCAAACTTTGAACATAATTCAAACATAGTAATAAGTGTTGAGCGAATAAAAGTATCCAAAGTGGAATTCGATCCCAATATCAGGGAAAATTCTATTCACCACGAAGCCAAACTTCCACACGCTTCGTGATAAGAAATGAATTTTTCCTAAAATGGTGGTTGAAAGTAAACTAAAAATTATACTCATCTCATACATTTGGTTGTGTGAGTGGACGACCTCTCATTGGATGAGTTGAGAATAATTTTTTTAACCCCTGATTAACTCCTAAGCAACTAAATGTGAGCCACAGATGCAGTGATCAGCGTTGAATGCGGCATCTGAGGAGTTGAATGAAGGTGTGGCGCAATTGCCATTCTCCGTTGTTGTGCCAGCTCCATTCAATTGAAAGCGATTTGTGACAAAGTAATTCATAACAAGTCAAATTTCATGTCAAAATTTTGCGAAGCTACCAAATCAAATTCCAATGTACATATACTAAGTTGAATAAAGTGATTTTCTTGGCAGATGCCATGTATCGAGTGCAGTTTCTCCTATGTATAACTGTATGTCAAACATAAAAAAATCATTGAGGCTGCAGCATTCCAAGTGGACTGATTGTTTTACTTCTCCACCCATGTCTTGTACATTAATCAGTTCTTTTCCAGAACATTTCTCTATAGTTTGCCTAATACAATGAAGGTTATACCGTAGCTTGTACATGAAATTGTATGTGAAATTCTTGTGCCATATTGGAAAAGGGTGCATACCTAGTTTAAAATTTTGCAGCTTACACCATTACCATATATTAACATTTTCTAAAATTCTAAAATATTCAAACAGCAGATAAACATGAAAAACACAATTCTATTTATATTGACTAGTTATTAGTTATCATAGTGTAAAGCCTCCTCTTTACTATAACTTTTTGCTCTATCAATTATGACTCATAAATGTGTGACCGTTCTATTGCTTGTAACCTCTCTGCACATGGCCTGGAAGACCACTTATTTTTTGAAAAGTTTACTATGGACAAATCTGCTAGCAAACTACTAGATCTCCCATTGCTACAAGCAACAACCTGTCCCTTGTTTCCTTTACCTTGGTTATGCTACACAATATCTTTAGTATTCAGTTGGTTTCTCATTCATACAATTTCCTTAAAAATGAAGATCCAGCTCCAGAGACCTGTAGCAAACAGCTTATTTTGGTGGATGAATGTTGGTTGATCATTCAGAATAAATTATCATACAACAAAAAAACGGAAAGTTTTATCTACTGTATGTAATACGTACTGTAGATGGATTAGGTCATGTAGAGCAATCCTGAACTATGTCATGGGAAAAGAGGGTTCTGTAAGTGTGTGTTGTGGTATTGTTTTTTCTCTCAGGATCCCAGACTGTTTTTTTTATACTTGGGACCCTAATTAGGACCAAATTTTGCAATTAGAAACCTTGTCAGGTAATATATCTTGATATTGACATAGAGAACAGAAAGTAATACATATGGTAAGTTTCCTCATTTAATTTAGTTTTTCATTACGGTATTTTGCTACCTGACTTTCTTTTTTATTGTTCAACATCCTTGGACTGTATGCAATGAGCTATGTTTTGTTAAAATTTAACTGTCATTAATTTTTTTTAATGTGTAGAAACAGTGGTTTTACAATAATATTTTTGGGGGGATTATGTTAACTTTGATTCGAAAACATCATCTAAATGTTTCCTATATCAACACTCTAACCATTGCTAGGGAAATTTAATCTACAGCATCTATTGAAAGGGGTTGTCCATTAACAAATTTAGTATCTCCATGAAGTTATTAAATCAGATCTATCTGTATCTCTGTCATCTGCTGTTTTGTTCTTTTCCTTTTTCTATGTCCACCTCAGTAACATCTGAGGTAGACACACATGCCCAGTTCCATAATTTACCTGTCACCAGTCCTATCTACTGTTAGAAGCAGTGATAGTTACACAGAGAAGGCTGCCATGGAAAGGACACATTCCCTGAGAAAGCACATTTGTTTGTAAGATTTTTTTTTTCACCTCCATTTCAGGCAAAATTGATTCGTTATCATGAACCACAAGGAAATTTGGCTTCACGGCGAATCAATTTTTCCCTTCATATCAAAGTCCACTTTGTATACTCTGATTCGCTCAACATGTAATATTTAACAACTGTCAGAGATAGAATCATTTGTATTTTTATTGATAATCAAATAACCTTAGACAAAACTTGATTGCAAAGTACATATTTATCATAAAAATTGATCAGAACCACCAGTTTTTTTTTCTTCTGATAAGTATACAGTTGTTTGCATAGAAAAGCAATATGTCCAAGACTGGATCTCACATTTGGCCCAATAAAGCATATGAGGTAATATATACAAATATATACAGAGATAGCAACAAGGTCTGTTATGAGTCATTTTTACTACAAAATCCCACAATTATGACCAGACGTCACACTAAATAAATCTATATAACTTGAAGAATTACATAGAAAAAGTTATTTCAAAATTGGAAGAAATGTTGAAAGACAAGCATGTTATATTGCATAGCAGTAATGGTAAAGATACATGAACTAATGTACATGCTGCATTTTCTAATCTCCTTATTAGAAGCTCAGCATTTTTCTATGTTGTGCAGTTAATATGTTGTACTTTGGTGCGGATTATGTAGGCGAACGTAACGTACGCGCGTTGCTCCCTCCCTTCCTACCCTCAGCCTTCAGCCTCTCGGCCTATCCTCCCCACCTGGAGTCCTGCGTGAGGTCAATGCTGCAGGCTTACCTGGTTTCAGGCTAGCCGCCCGCACCTGTGCCCGGTGCCATGGCTCTCTGCCTGTCCTACCTTTGAGTGGCTCGAGGTGTCGGTTGATGCCGCCTGTTGTTGCTGGATTGGACGGTGGATATCAGTGGGGGCCTGTTGTGGATGGCAGCTCCCGGCGTGTGGGGAGAGTGCAGAGGGATCCCCGGTCCGGATGAGGTGACCAACCACGTGGCGTGCATCGCTGGTTGTGAGGCGGTGAGACGCCGGCAGGTTTCCGGGTGCCTTTGCTCTGAAGACTCTGATTATGGGAGTTGTTCTGCCAGCGCTTCTGCCCTGCTCCGGAGGTATCCTACGGCGTGTGGAGGATTCGCCCCTTGTGAGAGCTGGTGGTGGTGAGAGCTAACTGGAGTGGTGTGTTCTATGTCCCATTGGGGATAAATGGTGGAGTAACATGGAGAGTGTGGATGGGATGTGAGAATCCTTCACCTTTTCTGGGCCACATGTTCTCCTGTCTATTCAGCACAAATTCGCCATTTGCAGCCCACTCAAATCCAATCTGGGGACAATATTTGACCAGTTTTTTGGGGCTGAATCGTCAGTCGTCCGTTAAATGGATGGATATTATCTCAAATATTTATTGTGTGGAGACAAATTAGGTGTGCGCACCTGCAGTAGTCCCAGACCACAGACCCTCCCAATGATAGTGGGATTAATGGAGGAACTGCTCGCTGACTCTGTGTTAGTCCCACTACCTTAGAGGAACTGTTTGTTTCAGCTTGCCAGTAGGGACTTTATTTTCTCTTTTCCCAGGAACCTGTTCCAGAGACATTATTGGAACTTTAAAATAGAAGGATCTCTGATCGGCTTTGATTGATACAACATAGTCTGTTGTTGCCCTTTGATTTTTGCAAAATCTGACTTTTATCTCTGGAATATATTGCTAAAATCCCTTTCTATATCCTCTCAATGGAACTATGAATGGTCTTAATTGATATAAGCTTCCCTGTTGTTGCCTTAAACCTTTCTGCCCTCTATTTAGTAGTTCTGAATGCTAAACAATACTAAGATGGCTAAACTGGGAGGTGGTAGAAGAGGGAAGTCGACAAATGTCCATGCGACACCCATTTCACCCTTGGCTACAAAAGGGGATAGATCTAAACAGCTTTTAATAAAGTGATTACTAGACAAACTAGCTCCCCTAAAAAATCAATTACAGAAGTATGAAAATCCAAATTTAAATGGGGAGAAATCAAGTCTTTCATTCCATAATGAGGAGTCGGTTGGGTCAGAAGCCTCGGGTGAAATGGCTGTCAATTTATCTAACTCTGGAGAGGTGGAGTTGGGAGTTAAGCCATCTGCGTTTCAAAATTATCAGAAAAGTATGGAGCAATCACCTAGTCTAAGTGATATTTTTTCAGAGATAAAAAAATGTAATTCCGCAATTTTAGATCTATCTCTACAAATGGGTGGCCTAAAGGAGTCACTAGGGCTACTGTGAGCTGATGTTCAGAAGTATAAGGAGAGGATGGAGGAAGTAGAGAAAAGAGTTTCACAAGTTGAGGATACTCTACAGAATACAGTTAAGCAGAACAAGGAGCTAATAATAGAATATAAGGAAATAAAGAAGAAACTTGTCGATCTGGAGAATAGATCTAGGAGGCTCAATTTACGTTGTATAGGTCTCCCAGAGGGTGTAGAGGGACAAGATCCAGTTAGTTTAATTCAAAACTGGTTGAGAGAGAAATTGGGACAAGATATTTCTGTACATAACGATTTTGTGCAGCGGGCCCACAGAATACCCCTTTGACTATCCCCCCCCGGTGAGAGACCCAGAGTTTCGCTGATAAACGTGTTTATGTCTAAAGATAAAGATGAAATTATGCATAGAATCCGGAAAATGGGGAATTTGGATTTTAATGGTTCAGTGGTTATGATCTTCCCTTTGTGGAGATCAAAAAGCTTATGCGACAGGAGGGAATAAAATATTCTGTCATGTTTCCAGCTAAACTGCGTGTTGAATGGAAAGAAAGGGTTTGGTCTGGGATTCCCCGGAGGAGGCTAGGGACTGGATGGCTAAAAATACTTAAGAAATAGTGTTTTTTTTTTGTGATGAGTGGAAGAGAGGGAGTACAATGCACGGGTAGAGTACTAAAAGACTGTATTGCTTCTGGTGCAGATGGGGTGTTTCTGTTTTTTTTTTTCTTTCCCCTTTTCTCTTTGCCCCTCTCCTGCCCCCCCCCCTTTCTTTTTTTTTTTTTTTTCTTGTCACTGTTCTTAATATATATATCTTGTCTTGTATATATACAGGAACTGGCTTTAAATGCGTATAGTGTGATGAAATATTAGAGGTCTAGGAACAGGAATTAAAAGGTTGCCTGTTTTCAATTTAATAAATGGATCACTTCCTGCAATTATTTGTCTCCAAGAGACTTAGTTACTTAAGGAGAATTGTAAAACTATTTAAAAATAATGGGTTCAATTTGCTTATCATTCGACTTTCTCCTCATATTCCAGAGGTGTTAGTGTCTTGATCCACAGAGCTATTAATATACAGATAAACAAGGCGATAGTTGATCCAGAGGAATGTTTTGTTGTTTTAGATTTTTTCTGGAACAATAAAACGTGGCTTTTAGCGGCGGTATATATCCCTCCTCCATTTTCTCCCACTGTTTGTTAGAAATGTATGAATTAGCGATAGCTCATAGTAATAGTGCACTATTGATTGTGGGTGACTACAACACAGTGTTGGATGAAGCTCTTGATAGATATAGAATTGGGAAACCTATAAAGGTGTACACAGAAACAAAAATTAGCAAGTATATGGTTGAGTTTGGATGGTTTGATATTTGGAGACGTCTATATCCGATGAAAGGGAGTTTTTCATGTTTTTCAAAAGCACATAAAGTATTTTCATGTATTGATTTAGCACTAGTTAATCAAGGGGCACTTTATCATGTTAAAAATGTCAAATATACTCAAAGGGATATTGGACCACAGCCCACTATTAGTAGAACTGTTGGAGGGGGATTTAGTAAACACAAATAGGTGGAAAATAAATTTAAAGTGTTTGGTTATTAAGGAAGTTCAGGAGAAAATGGCAAGTAAAAAAATCACTTATATGTATTTGTTCTCCTGTATGTGGATGGTGTACATATTTACACTAGAGCAATGGACACATCCTAGGCACGTAAAGGTGCCATATCTGATGGTAGAAAGGACACTTTGTTTAAATTCTATTTTATTACTCCTTAGGTCGGCCTTGATAATAAAATCCCTTATGTTCTCTGTTCTTTTGTAACAGATCATGGGAGGATTATGGAACTCTTCAACTTGGGGATAAGTTTTTTTTTTTAATGTTCCAATGTTTATTAACTGTTCTAACCTTATTAACCCATGGATGGTACTTAACTACAAGGGGTATACAAGACTTTTTATTCTAGAGGGAACAGCTGCTTAATATTTTGGTTCCTGTAATAAATGTGTTGGGTAACCCATTGCCTCAAATTTAGTAGTCACTTCCTGCAGTCTAAGTTCTTGGTCTACAGGATCGCTAACTATTCGTTTTATCCTCTGATACTGGGAATAAGGGAGAGATTTTTTAGTAGTTGTAGGATGATTGCTAGTGTACATCAACAGACTCTTTCGATCTGTGGCCTTAGTATAGAGATCAGTTTTAATTCTACCATCACCCCCCTAATAACCCAAATGTCAAGGAAAGAATTTTTCTGCATATGAAAATGCTAAATAAATTGAAGTTCTGACCACATTGAATTAAGGAAGGAGGTAAACTCCATTGGGGTTTGAATGTCGCCCCCGTCATACACAGAAAACATCGTTAATACATTTTCACCAAAAAAATGCAGTGTTGTTGGTATAGCTGATTTTAATAAATGAGCATCTACTCAAAATAATCCATATAACAATTTGCATATGGCGGTGCAACATTCAAACCCATCACGGTCCCACTCCGTGGCTGATAGAAGGTGTCCTGGAACATAAATAATTATTTTCCAATACGATAGTCAAAAGAGAAAGAAAAAAAAATCTCGTTCCACACCCTTGTATCTTTGATCAAGCAGACATTTCACTGCATTCAGTCCTTTTTCATGTCTGTTAGAGGTATAGAGACTGCATACGTCAAATGTGATTAGAATGCAGTCCTCATCCACCTGCAATGGCAGAATCTCATTTAGAAATTGTCCTGTATCCCTCAAATATGAAGGGGCCAATCTAGTTAAAGGGGTCAATACCTTCTCTAAAATACCTTCTTGGTAATGAATCTGATTTTTTTTAAATGGCTGCTGCACATGTAACAAAGTGAAAGTAAGAAGCCAACCAATCAACAGATAGATAGCCCCTGTGATATCAAAGCCCTAAAAAAAAGCCTAATCTTGCCTGGTATGCACCATTTTACAGTGAACTGAGCTTTTACTAGTATAATCTGGGATAGGGAAAGTGCAGGGACAGTGTAGAGAGATCACAAGGAGAGTTTTCAGACACTGTAGAGAGGGCATAGGAAGAGCATAGGAGGAGCATAGGGAGACTGCAGCACAATGCAGGCTCTGTAAGCTGAAGGGATAAATTGGAGACTTCCTCTATGAAGGGCACAGAGCTACCTAATTGAACGGTGCCCACTTTTTTAAATAGATAAGTAATTCTATTATGTCTTGATTCTCAAATTTGGTTGTATAAGCTGTGTAATATAACCGTTATTGGGGTGCCCACCTTATGTAATAGATAAATAATTCTATTAAACCTTTATTCTCATATTGGGGTGAATAACCTATGTAATATAACTGTTATTGGGGTGTCCACCTGATATCATAGATAAGCAATTAAATGAGGCCATGATTCTCATATTGGGGTGAATAACCTCTAAGTAGATGATGTAAAAAGAGAATGCTCTTTCACTCTACAATAGACTCTTGAGCCACTGCACGGTTAAGTATATTGTACCTGATGCTAACATTGACCTGTAAGGCTGAGTTCACACTTCAGTTATTTGGCCAGTTTTTGACACGTTACTGACCAAATAAGTGAAGTGTGAACTGAATCTAAGAGTGAAGTCTGTCACCTACCTGCCATACTGGCACATAGTAACTGTTTCACTACTACAATGGACTAGCTGTGCATGTTTCTGTGATGCACATTGATGTACACAGAGATACACTCTCCCTGTAGGCTGGGAAATAGCTGTTTTATAACACACTCATTTAGATCGAATTATTCATTCACATCAAATCAAAGTTTTGCCATCATGATTTTTTTCCCCTGTAAGTTACTTTAATAGATCCGACTTTCCTACTCTTTCCACTTTTTTTCTCTTTAATATTATGGTATTTATAAAAGAGAAAAAAAAAGGTTGTTACAAATTATTTACATGAATTTGCTCATTTGTTAGCTGTGTCCAAATATACAAAGCTTAATCTCTAACCAACAAAAATGTGTCTTTTGTTGTCACTGAGATATAAAATCCCCACAGGCCTTACATACTTTTTTTGGCCGTATTAAGATTGTAGAACAGCAGAAAAAAGATGATTGCAATACCATTTCCTGAGCAGTAGCTAGTTTAATTAAAAAATGTAAAGCTGAATAGAACCTGGTTAATGTGAACGTGGATTTTCATTTAAGTTCCACTGTTGATATGTCATTGCTCTCTTTCACATTGAAAGTGATCATGCTTTGTTATCATCGCTGAGCTTAGGCAGGTCCTAGATGTCGAGTTGACTAAAATACAATGCTAGATTCATGAAGGTGCTGCCTGTATTCAGCATGTTACCTGCTACTGCACAAAGGAATGGAAATTGCAGTTTCTGACACCATGTAGATGAATAAACCTTAGATCTCAGTTCCAAGCAGCAATCATTGTCACACAGAGGTCTACTTTTTTCTTCAACAATAAAAAATAGATTTTTTTTTTTTGTGTTTTGCTCTTAGCGGCTTAAATGTATTATTCAGTAGTATTTACTACAGATGATCTATAATGCAGAACAATAATTCTCTATAGCACTATATTAACCATATCAGAACAAAACAGTTGTTTGATAACATCTAAAAATGAATATAAGGTATTTTAAATGATCACTAATGTCTATCCAAAAACACCTCTGCCACACAATAGGGCATGTGAAGAGGCCTCCGCAGATTTTGCATTGGGCCAAGAAGTTACACGTTAAACCTCTGATCTTTATCATTATTTTTTTAATAGGTTGTAAAAAACGAAATATTAAAATAGGGATTAGGAGATCAATATTTTTTTTGTTATCCAGCACTAAAATCATGGGATCAAAAGGTCTATCTGCTTAGTACAACTTATGGCAATACTAAGTATATACAGGATGTAAATGTCACAGCTTTTTATACAGTAGATATACAGTACATGCAATGCTCTGCAATTTAAAGCATTACTGCCATTTACATTTTTTTTTTACTAATGGTTGAGACAAGTGATGGTTAACATTTTTGTAATATACTTTATTTATCGAAAACGTTTTTACGTATTTTTATTAGAAAACATGGGCTGAAATGCCCTTAGCAGCACTTTGGGATACCAGCGTTGCTAAGGGCCATTTGTCTTGTATTTATAAAGGAAAGACGGGCTGTGTTGAAGCTGTTCTGCTCGTTCCCGTCCTCCCCTGCTGGCCACAGGCATCTCATGAGTTAAAATGACATCTATATTCCCCCTTTCTAGGACCTCTAATCCTCTGGTCGGTTCACTGACCTGCGATCCATGAGATAATTACTCATGAAGCAGACGCCGGAAGTAGAAGCACTGTGTGCAGTCAATGCTTACTTCCGTTGTCTGCTTCATGAGTAATTATCTCACGAATCGCAGGTCAGTGAACCGACCGGAGGATTAGAGGTCCTAGAAAAGGGGAATATAGATGTCATTTTAACTCATGAGATGCCTGAGGCCAGCGTGGGAGGACAGGACCGAGCAGAACAGCTGCCGCATAGCCCGTCTTTCCTTTATAAATACATGACGGATGGCCCTTAGTAATTTTGGTATCCCTGAGTGCTACTAAGGGCATTTTAGCCCCTGTTTTCTAATAAAAATAAATGTTTTCAATAAATAAAGTATATTACAAAAATGTTAACAATCACTTGCACCAACCATTAGTAAAAAAAAAATGTAAACGGCAGTTATGCTTTAATTCCCTTTCCTTTTTCTATCAGAGCATTAAAAGCGCACATTGGCGCCAGGAGCCTGAAAGGCTAAAAGAATGTGAGATTCAAAATAATCTTCTGTACTTAATATCATATATCACAATTATTTGATATTCTGTGAACTTCCCTTTTTTTTTCAATTTTCTCCTTATAGCAAAATATCTTTGATGTGCTCTTAGGTCCCACTCCAACACTTAGCTTCATTCCTTACCAACAGTCCTTATTGAACCTGGCACAGTCTGATGTACTTATCTTTTAAATGTGATGCACCATCACTTCTTACTTTCATAGCAGCCTGATGACAGATTATGACCACAGCAACAATTTGCTGGTTATAACAGTGACATCACTATGGTCAGATGTGCAAATTCTTTTGACATTCACTTTGGGTAGGATTCTAACTGTTAAGTAAAAAGTAAATAAAAAGTAAAATGAGTGTTTAAAGTAAAATGACAGAAGCCTTTTTGTGCGATTCATCCAAAGAGAATTAACAAAACTTTGAGAAGAAGTTTAGTGAAATTTACGATAAATCCAATTAGTTTACAATTGATTCGCTCATCACTAGGGATTAGTAAACCTGAACTGCAAAGTTCAGGTTCGTACCGAACTTTGCGAGTCCGGGTACTCAAACCCAGACCCAGCCTATTTTACTGAAGTCCGGGTTCGGGTTTGGTGTTAGGGCAACTTTTGAATTACTTTATTATTTTCCATTATATCATGGTTATATCGGAAAATAATGGAATTCTTAAGACGGAATGCAAAAAGGGAAACCTTTAGAGGCATTCCATATTGCATTCCATGATAATAGAAGTCTATGGGCAGCATAATGGATCTGTCATGTTGCCCATAGACTTCCATTACGATGGAAGGCAAAACAGAATGCCTTTAAAGGTTTCCCTTTTGCATTCCATCTTAAAAATTAAATTATTTTCCAATATAACCATGTTATAACAGAAAATAACAAAGCTTGAGTCCCCATTGACTTCAGTGGGGTTCGGGTTCAGGTCAATTTCAGCCCCTGGACCCGAACTTTGACCTTAAGTTCGGCTGAACCCAGTGAATCCAAACGTACACAGGTTTGCTCATCCCTACTCATTACTAGTCATCAACTCACATTGTGCTGCAATAAAACAGAAAGACTTGGGGTCGCAAAATAAATATATTTGATTCAGTTTTGTTTTTTAATTTTCAGCAGTGAGAATAATTGCTGTATAAATGTCAGGCCTCATGTAGATACACCATGTCCGTTTTGTAGATATGGTCCATGTGCCTTCAGCATTTTATTTGCGGAACCATGGTACACATTTTGCTTTCCACATTTTGAAAAAGGATAGAACATGTCCTATCCTTACGGACAGCAGATTAATTGAAGTCAATGGGTCCTCAAAGAATGTAGATGCAACACAGACTGCATTTGTATTTTGCAGATCTGAAAAATGCATACGGTCATGTGCATGAGGCCTCAGGAATTGGAAAACCGCTTAAATAATTGGACAAATATTAATAACAACAATGAAAAGACTCCCAAACACAGCACCCTGGCTCCATGAACCTGATAGTTTACAACCACCTGCTTTCCTCTTTTTCCTCCTATTTCTGTGATTTGTACATGACTTACACTTAAAAATTTCTATCCTTCTTAAGTTTCTAACATACATTTATTGTCAAAAACCATTCCTGCCATTTTTGGGTAGAAAGAACAGAATGTCCACATACCATGCACCACATATATTAAGGGTTGTAGACAATTTTTGGTCCTCTCTAGACACTAAACAGTTTACAGAAAAGATGAGATTTGTAATGTCCCAGCGTTATTAATGGTGTCACTTTGCTGCAAAATAATGGTGTATACTATGCCAGTCAGCTAAGGAAAATTGTCTAGCAAGATGCCACTGGTGCATCCTCTGATAGTCTCATCTAAGTTAAAGGGGTTAACCAAGAAAAACTATTTGTGCCATCCTCAGGTCATCAGTATCAGATCTGCGGTGGTGCGACATCCAGGTCTCCTACTCGCCAACTATTAGAAGAAGCGTTGAGCACCACAGCCTCTTCCTAGGCCATTAACATCACTGTACATTAGTCACATAGCCAAGTTACAGCTCAGCCCCGTTCAAGTCAATGGGGCTGAGCTGAAATACCAAGCACTGCCACTAGTGATGAGTGAACTGAGCTTTGGATGTTATATCCAAAGTCGCTTCATTTATAAATTTGGATTAATACGGTACGGAGATCCATCTCTGTACAGTATTAGAATGTATGGGCTCTGATAAGCCAAAGTTAGTTATTCGTGATGTCGAGCGTGACTTTGTTGAATAACTTTGGTAATTGATTTTTAACGTGGAAAACCACTTTAAAACTTGAAACCGAACTTGGCTTCAAGTCTGACTCATCACTAACTGCCACAATACGATGTATGGCACTGTCATTGGAAAGCTGCCAGGAGCCTGCATCGCACACCAGAGCCCCAGTGAGCACAGCGGCTCCCTGAAACAGCTGATCGGCAGCGCTGCTGGGACTCAGACCCCCAGAGATCTGATAATGATGACCTATGCTGAAGATAAGCCATCATTATCTTTTACAGCATTACCCCTTTTAATACTGTCAATTTTACACAAGATTAGTAAATCTGACTCATTAAAGTCAATCGTATTCTTTGCTGTTTAAACTTTTTGTGTAATTTTTACAACCACTTTGTGCATCTACTGATCTACAGCACCACTCCCTTTTTTAAATGCCTGATGAAAGCAATGGCAAAATATCTTTATTAGATGAAAAATCAGAATTTGGGGTAAATACAAGCATTGCCTTTATATATCAGATACAGTTGTCTTCTCCTGAGAACTGAACAAAACTCTAAACCATATTTTATACATTGGGATAAATAGCAAGGAGCATTGCCAGACCTAGTTTCAGAATTGGATGACATTGGTTGAACTTGGTTAAGCCACTAAGTACCTTCTTGGCACTAAGACTGCAATGGTCCCTTCTCAATTAATCTCATCAACATTCATATTGTTTCGCATTGTTCAGCATTTATAGGTGATCCTTTGAAAAGCAAAATCAACCCCATGCAATGATGCTCAGCAGGGTATGTCTTGAAATAGAATTTGCATGGCTCTGAATCTATGCCTGTACGGGAAAATGTCCAAATTTAATCTGACCAATTACTTCCCACAATGCTGCATCTAGGTGATGTTGTCTGTTTCTGATTGTAAAATTCTGGTCCATTTAAATGTGTAACAATTATTAAATCTTTAAAATAAGGTTCACTAGGAATTCTACATTTTTTCAAGTCAGATTTAAGAATGATGGATGATCAAACACTAAACAGCGAGCATGACTAACTCCTCATAATATAAATATATCCGAGACTATATTCCCATTAATGGGCATATAGAGTGCATTGAAAAAGTATTCATACTTCTTGTACTTTTCCTAATTCTTTCATGTTACACCCACAAATCTAAATGCATTTTATTGGGATTTTTATGTGATAGACTGACACAAAGTAATAAGCATGTGTGAAGTGAAAAGAAAATGATACATGGTTTTCAAAATTTTTAATAAATAAAAATCTGGAAAGTGCGGCATGCATTTGTATTCGGCCCCCAAGTCAACAGTTTGTAGAACCGCCTTTCACTGCAATTACAGCTGCAAGTCTTTTGGGGTATGTCTCTACCAGCTTTGCACACCTAGACATTGACATTTCTGCCTATTCTTCTTAGAAAAATAGCTCAAGCTGAGTCAGATTGGATGGAGAGTGTTTTTGAACAGCAATTTTCAAGTCTTACCGCAGATGCTCAATGGGATTTAGGTCTGGACTTTGACTAAGCCATTCTAACACATGAATATGCTTTGATATAAACCATTACATTGTAGCCCTGGCTGTCTGTTTAGGGCCATTGTCCTGCTGGAAGGTGAACCTCCGCCCCAGTTTCAATTCTTTTGCAGCCTGTACCATGTTTTCCTCCAGGATTGCCCTGTATTTAGCTCCATCCATCTTCCCATCAACTAGCTTCCCTGTCCCTGCTGAAGAAAAGCATCCCCACAGCATGATGCTGCCACCACCATGTTTCAAGGTGGGAATGGTGTGTTCAGGGTGATGTACAGTGTTAGTTTTCCACCACACATAGTGTGTCGCATTGAGGCCAAAAGGTTTAACTTTGGTCTTATCTGACCAGAGCTCCTTCTTCCACATGTTTGCTATGTACTCTACATGGCTTGTGAAAAACTGCAAATGGGACTTCTTATGGCTTGAGAAATGGCTTTCTTCTTGCCACTTTTCCATAAAAGCCAGATTTGGGGAGCACACGATTAATAATTGTCCTGTGGTCAGATTCTCCTAACTGAGCTGTGGATCTCTTCAGCTACTCCAGAGTTACCATGGGCCTCTTGGCTGCTTCTAATTATTTATCTCCTTGCCTTGACTGTAAGTTTAGGTGGATGGCCATGTCTTGGTAGGTATGCAGTTTTGTCATACTTCTTCCATTTTTGGATGATTGAACATCCATGAGAAGTTCAGAGCTTGGGATAATATTTTATAACCTAACCCTGCTCTATATTTCTCCACAACTTTATTTTTTACCCGTCTAGTGTATTCCTTGGTTTTCCTGATGCTGTTTGATCACTAATGTTCTCTGACACACCTCTGAGGCCTTCATTGAACAGCTATAGTTACACATAGGTCGACTCTATTTACTAATTAGATTACTTATATGCAATTGGTCACACTGGATTTTGTCACCGTACAGGAGGCTGAATGCAAATGCATGCCACACTTTTCAGATCTACATTTATTAAAATTTTTGAAAATCACGTATCATTTTCTTTTCACTTCACATTTACTTGCCATTTGTGATGGCCTATCACATAAAATCCCAATAACATACATTTAAGTTTGTGGGTGTAACATGAAAAATTTGAAAAAGTAGAGGCATGAATACTTTTTCAAGGCACTGTACTTTAAACTGGAACAGCATGAATAACTATTATCAAATGCTTTTGAATGCCAGTCCATTAAATAGAAATATGTGAACACTTCTACTAAATTAACCTTTTATGCATTAATATCAAACAAAAGTATTATTTTGCCAGGAATGCGTTATGTTAAACACATTTTTTTAGAATGTTTGGTGATTTATAATTTTCCATGTCACCATCTATTTAAAAAGATCTTAAAATCTTGCAGCTCCTGCACTGGACACTAAAGCCTGTATTAGACAGGCAGATTATGCAGGTGATTGTTGGGAAGGAAGCGTTCCTTCCCGGCAATCGCCTGCTTGCTAGTGGAGAAGACCACTGCTATTACATGCAACAATCTCCCCCATTGCTCTTCCCGATGCTGTCTAGCTGTTTACAGGCAGCAGATGTGATTACACAGCAGGATCTGCTGCCGGCAAACAATGATTTTTAAGCATGCTTAAAAATCTGGATTGCCTGATGAACAAGCATATGCTCGTTCATTGGGTAATCCTGGCAGTATTACACTGCCAGATCATCGCTAATGAGTATTCCCGTGAACACTCGTTAACGATGAACTGGCCAACAATCAGACAGTCTAATACAGGCTTAAGTCTAATAATATGACTTCCTGTTCTATACAGATCACTTTTCAGCAGTTATCTCATTATTATCACAGACAGGATTACAATTAAAGATAACACTTCTTGTAAATATATATATAGATAGATAGATAGATAGATAGATAGATAATACAGGATTCACCTTTCAGAACAGATAATGGTCACAGCTCATCTGCAACCCATTCCTTTGCACAGATCAAAGAGCCTGTCTGGAAAACTCTCCCACAGAAGTCAATGAGTCCCTTCCAGACTACTGTGTCTCTGGGTGCATTTACACCAACAGATTATCTGACATATTTTCTGACCAATCATTGCTCAGATGATTGTTTACACACAGATCTTTTGTTATACACACCAAATATTGGTCTGATTGGGCAGAAATTGGTCAGATAATCTGTTGGTGTAAATGCACCCTATGACTCGTGTGGCTGCTGAAAACCTTATCTGTAAATGCTGTTGATAACATTTCTTGGAAGATGGCTTACCACATAATCATATGCAGGAAAAAACATATGTGACACTATCTAGTTTTAATTGGCAGGAAAAAATATAGGTGACACTTTCAAGACGTTATGGCAAATTCCTAAGAAGTACCATCAATACGTGAGATGTTTAGGCCTGACTGCTGGGACCTGCACTGATCATAAGAAAGTGAGTGCCCACAGCAATCCTTTAAACAAACCATCTATATGTCTTAAATCAGTGAGTTACCTCAATGCAACTGTATGAGATTCTACTAAATAAGCTATATTAAAAGATAACCTTTCAAGTTAAATGTGTACCTACACATAGCAGGTTATAAAGCAGAAATAGCTGCAGATTGATATCTATAGCTGGGAAAATATTCAGTATTTACGCTTGGCTTAAGAGACCAGTGGGTGGTCTTACTTAGTGATTGAAAGGTTCTATTAGTGTGCATAAGTGTTTATAGGTGTGTTACAGCTGTAAATCTCTAAATAGCACCACCCATTGGACTCTTAAGCATGGGAAGAGCAGGAAATGAAAAGTAATATATGATGAGTTAAATTGAATACTTTCCCACATAACATTATATGGATCTCCTCAGCTCCTCCTGCTCTATGTTATGCTGTCTGCAGTTTCAACTGCATATGTATTGTGACTGATTCCCTTTAAGCTCATTTTTTTCATATGAACTTATTTATTAAACATTTATTAAACATAAATACTCCTATTTTAGGCGTATTTCTGGCGCAAATTGCAGCTCAGAGCTCCTTTGCACCACAATTTTGCTCATGCCAGGTCTAAAACATTTCCCTGCTCATGCCAGGTCTAAAAAAAAGGGTGGCGTGGTGTTGGTGGGAAACATTTTCTACGCATGTTTTGTTCTTAGAAAATGGTCAAAATTAGAGATGAGCGAACACCTGGATGTTCGGGTTCGAGAGGTTCGGCCGAACTTCCGGAAAATGTCCGGGTTCGTGATCCGAACTCAACCCGAACTTCATCCCGAACCCGAACCCCATAGAAGTCAATGGGGACCCGAACTTTTGGGCACTAAAAAGGCTGTAAAAGACACCCAGAGGGATAATATACCGCAATAAACGCATTGCGATTACAACTTTGAGCTAACGATCACCATGGGAACGCCTCCTCCAGTAGAATGTACTGTCGGATCTGAGAATTAAGTTGAAATTGCAATGCGATTTTTATATATTTGCTTAATCGCATTGCGATTTCAACTTAGCATTGCTAAATAATTCCATCCATATCGCTAACTTACTGAGTCAGTAAGTTAACGAATATGGATGGAATTATTTAGCAATGCTAAGTTGAAACGCCAATGCGATTAAGCAGATATATAATAATCGCATTGCGATTTCAACTTAATTCTCACATCCGACAGTACATTCTACTGGAGGAGGCGTTCCCATGGTGATCGGTAGCTCAAAGTTGTATTCGCAATGCGATTAAGCAAATACATAAGAATCGCATTGCGATTCCAACTTTTTAGTACTCAACTTTTAAAATCGTACACCACTTTAAGTTCCAAAGTTGCAATCGCGTTCGAATAGAACTTAAAGCTGTCTCTTAGTCAGTTTTAGTATTGGTGTGCTGTAATAGAAGTTACATTCATACGCGAATATAACTTAGAGCAATACAGTCAACTTTACACTGTTAGTTTTATTATCGCGATAATACAACTATTCAAGAATTGTGTACGTGCGTCTGTATGTGTGTGCGTTACCTCGGACACTATTCTATTTTGCCAGCCACAGCTGAAACCACTGATTTATGGTATTGCTATTTTGGCAATTAAATTTAACCCCAGAAAATAATCTATCCTTTGCCAGACAGCAGACAGTATTATACTTGTCTAACCAAAGCTGGAACACCAGATTTAGGGGATTGGTATTTGGGCAATTGTATTTAACCCCTTAATAAAATATAGAAATTTCTTTCCTGAGTTTCTAGGGGTGACAATTAGCACAGCCAAGCCCCTGATATAGGATATAGCAAAAAAAAAAAACTAGTATTGATGGATTGATGGACTTGGTGGCAGCTTCTTCTGGCGCACCACAAGTCACAAAATGGCCGCCGATCAACCCAGAAAATAAGTGACAGAAAAACGCTCTGTGCAGCCTAAAAACCAGCGAGCAAGTAACTAGCAGAAGTTCAATGATTCTCAGCTGTAAATTGATCCGTTCATTAGGTGCTGTTGCTGACTTTAACCTGCCTAATCTCGCCCTGACAGAAGCTGAGTCCTCTCCCTACACTAATCAGAGCAGTGTGACGGCGGCGCTACGTGACTCCAGCTTAAATAGAGGCTGGGTCACATGCTGCTCTTGGCCAATCACAGCCATGCCATTAGTAGGCATGGCTGTGATGGGCTCTTAGGGCAAGAAGTAAAACGCTAGCTGATTGGCTGCTGTGCAGCCCTTCAGAAAGCGGGAAGTAATCGATGAACACCGAACCCGAACCCGAACTTTTTTGAAAATGTCCGGGTTCGGGTCCGGGTCCCGGACACCCCAAAATTCAGTACGAACCCAAACTATTCTCGAACTGTTCGCTCAACACTAGTCAAAATGTAAGACAGCAAGGAAGCTATCTTACATTTAGAAGCGACGGTGGATAAGCCGAAGTTATGTAGAGGCCAGCTCCTCTTCATTGTGGTGGATCTACTGCCAGTGCAGGACTTTATTAAGTCTAAAACGCCGGTATTAATAAATGTGCCCTATAGTGCCTCAGTTAATAAAGGGAAATGGCACAAGTGTCTAGTTTATTCAATACCTATTACTGCTTTTTATATTTCAATTTACAAATATTTCAACTCACATTGAAGTCCTGTAGAATGTATTTAGATAAAAATGAATACTATTTCACCCAGTGCTTTGCAGTTTGTCATAAATAGTGATTAAACATTAAAATCCTAAACTAAAGCAACTTTGAGGCACAGGACAACCTGGCAGTTGTTATGAATACAATTCTAAAATAATTTATTTGTTTATCTCATAGCCTAGAATTTTATAGTTTTACAACATTAAAATGGCTCTGTGTGCACTTTGTGATAGTTTACTGTTTTCTTGTTTTTTTTTAGAGCATTCCACTGTAAAAAAAAATTTAGGGCAAATATCAAATACATTGGGCATAAAAATAGCTTTTTATAAAGCAATTGTATGTTTTATAATCAGAATCATCCAATGTGTAACATCCACATAATTTTGCCTCTAACATAAAGTATATCTACAGCATTGACCTGATGGAAGCAAATCAGTTAAGCAGGAATGCTATAAGTGCCTTGTTATATTTTGGAAAGTACAGTATAAGGCTGGAGTTACACATTGACTTTGGCCACCATAAGTAGTGTTGGGCGCGAATATTCTAATTGCGAATTTTAATCACAAATATCGCCACCTTGAGAATTTGCGAAGATTTAGAATATGGTGCTATATTTTCGGATTTGCAAATATTCAAGATCTCTTTTTCCTCTGAACCCATAATGCCTCCCTGCTTCTTGCTTGTGGGCCAATGAGAAGGCTGCAATGTCTTTGTCTGAGCTTAGCAACATCCCTAGCAACCAATAGGAAAGTTGCCTACCACTTACTATATAAAAACCTCCACAGCAGTCACATACAGTTTATTACAGTTCTGAGAGAAAGCTGTGTAATTGCTGTGCTCTGTGCTTTGCTGTGTCATTACATTAGTTTGTTAGCTCATATATATAATACAGATATTTAGTAGGAAATAGTCAGTGTAGGTTAGATTGTGATATAGTGTAGCTGTTCCAGTGCAGGGTGTTAGGTAGTGTGATAGGTTCTGCTTTCCATACAGACATGCTACAGGCAAGTTCACAACAATACTTTGTGCACCAATCACTAATATGTAGTCAGACCTGCTAAACTGTGAAGTTGGACGTATGGTGCAAAAATATGAGCATCATTAATTGCCGATTTGCACAATTGTGAATATATCGGAGCACTCTATCTGCATATAAAGCTATTGTAATATTCTGCCGTGCCAACCATTTTCCCCAGTTCCAGGAAACTTCTAGCAGGTTGAAAAATGTAGCAATAGTGACCCACACCTGTATTGTGTGAGCAATACGCGCATATTACATCGCAATCAAGAAAATAATAGCGAATTCTTGAATTTGCGAATTTATGACGAATATTCACCCAAATATTCGGGAAATATTGCAAATTTGAATATTGCCCCTGCTGCTCATCACTAACCATATGCATTGTCTTGCAACATAATAGAAGTGAATGGGGTCACAACATGACTCGCATGTTACCACAACCTGATAATAATAAAAAATCCAACAGTGTTGAATTTTTACAACACTAGGGTCACCATTAGAGATGATCAAAGTTATAAAAAATTTGATTCAGCTGCTTCACCAAATTTCACCAAGAAATTTGATTTGTGATGAATTACATCATCATGAAGCACATTCCTTTGTATGTAGCGGGAACAATGACAGACCCACAGATGCCGTGTTCATTGCTGATCTGAGACTAGAATTTCATGGGTTAATCAGGGTAAAAAAAGAAATCCATTTGCTTGCGTGCAGGCCGTCGGCGCCATCTTGATTGAAAACACCAAGCGAGATTTTGCGTGGTTTCTGCAATCAATATGGTTGCGATGTCCTCTTCATGCACAAATGGATGAGGTAAGTATGCATTTTTTTTTTGTTTTTTTACCACCATATCAGGAAAAATAGATTGGTTACCATGAAGCGCAAGGAAATTTTTCCTGAAATTTGGATCGATTTCCATTTTGGATGCTTTGATTCGCTTAACACTAGTCACCATCATGGCAACTTGTGAGTTGTGTTGCAACTCTATACTATGATATGGGGCTCCAGTGCTACACAGTGATGCCTACCATGGCCAAAGTCGCCATGTAGCTTCAGCCCCTCTACATTTTTTTTTTTTACACATTCAGATTTGGAATATTATTTTTTGTTATTTAAGCATAGCACTAGCAGATTTTCTTAGTTTGTATGTTATATTCTTATATTAGTCAACTCACTTTTTCAAATAAAGCTTGGTGACCAACTGATTGCTACTAGTCTAGCATCTTTGACTCTCAGTGGTTAGTTGACATTGATAGGGAAGGTTGCAACTATACCATGGATAATGTAGTATTGCATATGTATCTATTCAAATAGTCATGAATCACTGTAAATATCTTGACCAAGTTTGCCAGTGCAGCAGTTGCTTATTTTAGGCACCCCTCCACTCTGTCTAATAAATGTGGTTTTTGGTGCTGACTACCCTCTATAATATCACAATTTTACAATATCACAATACATCAGCAAGTGTCTTGTATTAACTTTGTCTACATGATAAATGGTATTTGCTGAAGTGAGACAACCCCTTTAAAGGGGTTTTCCAGCCATTAGTATTGATGACCTATCATCAGGATAGGTCATCATTATTAGATTGGCTGGGGTCTGACTCCCGGCACCCCCGCTGATCAGCTATTTGATGAGGAAGTGGCACTCAATGCAAGCACCGCTACTGGTCTTAACACTATGCCTCATCTCCTGTGGAGCAGCATAGTGTAGGTACAAGTACTCACTCCATAGGATGCAAACCCGACCATCACTGATGATTACAGGGTGGGGTCATAACCATGGAAACGAGCAGTGTATAATGTGTTGGAAAAATAAATCCAGCCAGCAAATGAGGTGATATCGATAATCACAATACATTAGTAGGTGCCTTGTATTAACTTTCTCTACATGATAAATGCTATTTTTTGAAGTGCAACAACCCCCTTAATCTAAATATGCTGTAAATGTATTACATAACCAGATTGCGTTCACCAGAGCTGGAGATGCTCTTTCTTAGTTTGTCTCTTCTCCACGGGCGTAGGAACCGGGGGGGACGGGGGGGACAAATCCCCCCCAGGAAATAATGCGGGGGGGACAGGTATGTAAAAATCCCCCCCAGCGGCAGCACAATGTGTGCGGCGGTTGCGGGGCACAGGGAGATGAACGCTTCCATTGTGGAAGCGTTCATCTCCACAGTTATCTGTATCGCCGTCCCCAGGACAGCGATACAGATGGCTGTGCTGCGGAGCAGGAGAGGGAGAGGCGTCTCCCTTCCCTGCTCCTCTGATAGGCTGCCGACACTAGGCCGGCAGCCTATCAGATGTTGGTACAGGCGGCGCGATGACGTCATCGCGCCGTCTGTGAGCCGTACAGCGCGGGACACAGGCCGGAAGAGGCCTGCATCGCATCGCTGTGACGGATGGAGGTAAGTATAAGTGTCTTGTTTTGTGTGTGTGTGTGTTTTTTTTTTTTTTTAACTGGACCCACTGGCCCATAAGGGGGGTGGGGGTGGAGGGAGAGATTTTTGGCACTTGGGGGGGGGGCGGAAAAATATGTGGGCGTGGCTTGAGGGTGGGCGGGGACACGGGCCCCATAAGTGCTGTCCCCCCCAGATTTTTGGGGCTTCCTACGCCCTTGCTCTTCTCTACCTAATATAATTGGTGGAATGCTGCTCTATAGCATTCCTGTTCCCTAATAGAACTTATGGGAGGCATTGTCACTATAAGGCAACCCTTTAAAGGGGTTCTCTGGGAATTAAGAACATGAAAATACTTAAATATGACTTTATTATAAATATATTCCCAAATACTCTTCATTAGTCATAATGGCTCATTTTCTCTAGGGAGCTATCATTAGGAAAAATAAAATAGCTACCGTCCTATTAGTACGCAAAAAAACAGTCCTAACACTGAGCTAAAGAGCTGCCTTAGCGTCCTCTCCTACTTGTCAGGGATTATGATCCTGACTACAGCTGGAAAAATCTATAGCTTAATCTCTGTGGGAACAGAGTTCATGAGAAGACACGAAGTACAGTGAGGAAGAACAGGACAGGACAGACTGTGGTAATGGAGACAGCATACAAGTGCTGCTGCTCATTAGTCACATCTGCACCCTCCTCTCTGTAAATCATGACTTTATGTCACAGATATTCAGATGAAGATTTTATCAGCTGTATTCAGGATCATAATCCCTGACAACTAGGAGAGGAGGATGAGGCAGCTCTTTACCTCAGTGCTGTGAAGTAACTTGTCTTTCTGTGTGATTAGGACAGGTTCTGTGTGTACTAGTAGGACAGTGACCATTTTTTTACCTAATGATTGCTCCCTATGCAAAATGAGCCGTTATAACTAAAGGAATATATTTGGGAATATTTTTATAATAAAGTACTATTTATGTATTTTCCTTTTCTTAATCCAGGAGAACCCCTTTAATGTTTGACCACTCACAATATAAATGTTACTGTTTATTTTACATTTTCTGCTAGATATAAACTAATCATATGATTGCAAATTACCCTGCCTTTTTTTATTTTTTACAACTTTTAAAACAACCTTTTTTGAAGGATTTTTATGCACAGTTATACAAGGGAAATAAATTGGAGTAATCCTTGGTAGAACCATCCTGTCCATTTAGAACTTTGACAATCAGGCTGCAAAGTAATTATGCTTTATGTCTAACCTTTTGAATGAATTAATATTTACAATGGGGAATATAATCATGCAGGGAGAGAAGAATGATACAGCAGAAAGTAAGTGATTTATTCATTATAATAACTATGTCTATTCCTGTAAATGCTCTCAGCACAGAGCTGACATAGCAATGACACAAAGTCCTATCTCTAGAGTAATATTTATAATCAGATTGGAAAATACATATAATTTATTTCAGCTTTTACAATGTATGGTAAATGTTTTTGAACACCTGTAAAGGTATGTATTGTACAAGTCTCACATAATGTATTAAGTCGATATTCAGTTCATGCTGCACAAAAAGGTGACATTTTCTGCAATCCGTAGCCCCTCCTATTAGTTTTCATAGCTGGGACAATACAGTGTCTTGAGCAATGCATAAAAAATAGTTTCCTAAGGAGCCTGTTCACCTTGGATAAAATGATTCCTTTTTGTCTTATTTTGGAAAGGGTTCTGTTTTGCGCCTTTGATTCGGGATTTACCATACATAAAATAGCTGATGCATACTTGTAATAGCAAATTCCAGCACTATATCAATATCAAGATGTGGGGGATACTAACTAAATATTCAACAAAATTCCAGCAGATATAGTAAATCCCTCTAAAAATTAACTTTTAATCTATTAGGTTAAAATAAAGAGGTCATAAAAAAAAACATAGATAGCAAAAAGTGAAACAAACTATTATCAATGTGATAGCTAAAAAATTATCATAACAGGGACTGTCCAGGTGACGATAATAGTCACTACACGGTCAACAAGCAGGGAAGTGTGGGATCTAACCCTGGTATACCCCTATGCTAGTCCTCAGCCCGGGGACGTCCCCTTGTGGTGGAGACTCCTCGTCCTCGTACCTAGGCTGGAAGACCCTAGACAATCCCTAGTGAAAAAAGGTCGTCTTTTAACAGACTGGGCAGGTGGTGGGAGTGATACTGCCCAGCAAGGAGTATCAAAGTACGCCTCTATAAACACACCTCATAAACACACCTCAATGCGTTTCCCCCTAAGGGTGAAAAAGGGTTCATCAGGAGGTACTGTGTATAAACAAATCCATAGAACGGTCAATCAAATGGTTATGACAGAGATTAACAGATAGCATGAGCCAGTCCGATATTGACATGGCTCGGATTAAAAATACTTAACAGCCCCTGTAGAAACATATTCTCAAATTGATAGGAACCAATGAATCCAAATTTTGAGGGACCGGTGACAGGAGGAGATATGTAGCAGGCCCTGTTTGGTTAGGGCAGAATTCAGTGGGACTGGTGAAGTCGGCAGAAAACACACAGGTCAGGGTAGATGTCCCTGATGATGTGCGTGGACCCAGCTAATGATGGCTAGGGTTCCTGCAAGTCACGCTCCTCCTGTGTAATAGGCATATCCTGTGTAATAATACTTGTAATAGGCAGTGCTTCTTGGAGATAATACTTCCTTAATATGGCACTTGTTGAAACATGCCAGCATTTTTTTAATGTCAGATTTCTAAAGAATCTGAGAAAAGAGTGCCATTGTGTTATACTGTGGGTAACAGATAGAGTATGGGTATACATGTGTACAAAGCCATAAGGCCATGTTCAGACATGACAAATCACCCCCAAGTGATGTCTTCCTCATTCAAATGCAATTCACCTGCCTTCTGCACTTGTTCTGCTGGGAGTTTAGTGCAGGTGCAATGTGTTTGAATAAAGTAGACATCAGATGGAGGGGATTTGCCTGGTCATATGACTCTCCATCAGCAGCCATTTTATGGACAGGACCCCAGTGTGGACAGCACAAAAGACTTGGCAAACAAGGGGGCACACCTAATGAAATATAGACTTTCAAAAGTGCTGCATAATCATCTTACATACTCATTGGTCAACAGTAGCCAGAAAGTGGACAACCCCTTTAACAATTTGTTCATACAGGGGGAGTTTCACATGGAATCCAATCAGAATTTATTTACAAATCTGACGCTGATTTTTCAGTATGAAAAATCTATAGTCAAGCATGAGCATTAGACCTTTTCCACCTTAGGACAGGTTAGGGGGTTAGGGGAAAAAAAGCCCTGTCGACAGGATTTTTTTTCCGTTATGTATAACGAAACAGAGCTTTTATTTGCCCCCATATACATATATTAAGACAAAGCAAAATGGACTGACTCTTAAAGGCCTCCATTTTGCATTCCATCATAAAATTACGTTATATTCCGTTATAACACTGTTATAATGGAACACTACAGGGTGGGCCATTTATATGGATACACCTCAATAAAATGGGAATGGTTGGTGATATTAACTTCCTGTTTGTGGCACATTAGTATAATGTGAGGGGGGAAACTTTTCAAGATGGGTGGTGACCATGGTGGCCATTTTGAAGTCAGCCATTTTAAATCCAACTTTTGTTTTTTCAATAGGAAGAGGGTCATGTGACACATCAAACTTATTGGGAATTTCACAAGAAAAACAATGGTGTGCTTGGTTTTAACGTAACTTTATTCTTTTATGAGTTATTTACAAGTTTCTGACCACTTATAAAATGTGTTCAATGTGCTGCCCATTGTGTTGGATTGTCAATGCAACCCTCTTCTCCCACTCTTCACACACTTCACGCAACACCGCAGGAGAAATGCTAGCACAGGCTTTCAGTATCCGTAGTTTCAGGTGCTGCACATCTCGTATCTTCACAGCATAGACAATTGCCTTCAGATGACCCCAAAGATAAAAGTCTAAGGGGGTCAGATCGGGAGACTTTGGGGGCCATTCAACTGGCCCATGACGACCAATCCACTTTCCAGGAAACTGTTCATCTAGGAATGCTCGGACCTGACATCCATAATGTAGTGGTGCACCATCTTGCGGGAAAAACTCAGGGAACGTGCTACGCTGTGGGCTCTTGCTGAATAAAGGTAGGACAGCCACTGATGTTTCTTCATTAGTGACAGATTTCATGCGTCCACATTTTGGCAAATCCAACACTGAACCAGTTTCACGAAACCTAGCAAGCAGTTTTCTAACTGTAGCATAGGAGAGGGGTGGTCTCGTAGGTTGTCTTGCATTGAAATCTGCTGCAATGACCCGGTTACTGCGTTCACCAGACATCAACACAATTTCTATCCGCTCCTCACGTGTTAACCTCGGCGACATGTCAATGGCTGCAAACAAAGAGAAACTTTTAAATAACTCATGAAAGAATAAAGTTACGTTAAAACCAAGCACACCATTGTTTTTCTTGTGAAATTCCCAATAAGTTTGATGTGTCACATGACCCTCTTCCTATTGAAAAAACAAACATTGAATTCAAAATGGCTGACTTCAAAATGGCCGCCATGGTCACCACCCATCTTGAAAAGTTTCCCCCTCACATATACTAATGTGCCACAAACAGGAAGTTAATATCAGCAACCATTCCCATTTTATTAAGGTGTATCTATATAAATGGCCTACCCTGTATAATGGAATTCCTAGCGCTGGTGAGCACCCGACCCTTGGATTGCCAGTTCTAAAGTTTAAACTAGTGAAGAGCGAGTCAAGTGTGTCCTACTTTCGTTAATGATTGCGGCGCAAGTGACTAATGCAGGTTCAAATTTGTTATGAAATTCCTTTATGCATGTGTAGTTAATATTAAAGTCTCATGATAATAGTGGCCACCTTAATGTAGCCTCAGAGGAACATATATAATGTAACACATGTACAGCAATCGGTAACTCACTTATTGATGTAAAGGAATCCTGCTTTGAAACAACACGATTTGCTCATCAGTAATTCAAAGAATATTGCCTTTAAAGCAAACCTGTCACCATGAATATGTAGTGCAATCTGCAGCTAGCATGTTATAGAGTAGAAGGAGCTGAGCAAGGGGATTTGATGGGAAAAAATTGATAATCTTGTCAGTCACTGATTGCGACCATCTACATGACTCCAATAGTAAAGAAAGAGCAAATATATAAATATATCAAATAGAAGTTATACTAAATATTTTCCCACAAAACTTTATATATCAATCAGCTCCACTCCTCCTGCTCTATAACATGCTGCCTGCACTGCATTTCATGGTGAAAAGTTCCCGTTACTCAGTAATATGTAGTAATGATGTAATTTCTCATTTGGAGAATTAACTTCCCAATGTTGTTTGGAAAACAAAAACTTTGGTGTCTTCTTCACTCAACACAATTGACCCAACAAATGAAACTACAAGCACCACAAATACTGCACGTTATTAATATAAAGTTCACAGAAAACAACTCCTGCTTCATAATGCAACCTTAAAGGGAACCTATCAACAACTTTATACTGCCCTCAGTGAGATCAGCATAAAGTTGATGACAGGTTCCCCTTTAACATGCTAAAAGCCACATTATTTCCAACTTGGGTATTGCGGGGCTCTATCCGACGCTTGAAGATACAATTCACTTTCTTCACAGTTGAAAAGTGCATTTATAGTTAACATGTCCACAGTTTTCTTTATTACAATTATTCTTTAACACAGCTGGCTTATTTCTTTAATTATAATACATTTCATGAATCATTAGTCAGACAACTAATTATCAATGAGATGTTAAAATGAAGAGATTTCCAAAAGGACAGCAGTGCAAGCTGTCCTCCTTCACCACATCCTCTTTGCTTGCTATTCATTATTCAATGTAGTGGATAAAAAACTGTTCTTGATTCAAAGAAGGACATTTCAAGGGGCCATCCAATTTTTTAAAGGAGTCATTCAGTTTCTGTCTACTCATGTTCAATATGTAAGTAAGATAGCTATGTGGCACTTACTAATATTGTCTTTGTTATAGACCTTGTTGATAGTCTGTGCTGTGTGCTCTCTTATATAAGCCATGTCTCCTTGTTAGGCAAATCTTCAGTGCAGATAACAGGTGCAGAGTATTTGAATGGAGGAGACATCAGGCTATTTGCCTGGTCACATGACCCTCCATCACCAGCTATTTTATGCACAGGACCTCTCTGTGGACAGCACAAAAAACATATCAAACAAGGGGAATATGTTATGAAAAATAGAAAATGGTGCAGAATTTCAACAAAGGCTATATTAATAAATTCAGCATAGTCATCTTACAAACACATTGGTCAACAGTATGCAGAAAGTGGCCAACCCCTTTAATACTGATGATCTATCCTAAGGATTTAATCAATAAAAGGGATCCACAGCACTTGTCAATTCCAATAAACTTGTTGTTTATTTAGAAGGCCACAAAACATAGCGACATTTCAAGTGAATTCTTTATACTGCTGCATAACATTTGTTACTATCCTAAGCATCGGTCATCAGGATATAATTGTTGGGGGTCCAACTCCTGGCACCCGGGCCAATCAGTTCGAGTAGGATGCAGCTCTCCAGTGAGCACTGCAGCTTCCTCACAGTTTACCAAGAACAGTGCCATCCATTGAATAGCAGCCATGCTTGGTATCATAGCTCAGCTCCATTCTCTTGAACAGGACTGAGCTGTGCCTAGGCCATGTGACTGACAAACGTGACGCTACTGGCCAGGAAGAGGCCACAATCTCTTGAAACAGCTGATTGTGGGGGCACAGACCTCTGCTGATCATATACCAATGAAATATCCTAAGGATAGGTTATCAGTATTAAACACTCGGGCAATCCCAATAATTGAATGAAGATTTAACATTGACTTTTTGACATTAAGTTGCATATTTGTAAATGAGTTCAGCCCTGGATTTGAAAAAAGGCCATGTACAGTAGGCTAAAGCCTGGGGGAAAGGGGAGGGGGTTGCTTATTTCTTAACATATTGTGACCCTAACAATGTTGGAGGTCAAATTTTATATCATCATTACTTATATTGAAAAGAAATATAACCCTAGTTCTAGTATAATTGTATACAGCTCTAGCTGCAAAATATTTTTAATATTCATCATTATACGCAATTACATATTGTAGTAAAATCAACATAAATTATGTGATACCTTTTATAGTCTGTTAAATAAAATCAATAGAACTCCTGTACGATCAGTTGCTCAGAAACATGTCTGAAAGAAAGCTTATTTTACTAAAAATAATGTTGAATATTATCAAAGATGCCGAAAATAATTCAGACTCAATTTGTGTTCTAACTTGTAATCAGGAGAAAGCATGTCTACATCTATGAGAATTAATCTTAAATCAATCTAAGCAACTTTATTCAATAACGCAATCAATGACACACTTTGTAAACCAGTGAGGTTGAAATTAAGATGTTCAGAATGCACGCAGTATCATGCAGATGAAGTGGAAATAACCTTGAGTTCTCCGTGACAAGGTCACAATATAGTTTCAGGGTTTGTAAGACCTTTCATCCCTGTCCTACACAGTTAACTTAATATTCATGCACTAACCAGCTTCAAAATATCACTACAGTTTAGATTATATGATGGGACAAGTCTTCAGTAAGATATTGACATGTTCATATCCTTTTATACATAGAAAAAGCTGTACTTTACTAGGATAAACTATATGTGTTTATTCATTTTCTGAAAATAACTGTGTATGTAATAACCTAAATATGATAGTGCATGTTCTTAGACCAGTTAGGAAAAGCAACTATTTCCATGAGGGCTGTTTCCACCACTCATATAAAGAGCTGACAAAATACCACAGTCCACAATTGTTACCTTGTTGTATCCATTTTTTTGTCTGGCAGGAGCATGTATCACATAGTCATTGCTGTTGACAGTGTAAAGCACTGTATACCCTGTACTGCCTCATGACTACTACCTATAAGACTTCTCTCATGCTGCATCTGTGCTCTCAAGTGCATTACTTCACATGATTCCGTGAATCTTCATCTCATGATGAATGAGGGCTCTGCTCACAAGAGTTTACAATCTATTAGGAGATATGGGTGACACAAAAGGTAAAAAACTGCTTGTTTTGTATAGTTGTCCAGTCATCCTAATGCAATAGGGGAATAGATATAAAGCTCAATGAGACGGTCACTAGCCAATATCTCTACTACTTCTGAGTGCATGGGTGTGGTTGAAAGTGTTTGATGATGGATTAGGTCCAGAAGAATAGTGATAAAGGGTGGGGGTAAATGGAGAAGAGATTAGGAGGTGTTATAGATCACCCTAAAAAGATATATGTAGGGGCCACTTAAAACTGTCAGTGTTATGAATTAACCTACCGTAATTGCTTGGGGTAGAGCATTCCAGGGAACTGGTGCAGCTCAGGAGAAGTCTTGAAGATGGGCGTGAGAGGTTTGGATTATGGTGGATGTTAGTCATTGGCTGAACGGAGAGCACAATTAAGGTTGTAGACAGAAATGAGGGAGGAAATGTGTGTGTGGGGAGAATGCAGTTTTGTGGGTGAGAATGAACAGTTTAAATTGAATCCTATACAGTATTAGTGATGAGCAGCAGGAGCAATATTCAAATTCGCAATATTTCTTGAATATTTGGGCAAATATTCGCCATATATTTGAGAATTCGAGAATTCGTGATCTCCAATCATTATTTTCTTGATTTCATAAAAAAATTTGCATACAAATTTGCATCAACTGGTATTTGAAAAAAAATGAATATTCACAATTACGAATATATTTCACGACATTCTAAATATTCGAGAATTCTCGAAGTGCCGATATTCGTGATTAAAATTCTCAATTCGAATATTCGTGATCAACACTATAAAGTATGGGCAACCAATGCAATGATTGGCACAAGGTGGAGCCATTGGTGTAGCGGTTAGACAGAGAGATGAACCTGGCTGCTACATTAAGGGTAGATTAGAAAGGGAAAAGTTTGGTGAGGGGGAAACCAATTAGTATTGGAGAACAGTAATCCAGACAAGAATGATCAAGATGAGAGTTTTGATGTTTCCTCAGTAAGAAAGGGGCGAGTTCAGTGTTGAGATCCATAAGAATGAGTAGACAGTAGTCATTATTGCACTTAGCTGTCAGTAGGTCATTTGTCAATGTGAAAACCAAACTGTAATTGATCAAGGAGAGAGTTAATGGAGAGGTAGTGGAGGCAAGAATAGATCAAGTGTTCCAGGAGATCAGAAATGAAGTAGAGATTAGAGCCAGTTCTGTAGTTAGTTGTGCAGGATGCGTCAATAGATAGTTTCTTTAGCAATTGGGTTAAGACCGAATGTTTGAAAGAAGAAGTGGAGATACCAGATTAGGAGAGAGACTAAAGTTTATCAAGCTATGCAAACCAACAGTACCCTACTCTGCCATTGTAGGCATTGTTTCTCTTATTACCAGCCGCTTGTCTTAATATTTTATTTCTACCCATTTATTATCCATCTGCCTGTCCTCTAACTTCCTAATACTCATACACACATTCATGAAGGTTGTATTGGCTGTGCTGTCACAATTGATGTCTGGGTAACTGGATGACTTTTGTTCAGTGTAAAAGTTTATTTTGTAATTTGCCTATCACACAGTTAGCTGACATCTAAGTAATTTACTAAAGGACCAACAGTTTTAAAAAGTTCAATCATTTTTATATTAGTCACTAAAATATACAGAAAGATTACTACATACACAGGCTAGTGTTTCTATATCAAGGATAAACAGACTATAGTGTAATGACAATATGTTCCCCCATTAAGGATGGTAGATTTTTATTTTTTATTTATATTCTTCATTTTAGAAAAATAATCCAGACAGGATATTTATAGAGGATGAATTTTTCCCATGTAAAATAGCATACATTATACTCAATGGAGTAGATGTATGACAAATGTCCAAAGTGATTTCCAAAAATGGCACTGCGTTTTAATCTGTGCTCATTCTATCTGAGTTATTTCCTCTAAGGTCTAATTTAAAGTATGCTTTTGAAATACGGCATATTTTACTTTAAAGGACTATAATTGTAGACTATTTCTCACTCTAAACTTTCTGTGCTTTTCAGAGCAACAGTATCCCCAGTTGAGAATTGTGAGATAGCTAACAGTGCTTTCTGCAAACAACATTTCAGAATATTACTTACAATCTTGCAGCGCTTTCAGCAAACAAGAACTTAAAGAACTTAACTTTAAAGGGATATGAAAGTAAGCTTTAAGGAGTCTGTGATTTTTTTCTAATACCCCCCTTCCCCCACCAGTCGCAATGGTGAAGAGATCTATACTCACCATCTTCCTAGAGACCGTTTCCGGCTGTGTGGCTGTTGGACTGCCTTGACTGGACTTCTGGTCTCTGCTTGACAGTGTGTAATAATCGGGAACTCCCCACACACAATAGTCTATCAGGTGAACCCGCCATTTTTAGCAGAGTTGGCTAACAATATACTAATATGATTAATTGTCTTAAGTTCCTGCAGTGTAAACAAAAAATGAGAAATGGGAGCAGTTTTGTACAATAGACAATTGATTACAAGGCCAGATCAAGTTTTCTTGCAGCAGTTCTCCTTTCTGGCTAATATGGGGTGAATTTCAGAGTGGGATCTCTATGATGTATACTGTATATGTTTCCATATTGCATATGGAGAGAAGTCATCATCCTCGAACAATAGCTGGATTTTATTACAGTACCTTGTCAAGATAACATTCTATAAAACATACCCTTAGTATATTAGCTACTGCTCCAAGTATTGCACCAACGATCTATAATATTGCTTCCATTTATATCTGATTAAGCCATCCATATCTGTTTCCCTGTTGCTAGTCTTTTATTTTTTATACTTTTACATTGTACAACTAATTTATCCTGTACAATGTCTGCTATAAGGTGCAAAGTAATTTGCCTGAGGTGGCATTTCATGACAAGTGACAGAATAACACTTGGCTTATAGTCATTGTCTCAACATTTATATGCCTGATACTTGAAGTCATCAGTTAAGCATCGAGTATAGCCAAGTGATGCCTGAAGGGGGACATAGGTAAAAAGTGGTATATCTGGAGAGATCATGGTACTTGCCATTGATAGCATCACTTGGTAATTATATGGTAGGTACTCTGATTTATCTTAATATTGTACTAGAAGAGCGATCTGTCCTAGTCATCATATTAATGTGCGCATAATTCCCATCAGATATTTTTGCTGTTCGAAGACGTTATAGTATTCAGATAAATGCTTTTTTCTGCATTTTCTTCTATCTGACTTCAGTGAGGTGAATCATGAAACAGAGCGTGTTTATAGAATTTCCTGTCAGAACGCAGTACATAAATGCAATATCTTTAAAATGTAAGATTTCAGCAATGTTTCCTATTATAAAATGAATCCATAATGCCTCGGGACATTATTTTAAAGGTAATTTGCTTTCAATTCACCCAGTAAACACAATTAGAAGATGTTGACCTTGTGAGGCTGGATCAGCTAATTCAGAAATGATATTCAACTTCAAAGGACATTTCTAAATAGTGTAGATTTCAACTTTTCAATACAGATGTCATTTTGCTCCATTATATCGTCGGTTTTTAGTGCAATATTACCTATTTAGGTGTAAATGAGCATATTTAAAATAAAAAGAGAATCATTATCAGAGGACAAAAATTACTTCATTTGATAGCAGTAGTAAGAAGGACCCAACATTATTATTATTTTTTTCTGAGGATGTATATCATCAAGGGCATAAATATATTCAATAGTGGTACCCATACAATTTATTTATTCACTATCTTAAAGGGATTGGTTACGAAGAACATTTGTCACCTATTGACAGTAGAGTTGATGAATATCAGATCGCTGGGTGTCCTCTGCTTACATCTCCACTGATCATAACAATTAGGGTCCCCTAGTCCCTGATATGAATAGAACATTAGTGTTCATGTGTGCAGAGCTTATCTATCTTTGGCATTCCCAAATGAATAGTGCAGGGCCACATATGCACACTAACTCTTCATTTACATATTGTTCTCGTGCTTGGTTGGGGTTCTTCTAGCATTCAGACCCTCAACAATCATACATTTAAAAGGTATCATGAACATAGGTGATAAATATTGTTCATGGGAAACCCTTTTAAATTATTTGAATTACAAATGCATTGAATAAGAAGAATTGACATAAAATAACTGATCTTCAGGGTCTGACTGGTGGTAGCTCCGATGGCTAAAAAAAAACATGATTAAAAAAAGAGTTTATCTTCCTGGTAAAGAGGAGACCTTGCATATATCATCACTCTCCTTTATAGTCTATGAAACAGTAACATAGTGCAATCAATGGGTTTTTTAATACTTAATAGATGCTCCCTGGTACTGGGTAGAGTTTTTTTTTATATTCCACTGATTTGACTACAAAGTTCATGAAATTTTACAGCAATAAACCATACACTTATTTCATGTGAAACCCCTTTAATGCAGTGGGTAATGAAACTGAACTCAATGACATATCTGTTTACCATATTCTCAATAGTCAGTGATACTACAGGAGCCATGAAAGACCAGCAGGCAGGAAAAATTGTGCAAAACATGATGGTAAATCAGAAAAAGACAAAGCAGCACACAAATATCAAGTAAGCAGCAAGAAAAGAGTAACGCAAAGAAGAATTAGCAAGAAGTACAGTAGACTGTGGTTGGCTAATTAATGGAGAAAAACAAGATGGTACATACATGAGCAACTAGCTTCTAAATCTATGAAATAATCATGGTAGAGTTGGAGATAGTGGCCCACGACCACCAAATACACTTTTCAATATGCTCCCTGGTAAAAGGGGAATGGTTATTTTCTATTATGAGTAGATATGTGTATTCAGATTCCTTGTAATAGCTTTTGGATTCTAAGTACTGTACAGCCTAATTTAAGAAGGGCACATTAGGATCCTCTCTTTCTTGATCACAACGTAGGAAATAAAGGGTAAACTCTTGAATAGTCATTTTGCCATTATTATTACTATTGGCTCACTACTAATGTTGATCGAGCACCAAATTGCTCATGTGCTCTGGTGCTCGAGTAGAACATTTGTGATGCGGTTTTTCTGACACAGTTTAGCATTCAGCTTTATAGCTGAGAGGATACGGTCCTTGCCTCTAATATACAAGGATGTGAGTTCAAATCCTGGCAGAAACCTTTCAGAAATAGAGGATAAATTAGGTTCAAATACACTGACTCGACCATTGCGCTCAAGCCGAACTACGCGATGTGCCAAGCATAGCGAGGCTCAGCACATGAGCATGCTTGCTCAACACTACTCACTACTATATCTTGGACATGATCTAGACTTCTTGCATAAAAGTATTTTTGCCATTTTTTTTCTTTATATCCATCACCAGAAAAAGAGAATTATATATTGAAAAAGAAGTCAGAAAATCCTGGACTTTGCTGTCAGTTTTCACCAGCTTGCAAACAAAACTTCCTTTGAAAAACTGTTTGAAGCTCTGAATGACATCTTGGTCACATTCTCAAGTAGAAATATTGCAAAGATGTAGTGTGAAGCTTGTTCTTATCCTCTGGTAATGCTTAGAACTGGATGTCTGTTAACAGCTCTCCAGTCTTTTATTTTAGCTTATTTTTGTGTCATACATAATATTTGGGTGTGTTAGAAAAAAAACTATTAGCAATGTATGTAATTGTATGTATGTATGTAACCTCATTCTAAACAGTCTACAGTATTGGATCACCCTTTAGTTAAACTGTTAAATTTAGCACCTTAATATTCTTTATTGAGCATATGGCTCTGATAAACCTTTATTATTAATTTTAAAAAAAATCTACGGATTCATTGAAAATGAAATAATACAAAAAAAGACCATTTCTTCCTGATAACTGCTTGCTAGTCAGGGGAGATAAGAGATGCAGCAATCACCTCCACTGTATGGGAAGAGTGATAGCTACAGCCATTTCTCATCCTCATGCAGATTCATTGTTTCTGGGCAGCAGAACACTGTTCAAAGCTTGATCTGCTGCCAAGTAATGATGATGAAGGTGAAAAAATTATCACGCCTAGCACTGTAAAAGTGCAGAGGGAGTGGCAGTTGCCCCCATTGCTCCTAGATTCTCATTTGCATATGTTAAAATATCACTTTACTCAGAAATGAGGGCACTTATGCTTCACCTGCCAAGCACACATGGAACAGGTCATCCAGTTTCATGGGTACAAATCTACTGATAGATGCCCTTTAAATATATTTTATTTTACAATCTAATGATATAGGTATGAGTACACTCTATAAGCCATGTGTTATCCCATCTCTTAGGCCAGTGTTTCCCAACCAGTGTGCCTCCAGCTGCTGAAAAACTACAACTCCCAGCATGCCTGCACAGCCAAAGGCTATCTGGGCATGCTGGGAGTTGTAGTTTTGCAACAGCTGGAGGCACACTGGTTGGGAAACACTGTCTTAGGCCTCCATCACCATACAGGGATATACAGAGACATATACAGAAAAACTGTGAGGAGGGGTAGAATTTTCACTATACTTATGAATATAGTGGGACAATAACTGTATCTACTATGAAATAATGATGGAAAAAATGTACCGTATTTTTCGCCATATAAGACGCACTTTTTTTCCCCCAAAAGTGGGGGGAAAATGGCAGTGCGTCTTATATGGCGAATACTACCATTTTCCTATAGCTGAAGCCGATACATCGCACAGCCTGCGATGTATCAGCATGGAAGGAGGAGGGGGCGGAGCCTGGCAACACGCGGCGGGCGGCCCGCCGCTCACAGCATGACTGCTTGTATAACATTTAAAATCTTTAATTATGTCCCCTTATTTCCTAAAAGCCTAGGACAATAGCGCTCTGCTAACCTGCTATAACGATCCTCTAGCAGGCAGAGCGGTGCGGCGGCAGGCTGGTGTGTAACGTCCTCACTGACGTCATCTGCCTGCTCCTTTCACTTTATGAATGAAGCAGGAGGAGCAGGCAGATGACGTCAGTGAGGACGTTACACACCAGCCTGCCGCCGCACCGCTCTGCCTGCTAGAGGATCGTTATAGCAGGTTAGCAGAGCGCTACTGTCCTAGGCTTTTAGGAAATAACAGGACATAATTAAAGATTTTAAATGTTATACAAGCAGTCACGCTGTTAGCGGCGGGCCGCCCGCCATGTGTTGCCAGGCTCTGCCCCCTAAGCAGCCATGGGCCAGATGTTTTAGAAAAGGGGGCACCTGTGGATGACACTGTAATTGGGGTGATCTGTGGATGACACATATAGCATAAGATGCTATATATGTGTCATCCACAGATCAATCCATTACAGTGTCATTCATAAATGCCCCCATCACAGTGCTATCCACAGATCCCCCCATCACAGTGCTATCCACAGATCCCCCATCACAGTGCTATCCACAGATCCCCCATCACAGTGCTATCCACAGATCCCCCCATCACAGTGCCATCCACATCTCCCCCACATAACAGTGCCATCCACAGATCCCCCCCATAATACTGTCATGCACAGACCACCATTACTTCAAAAGCACACCTTTTGGTTAAAAATATTTTTTTTCTTATTTTTCTCCTCAAAAACCCAGGTGCGTCTTATAGGCCGGTGCGTCTTATAGGGCGAAAAATACGGTATTTGTTTTTTAACTGTTGGTCCATTGATATTGAATTAAAGAAAGTAATCCAAATTTTTTGGGCAAAATGTGCAAATATGGTAAGTATTTATGTTTGTATATAATTGTATCTATGTAATGTAGTGAGTATGGCTGTTAGTGTTGAGCGAAGTGAAATATAATAAGTAAATACAACTGTGACATTCTGATTGAAAAAAAAACACCTTTTTTTTTTTACTAGAAAGTACCTTTGCAGCCTGTACTGCATTCCTGATGGTAAAATATAATCAGTAAATAAAACTGTGACATTGTGGGTGACAAAAATGCCTTTTTTTTTAACTAGAATTGTTCCTTTGGGGCCTGCACTGCATTTCTGATAGCGAAAGAAAACCAGTAAATCCAACTCTTAGATTGTGGGTGGACATTTTCGTTAATTTCTAATGATAATTTGTTTTCCCTTAGTCCTAACAGCAGCACAGATGAGGGTCAACCACCCCCCGTGGAGTGGTAGGACAGGCGGAGTGTTTAATGAGCCCAAGACTAATAACTTAATTTAACAATTAAGTATCCCCTTAAAAGGAGGGAGTCAACCCCCAGCCCACTGTCGTTAATAGCAAGAAAAAAACAAGACTTACTAGGGTGGGAAATTTGTGTGCTGCTGTTAGGACTAAGGGAAAACAAATTATCGTTAGAAATTAACGATTCCCTTACATCCTACCAGCAGCACAGATGGGGAGATAGCAAGAAGAAACCCCTAGGGAGGCACTTCCTGTCTGGCAGAACTAAGAATAGTCTGCCCAAAGGCCGAAAACTCAGCTAGTCTGGCATCTAGTCTATAATGGGAGATGAATGTCGATTCAGAGCTCCAGGAGGCCGCTTTGCAAATCATATTGAGAGGCAGAAGACTCCTCTCGGCAAAAGAAGAAGCCACAGCTCTAGTAGAGTGGGCCTTCACAAATTCCGGAGGGTCCAGAGTAGAGATGCCGCGAACATAAAATTTTCTGTTCGCGAATGTCCGCAAATGTTCGCGAACAGGCGAACCGGGCGAACCACCATAGACTTCAATTGGCAGCCACATTTTAAAATCCACAGGGAGTCTTTCTGGCCACAATAGTGATGGAAAAGTTGTTTCAAGGGGACTAACACCTGGACTGTGGTATGCCGGAGGGGGATCCATGGCAAAACTCGGGTTTTAATCCATAAAGGGCATAAATCACCTAACATTCCTAAATTGTTTGGAATAACATGCCTTAAAACATCCAGTGCTCATCTACGGCCTGATCCAGCACTCTTCGCAGGGCAAGGTCCAGAAAAAACGCATATGGGATGAGGTCGATGATGTTGCCTTGGGTTTAACTGACCAGGTTTGTCTTGTCACCTCCACAAAAGGACGCATGAGCTTACAGCCATTGTGCATGAGCGTTCAGTAACGCGGCCAAAAAATACCCAGCTCCGCAGAGGCTATTCTCTTTTTTTTTAATCAAAAAAATCTGTTCTTACCAGTTTAATCTCTGTTTTGTTCCCTATCAGGGGCTGGTGTATGGAATTGATTTTAGGAACCGGGAGATGGAAAAAGATGGTTGGCCGGTCCTCTTCCTTCCAATTTGGGTCACTGCACGTGCACCGCGCAATATACTGTGCCACCAATACAAATAGTGTGAACTACTATTCTTACCATTTTAATCTTTGTTAAGTCCCCTATTAGGGGACGTGTATTGAATTGAATCCTTGCATGGGAAGATAGAGAAAAAAGATTGCTCTGTCCGCTTCCTTCTAATTTTGGGCACTTGCAATGGAATTTGCCACCAATGCAACTAGTGTTAACTAAGTACTATTCCTATCAGTTTAATCTCTGTTTTGTCCCTTATGATGGCCAGGGCCGGTGTAGTGAATAGATTTTTGGAACCGGGAGATGGACCGCTTCGTTTGAATTTTAGGTCACTGCGCGTGCACCGTGCAATGTACTGTGCCACCCTATATGAGTGGTGGGCAGTGGGCACAGTACAGTCTGTGGGCCTGACACACACTGGCAGGCAACTGCAATTATATTAAAGGGTAAAAATTAAATGACTTTTTTATCTGCAAGGTACTGTGCCGCCCGATATGAGTGGTGGGCACTGGCAGTGGGCACAGTACAGTCTGTGGGCCTGACACTCACTGGCAGGAAACTGCAATTATATTAAAGGGTAAAAATTAAATGACTTTTTTATCTGCAAGGTATTGTGCCACCCTATATGAGTGGTGTGTACACAGTACAGTCTGTGGGCCTGCGGCCTCTCACACACGGGCAGGCAACTGCAATATATATATAAAAATAAAATAAAAGCAGACTGAAATAAAAGCTGTCCTTACAGCAGATGGCCCCTTTCACATGAGCAAGTTTTCTGCGCGGGTGCAATGCCTGATCTGAACAGATAGCATCCGCACTGAATCCTGACGCATTCATTTCAATGGGTCTGTGTACATAAGCGTTTTTTTCACGCATCACTTGTGCGTTGCGTGAACATCTCAGCATGTTCTATATTCTGCGTTTTTCACGGAGAAGTGAATTGGGCTGCGTGAAAAATGCATTGCATCCGTAAGGAAGTGCGGGTGCGTTGCGTTTTTCACTGATGGTTACTAGGAGATGTTGTTTGTAGACCTTCAGTTTTTTATCAAGCGCGTGAAAAACGCATCAAAACACATTGCACCCACGCGGAAAAAACTGAACGCAATTGCAGGCAAAAGTGAATAGCTTTGCCTGTGAAATCGCACAGTTTTCACTGAACGCATCCGCAACGCATCCGGACCTAAGGCCCCATTCACACATCCACAATTTTGCGGAATGGATGCGGACCCATTCATTGTGAATGGGGCCGGACGTGATGCGGAGAGCACACTATGTGCTCTCCGCTTCCGCATTTGCGGAGCCGCAGCCCTGAACTTCCAGGTTTCGGCCCCAAAACATCCGGCCGCGGCTACGCAAAAGATAGAGCATGTACTATTCTTGTCCGCAGCCTGCGGACAAGAATAGGAATCTCTTTGGGAAGTGCCGGCATGGTGTGTTGCGGATCCGCAATTTGTGAATCTGCAAAAACCTACGGACATATGAATGGGGCCTATTCCAGACACGCTCGTGTGAAAGAGGCCGATGAGTATTTGAGGACTGGAGTGGACACAGAACACTGGCCTAGCTAACACTTTCCCTATTAATTCAGCAGCAGCACTCTCCCTGCTCTAACTAACACTGCAGCTTCAGAATGAATCTAAGATGGATGCTGTCCTTACTTTTTAATAGCAGGTGGGAGGGTATGGGAGGGAGGGTATGCTGATTGGCTGGAATGTGTCTGCTGACTGTGAGGTACAGGGTAAAAGTTTGCTCAATGATAAAGTATAGGGGGCAAATCGAACATCGCACATGTTTGCCCGCCGCGTCGAACGCGAACATGCTATGTTCGCCGGCGAATAGTTTGGGACGTCTCTAGTCCAGAGATTTACTGAACTCCTTTGATCTATCCAAATAGATCCGGAGACATCTCAAGACGTCCAGAGGATGTCTAGCAGGTTCCTCAGAGAAGGTGGTAGATGTCGACAGAACCGGGAGGAATATTACCTGGTTGATGTTCTGGAAGGAAGGATCTTTAGGCCTAAAATATGGGAGGAATCTAAGAAGGACCTGCTCATGTAAGAAGATGGTATAGGGCTCATGTGCTGAGAGAGCTTGAAGCTCAGAGACCCACTTAGCCAAAGACACTGCAAGGAGAAACACAAACTTCCAAGTGACGAACTTGATGTCCACCTCCTCTAACGGTTCAAAGGGGGGAGATGTTAACCCCCTGAGAATTACTGATAAATCCCATTGAGAAATGGGTCTCAGTACTGTAGGCTTTAATCTTTCAGCTCCTTTAAGGAACGGTTTGATCAGTGGGTCCTGAGAAAAAAGCCTATTAAGGCAAGCTGAGATGGCTGAAACTTGAACCTTCAGAGTAGAAGTGGCAAGGCCTCTATCAAGGCTGTCTTGCAGGAACTGAAGGATAGCAGGGAGGGGCGGATCTGCAGACGTCACCACCAGGATGAGAATATCCTCATAATACGAGAGTAGGCTCTCTTGGTAGAGTTCGCTCTAGAATGAGACAGAGTTCTTAGGACCGACTCTGAAAGCCCTTCTATTCTGGGAAGGGACTGATCAACCTCCAGGCTGTAAGGTTCAATCTGTGCAGATCTGAGCAGAGGTGAGTGTCCCACGACACCAGGGTCTGCTGTGGTGGGGGGCCTCCAATATTGTCCTCGACTCAACTGGGTGAGCTAGGTAAACCAGGATCTCTTCGGCCAAAATGGTATGATGGCTATCACTGAGGCCTGATCCTGACGGATTTTCATCAATACCCTCAGAATCATGGAAAACGGAGGGAAGATGTAAGCCAGCCTGAACCTCCAGCATATTGACAGAGCGTCTATCGCCAGGGGGTTGTCCTCCCTGCAAAGGGAGCAAAATCTCTCCACATTGGCATTGAACCTTGTTGCCATGAGATCCACCTCTGGCATACTCCACTTGAGGACTATCTGCTTGAATATCTCTGGATGTAAAGACCACTCCACCGATGGAATACTGCAGCTCAGCCGATCCGCTATCATATTGAGGGAGCCTTGAATGTGGATCGCAGATAAATTCAACTCTGCCTAATCCAGAATCACCACTATCCAGAATCAATTCCCCTCCTGCTCTCCTGTCAAGGGGGTCCTGCAGGCTAGACCCATCATCTGCAGGAACCAGAGTGCGCTTGGACAACTTGGTAATAGCCATGTCCACCTTGGGAATGGATCCCCATGAATCCACCAAGGGTTAAGCCATCGGGAACATGGATTTAAACTTCTTTGTTAAAACTGGACCCTTTCCAGATTTTTTCCACTGTCAAACATGACAGAGAGGAGGGTCTCATCCTCTTTGAGTACACAAGGTGCCCGACTAGCGGGATCGGAAGGCTCCCCACGGTCAACATCATGGTCCCCGGTCCTGATGGACTTGAGCAATTTCTGTGTCTTTTCAGGGGGGAAAAAACACAACGTCAGCTTCTCCTCATCCGAGGAGGAAGAACCTAAGGAGACCACAGAAGGTCTCTCTACCGGGACAAAGGTCTCCAATGGGGGCCTGGGCAGACATAGCTCTAACAGCAGCTGTCACATCTGAAGTAGGGACATCTGTCCTCCAGCAGAGCGCTGCAATGGTAGCAGGATAGATGCTTCCTCTTGGGACCAACTTTCCTGCCTTCCGAATCCTGCGGAGAAGACATCACTGCGGGAAAAAAGGGACAAATAAGACATTTGTAAACCACCTAACTCTGCAAGAAAGGTAGAAAAACAGACTGGAGGCAGCTGCGAATAAGGACCGGAGGAAAAAAACACCACAAGTGGAACAACACCAACTTTAGGACTCTGGGAGCTAGCTTAAAAAGCATGTGCAGCCAGAGACCAAACTGGAGCAGCCAATCCACCCCTCCCCACCCCCCAGAGTAAAAATCTACGGATTTCATTAAAAATCCCAACAGAAGCAGAGGTCACTGTAAATCCTCCACAGGAAGAAGCATCCGAAAAAAATATTTTAAATTTTCACGTGAAAACGCGAAAAAAATCGCGTCTGGAATGCACAGAAGTGACGCAAAGGAGAATCCCTGCGTCTCTTCTGGAAGATGGCGGCGCCCAGGGACCGATAATCCTGGACCGAGGACGCCGCCAAAAGACCCCAGCCAGCCCCAGCTGGGAAATATATTCTGTAAATTTGGCAGCGTTTAGATTGCTGGGTGATCTATACCCCTTTTTTCTTTCAAAGTACCCCTGCACTGCAAACAGTTTCTTCACATTGTCTCCCAACCGGTCCCCTTCTGAAAGCTCAGAGTTGGCACCTGCAGCCCATAGGCATCTGTCTTTCACCTCACCCCCTTGCAAATCAGCCAAGCAGTCTGAGCCCCAAGTCAAGCAGCAGTCTCTTATGCTTTTTGATGACTCTGCTGGCAGGGTTTCCGTGGGCCACAGAGCCACCAGCACAGCAAAGGAGGGAGCAGGGTGAAAAAGCAGAGCGGCCATCCCCTATACAGTACGACTGCTACTACCCACCGCACCCATGTACCGAGCACACCACAGCCAGCTCAAAGGAGTTCCCTGGCAGTTGTTCAGACAATGTGCTGACTACAAGACATGAGTGGTGGTGTGTGATAATGGGCGAAATCTCGTAGCAGCTCTGGACCTAGCCGGTTTGACGCACATCCCTTGCCTGGTGCATGTGCTGAATTTGGTAGTGCAGAAATTCCTAAAAAACTACCCTTATATGTCAGAGCTGCTGTAGAAATTGTGGGCCATCTTTGCGCGCTTTCGGAGTTCTCACCCTGCTGCTGCTCGCCTGTCTGGGCTGCAGTGTAACTTTAGCCTTCATGCTCAACGCCTCATATGTGACATGCCAACAAGGTGGAACTCCACCTTGCACATGCTGGAGATACTGTGCGAGCAGCAGCCGGCGATAGTGGAGTTTTAGCTGCAGCACACACGGGTGAGTTGCTCTGCGGAACAGCACCACTTCACCACCAATGAGTGGGCCTCCATGCGAGACCTTTGTGCCATGTTGCGCTGCTGTTCGAGTACTCCACCAACGTGGCCAGTGCTGATGACGCTGTTCTCAGCGTTACTATCCCACTTCTATGTCCTTGAAAAAAACGCAGGCCAGTCATTCACAAGTGGCTTGGAGGCTGGGTTCCTGCACCAACATAGGCCAGGTACACAATTGTCCAGCCAGGAGGAACCATTTTCACAGCAGGGTGGCACCCAAAGCAGCTCAGGGCCATCACTGCAGCATGGCTGGGGGGATACGCAGGACACAGATGATACACCTCCGACAGGGGACAGCTTGTTGTTTCCTCTATGTAGCCTGGCACACCTGAGCGACTACATGCTGCAGTGCCTGCACAACCACCAACGAGTTGCCCACATTCTAACCAGTGCTGATTACTGGATGGCCACCCTGCTCTATCCCCGTTACAAGGACAACGGGCAGTCCTTAATTCCCTCACTGGAGCGTGATCGGAAGATGCGCGACTACTAGCGCACGCTGGTAGACGCGCTGCTGATGGCATTCCCACCTGACACCGGGCCTCAATGGAAGCACAAGGCAAAGGTAGAGAAGAGGGAAGAAGTCGCCAACGCAGCTGGGGCACCACTAGCATCTCAGAAGGCAGGGTTAGCATGGCCGAAATGTGGAAAAGCTTTGTCAGCACGCCACAAGAACCAGCACCACCAGCTGATATGGAACATCTTAGCAGGAGGCAGCATTTCAGTAATATGGTGGAACAGTATGTGTGCACACGCCTACACGTACTGACTGATGGGTCTGCCCCATTCAACTTCTGTGTCTCCAAATTAGGCATATGCCCGAACTTGCCCTTTACACCTTCGAGGTGCTGCCCTGCCCTGCAGCCAGTGTATTGTCTGAACATGTGTTTAGCACGGCAGGGGGTGTTATAACAGAAAAGCAGAGCCGCCTTTCCACAGCCCATTTGGACAGGCTCACGTTCATTAAAATGAACCAGGCATGGATCCCACGGGACTTTTCCATACCTTGTGTAGAATAGACATGTATACCGGCCTCACCCAGCCTTTGTTATACTCCAGCGCACTTTCTCTTTGTTTTCTTTTCTATATATCCCATATATTTCCCATATATGGGAAATTTCCCATATATTTCTATATTTAAATTAGAGGGGCAAAGGTTTAAAAGTAATATCAGGAAGTATTACTTTACTGAGAGAGTAGTGGATGCATGGAATAGCCTTCCTGCAGAAGTGGTAACTGCAAATACAGTGAAGGAGTTTAAGTATGCATGGGATAGGCATAGGGCCATCCTTCATATAAGATAGGGCCAGGGGCTAGTCATAATATTCAGTATATTGGGCAGACTAGATGGGCCAAATAGTTCTTATCTGCCGACACATTCTATGTTTCTATGTTTTGAGGTCTACTCAAATTAAAAAACAAAACAAAAAAAACAGTGTTGCCGACTACCTCCTCCACCACTGCTTCCACCTACACCACCACTTCCACCGCCTCCTCAACCTCCTACTCCATATGGACCTCCTAGTTCAAGATTATTATTTTTAATTGTTATGTATTTCATTTTATTTTAAGTAATTTCCCTTTCCACATTTGTTTGCAGGGCAATAGTGCTGTTCTTATTCCCAATTTGCTTTTTTTTTTTTGCAGCCATTTAGCCCTTTCCATGATGTTTTAGAGCCATTTTAGTGCCTCAAAGTTCGGGTCCCCATTGACTTCAATAGGGTTCGGGGTCAAGTTCGGGTCCCCAACCCGAACTTTGCGGCGAAGTTTGGCTGAATCTGGCGAACCCGAACTTCCAGGTGTCCACTCAATTCTATATGTAATAAAAAAAAAAAAAATAGGGGTTAGCAATGTCAAACATAGGTGACAGTGACCTTGAATGCTATATGGAATCACTAGCCCCCTAACCTTACTGCCTTTGAAAAGAGCATTATCCATACACAGATGAGACCAATTGTAAATATAAGTATAAAATCACCAAGCTGATATCCAATAATCATGCTCATATGAGAGAAGGACATCCCATCCTAAATAAAGGTTGGAAAAATCAAACAAAAATGGAGAACCAAATATCAGTCCCCACTGTGCTCACCTGTAAACATAATCAGAGGGAGAAGATAATAGGGTAGCCAGGTAAATGCCTCAAAGCGGGTTTCCCCCTTTAAGCTGCGTCAGTAGCTTCGTTGTCTTGATTTGATGTAATAACATTTCATATTTTTTATATCTATTCCATGGGCATGTCTTTTTTGGTCCCTGTTTGGAGAAGAATTGTGTAGAGCCCTATAAAAGCCTGATCTCGCACGGCCGCTGCTATTTTCCTGTGAGTCAAACATAGGGAGAGACATGACAAAAAGCTCATACGCTGCAAACTGTTAACAGAGAGTGTAGGACAATACTGGAGAGGGAGACTGCTGGGAGACTGCAGGGAGAGTGTAGGAGACTGCTAAACTACAGATTCTGCAGCAATTTATTGCCATGTACATAGCTGTGCAGTGCACTTAGAGTCATAGGTCATCTATCCTAATGGCTATCCCCTCAGTATTACAGGCAAGTCTAATTTATCGTCGTGTACATAAGTGTGCAGTGCACCAAGATTTATAGTTAATATGCTGTTAGCTGTAGAATTACCTTGTATCAACGGCCTGTTACTTTTAGGCAGAGTAGCCTGGATATATCTGATTTATAGCGATTTGTGACAAATTAATTTGTAAAAAAACTAATTTCTTGTTGAACAGAGAAGCTGCTGAATCGAATTTTTCAAAACATTGCTCATGTCTAATGTCTGTGTGTATGTGTACATGATTCTGCACATCCAGTCCTAGGTCAATAGTGCTCTTTTCTCTGCTTTGGTCTCCAATGGTACTTTAATAATTACTTTAACTATAGTAAAAGACCTAAAGCACCTTATCTGACATCACTGTCCTTTTCCTTGTGCGAGAGGGTATGAGGTCGCTATGACTATACTATACACAAATGATGTCAGCATTGCACTACCCTAAACCAACTGATAATCTCTGCAACATTCTAAAAAATTATATAATGTTCCTTAAAAATTATATATTGTTCCTAAATATATAAATAGAAATTTATATATTCGTATGTGTCTTCTATAAATGAAAATGTAAATGAAAAACGGATAAAACTGTTAAAATAATATCATTGCCAATTCTAATTCTATTATTAAACATGTAATGGATCTTAATAGTGCCCTTAATTTGTTTTCATTTTTTTAAATGTTTTGTGTCTTTATTTTGCCATTTGTACCATTTAAATATATTTTCGTGTTTAAATAATTCTCTTTTGAGGAAATAGTGTCCATGACCTAAACTATATTTGCCTTGAGGGCAATATCATTACTGAGAAAATTATTCACTTGCACTTTAATTAGCTGTTTTTATTTCACTCAAATGCTGCCCAGTAAAAAACATGATTTCTTGAATGTGTGGTCATATCCAAATGAACGCCTGTGCATTTTTAATGATGCATCTCAAATTTACTTACATTGCTTACATTATAGTTCCAATCATTAACCTTGTACATTCCTATGAAGAGATATGCACATTTAACATTTTATGTAAAAATACCATAAAACTCTTTGCAGAGCTATAAAACCCCCATTAAGCTTAGAAGGAGTTCAGTTAATAGATCACAAATTTTATTGTATTAGGGAGTACAGTATCAACATTTTCCAGAAAAACCCATAAACAGATGATTTTGCCAGAGGAAGCCATGACTGGCCATTAGTAATGAATGACTTTGAAATTTGATTCGGATTTTATTTGGCTGAATCAGTCGGACAATTCAATTTTGGTTTGAATAAATTTTACAAGAATCAAAAGTGCTCCAAATGCCCTGAAAAGTTGTAAATGACATTCCGGGATCTCCAAGGACTGTATACAACTCAATTCCCTTCATTTCAACTCACTCTTTAATGTGAAGCTAGCATTATCAAACTTAAAGGGACAGAGACATATATGGTATAAAGATGGTAGCTGGTGGTAACAAACAGCCTCTTTAAAAACAAATGTGATTTCTTTTATGTCTAAAAAAATAATTATCTAAAAAATGTCTGCTTCTTGGCGGCAAAGGCCTGCCGATGTGCATAAACAGTGCCTGGGGTCATGCGGTCCTCCTATTTCATGTTTCCTGTCTTCTGATCTGAAAATGGGTGACACTATTTCGAGAAACACATCCAAATTGAATCGCTAAAAATTCATATTCCTATTTTACCGAAATTTTTGTAACATTTTGGTAGCATTTGATCTGCTTAGAATCGATTCAGCCATCTGTACTAGCCAGGAATTTCCTAGGAATTTTGTAGTGGCCATAGCCGGCAAAATATAGCACTACATGGTGGGTATTCAAAAAGTGGCCGTCCATTTAATACAAGAACGGCTTGAGTCTGCCAGAATGGGAGCTACAGAAAAACAGTGGCTATATCCATTCTGGCTCACAGAGGAAGAAAAGTATACTTGAGTGGACATGTACATTTGAGACAGTAATATATTGTCAAATTGCATAAGATGGCATCACTGCTATAAATAAAGAAAAATATTAAAAAGAATATTAAATAAACTTGTCAGTAGACGCTATAGCTGCTCATTGAACAGATGAAATGTCATTTTTAATGAACAAATATTGTTGTGTCTGAGGGAAGACGTCTTTCCTATGACAGTATTTCCAACCTGAACTGTTAGGAGAATTCTGTAGGCAGTGTAAAGAGAATAAAGCAGCTTAAAGAGAGGAGATTTTGTACAAACTGCAACTTTTCCATTCTTGCTACTAACCTATCTGATGTCGTAAAAGGCCACTGGACATGTTGTTCTTTCTTTTCAAAAGATTGCTCCCTACAGAATAAATGCTTTCAGAACTCTGTAGGGTTCATTATCGCCACAGTGCCTTCTAACCGTCCAACGTTTGAAAGCTGCATTTGTATTCAATCCCAAGTCTGCTTTTTAGTAGTGAAACATGCTGTCATGGTGCTACAAGGCTGGCCAAATTTTTCATTAACCCTAGCTGCCAAGGGGCTCGTGAAATCTGTTGTTTTTATGACACATTGATGCTGTTTAATGAAGTGTGATAACTGCAGCAAGCATCATCGAAAGCATAGAACGAAAAAATATCAGGCTTTTCAAACCATGAAAAGATTTTCATAGAGAGATAAATGAGGCATTAAAGTTGTATTTTCACCAACAAGGTGAGTTCAGTGGGAGCACAGCAGAATGGACATCCTGATGAACAGATAATGGCGGTGTATTTTTAGCATCTATCGCTATTCTACATCTGCAGTCTTTTTCTCACTAAATGCTTTGTTATCGGACAACTACTTGGATTTGCCTTTATTCATGCAAATTCAACACTAGGTTCCAGTGAGAAAACTTCGTCTGGACTGGAGAAGCAATCTTCACTTGTAGCTTTCCACACAAGTGTTAGCAAATATGTAACAGTGCTACTGATTATAGTCTCACATACTTCCTTTTTATGCATTGAATGACAGTGCCTCAGTAAAGACTGACACAAGTAGTGTAGTAGAAATGGAAAGCAAGAATTAGAAATGATATAGCAGATAGGTGTACAACTAGTGGTTGCTATTCAATTCATCTTACTTGTGTTGGAGGCCGATATATTACAAATGGCTAAGAAGATAGTTTATTTATTAGGGCTGTATTTCCAGTTGAAAGGGTTTGCAATGAAGATTGGTGGTGCTGGGCTCAGAGGGGCTTAAAAATATAAATTAAGATAATGACATAAAATAACCGATACTCATCCTTACTATGTTGGCTCTGTTGTATGAGTTCATGAGTATTTGACCCATTTGCTATCTTTTAGAAGCCACCGGGACATATGGCCCACATTGATGGCACTCTAGTTTTCCATACATTAGGCTATGTATTGTCTATGGGAAAAAGGGAAAAAAGTGCACTAAATACGTGGCCAAGGCTAAACATAAGCACAGTGAGCATTATCTTAGTCCCTGCACATTTTCTAAATCAAATTGGCTCACAACATGACATTTACTAAAACATGGGGTTATTGTAATAGATTTCTTTCAGTACTTTGATACAGCCAGCTTTCTGTTATTTAGCAGCTGACAGCACTTAACAGGTACGAATTTCCCAGTAAGATTTAATGAACATTTGTAGCAATTTTTCTTCTCACCTACACCTGATTTACAAACTATTCTAAGCCCTGTGAATGATTAAACTTCACAGGATTGATTGTGGCCTTTGTTAAGGACTTGACATTGCAGTTATCTTTGCCCTGGTTACATGTTTATTTTGTAAGTCTATGTCTTGCCAAACAAATACATACATTTTTATTTTATTTCTATCCATTTATTGAATCCTAAGAAAGAAACATTACATATATCACATTTTGGAGGGGCTCTAACATCTCTCATATTCTGTCTGCAACTTGACACTTAGCAGCTGTAATATAAATATTGTACATATGCTGTATAATAGTCTAAATTACTGGGAAATCTAAAATTTTATATAAAACAGGGTAATACAATAGCAATTATTGAAAACCGTGAAAAGTTAAGGCGGGTTTAGACACTCCGATGTACAGCTGTAGTCGGGAAGGAAGTGTTTACATACAGCAATCTCCTTCACAGCATCAGGACCAGGGATCCCTATTGCGATTGTTTGTTCCCATATAGAATAATTTTTTCTGGCCACAGATTGTTCAGTCTAAGGAAGGGTTCACATCAGTGTTATGAATTCCGTTATTGTTTACAGTTATAACATGGTTATAATGGAAAATAACTGAATTTGAAAGACGAAATTCAAAATGGAAACTTTAGAGGCATTCTTTTTGATATGTTATAATGGAGGTCTATGGGCAAGCAGAACAGATCCGTCTGGTTTCCATTATCCAGGTCCATTATCCTGTTGACAGGACTTTCTTTTCTGTCCTGGATAACGGAAAACAGACGGATCCGTTCTGCTTGCTCATAGATCTCTATTATGAGGGATCAAAACTTAATGCCTAAAAAGGTTTCGGTTTTGAATTCCGTCTTACAAATTCCATTATTTTCCATTATAACTATGTTATAATGGAAACCAATAATTGAATTCGTAACACTAGTGTGAACCCACCCTTAGGCCTTATTCACACATCCATTGTGTTTTGCGGATCCACGGAGCCGCGGATCCGCAAAACACGGAAACACCGGCAATGTGCATTCCGCATTTTTGCGGACCGCACATTGCCCGAACTCCATAGAAAATGCCTCTTCTTGTCCGCAATTGCGGACAAGAATAGGCCATGCTCTATTTTTTTTTGCGGAGCCGCGGACCGGAAAATAGGCGGCGCGCTCCGCAAAATGGGATGTGGAGAGCACAGTGTGTGCTCTCCGCATTGATCCCGGCCCCATTCACAGTCAATGGGTCCGCATGTATTCCGCAAAATTGCGGAATACATGCGGACTACATTGCGGATGTGTGAATAAGGCCTTAGACCGCAAAATCTGCTGCCCAGAATTGATAATTGGTGTGCTTGCATGAACAACAGGAACATCTGATGAACGAGCATTTTGCTTGTTCATCGGTTGATTGGTGGCACATTTAGACAGGCAGCTTGTCAGGAACAAGCTTTTGCGGGAACATTTGTTCCTGATAATCTGCCTAAGGCCTCTTGCACACGACCGTATGGCTTTTTCAGTATTTTGCGGTCCATTTTTATCGGATCCATTTTTCCATTTTTTGCTTCCGTTGTGTTTCCGTTTCGGTTCCGTTTTTCCGTTCTGTTTTTCCGTATGGCATATACAGTATACAGTAATTCCATAATAAAAATTGGGCTGGACATAAAACTTTCAATAGATTGTTCAGCAAAAACGGAACGGATACGGATGCTTTCCGTTTTTTTTTGCAGACCCATTGGCTTGAATGGAGCCACTGAACGTGATTTGCGGACAAGAATAGGACATGGTCTATATTTAAACGGAACAGAAAAACGGAAACGGAAGGCATACGGAGACACTTCAGTATTTTTTGAAGACCCATTGAAGTGAATGATTCAGTATACTGTCAGTATACTGAACTGAAAAAACTGCCAGTATACGGTCCGCAAAATACTGTCGTGTGCAAGAGGCCTAAAAATCAGGCCGTGTAAATCCACTTTTAGGTGTTAGCTTTATATACAATGAGCATGCAGAGGCACAATAAAGTGATTTGTATGCATTCCACAGCTCATAGTAAATGACTGTGATGGCCTTAATTGGTACATTTCCCTTCTTTACTACCTGTAATAAATTACTAAATGTGAGTACTTGGTCACATTGTCATCATGATGACATACTGCCCATTGTCTTCACCTTATTCAATTCCCATTTACCAGATATTTTAACCCTGATACTTTATGCTCTACTTGAAGACACATAGCATAAGCTAATATAATGCTTTACTGGAAAGTTTGTATTCTTCATTTTAGACAGATGTAAGAGGGTGCAAGGTATCATATGCGATGGCAGGTACGTGTCATCGAGGTTGCTGGCCTCGGTGAGGTGAGAGCCGGGGTTTTTGTCTGCAGCAGCTTATGCTGCTAGACTTTGTTACTTAGTTTGGCTGCAAAGCTAATCCGGGCCGGCTCTTACTGGGAGTAGGTAAAGTGTAGGGTGGGTGCCTACTCCCCACGGTCCAGTCCTGGTTTTGGGCTGGATATAAAACACAGCCAGCAGCTGTGTCTGGGGGGTGATTATCCTGGAGCCTGCTAACAGGACTGTGAGGTTCTCTGTGCTGGAGGACGGAGCTCAGCAAGGTGGTGTTTCCCTGCAACCTGAAGGTGGAATCGCCTGCGGCTGGGCCGACTGCTAGGTGTGAACCCGCACCTAAACCACCCAGGTGACTGGACCCTGTGTTGGCCTGTTTTTGTTTTGCCACGTTATTTCCGTTGTGTGTGAACTGTCACCAAAGAGACTGTTTTTCATTTATGGTGTGCAAGTGTGAATAAAACACTGTTTGTTGCACAATCTGGACTCCTTGTTTTGCCTCTAAACTGCACCCGCACCGCTGTCTACCAGAGCGACTCCCCACGTCCATGATGCCCGGAAAGCGGTCCGTGCGGCGATCCCAAAAATGACCCCCGCAGACGACGTTGAGACGTACCTGGCGGTTTTTGAGAAGGTCGCCGTGAGGGAAAAGTTACCCCGTGACCAGTGGGCTGAGGTGGTCGCTCCTTTCCTGGCTTCCGGACCCCAGCAGGTGTTTTTCGACTTGTCGGACAACCAAGCGGCAGATTATGACACCATGAAAGGAGAGATCCTCGCCAGACTGGGCGTGAACGTGCTGGTCCGCGCCCAAAGAGTCCACCAGTGGGACTTTAAAACGACTGAACCCGCTAGGCCGCAGTACTATGATCTGCTGCACAGGCTGCAAAAGTGGCTGCAGCCCGATCTACTAAGTCCCACTGCCATGCTGGATCGACTGTTGGCGGACATCTTTTGGAGGGCCCTGCCTTATCCCCTCCAGCACTGGATCGGCCAGGTATCGCCCACCAATGCCCTGGAGATGGTCGACCTGGTGGAGCGCTACGAGGCCACCAGAAACCTGCAGGGGACTCTTGCGGGGAAGGGGTCAGTCAAACCCCGGAGGCCTCTGCCCCAGTTCCGACGTCCGGCGACAGAGCGGCCTGCACGGAATATACCCACTGCGAGTCCGCCTCCCGTGGTATGCTGGAGGTGTCAGGAGCCAGGCCACATCAGGACCGACTGTCCGCATCGGGATGAGCCGATGGATATGAACTATGGGGGTCGTCACTCCCTGTATGCACGGAAGCTGTGCGCAACTGGCACCCGTGAGGTGCAGGACCATAACCACCTGTGTCAGGTAGAGGTGGGAGACTCTCTGGCGGTGGCTCTGCTGGACTCCGGGAGTTTAGTCTCCCTGGTAAGGGCTGCCCTTGTACGGCCTGCGGAGTATACTGGCCGTAAAGTCGGGGTCCTGTGCATCCATGGAGACCTGAAAGACTACCCCACTGCACTAGTGACTTTGTCCACCGCGGCTGGTAGGTGGACCCACGAGGTGGCTGTCGCTATTAAACTCCCACACGAACTGATACTTGGGAGGGACTTCCCCGGTTTTCCGGCGCTGTGGCCGGTAATAAAGGTATCTGAGGGACCCGAGACAGGGGTGACCCTAGTGGAGTGGCCTGATACCACTGGAAGGCCAGAACCCTGGGAGCCCGAGTCTGAAGGGCCGGCGGTAGGGGTGACCACTGCTCCAGCGGTAGAGGGGAGACAACCCCACTGAGTGTAATGGTGGGAGACACGGAGGACTTGCCACCGGGACCTGAGTTGGCAGACCTCAATGTCTCCGGGGAAAATTTTGGGACCGCACAACACCGGGACCAAACCCTAACCAGGGCCTGGGAGAATGTGCTGGAAATTGATGGGAAACCCCAGAAACCAGGGGCTGAATTAATGTTCCCACGATTTATTGTTCTGCAGGATATGTTGTATCGGGTGAACCAAATCCGAGGCGAACCTGTTGAACAGTTGGTGGTGCCCACAGCGTATCGCAAGCTTGTCATGGAGCTTACCCACCAACATGTTCTTGGGGGACACCTGGGTTGGCAGAAAACCCAGGACCGCATACTGCAGCGATTTTATTGGCCCAGTGTGTTCAAGGAGGTAGAGAATTATTGTAAGTCCTGTCCGACCTGTCAGATAACTAGCCCCCAGCCACATTTCCGTAGTCCTCTGGTACCTCTGCCAATCATTGAAGTACCGTTTGAGCGAATCGCTATGGATTTAATTGGGCCTGTACCAAAGTCTGCCAGGGGCCACCAACACATTCTGGTAGTTCTCGACTATGCCACTCGGTATCTGGAGGCGGTGCCTCTGCGACATACCTCAGCTAAGCTCATTGCCAAAGAGTTAATGGAGATGTTTTCCCGTGTGGGCCTGCCAAAAGAGGTTCTGACAGACCAAGGGACCCCTTTTATGTCCAAAGTAATGAGGGAACTGTGTAAATTGTTGCGTATAAAGCAGTTACGGACGTCCGTTTACCATCCGCAAACAGACGGTCTTGTGGAGAGGTTTAACCAAACTCTAAAAATATGTTAAAGAGGGTGGTGTCTAGAGATGGGAAGGACTGGGATCTGCTTCTGCCCTATCTCATGTTCGCAGTGCGAGAGGTGCCCCAGGCCTCTACTGGGTTCTCGCCCTTCGAACTGCTTTATGGCAGACACCCTCGGGGCCTGTTGGATATCGCCAAGGAAGCATGGGAACAACAGCCTGTCCCCCACAAAAGTGTCATTGAGTATGTCGCCCAGATGCAGGAACGGATGGAAAGGGTGTTGCCCTTGGTCCGGGAGCATATGGAGGCAGCGCAACAAACCCAGAGTAGGGTGTACAAGCGTCAGGCTCTGGTACGGGACTTCAATCCGGGAGATCGGGTTTTGGTTCTGGTACCCACCCTTGACAGCAAATTCCTAGCTAGGTGGCAGGGCCCCTATGAGGTGATCAAGAAGGTAGGGGAAGTGAATTACAAGGTACACGGCGCAAGCCGGAGCAGGTGTACCACGTGAATTTACTTAAGCCGTGGAAAGATAGGGACGCGGCCGACGACCACAGCCCCCGGCCAGAGCTTCTAGGTGAAAAGGGTCCAGCCCCACAGTTTGAGGCCTGTGAAGCCGTAACCACGGTAAAAATTGCAGACAGCCTGTCTTCCAAACAAGTTCAGGAAGTCAGGGAGTTCCTCAGTCGGAACACGGATGTGTTCTCGGACCTCCCTGGCCGCACGTCTCTCATCCGACATGACATCGTCACTGAGCCTCAGGCCAAGGTCCGGTTAAAACCATACCGGGTACCCGAGGCTCGGCGGCGGGCCATCGCGGAGGAAGTGCAGTTAATGTTGAAGCTTCGATGTCATTGAGGAGTCGAAAAGTGAGTGGGCCAGTCCCATAGTCCTAATACCCAAGCCGGATGGGACGTTGCGGTTCTGCAACGACTTTCGTAAGTTAAATGAAGTATCCAAGTTTGGCGCGTATCCCATGCCCCGAGTAGACGAGCTGGTTGAAAGTTTAGGACAAGCCCGTTATTTTCTGTGCTGGACCTCACTAAAGGGTACTGGCAGGTACCCTTAGCGGAGTCGGCTAAGGAAAAACCGCATTTGTTACCCCGCAGGGCCTGTATCACTACAAGGTGTTACCCTTTGGCCTGCATGGCGCCCCCGCCACTTTCCAAAGGTTAATGGACATAGTGCTGCAACCACATCGTCGGTACGCCTCGGCCTACTTAGATGATGTAGTCATCCACAGCACCGACTGGGAAAGCCATTTACCCAAGGTGCAGGCGGTAGTGGATGCCCTGAGGAAAGCCGGACTGACCGCTAACCCAAAGAAGTGCTCCATAGGGTTAGAGGAGACAAAATATCTGGGATATGTTATTGGGCGGGAGTCATCAAACCTCAGGTAACTAAGGTAGAGGCTATTCAGTAACTGGCCCCGACCGGTCACCACCAGGCAGGTAAAGTCGTTCCTGGGGATTGTAGGATACTACATGAGGTTTGTGCCCCACTTTGCCACAATAGCAGCGCCATTGACAGACCTGTTGAAGGGGCGAAAGTCTGGGAGGGTTAGCTGGAGTGAGAAGGCGGAGGAGGCTTTCTCCGCGTTGAAGTCGGCCCTGTGTGGGTCCCCGGTTTTGGTGACACCCGACTTCAACAAGGAGTTTGTCGTACAGACCGACGCCTCGGAGGTAGGCCTCGGTGCGGTACTGTCGCAGGAGGTCAACGGGGAAGAACATCCCGTTGTCTTCCTGAGCCGTAAGCTCAGTCCCGCCGAGTCCAGATATAGTATAGTGGAGAGGGAGTGCCTGGCTATCAAGTGGGCACTCGAATCTCTCCGCTACTACCTGTTAGGGAGGAGGTTCCGTCTGGTGACCGACCATTCCCCCCTCAAATGGATGAGTCAGGCCAAGGAGAGGAATGCTCGGGTCACCAGGTGATTCCTATCGCTTCAAAATTTCAAGTTCTCCGTGGAACACAGGGCAGGCCGCTTGCAGGGCAACGCAGATGCCCTGTCCCGCGTCCACTGCCTCACGTGTGTTCACCCCCTCAGGGTTGAACAAAGGGGGGGGGGTGTAAGAGGGTGCAAGGTATCATATGCGATGGCAGGTACGTGTCACCGAGGTTGCTGGCCTCGGTGAGGTGAGAGCCGGGGTTTTTGTCTGCAGCAGCTTATGCTGCTAGACTTTGTTACTTAGTTTGGCTGCAAAGCTAATCCGGGCCGGCTCTTACTGGGAGTAGGTAAAGTGTAGGGTGGGTGCCTACTCCCCACGGTCCAGTCCTGGTTTTGGGCTGGATATAAAACACAGCCAGCAGCTGTGTCTGGGGGGTGATTATCCTGGAGCCTGCTAACAGGACTGTGAGGTTCTCTGTGCTGGAGGACGGAGCTCAGCAAGGTGGTGTTTCCCTGCAACCTGAAGGTGGAATCGCCTGCGGCTGGGCCGACTGCTAGGTGTGAACCCGCACCTAAACCACCCAGGTGACTGGACCCTGTGTTGGCCTGTTTTTGTTTTGCCACGTTATTTCCGTTGTGTGTGAACTGTCACCAAAGAGACTGTTTTTCATTTATGGTGTGCAAGTGTGAATAAAACACTGTTTGTTGCACAATCTGGACTCCTTGTTTTGCCTCTAAACTGCACCCGCACCGCTGTCTACCAGAGCGACTCCCCACACAGATAACTAACCAGTTGGTGATGAGATAATGGTTCAAACTTTGATTCAGTTTTCTTTTGCTCCAAATGGCCTGAAAATGTGTGTATGATACTCCGAGGTCTTCTTTCAAGTCTTTCAGTTTTGTTTTTTTTTACTCAAATTTTCACTCAAATTGAATCAATAAAAAGTTTGAATTAGATACAACTCAAATAAAAAAAAATTGTCTTTAATTGACCTCTTTATTGACTGTCATACTTTACAATAGATCAGGAATCTGTATCACTATGGATAGTGGAATTAATATCATGAATAGATACAGCAAATGTTTTCTCAGTATCAGACAGATTCCTTCCTCTTAATTATTTCACTTTTTAATCCCATATGAGCAATGTTTAGCCCCTTTCTTCTTGGCAGCCAATTCCTGACTCTAAAGTCAACAGAATCCATAATATTCAAACAATTCCAAATTGATTCGGTTATCTCTAAAATCTAATGCAATTTCAAAGTTAAAAAGTGTTAAAAAAAAATCTGAGCCAAGTTGTATGAGTCTATTGGGATTCTAAGGAGACTAACGGAGAACTTAGTTTTGCAATACCAAACACATTGTTTAGTATAGTCATTATTTGAGTATTGTGTCCCATTGCCGCAAAAGTATTTGATAATCATGTAATACTTCTGTTGTAATTTAATACATAATCATAAAATAGTATTGTTCATTAGTGCTCATAAAGTACTTCTAAATGCATAATTTATGTTCTTTTCATGACTGCAGAATGTGCAAGTGGGGTACACTCGGTCAATCATCAATATGCTCGAGTGATGGAATGAGACAATTTTGGACTGCCAGCACTATTTCCCTGGTCAATTAAATTTATTAATTCCCTGTAATCTGTGGAGAAATGCTTTGTCTGTTACGGTTATAGATGCACTGTGTGAATATCTATGTTTACTGTGGCTGACAATTTAATGGGGGCACGTCAGCAAGCAGGAACTAAAATAACCAAGTGGTAGTGGGCTTTATGTTAAAACTTTTGGCAGTCAACAATTTTTTTAACTTTTTTCTGTTTTACACCTGCTCTTGAAAATTTCGAAAAAGTGTGATTTATCCCTGTGTCTTTTATTTTTTTTTTTCAAACTCACTTCAGTACAGCGTGACATTAAAAAGTGGAGTAGACAAAAGTCAAAAGTAATCAAGTAACATGCAATATATTATTAATTGGACACAAAGTACTCCAACACAGACTCAAAAACTGTAAATGTGTATGCATAGTTGTCAATCACTGATAGATATACATGAGGGAGGTGTTATCAGTGATTGCTAGTAGAGATGTCCCGAACTATTCACCGGCGAACAGTTCCCGGCGAACATCGCATGTTCGCATTCGCCACGGCGGGCGAACATATGCGATGTTCGATTCGCCCCCTATACGTCATCATTGAGCAAACTTTGACCCTGTACCTCACAGTCAGCAGACACATTCCAGCCAATCAGCATACCCTCCCTCCCAGACCCTCCCACTTCCTATCAAAAAGCAAGGACAGCATCCATCTTAGATTCATTCTGAAGCTGCAGTGTTAGTTAGAGCGGGGAGAGTGCTGCTGCTCCTGAATTAATAGGGAAAGCTAGGCCAGTGTTCGGTGTCTACTCCAGTCCTCAAAGGCTCATCGGCCTCTTTCACACGATCATGTCTGGATAAGGCCCCATTCACACGTCCGTAGTATGTTGCGGATCTGCAACACACCATGCTGGCACTCCCCATAGAGATGCCTATTCTGGTCCGCAGGCTGCGGACAAGAATAGGACATTCTCTATCTTTTGCGGACCCGCGGCCGGATGTTTTGCAAACCTGGAAGTTTGGGGCCGCGGCTCCGCAAATACAGAAGCAGAGAGCACATAGTGTGCTCTCCGTGTCACATCCGGCCCCATTCACAGTGAATGGGTCTGCATCCGTTCCGCAGAATTGCGGAATTGATGCGGACACAAATTGCGGATGTGTCAATTGGACCTTAGGTCCGGATGCATGGCGGATGCGTTCAGTGAAAACTGTGCGATTTCACAGGCAAAGCCATTCACTTCTGCCTGCGATTGCGTTCAGTTGTTCAGTTCTTGCCGCGTGGGTGCAAAGCGTTTTTCACGTGCGTGATAAAAAACGGAAGGTTTCTAAACAACATCTACTAGCAACCATCAGTGAAAAACGCAACACACCCGCACTTGTCTGCGGATGCCAAGCGTTTTTCACGCAGCCCCATTCACTTCTGTGTGGCTAGGGCTGCGTGAAAAACACAGAATATAGAACATGCTGCGATTTTAACGCAACGCACAAGTGATGCGTGAAAAAAAACGCTCATGTACAAAGACCAATTGAAATGAATGGGTCAGGATTCAGTGCAGATGCTATGCGTTCACGTCACGCATTGCACCCACGCGGAAAACTCGCTCATGTGAAAGTGGCCATATGCTGTAAGGACAGCATCCTGACAGCACCCCAAAAAGCCCTTTTTGGGGCTGGTACATCAGTCTGCTTATATTTTATTTTTCTATATATATATATATTGTAGTTGCCTGCCTGTGTGTGAGAGGCCGCAGGCCCACAGACTGTACCGTGTACACACCACTCATATATGGTGGCACAGTACCTTGCAGGTAAAAAAGTCATTTATTTTTTACCCTTTAATATAATTGCAGTTGCCTGCCAGTGTGTGTCAGGCCCACAGACTGCACTGTGCCCACCACTCATATAGGGTGGTGTCACAGCACCTTGCAGATAAAAAAAAGTCATTTAAATTTTACCCTTTAATATAATTGCAGTTGCCTGCCAGTGAGTGTCAGGCCCAGAGATTGTACTGTGCCCACCACTCATATCGGGTGGCACAGTACCTTGCAGATAAAAAAGTAATTTAATTTTTACCCTGTAATATAATTGCAGTTGCCTGCCAGTGTGTGTCAGGCCCACAGACTGTACTGTGCCCACTGCCCACCACTCATATAGGGTGTCACAGTACATTGCACGGCGCATGCGCAGTGACCTAAAGTTCAAACGAAGCAGAACGAGCATGGGTCTTTTTCCATCTCCCGATTCCAAAAATCTATTCACTACACTGGCCCTGGCCCTGATAAGGGACAAAACAGAGATCAAACTGATAGGAATAGTACTTAGTTAACACTAGTTGCATTAGTGGCAAATTCCATTGCAAGTGCCCAAAATTAAAAGGAAGCGGACAGAGCAAGTTTTTTTCTCTATCTTCCCATGCAGGGATTCAATTCAATACACGTCCCCTGATAGGGGACTTAACAAAGATTAAAATGGTAAGAATAGTAGTTCACACTTTTTGTATTGGTGGCACAGTACATTGCGCAGCACACGCACAGTGCACCAAATTGGAAGTAAGAGGACCGACCAATCATCTTTTTCCATCTCCCGGTTCCTAAAATCTATTTGATACACGTGCCCTGATAGAGGATGTAACAGGGATTAAACTGATAGGAATAGTACTTAACACACCGCTCATATAGGGTGGCACAGTACTTGCACGGTGCATGCGCAGTGCCCCAAATTGGAAGGAAGAGAACCGACCAACCATACGGTTTCTAAAATCTATTCCATACACCGGCCCCTGATAGGGAACAAAACAGAGATTAAACTGGTGAGTACAGATTTTTTTAATTTAAAAAAAAAGAGGACAGTCTCTGTGGAGCTGGGTATTTTTTGGCCGCGTTACTGAACGCTCATGCACAATGGCTGTAGGCTCATGCACAATGGCTGTAGGCTCATGCGTCCTTTTGCGGAGGTGACAAACCTGGTCAGTCACACCCAAGGCAACATCATCGACCTCATCCCATATGCGTTTTTTCTGGACCGTGCCCTGCGAAGAGTGCTGGATCAGGCCGTAGATGAGCATGAAGAGGAAGAGTTGTGGTCACCATCACCACCAGAAGCAGCCTTGTCGTCGTCGATTGCTGGACCTGCGGCAACGCAGAGAGAGGAGTCTGATGAAGAGGAGTCAGAAGAGGAAGCTGGCTTTGAGGAGGTGGAAGACCAACCACAGCAGGCGTCCCAGGGGGCTTGTTGTCACCTTTCGGGGACCCTTTGTGTTGTATGTGGCTGGGTGGAGGAAGAGACCTCCAATGATGTCAGTGAGGACAAGGAACGGGACATGGCTAGCTTGGTATCCAACCTTGTGCAAATGGGGAGTTTGCGGTTGTGCAAATGAACTGTTTGCGGTTGTTTGCGGTGCGTTAAACGGGGAGTTTGGTCTGTCAGAGTTTGGTCTGTCACTGTGAAGCGTGCGTAACCCTTACTCTACCTGATCGATACAACATCATACCTGATCGTATACACACACTGGATGTTTTAAAGCATGTTATTCCAAACAATTTAGGAATGTTAGGTGATTTATGCCCTTTATGGATTAAAACCCGACTCTGCGTCAACTACGTAATTTTCCATGGGAGTTTTGCCATGGATCCCCCTCCGGCATACCACAGTCCAGGTGTTAGTCCCCTTGAAACAACTTTCCCATCACTATTGTGGCCAGAAAGATTCCCTGTGGGTCTTAAAATTCGCCTGCCTATTGTAGTCTATGGCGGTTCGCCCGGTTCGCCTGTTCGCGAACATTTGCGGAAGTTCACATTCGCTGTTCGCGAACGGGAAATTTTATGTTCGCAATATCTCTAATTGCTAGCATTCTCTGTTTAAGTGTGTATACATGGATAGCTATCAGTCACTGATAATTGTACACAGGGAGGTGTTCTCAGTGATTGATAGCATTCTGTGTGTAAGGCCTCATGCACACGACCGTATATGTTTTGCGGTCCGCAAACTGCACATCCGCAAAACACGGACGCTGCTTTGTGGAACGGAACGTGGTCCATTGTAGAAATCACTATTCTTGGCAGTGTGCATGAGGCCTAAGAGTGTATACAGAGATAGCTTTCAGTCACCCATATATGTACATGGGGAGGTGTTATCAGTGATTGATAGCATCCTCTGTGTAAGTGTGTATACATAGATAGCTGTCAGTCACTGATAGTTGTACATGGGGAGGTGTTATCAGTGATTGATAGCATTCTCTGTGTAAGTGTGTATACATAGATAGCTGTCAGTCACTGATCGTTGTACACAGGAGAGGTGTTATCAGTGATTAGTAGCATTCTCTGTGTAAGTGTGTGTACATAGATAGCTGTCAGTCACTGATAGTTGTACATGGGGAGGTGTTGCCAGTGATTGATAGCATTCTCTCTGTAAGTGTGTATACATTACTGCTATCAGTCACTAATAGTTATACACCGGGAGGTGTTATCAGTGATTGGCAGCATTCTCTGTGTAAGTGTGTGTACATAGCTAGCTGTCAGTCACTGATGAAGCAGGGAGGAAACATGGGTTCAGAGGAGAAGAAATCTAGAATATTCATGAATACAAATATATAGCACTATATTCAAAATATTCTCGAATTCTCAAAGTCGCTATATTTACGATTAAAATTCTCATTTTGAATATTTGCGCCCACCACGATAAATAGATAGCTGTCAGTCATTAGTAGTTGTACAGGGGAGGTGTTTTCAGTGATTGGTAACATTCTCTGTGTAAATGTGTATAATTTATAACTGTCAGTCACTGATTGTAGTACACAGGAAAGTGTTATCAATGACGACATTTTCTGTGTAAATGTGTATACAGAGATAGCTGTAATGGGTAGAGATGAAGAACACTGTGCCTTGCAGTAACACAAATAGGGAGTCTGCTGTGGTAGTGAAACAATACTGTGAGTCAGTTTGACAAGCATATGACAGGTGTCGCTCTTAGAATCACTGCATACTTCCCTTATTCAGGCAGCCACGGGGCCAAAACTGACCAAATAACTCAAGTATGAACTCAGCCTTACAGGTAGATGTTAGCGTCAAGAAGAAGCACACTCCTTTTACACCCTCATCAGGTGATTACACATAGATGTCTACAGAACCTGTTCTATTAAACGCTTATACAAGTAGAGCCCCCCGACAGAGTGGAGAGGGTGTCAGCAGTAAGTTTGTGTGGACTTCACTGATTAATTTTCCCCATTCTCTGATCCATCAGAACAATAACCCAGAAAAAATGGATCCTGTGGCACAATGACAGAGTCTGGAGGTGTCAGCAGCAGCATCAGGAGGAGGCCACAGAGTAGCACAATGACCAAGTGAGGAGTAATGTTGGGCCCAAATATTCGAATCGCGAATATTTATCGCGAATATCGGCACATTTTTTTCCCATCAGTAACCTCCCTCTTGCTTGTGGGGCCAATGAGAAGGCTGCAATGTATTTGTCTGAACTTAGCAACATCCCTAGCAACCAATAGGAAAGTTGCCTACCCCTTACTATAAAAGGAACCTCCCCAGCAGCCATTTTCTGTAGTGTAATGGAATTCTGAGAGAGACAGCAGTGTGATTGCTATGCTCTGTGCTTTGCTGCATATACATTAGACAGTTAACTTAGATATATAATTCAGATAGTTAGGGGGAGATAGTCAATGTAGTATCAATTTATTTATAGTGTAGCTGATAGGTTCGAGTGCAGGGTGTTAGGTAGTGAGATATCTTCTGCTCATACATACATACATCATACATAGTGCTGTTATGTCACCCAGTTGCACGTATTGCGCAAAAATATGCACATCATTAATTGCCGATTATATTGGCGAATATATATAATGGAGCACTCTACCTGCATTAAAAAGCTATGGTAATGTTCTGCCATGCCAACCATTTACCCAAAGTGACCCACGCCTGTATTGCACGCGCATTACGCGAATATTACATTGCTGATTTTTTGCCATCAAGAAAATAACTGCGAAATCGCAAATATTCGGCCATATATTTGCTAAATATCGCGAATTCGAATATAGCCCCTGCCGCTCATCAATAGTGAGGAGGTGGCAGCAGTATCAGGAGATCACAGAGAGGCCCAATGACAGAGTCTGGAGGTGTCGGCAACATGAGTAGGCCACAGAGGGGCACAATGACAGAGTCTGGAGGTATTGGCAGCAGCAGCATCAGGAGGAGGCCACAGAGTGGCACAATGAAAGAGTCTGGAGTTGGCAGCAGAATGAGGAAGCCACAGAATGGCATGATGACAGAGTCTGGAGTTGGCAGCAGCATGGGAAAGCCATTGTATAGCACAATGACAGAGTGTGAAGGGGGCAGCAGCATTAGTAGGCCACAGAGTGGCACAATGACAGAGTCTGGAGTTGGCAGCAGCATGAGGAAGCCACAGAGTGGCAAAATGACAGAGTGTGGATGTTGCAGCAGCTTGAGGAAGCCACAGAATGGCACAATCACAGAGTGTGGAGGTAGCAGCAGCATGAGGAAGCCACAGAATGGAACAATGACAGAGTGTCCATCGACCAAGATACTTCTGGGGGAACCTGCCTGGCATGAACAGGCCTCTAGTAGCTACAGACAATGAGAAGACAAAGTGGCAAGACAGCTTTGAGCCCGGAAGAGTCGCAGAGTTCATCAAGATACGTCACTAAAGATTTTACCGCATATAACTGCAGTGCTGACCGCAGAATAAATTTAGTTTTTCGACCGAAATACTTCAATATAGTTTTTACTGCTTATAACCGCAGAGCTGACCACTAATTTAATTTAGTTTTTTCACCGACATACCTAAATAAAGATTTTACCACAAATTAATGTAGCACTGAACGCTGAATAAGAATTGTTTTTCCACCGAAATACGTCAATAAAGATTTTACCACATATAACTGCAGCACTGAACGCTGAATACAATTTGTTTTTCCACCGAAATACATCGCAGAAAATTTTACTGTATATTACTACAGCGCTGAATGCTGAATAAAATTTGTTTTTCCACTGAAATACTTCAATATAGATTTTACCACATAAAAATGCAGCGCTGAATGCAGAATATAATTTTTTTCCACCGTAATAAGTCACAAAAGATTTTACTGCATATAACTGCAGAGCTGAACGCTGAATACAATTTTTTTCCAGAAAATTATAAATAGATATAGATAATGAAAATCTATATTATCTATATCTATTTATCATTTTCTGGTTCCTTTGGGGTAACTAATATACGTTAGGCACCACTTTCCATGAGACACCAATAGAGAAGCCACCTGTCAATCAATATCTATGAAAAACAATTTCCACCGAAATACATCACAAAAGATTTTACCACATATAACTGCATTGCTGAACGCTGAATACAATTTATTTTTCTACCAAAGTACTTCAATAAAAATTTTACCACATATATAATGGAGCACAGAGGTGGAGAGGTTCTTCAGATTCCCCCTGCACTATACGAACGTCTCAGAAATGAACCACTGTTCCCAAAAGCAGCTCCTGTCATGGAGCACCCCGGTCATGCGGCATCTATTCACTCCACTGAAGAACTTTTTTGAAAGTGTGTAGAAGCCACACTGCATGATAAATCTGCAGCATGTGAGCCCCCCTCACGCTGCAGATTTATCATGGAGACATCATGGAGATTTTACCGCATATAACTACAGCGCTGAACGCTGAATACATTTTGTTTTTCGACCGAAATACGTCACTAAAGATTTTACCACATATAACTGCAGCACTGAACGCTGAATAAAATTTGTTTTTCCAGTGAAATACTTCAATAAAGATTTTACCACATATAACTGCAGCACTGAACACTGAATACATTTTTTTTCCTTCAAAATAAGTCGCAAAAGATTTTACCGCATATAACTGCAGCGCTGAACGCTGAACAAAATTTGTTTTTCGACCGAAATACATCACTAAAGGTTTTGCCACATATACCTGCAAAAGTGAACGCAAAATATATTTTGCAACAGTGAAGTGCATATATGTTTATCTTTCTGTATTGAAATAGGCCACTAAATGCTTTTGCCACAAATAACTGCATCAGTGAAATGTGCATATTTTTTTCTTTCTGTGCTGACATAGGCCACTAAACGCTTTCAACACATATAACTGCTGAAGTGAACTGAGAATATATTTTTGTACTGAAATAGGCCACTAAACACTTTTGCCAGAAATAAATGCAACAGTGAAGTGCGTATATATTTTTTTAATACCTAAATAGGCCACTAAACACTTTTGCCACAAATAACTGCTCCAGTGAAGCAGTGAAGTGCGTATATTTTTTTCTTTCTGTACTGATATAGACCACTAAACGCTTTTTCAACTCATATAACTGCAGAAATGAACTGAGAATATATTTTTCTTTTTGTACTGAAATAGGCCACTAAACGCTTTTGCCACAAATAAACGCACCAGTGAAGTGAGTATATATTTTTCTTTTTGTACTTAAATACGTCACTAAACGCTTTCACCACATATAACTGCAGAAGTGAACTTCTTATATATTTTTATTTTTGTGTTGAAATGCGCGACTAAACGCTTTCACCATATATAGCTGCAGAAGTGAACTGAGAATATATTTTTCTCTTTGTAATGAAATATGCCACTAAACGCTTTCAACACATATAGCTGCATAAGTGAACAGCAGATATATTTTTCTTTTTGTTATGAAATACGCCACTAAACGCTTTCACCGCATATAGCTGCAGAAGTGAACTGCGTATATATTTTTCTATTTCCACAGATATAAGCCACTAAAGGCTTTTCAACATAGCACTTGCACCTCAAGAACAAATTGTTGGAATGACAGAGCTGTATAATGGCTATTTGGATCCCCAGATTATATTTCCCTGTACTTCTAAATTGCTTTTCTAGCGCTGTCCCTAGCGCCTTCTGAGGTCTCTCCTTACACTAAGATGCTGTGAAATAATTCCTCCCTATCCTTTCCCTGCACTTATATATCATTTTTTCAGTTTATTTTTTGCAATGAGGTTTTTCCAATTGCTGTCCCTAGCTCCTTCTCACGTCTGTCCCTGCAATCAGAATTCTGTAAAATGTCTGATTCTGGGATGGTCGCCGTATCTATAGGGCTGTGACATCACAGCGCTGCCTGGCTGCTGATTGGCTGCATGTATTCATGTCAATTTGGGTGATCCCGCCTTCCCAGAGTTCCTTGTCCCATGTCCTCAGTCCTCACACACATGGAAATTCACATTAGTTGCGAATCAATTTTTTTTTTCAATGACAACATTTTCTGTGTAAATATGTATACAGAGATAGCTGTAATAGGGAGGTGCTACCAGTGATATAGTATTCTCTGTGTAAGTGTGTATACACAGATAGCTTTCAGTCACTAATAGCTGTACACAGGGGAGGTGTTATCATTGATTGATAGCATTTTCTGTGTCAGTGTGTATTATACAGATAATTGTCAGTCACATATATAGAGGAAATGTTATCAGTGATAGCATTCTCTGTGTAAAGCTGCATTTACACAAGCCAAATATCGTCCAGATTATTGGAACAATCATTCCTGCAAATGGTCGTTCCCAACAATCTGCCTGTGTAACTGTGCTGACGATCACACCATGATTAGCGTAATGCACGTTCATCAGGTGATCCTGTCATTCATGCAGCATCCACTGATCATAGTTTCTGTTAAGCAGATCGTGTGCTCTAAACAGCAATCTGCTTCTCAGAAGCCATAATTTTATATGGGAATGAGGGATCACTATAGCAATCCCCCATCCTCATACAGTAAAGGAGATTGTTGCATGTAAATGCAGCATTCTCCTTCATTGAGCGAGCAGCCGACTGTCGGGAAGGAGTACCTACTTCCCAATAATTGGCTGCAGAATCGTCCACTATAAATCCGCCTTAAGTGTGTATACATACAGTAGATAGCTATCAGTCACGGATAGTTGTGCAAGGAAGTGGTCTTAAAGGAGTTGCTATGGTTGATCAATATGTTTGTAAGATTGCTCTCTATGGCACATACTGATATAGTATTTGGTGATATACCATTATTTATATTTCATAAGTTATTTTCCCTTGCTGGTCAAGCCTTTTGTGCTGTCCATACAGAGGTTATGTCCATAAAATGTCTGCTTAAGGAAGGTCATGTGAAACGGCAATAACTGCAAGGGCAGATGACAGATGTGTATTTGAGTGGGGAAGGCTGACTGAAGTGTTGGGCGTTATCTTTGCCTGGTCACATGACCCCCTTTTAGCGGCCATCTTATCGACAGGTCCTCTGTGGACAGCACAGAAGATTTGCCCAACAAGAGGACATGACATGAAATATGGCAAACGGCACAGAAAATCAACAAAGGCTATATTAGTAAGTCATTTAATCATCTTACCTACAGTAACCAGGAAGTGGCCAACCCCTTTAAGTTCCTAAAAAACATAGGTTTTAAACTTTAATTGTATAAATTATAAGTTTTACTAAATTGTTTCCCATAAAACTATATATCAATCTGTCATTTCCTCCTGCTCTATAACATGCTGCCTGCAGATTGTGATGCATTTAATGGTGACATGTCCTCTTTAAAAGCAGCAAATAAAGATAAGTAATAGGAATGCAAGCAGAAAGAATTTCACTTAATTGTAATAAATCCTTTCTACTTTTTGTCTCTTAAGCTCCCATTGGGGGGTTAAGCATCTTAGGGTCTGTAATAATTATTTTCTTCAAACGTTTTCATTGTAAGGGTCAATTAGACAAAACTTTACTATGATACGTATCTAGTTCATATTCCATGCAGTATACCCCTTGAGTGTTTCAGTTCTTTAAAACCCAATAAAATGTATTAAGAAGGCAACCTCCTGTGTGTTAATTAAATTATTATCAATATTTCACCTCTGTGAGAACATGCAGGCCAGACTGTTAAACCACTTCCATAATATGTCCTTCTGAATTTCAAACAAAGCAATAGAAGCAATCTGTACTGTCCAGCGATTCACATGGCAAAGGGCATCAGCTACATAACCTATCTTCTTGTAAAAGTTTGGGGAAAAAAGCCATAAAACTCATTTAAATGTGTATTCTCTGTAATTGTCATTTCGGGCTCTGCTTGTTCTTGGTATTTATTAGAAAAGATCATAGCACTTTTGATCTTGTCAGCACCTCAAAAATGGGAAATGTGTTTTAAAATAGTGATTATAGTAATTTGTTGTAAATGTAGACATAATGACTCCTCATACATCATAGCTGTCTATGAAGCAGCCTTCAGAAACTGCTGGGGCCACATGCCCTCATCACTGATGCTTGCTAATGGTAGGGTTCAAACAAATGTGCCCTCACTTAAACATCTCTTAAAATATGATGACACATGGTTTTTCACTGACATTCCTAATATTTAAAGAAACTGACATAAATATAATCACTTTCATTGTTGCAAAAATCCATTTGTTTACTTGCATATTATGGCATTTCCTGAACTATCATGTTGTAAGTAAATGTTTTAACCCCTTCCTACCTGTTACATATAAATATGTCTACAGTTACCAGGTTTTCTGATGGTGGGAAAGGAACTTATTAAAGGGGAAGCACTATTTAGTAGCAGGCACTTGGAAAAAACAAGTCAGAAAATGACTCACAGGGGCAAAGTTACTAGTCCTTGTAAACGTAGGGCCCTATTAGATGACTACATGATTTTCGGCCTATTTATCGGGAATGAATGTTCATAGGAAAGCTTGTTCCCATTAATTGGCCCATATAATCAAGAAGCCAATCAGTCGGTGAACAAGCAAATTCTCATTTGTTGGCTCATGGGTATCTTTCATCAGGATGCAAGATGCCCGATTACTGGCAACACATATCACTATCTAACCTACACTGACTATCTCTCACTAATTATCTGTAATATATATATATATATATATATATATATATATATATATACATATGAGCTAACTAACTATCTAATGTAATTGAATAAGGATCCAGATGACTCAGCAAAGCACAGAGCACAGGAATGACACAGCTTTTTCTCCCAGAAATGCAAAAAAAACTGCAGAAAATGGCTGCTGGGGAGGTTCTTATATAGTAAAGAGGTAGGCAACTTTCCTATTGGTTGCTAGAGATGTTGCTAGGCTCTGAGAAAGACATTGCAGCCTTCTCATTGGCCCACAAGCAAGAAGCAGTAGCACTGATGGAGAAAAAAAATTGAATATTCGCGATTCCCTCTTGTTGATTGATGCACAAGAAAGTGCCTAAAACCCCTCATAAATGTTGTGCATGGTATGTGCTTCAGAATACTGGCTCAATTTTATTACTACATTTTAATTAGTAAATCTACCCCTTTGAGTTTTATATGAGAGTATTGTGACCATGTACTTCTACCCTGGAAAGGACAGGAGGGTCTGAGCTATCTCAATCACCTTTTGCTAATGATTTGATTTTGTTATCTGCCACCAGCTATTTAACCCTTTCCTACAGAATCCTATATCAATCAAGTCCTAGAAAGGGCTAAATACCAACATACATACATTCATGTACATAAATATGAATGAGGAGGGTACAAAAGCTGCTCGTCTGTGCTAATGAATTGGACTAGGGAAAACATGCACCTAAGTGCGCCTGTGGTGCTGAAATAGTTAAACATATGACTGCTTACTATGTTCACAATGTTATATACAGTAATTTCAAAAAAGCTTATTTTTTGTAGACAGAGGGACACAGAGAGGCATAGGGTTATGCTCATAAACCACTTTCATTCTTGTTGATGTTGCACTTATCACTGTATCTCCCACATGGCTATCTATCATAAAAGTCTGGACTTATTCATTAGACTTATGAATAGCTCTGGAGCATGATACATCACTAGTGAAATAAAGTGATTTTGCAAACACTGCTTTGTCTATGTTTCAGAGTTATGGAAGCCTAAGGTTAGTGTTGAAGTATTAGAAATAGCTAGGGCCCCTTTATTTTGATTTAAGTTATTTGATTGCCATAGACATTATCTTATATCCAGTGTCTGTAGGCAATATAGAGGTTATAGTTGAATTAAATGTTGATGCTTGAAGGAGCCTAAAGGCCTCTTATGTGACTGGGACTAGTGATGAGTGAATTGATTCTAACGACTGTCTCCATGGGCGAAGGAGCTCCCTCCTGCTGCTTGATTGATAGGGCTGGATATCTCGCCAGGTCTTAAAAATCTTACACCTGTTCTATTGCTCCAAGTAGCAGTGCAAGCGTGGAGGCTCTGCTTCCACACCACTTCCCAAAATGGAAGAAATGTAGAAGCGGAGCCACTGAGCTTGTGAAGCTACTAGCAGCAGTGGCACAGTCTCAAGATTATTAGGGTGGTGCAAAATGGTCCTGTCAATCTAGTGGCAGGGTGATCTTCTCGGGAAGGGAGGCTTACGAAAGAAAGAATAAAGCTTTACTTAACTGTTACAGATTCTTCCATTCCAATGCTACAGGTCTGATTCCTGGGGCTTCAGTTTCCTACTGGACCTAATTGATGATGTCATGTTCATTGCTCATGTGACTACTCAGCCAATCACTGGCCGGATCAATTACATGCTGGTCATGCACTAGTGACCAGTAAAGCCAGTGATTAGCTGAGTGGTCACATGAGAAGTGGATGTAAAATCATTACTTTGCTTGATGGGACTGGAAACTCTAAGGAAGCGCTGGAATGGAAGAATCCATAGCAGGTAAATAAAGCTTTATTCTTTGTTTCAAAAACCCTTTTTAAAACTCCCAGACAACCATTTTGTAGCTACACCTCTCGTTTTAACCGTTTTCCTCTAGTTTTAACCGTTTTGGCATAAGTCAATGCTAAGTGACCAAAATTGTCACAATCAAATGTAAAAAATAATTACATTGAATGCATTTCTAAGGTATATTCTCTTACTTTATGTACTTTATCTGCATTATCTCAATTAATTACAAGCAGAAATTGTCATTAAGCATCAAATGATGGAAATTGATAAAACTATTGATAATTGTTAATTGAGATAAAAACACACAGAGAAAGCTATGTAGTAATAACAATACATTTTATAGCCAACAGAGGAGTAGGATGAGATTCATAGTATTTGCACAGCAAGCATTCAACTTGAAACCAAAGCAGAAGCTACACCCGCCTTTTATCAATAGGTCTGATTGAGGTCTCCATGGAGAGGAAAATCAGTACTGCAAGTAGAATTCAAGCTGAAATGTGACCTATTTTAACGCATCTTCATTAATCAATGTGACATAAAGCTGGAGTGAACAGAAACCATTACAGGGTATTAGGCAATTAAGATATAAAGTGTATTATGCAGATAGCTATATATGTTATTTTATTTACGGTATATTTACATTTCTGAAATTGGTATACCTACTGCATTTCAAATCTAATAAGAAAGTTAATTAGAAGGTTATTGACTACACTTTTCAGTCAATCTCTGTACAAAAATAACACCTAATGTGTGCTATGTTTTTGCAATAAGAGTTAATGACAGAAGCTTCTCACACCCATATGCAACCATATGCATGGATACAAACTCTTAAAATGTTAATACAATCCATGGGCTTGGTGAACAGATCAGTTAGGAGCTGGCCTCCTTTGGGATAGACCAATATAGAGTCATAGTAACATTGTCACATTGTTCTGTCCATCCAGTTCAGCCTGTAATCCTGCAAGTTGATCCAGAGGAAGGCAAAAAAAAACTAAAAATCTATGAGGTAGAAGCCAATTTTCCCCACTTTAAGATAAAAAAAAATCCTTCCTGACTCCAATCAGGCAATCAGAATAACTTCCTGGATCAACATCCTATCTCTAATAACTATAACATGTAAAATATTATTACACTGCAGAAATATATCCAGACCTCTTTTGAACTCTTTTATTGTACTCGCCATCACCATCTCCTCAGGCAGAGAGTTCCATTTTTTGATTGAAGACAACTTTATTTCAGTCAATCAATATACATACATACTTTTGGTGCTATATAGCAGTCAATAAATTACATTCAATCGTCTTTGTGAGCATGGCATTGTCATGTAAATCACAGGCTAACCTAGACTATACATCACAATGCATGCTACACTTGCATACCTATTCAATCACAGTAACCCTTTCAACAAGGCATACAGACAGTGATGTGGGGTGGGGTGTGGGAAGGAGGGGGTAGGTGGGGGGAAATCACATGCCCGAAGGTTTATTGACAAGACAGAAACAAACGGGGGGAGAGGGGGAAGGAGAGGGGTTTAGTCCTCTTCTTCGATGTCGACATCCTCCAAGATGTTGTAGTCCCGCAGCAGACTATGGATAAGTCTGCGGCAGTCCAGGACGGACATGGTCTTCCTCCTGAGTATAAGCCAGTTCCTGGCGGCCCATATAGCTTCCTTAAAACAGTTCATAAAGGCACCAGGCCTCCTGGATGGCCTCAACAGTATGAATCCCAGGAAATAGTCCGTACAGCACCGAAGTGTGTTGCAGGCTGTTCCTGGGCACAGAGTCTTTGAATTCATGTTCCAGGGCAAACAACAGGCCCTGCGCAGAGAGTTCCATAGTCTCATTGCTCTTACCATAAAGAATCCTCTTCTATGTTTATGTTATGTACAAACCTTCTTTCCTCCAGGCATAGAGGATGTCCCCTTGTCACAGTCACAGTCCTGGGGATAAATAGATGATGGAAGTGAGTCATGAATTGCAATTCCTCATAAATGCTTTCAAATAGCTACCAAATTCAATCAACTGAGACTCAGTGCATTGCCAAATCTGAAATATGTTGTCAATTAACCGCATGCAACACTTCAAAAATTGGAAGTGCCTGGATGGATACACAAATAAGTGTTCAAAAATAAATGTACAGAATTTTTTGGCATAGGCTGTTGGCACATTAGACCCCATTGCTATCCCCCTGCATTGCATAAAAATGTTTTTTTTTAGTAGTAGTAGTAGTAGTAGTAGTAGTAGTAGTAGTTTCATGTCAATACTAACTCTAGAAATGATAAAGCGAATTGTTTGTTCTCCATTGAAATATTAGAGTCCTCTAATACTCGTCCAACTGCTTTTAGGCCCTTTTCATGTTCAGTGCTGGTTTATAAATGTAGCACATCGAAGGAAACTAAAAAGTCTGCTTCTCCCACCTTCAATTCACTTAATTTGGCCAGAAATTCTGAAGTGTAGCTATAGAGGAACAGACAGAGTCTATGCCTTAAAGTATTGGGTGACATGGGTTAGCCTATCCTTGTGAATTTGAGGTAGTGTGTATAGCACTGGTGTGTTGGTATGTGTGTTCCTCCTAGGGTCAACTTTTGCCTAGTTACATGTTGTGATATGTCACTTCTGCTGCTCTTTGTTTATGCATAAGTATGCTTCAATGATGTGATTTTGCCAAGGCTGATAAATATGGTTTTTGTGAAGGTGCATTATATCAGTCTTTCCTCCTCAATGCCAATTTTTTATCGTAAGTAAATAAATAGGTATTTTTTTTTCCATTGTAGTAAACTGTAGCTGCAGGTAATGAAAAGCTTTTGCTGTCTACAGGTGACCTGCTATTAGTGACTCCAGACAAGACAGATTGAAGTTGTTGTCATAGAAGACATTTGAAATCAATAAACCCCAACCAGAAAATGAAAAATATTATAAATCCTCCCTGAGAAGCAGAACTGCTTTAGGAAATGTGAATAAATAGCAGTTTTTAGGATTGAACCTTTAACCCAGTTTAAGTAACGCAGTGAAAAAATGTACTCCTTTGTTATAGTGTTGCTGGTGTAATCAATCTGTTTGTGTAAGCACTTTGGAAGACACATAAAGATGTATATTTTACTCTGCCTCTGACATTTATGGCTGGTAGCAGCTTGTTAATAGACAAATACTATAAAGAACATTTGAGAAATATAGTTCTCTTTTGAATTAAGTAGGCCTCTTAAGCATTTTTATGGATGTTATCTTACTCTGCAGTCATTGGTAGATGGTTGTCTGGGTGTAAAAGGAAGCCAATTACTAAATGTTAAAATGCTTGAAATTAATGGAAATTAATGCAAGCATTCAAGCATTTATTCAGTTTCATTCTGAAAGAAATTCCAGCATTGATAATAAGTTTATAGTGGCGGAATATCAGTTAACTATTTCTTGTGACTTACCAGATTCCCCACTAGCTATTGGAATCTCAAATAAAGTGGTTAAAATAAATTATCTGCAAAGGGATTCTAAATTTTTAATAACGACAAGATGACTGAACATTGACATTGATATAACTTTGCAATTTACGTCATACATTTATTGACACAAAAGTTCATAAAATAATGACTTGGTTATACTGCCTGCATTGATATTTGCATGTGTATTTGTGCAGGGCTACCCAAAAGGTGGGTTGTATCAGATTTCATTAAGAAGGAGAGTCAATAGGTATGCAGTGCTCAGACACCTTAGACCACTTCTTTAACCACTTGCCGCCACGCTAACGCCGATGGGCGTCAGCGCGGCGGCTCTCTCAGGTCTCACTGCCGCCTATCGGCGTCATCTCGTGAGACCCGAGATTTCACATGAACGCGCGCGCGTCGTGCGCGCGCGTTCATGTGATCGGAGCCGGGACAACTGAAACTACAGCCTGCCAGCGCTGATCATGCGCTGGCAGGCTGTAGATGCGGAAAAAACCGCATTTAAATCGCATATCAGGCGCTGTTTTTAAACAGCGTCTGATATACCTGCTATCTGCTCGTCTGGTGGTCCCTTTGTTTGGGACCACCAGAGAAAGCTATACGAAAAGTGCACCAATCACTACACACACCCCCCACCCCCATCACTGATTAACCCCTGATCACCCATGTCACCCCCTGATCACCCCTGTCACCCCCTGTCACTAATCACCCCCTACAGGCTCATTCAGACATCCGTATGTGTTTTGCGGATCCATGGATCTGCGGATCCATGGATCTGCGGATCCGCAAAATACGGACACCGGCAATGCGCTTTCCGCATTTTGCAGATCCGCACAGAACTATATAGAAAATGCTTTTCTTGTCCGCAGTGCGGACAAGAATAGGACATGTTCTATATTTTTGCGAACGGAAGTGCAGACCCGGAGCGCGGATCCGTAATTCCGGATCCGAGCGGGACAAAGTCTGTCCCCATAGAAATGAATGGGTCCGCAATTCCGTTCCGCAAACAGAATTTCGGACGTGTGAATGGGGCATAAGGGTCCCGTTTGACCGCCAGTTAGTTAGCTACTTGTTAGTTAGCTAGCGCCCACCGCACCGCAATCACTGATTTTGGCAGAGATTTTTTCATCCACATTGACCGATGCGAATGAAAAAATCTGTGCCGTTCATTTTTATTTTTTTTTTCAGCGCAGCGGCTGAACGGAAAAAAAAAAATCTCATTACCCGTATGCTCAATATAAGGAGAATCGCAGAAACTCCTAATGCTGGCCATACGTGTAATGATTACGGAGACCCTCAAATGCCAGGGCAGTATAAATACCCACATGTGACCCCATTTTAGAAAGAAGACACCCCAAGGTATTCCGTGAGGGGTATGGTGAGTTCATGTAAAATTTTATTTTTGTCACAAGTTAGTGGAATATGAGACTTTGTAAAAAAATATATATATATATATATATATATATATATCAATTTCGCTAACTTGTGTCAAAAATTTTTTTCTGTGAACTCGCCATGCCCTCACTGATTACCTGAGGTGTCTTCTTTCATAATGAGGTCACATGTGGTATTATACTGTCCTGGCATTTTAGGAGTCCTAAAGCGTGAGAATCCAAATACGTAAAAATGCCCTGTGAAATCCTAAAGGTACTCATTGGTTTTAGGGCCCCTTTGCGCATCTTGGCTGCAAAAAGTGTCACACATGTGGTATCGCCGTACTCAGGAGAAGTAGGGCAATGTGTTTTAGGGGTGTATTTTTACATATACCCATGCTGGGTGTGAGAAATATCTCTGTAAATGACAACTTTTAAAAATTTTATTCAAAGTTGGCAATTTACAGAGATATTTCTCTCACCCAGTATGGTATATGTAAAAATACACCCCAAAACACATTGCCTACTTCTCCTGGCTGGCAATACCATGAGTGACACTTTTGCAGCCAAATGCGCAAGGCCCAAGTCCAATGAGTACCTTTTAGGAGGGCATTTTTACGCATTTTCTTCTCACGCTTTAGGGCCCTAAAATGCCAGGGCAGTATAAATACCCACATGTGACCCCATTTTGGAAAGAAGACACCCCAAGGTATTCGCTGAGGGGCATAGTGAGTCCATGAAAAATTAAACTTTTTGTCAAAAGTTAGCGGAAAGGGAGACTTTGTGAGAAAAACAATAAAAATCAATTTCCACTAACTTGTGCCCAAAAATTTTTTTCTATGAACTCGCCATGCCCCTCATGGAATACCTTAGGGTGTCTTCTTTCAAATGGGGTCACATAGTGGGTATTTATACTGCCCTGGCATTTAGGGAGCCCTAAAGCATGAGAAGAAAATGCGTAAAAATGCCCTCCTAAAAGGTACTCATGGGAATTTGGGCCCTTTGCGCATCTTGGCTGCAAAAAGTGTCACTCATGTGGTATCGCCGTACTCAGGAGAAGTAGGGCAATGTGTTTTGGGGTGTATTTTTACATATATCCCTGCTGGGTGAGAGAAATATCTCTGTAAACTGACAACTTTGTATAAAAAATTTAAAAGTTGTCGTTTACAGCGATATTTCTCATAACACTATGGGTATATGTAAAAATACACTCCAAACACATTGCCACTTCTCCTGCAGATACTGACATGATGACACTGTTTGCAGCCAAATGCACAAAGGCCCTAAACCAATGAGTACCTTTAGGATTTCACAGAGCATTTACGCATTTGATTCTCACGCTTTAGGTTCCCTAAAATGCCAGGTGCAGTATAAATACCCCACATGTGACCCCATTTTGGAAAGAAGACACCCCAAGGTATTCCGTGAGGGGCATGGCGAGTTCACAGAATTTATTTTTTTGGCACAAGTTAGCGGAAATTGATATATTTTTATTTTTTGATTTTGTTTTTACAAAGTCTCATATTCCACTAACTTGTGACCAAAAATAAATTTTTTCATGAACTCACCATACCCCTCATGGAATACCTGGGGTGTCTTCTTTCAAATGGGTCACATGTGAGTATTTATACTGCCCTGGCATTTAAGGGGCCCTAAAGCATGAGAAGAAGTCTGGAATCCAAATGCGTAAAAATGCCCTGAAATCCTAAAAGGTACTCATTGGTATTTAGGGCCCCTTTGCGCATCTAGGCTGCAAAAGTGTCACACATGTGGTATCGCCGTACTCAGGAGAAGTAGGGCAATGTGTTTTGGGGTGTAGTTTTACATATATCCCTGCTGGGTGAGAGAAATATCTCTGTAAACTGACAACTTTGTATAAAAAATTTTAAAAAGTTGTCGTTTACAGCGATATTTCTCACAAACACTATGGGTATATGTAAAAATACACCCCAAAACACATTGCCCTACTTCTCCTGAGTACGGCGATACCACATGAGTGACACTTTTGCAGCCAAGATGCGCAAAGGGCCCTAAACCAATGAGTACCTTTAGGATTTCACAGGGCATTTTACGCATTTGATTCTCACGCTTTAGGTTCCCTAAAATGCCAGGTGAGTATAAATACCCCACATGTGACCCCATTTTGGAAAGAAGACACCCCAAGGTATTCCGTGAGGGGCATGGCGAGTTCACAGAATTTATTTTTTTGGCACAAGTTAGCGGAAATTGATATATTTTTATTTTTTTATTTTGTTTTTACAAAGTCTCATATTCCACTAACTTGTGACAAAAATAAAATTTTACATGAACTCACCATACCCTCACGGAATACCTGGGCTGTCTTCTTCTAAAATGGGGTCACATGTGAGGTATTTATACGGTCCTGGCATTTTAGGGAGCCCTAAAGCGTGAGAAGAAGTCTGGAATCCAAATGCGTAAAAATGCCCTGTGAAATCCTAAAGGTACTCATTGGTTTTAGGGCCCTTTGCACCCAGGCTGCAAAAGTGTCACACATGTGGTATCGCCGTACTCAGGAGAAGTGGGGCAATGTGTTTTGGGGTGTAGTTTTATATATGCCCCTGCTGGGTGTGAGAAATATCTCTGTAAACGACAATTTTAAAATTTTTTATACAAAGTTGTCAGTTTACAGAGATATTTCTCTCACCCAACATAGGTATATGTAAAAATACACCCCAAAACACATTGCCCTACTTCTCCTGAGTACGGCGATACCACATGAGTGCCACTTTTTGCAGCCTGGGTCCGCAAAGGGCCCTAAAACCAATGAGTACCTTTAGCTTTTACATGGCGGCTCACAATTTAGCCCCGCCCAAAATGCCAGAACAGTACAAACACCCCACAAATGACCCCATTTCGGAAAGTAGACACCCCAAGGTATTCACTGAGGGGCATAATGAGCCCGTATGAGATTTTATTTTTTTTGCCAGAAGTTAGCAGAAATGGAAACTTTATTATTATTTTTTTCCTCAGAAAGTGTCATTTTCCGCTAACTTGTGAAAAAAATGAAATGATACATGAACTCACCATGCCCCTCCGCGAATACTTTGGGGTGTCTTCTTTCTAAAATGGTGTCATTTGGGGGTATTTATACTATCCTGACATTCTAGCACCTGAAGAAACATGACAGGTGCTCAGAAAGTCAGAGCTGCTTCAAAATGCCGAAATTCACTTTTTTGCACCATAGTTTGTAAACGCTATAACTTTTACCCAAACCAATAAATATACACTTATTGGACTTTTTTTTTATCAAAGACATGTAGAACAATACATTTAGAGAAAAATTTATATAGAAATGTAGTTTTTTAAAAAAAAAATTACAACAGAAAGTGAAAAATGTCATTTTTTTGCAAAAATGTCGTTAAATTTTTATTAATAGCAAAAAAAGTAAAAATGTCAGCAACAATGAAATACCACCAAATGAAAGCTCTATTAGTGAGAAGAAAAGGAGGTAAAATTCATTTGGGTGGTAAGTTGCATGACCGAGCAATAAACGGTGAAAGTAGTGTAGTGCGGATTTGTAAAAAAGGGCCTGGTCACTAGGGGGGTATAAACCTGTGGTCTTCAAGTGGTTAAAGGAGAATTAATAGTAAACAAAAGTAAACAATGCCCACCATGTTTGTCAGCCTGCAGCATTTTCTGCAGGATCTTGACACAAACAGTAATAGAGAAATCCTGCAGAGAACATAGGGGTTAGTTTCCTGCATATCAGCTCTATCTTTGGCTGGAGACTCACTGATGTGACTGGACACAGCAAGGAGGCTCCCTCTCCAGCCACTTGTCTTACAGTTTGTCACAGGACTGCGGAGGTGGAAGAGGCAGAGGGGGCATGGATGGGACACACAGAGAAGATTTATTCATATATTTCTCAGTTTCAACTGTAATATGAGACAAATGAGATCAAGGGAAGATGACTGTGCTGCTATGACATTTCTGGATTTGCACAGAACTCTGTGATCAATGTAGGAAGCGAAAAGTTGAATGTGATCTACTATTATGTTAATATATTAAGTTTTCTGTGAAATGAGTTTTGCCAAGATTTACATTTTTCTGTAAAGGAGGCAATGAGATTCTGATCTGTGGGGGTCCAACAGCTGGAGGCCTCCCAAACACAAGAATGGGGGTCCTAAGTGTAGCAGTCAAGAATGCACAATGTTACTCTATTTACCTTTATGGGTTGTCAAGTGTTTTACTCAGTTTTTCTTCAGCAATACTACTCAGAAGAATGGAGCGGCATCTCAAATGAATTAATGTGTGGCAACATGGCCCTCCTGTTATCGTGATTGGTGGGGGTACCAGCGCTCAGACCCCACTGATTAGACCTTTATTGCCTATTCTGTTGATAGAGGATAAGTGTAAAACTTGGCGAAAGCCAAGGACAGCAGGAAAACTATATCAGAGTATTAAAGCAAAGTTTGTGACAAGACATGCCAGGAGATCTAGAAAAGTTAATTGTAAAGCATTTAAAGAATAATGGACACCTACCTATATGTCATGTATGGAATACTCAGGCAGTGGGATCTTCTGAAGAGCAACATTTCAGAGAAAAAGAATACCTTAATGAACTTAAGTTGATAATATGCATGGCATTGGAGGGAATGGAAGATTAACATGGCTTGCCCCTTCTTACTTCTGTTGTTATTATTATTATTATTATTATTATTATTATTATTTTTTTTTTTTTATTAAACATTTTTGTGGAAAACCTTTATTTTGTTGACCCAATGGATTGAAGTTGCCGAGTCTAGAGGAACTCACTTAAAATGTTTTTTTTCTTATGAGTTTATGACTTACAAGCACAAAATCTCGCGCGGCCCGCGAGATTTTGTGCTTGTAATAGCCGTTGTGTGGTGAAGTGAGAAAATTTTTGGCGTGTATTAGTGGCAAAAAAGAGTATTATTTGCCATTCACGGCCACAGTTTCGTATATGTTCTAAAGCCTCTTTTTGGCACGTATTAGTAGGGAACAAGGAAAAGGGCTTATTAGTAGTGTTGAGCTTGAATATTCGAATTTCGAATTTTTATTACGAATATCAGCACTTCGAAAATTCGCTAATATTTCGAATATAGTAATATATATTCGTAAGAACGAATATTCATTTTTTTATTTTATTTTATTTTTATCTGAACCCATTACCTAGTATACCTACCTGCTTCTTGCTTGTGGGCCAATGTGAGAAGGCTGCAATATTGTAGTCTGTAATGAATTAGAATATCCTTCATTATTAAAAAAAAAATTCTCTTATGCGAAAAATCGGCAATGTAATATTCGTGTAATGCGAATATTCTAACACCCGAATATATAGCACTATAGAATATAGTGCTATATATTTGTTTTTTAGAATATTCGTCATTTTTTCCAATTTAATGTGAACAGTCATAGGCTCAAAAGCAACTTATGCAAGGAGGAATCATGACTTCAGATGGGAAAAAAATGACGAATATTCTAAAAAAAGAATATATAGCACTATATTGCAGTGCTATATATTCGGGTTTTAGAATATTCGCATTATGCGAATATTACATTGCTGATTTTTCGCAATCAATAGAATAATCTCGAATACGAACATTCACGAATATATGACTAAATATTGCAAATTCAGCTATTGCCCCTACCGCTCATCCCTACTTATTAGCCATTGTGTGGTGAAGTGAGAAAATTACAGTAGTGTTGATCAAGCAACTAAGTGCTTGGGCCAAACACATCGGGATGCTCGGGTGCTCTACAGAGCACCCAAGTATAATGGAAGTCAATGGGAGAACCCGAGCATTAAACCAGGCACCCCCCACTCTTAAGAGGGATGGGTGCCTGTTTCATAGGAAAAGGTCAGAAATTAATGGAAAAAGCACCAAAATGGTTCATGAACAGCATGGGGAGGATGTCCGGATGCATCTTGGACTCCAAGGTCACTGCTGGGAATGATTTTGTCCGAGTAGTACGCCACTTTTACAGACTGACAATAATATGCACAAGTAACGAAGAAATCCCAGCACACAAACTTGCTTTTGAATCAATGCTTCTTGTTTATTATTTTTCCTTCTCATATGGTTTCTGGTAACGCGTTTCGGCGATCAGCCTTTGTCATCAGGTACATAGCTATGGTGTGTCACAAATATATAGAGAATGAACATAAATGAGCTCAGACGACACCGCCTACCAAGGGGGCGGGCCTTCACTCGCAACTAATCAAAATTGCCAAACAATTACATGTTAAATGTAACGCAGATTACATGTTAAAGTTGATCAAACCAGAACAAAAATGAAAGGTATCTAAACTGAAGTGTACTATACCCCAGTAGTTCAGCGGATCTGGTGACTCTAAAAGAAAGGAGAGACAATATCTATAAGTGTGGTATATACAAATTTCTTATATCTAATCAAAGAAGGACAATGTATCATCATGATTGAGGATCAGAGATGAACAATTTCATAATCACGATTGAGGCCATTGGTATGCAATGTGTTCAAAGTGTGTATCCAAAACGCCTCACGGCGAAGAAGTATTTTTTTGATGTCCCCTCCCCTCCTCGGGCGCTCAACTCGTTCAAGAACCTGAAATCTCAGTTGCGCCGTGAGGCAGCCAAACTTGATTTGCGGCAGCAACTTGCTGAGTTTGCCCTGGAAAAGCTGTCCTTCGAGGTCAGCAGTGTAGCATCAGAGCAGGTGTTTAGTAAGGCGGGGGCCATAGTTACCCCAAGGAGATCTTGCCTGCCCACCCAAAATGTGGAGAGACTGTTCTTTTTTAAGATGAATCAGGTATGGATCAGCCAGGATTTCCACCCACCAATGCCTGATGCATCAGATTAGATCATCCATGCTGCCTCACCCAAACCTTGACAAAATAGACCGGTTTCTTCTGGCTACCTGCCACAGCTACTGTTATGATGCTGCCAGTGCCACCCGCCTGATGCCACACATCTGATGCCAAGTGCTCCTTTTTACACCCACCATCATCAGAGGGTACTGTTATTTCCACCCACCTCCCCACTTTGTCACCAGGTCACTCTGTGGTCTCCTCATGCTTCTGCTGCAACCTCCACACTCTGTAATTGTGCCCCTCTGTGGTCTCCTCATGCTGCTGCTGCCACCTCCACACTCTGTCATTGTGCCAGTCTGTGGCCTCCTCATGCTGCTGCAGCTGCTGCCACCTCACCACTATGTCACTGGGCCACTCAGTGGTCTCCTCATGCTGCTTCCACCTCACCACTATCTCATTGCGCCACTCAAGCTGTTCTCCCACCCTCCCCCCCTTCTTGATTCATGACTGGGCCACTATTTTTCCTTTTTGGCCTTGGTGACATCATCATTTATTTGACCCATCTTCTTCAGAAGAAGAAAGGTAAAATGAGATGCACAATGGATCCTGTCTGTGTAGCAACTGTAAGGCCTGTATGGTCCCATCAGAATTGGCTTATGATTTGGTAGCCAAAAGCAGGAGTGGGTTCGAAACAGATAAGACATGCAAATATTCCATTCATGTGTCATTTATGTTTTGGATCCACTCCAGTTTTTTGGGTATTATCAATAATGATGGATTAGTGACCAAATGCTGACCGAGTTAAGGTGGATGCTCAACAGACAGGATCCGTTTTTTGGGGGTTATTGTTCTGATGGATCAGAGGAAGGGCAAAATAATCAGTGATGTCAGCACAAACTTACTGCTGACACCCTCTCCACTCTGTCGGGGGCTCTACTTGTATAAGCGTTTAATAGAACAGGATCTTTAGACATCTATGTTCATACTTTTAGTTATTTAGTTATTTGGTCAGTTTTGGGCCGTAAATGTCCAAATAAGTGAAGTGTGCAGTGATTCTAAGATTGACGCCTGTCATCTGCGTGTCATACTGACTCCCAGTATTGTTTCATTACCACAGTAGACTCCCTATGCATGTTACTGCGAAGCACAGTGTTCTACACCACTATACAGGTTCTCTGCAACCAGGAAAAAGCTGTTTTTTAACGCAATTCAAATCGAATCCAATCATTTCGGTAAATTCGGTGAATCGGCCGAATCAAATTTTTTAATAATTTGCTTATCTCTATTAATATTTATGTACTTTGCAATGAACACATAGCAAGCCTGACACATAAGGTTCTATTAATAAATATTATTTTCCACCAAGTCAATATGGATTTTAGATTTTGATGAGAATTAATCAATGTCTGTCTGTTATAAACTTGCAAGTTTTAGACCCAGCTTCTGAGAGAAAAAAGCTTCCTTGAAATGATGCTACTTATTATTTGATATGTGTCTGACTTTCTGTCACTTTTGATCTACAAAGGGAAAATAGCATTTCTAAAAGCAGCAAATTTCACTATTTTAAGCAAAAAGTATTTTTGACTTAATGATGTTAGTGTGGTTATTTTGTTCTAAAACATTTCTTCATGTGTTTCACATGTGTGCCTGGCCAATGGAGCATCTAAGTGTTTTTCAAATAAATCAATGGTAGTAAATTACGAGTTGATATTTTGAGACATTGTAAAACAAATTTTTCACTTTTCCCATGAGATATTGCATATTGCATATTGGACCTAAAGTTCAGCGTGGGACTGTAATCAATATCACATTTCTATAATTGGGTTCTATTCAAAGTCACAACATAAAATACCTATTCTGTAAAGTTTATTTCACAACCACCAGGACATCCATAAAAATATTGTAATAATTAAGCAGCTCTATTTGTACTTATTACAAATGGTGATCAGCGGCAGTGGCAATATTCGAATTTGCAGTATTTTGTGAATATTTTGTAAAATAGTTATCATATATTAGCGAATTTGCGATTATTTTCTTGATTGTGAAAATAGGCAATGTAATATGTGCATAATGCGCATGCAATTCAGATGTGGGTCATTATAGGCACATTTTTCAAGCTGCTAGAAATTTCCTGAGACTGGAGAAAATGGTTGGCATGGCAGAACATTACAATAGCTTTATATGCAGATAGAGTGCTCTGATATATTCGCGATTGCGCAAATCGGCAATTAATGATGCGCATATTTTTGCGCAATAAGTGCAACTTCACATTTTAGCAGGTCTGACTACATATTAGATATTGGTGCACTAAGTATTGTTGTGAACTTCACAGCACTATGTATGTATGTACGTATGTATGTATGTAGCATACATACATACATAGATACATACATACATACAGCACTACATTCATACATACAGCACTATACATACAGTCCATGTATGGACAGCACATTACCTTACACCCTGCACTGGAACACTATATCACAATCTAACCTACACTATCTCCCACTAACTATCTGTAATTATATATATATATATATATATATATATATATATATATATATATACAGTTGTGTTCAAAATTATTCAACCCCCACTGAAATTGAGTGTTTTGGCCAGTTTGACATTGATTTTGATCATTTCAGTCATCTTGTTTACAATTAAATCAAAGAGGCACTTGTAAGTCAGACAAATATAACATAACATTTATAATGAAATAACCACAAATGTCTTTTCTGTGCTCACATCATTATCAGTTTTATTCAACCCCCAAGTGACATTCAATCTTAGTACTTAGTACAACATCCTTTTCCAGTTATAACAGCTTTTAAACGTGAAGCATAGCTTGACACAAGTGTCTTGCAGCGATCTACGGGTATCTTCGCCCATTCTTCATGGGCAAAAGCCTCCAGTTCAGTCACATTCTTAAGCTTGCGCGCTGCAACTGCTTTCTTTAAGTCCCACCAGAGGTTCTCAATCGGATTTAAGTCTGGTGACTGCGATGGCCACTTCAAAATGTTCCAGCCTTTAATCTGCAACCATGCTCTAGTGGACTTGGAGGTATGCTTGGGATCATTGTCCTGTTGAAAGGTCCAACGTCTCCCAAGCCTCAGGTTTGTGACGGACTGCATCACATTTTCATCCAATATCTCCTGGTACTGAAGAGAATTCATGGTACCTTGCACACGCTGAAGCTTCCCTGTACCTGTAGAAGCAAAACAGCCCCAAAGCATGATTGACCCCCGCCATGCTTCACAGTAGGCAAGGTGTTCTTTTCTTCATAGGCCTTGTTCTTCCTCCTCCAAACATAGCGTTGATCCATGGGCCCAAACAGTTCTAATTTTGTTTCATCAGTCCACAGAACACTATCCCAAAACTTTTGTGGTTTGTCCACATGACTTTTGGCATACTGCAGTCGACTCTTCTTATTCTTTGGAGACAGCAAAGGGGTGCGCCTGGGAGTTCTGGCATGGAGGCCTTCATTACGCAGTGTGCGCCTTATTGTCTGAGCTGAAACTTCAGTACCCGCATCTGACAAATCTTTTTCAGTTCCTCAGCAGTCACACGGGGACTTTTCTCCACTTTGCGCTTCAGGTAGCGCACAGCAGTCGAAGTCAGCATCTTCTTTCTGCCATGACCAGGTAGCATTTCAACAGTGCCCTTTGCCTTGAATTTGCGAATGATGCTTCCTATGGTGTCTCTTGGTATGTTTAACATCTTTGCAATCTTCTTATAGCCATTGCCCTTCCTGTGAAGAGAAATCACCTCTTCTCTTGTCTTCCTGGACCATTCTCTTGACTTCACCATGTTTGTAAACACACCAGTAAATGTCTAGAAGGAGCTGAGTATCACAGTCATTTTAAATCTGCCTAATTGGTGCTTATTATGCTTGATTGCTGCTCCTTGACATCCACAGGTGTTTTCAATACCTGATCGAAAACACTTGAATGAACCTCTGTTCTTAAGAGTGGTAGTCTTTAAGGGGTTGAATAATTGTGTCAATGAAGAAATCACAAAAACATTTAATACTGTATTACAAAAACAATTGATGTAATTTTAGTTGCATTTGGTTCTTTAAAAAGTCCTTGTAAGATTTCATTCTAAACACAATTACAAATGTACACTAAATTCCCTAAAACCCTTTACAGCATTGGGGGTTGAATAATTTTGAACACAACTGTATATATATATATATATATATATATATATATATATATATATATATTGTTTTCTAACTATCTAATGTAATGAGTTGAAAGCAGAGAGCACAGCAATAACACTCATGTCTCTCTCAAAACTGTAATAAACTGTAGAAAATGGCTGTTGGGAGGTTCTTATAAACTAAAGGGGTAGGCAACTTTCCTATTGGTTGCTAGGGATGTTGCTCAGCTCAGACAAATACATTGCAGCCTTCTCATTGGCACACAAGAAAAAAGGGAGGTTACTGATGAAAAAAAAGTAGAATATTCGAAAATACGAATATATATGACTATATTCTAAATATTCACGATTTTTTGAAGTTGCGATTTTTCACAATTAAAATTTGTGATTCGAATATTCGTACCCAACACTAATTACAAACTCCTGCCCCCCATCCCCGACAATCCAATATGAAGTATCATAAGGAGAGGAATGTACAGGCATATGTTCAGAGACCTGGATTTAACTATGATTTAGTTAAAAAGATGATTAAGAATCTCTGTAATTTGGAAAGTACCATGTTATTATTAAACCTTCTCTATCTATATAACATCATTTTGGAAGATATAACGCTTCAACTTATTCAAGAATGACAGTTAAAATTCCAAATAACATGCCCAAACCACAACTTCCTCCAATGTCACATATAGTAAGCAATGGACTATATGTTAGCGGCTAATACCTTTTGAGCTATACTATATCTTCTCTTTCTCTCGATTTACTCGTATTGTTACTAAGCTACCCACGCTGACGCTTGGACTGATTATTTGATAGCATAAACCCTGCTTCCCCTCCCTTACTATGATTCTGCCTGATCCCTCGGTGCTCAACACCAGGGTCTCTTTTCTCCAGTCTCTACTAAACAAAGACTACTCCAAGTGGTAGCATCCTGGTGGTTCCCCTGCAGCGGCATCCAGATCCCTGTATAGAGGAAAAAGGTGAAGACCAGATGGCTGGCCTGATAATGGCCTTAGAAGTAGCCCCAAGTCAAATCTCATCAATGAAACAGTTGATTCACATGGATTTCTGTAAAACCTTGTTCATTATGGCACAGTAAGTTGACCTTATTATCAGAAAATTCCTATTTACTGACACTTTTCTGATACTTCAAGCCAGCTTAAACCTTATTCCCCGGTGTCTGGTCAGAATAGTATGAAGCTGACACATGTCCTTTGACCCCAGCAAAGGCGATCCCGAGCTTAACCCCTTACAATATATATATATATATATATATATATATTATATATATTAGAAAAAGTAGGCAGCACTCCAAGAAATAGTTGATCCTTTATATATATATATATATATATATATATATATATAGGTATGTCTGTATATGCTTTTACCTAATATATATGTATGTGTTAAACTATGGATCATGGAGGATTATCTTTCAGTTTAAAGCAGAATATGAATATTAAATAGCCATTTCCTGAAGAACTCATTGGTCATCACTGGTGTGTGAAGGTTTGAAGGTTGATCAGAAAGCCATGAGATAAAATGAATAATTGTAGTTCAATCTTTGACTGGATCCATGGCCTGGCTTAGTCTGGGCTTCTATTGATGGGATGCAAATCTTTCAGTTGGCATGAATAACATTTAAGCTCACCCAAGCTTAAACACCCAATAAGAATTAAAAAAATAAAAAATCAACGTGACACATTAATTTATCAACATATATGTGCCTTCGGTAAACATCTGTCACGAAAAGTTCCAAATGGCCAGCATGAAATGGTCTTGATCATTTTTTTTTTTAGGTGGCTAAAATAATTAGTGTACAGCCTTAACATTTTAACATATGCACTAACCACACTGGTAAAAGTGAAGTTACAGTATCTCATTTATTAGTATCGATATTTTATTTAAAGAGGGACCTCCACATGTTATATAGAGATTTAAACCAGGTAAATAAGATAGATAATTAACTTGGTCGCCAAAGATATTGCATCCTTCTCAGACTTAGGGTTCCTTCACAGAAAGGTTGCTGTAGAAACGTTTTGTGGAAATGCAGAAGGAAATGGTAGGGGAAGTATAAATCAGTTTTTGAGGTTACTCCTTCCTTCAAATTCTGTTCCTATGTAAACCAGGCCATAAGTTTTATTCATTCTGAAATATTTCTATTGGTTATTGCAATGAAAAAATGTAAACCTGAGACCCAATATTAAGCAATGAGCTTAAATCCTAATAAGATATTATCATTTTTTAGAAAATAAAGGTTGAAGTCCTGATAATTATGCTTAACTACTGAGCAAAATGTAGCCATTGGGGTCAATGTCTGTTGATTTGGAGAGTCAGGGGCCATGTTCACAATTTAAGCTTCTCTGACAGGTTTCATTAAATTCTTCTTCTTCATATTTTTCGTTTTAATACGTAATAAATGAAAGCAGACTAAAGTCATTTTTCCATTGACATACTTTACCGGCAACACACTATGTAGGTTAATAGAGGTGCAGCAGCAGTGTTGGACACAATCAGATTGATTGTAAGCTTTTCTGGATTACTTCATTGCGATACTGTGCTCTCTGTTTAAGAATGCAATTAAGAAACAAGAAGTTTAATGATATTAATGATTGGTACTCGCAACATAAAAATGGCTGGGTATTAATCAGGAAGTTTGAAATATGATTGAAAGAGCAGCTATTCTCAACAGGTCTTTTTTTTTTTTTATCCTACTTAAAAAAAAAACGTATTGGTTTGGTGACAGCAGTATGGGTTAGTGCAAACCAATTTTCAGCTGCAAGAATACCAATCAACTCTTTTGTGAGTGTTAGCAGGCAAGAAACAGCTAGGACTGAAATCAGACGCCTTGCATATTTACTTTATTTTTCTTCAGCTCAATTTCACTTCTGTATTTTAGAAGTTTACTTTTCTGCTTTGATTTTGTTAAAGAAAACTGAAATAGAGATATTCATCTTACAAGCAAAATTCATGCTCCTTGCAGGATAACAGCGTATTATTGTTGCTCATCGGTACATGTGTTAGAGCATATGCAGTATCAAATAGTAATCAGACTTCAGCAAACTAGAAGTTGTGCAAAGTAGAGATCACTGTGGACAGAAGATGTATTTTATTAGAAATGCCTTAACTATTGAGGTCTATGCTGAATCAGAGTATAATTTTACAATCCATTAGTGTTGCTAGCACTTGGCACCAAGGGGTTTATTTCTTGCACTGAATCTTTTGGCACCTGCAATTATCACATTCATTTGAGTATGCATCCTCCACTTCCATGCTTAATGGTACCCTAAATCTACCGAAATTCCTGTTACACTTGGAGATACAATGCATTTGGAAAATCTTCAGACTCTTTCAATTTTTTTCACATTTTGTTCAGTTGTGACCTTGTACAAATTTTTTTTTTTTTAAATCAAGTTTTCCCCCGTAAATCTGCACTCATACTTTAGTGATGATGGTGATAAACATGTATTCTGAAGAGGTTTATTGAAGATTGGATGTCCTGTTATGTAGTTATATAATCTTCCCTGCCCTTACCTGGATATCTCCAACATAAAAACGCTAACATCAATCAAATGCTGGTCAGTAAGTAGCTGTAAATGAAGATATGAGTCAGATATGAGACATCTAAAACCTCTGGGCTCCCATTTCAATCAACAGGTACTAATTATTACACTTCTATAGTTCACATGCACATTTTTCAGATGTGATTTGAACTGCTGGTCTAGGATATTCTGTAATATCATTTTCATCTTAATTACATTGGCTAAAAATTGTGTTTTCCATCTTGGGTTTATTTGTCAAATGTAAACTGATAATCATGGTACGGATTTGTTTAATAAGATTACTATTTTTCTAATTAATATGGTAATACGCTGCCTATGATTTGCACATATTGCTTTTCTATTAATTACTCATGATTTCTTTTTTGCTTAATTTGTGTCTCCTCAAAGCTGAAGTTTGTTATGCAGAAAAAAGATTATTGGATGCTTTCATGATTATGAAAACCGAAAATTATTCTCTAGGTTGCCTCAATGAGAAACAAATAGTTGCCATATTCAAATTCACATTTTACCATAGCAGCACCTTGGTGTCAATTATTTCTCTTTTATTCTCCAAAATGATAAATAATATAAAATATAAAAGTATTGAATTGGTTTTGACTAGAGAGATGGCCATGCCACAACATATAACAAAAATCCACTTATAATGTCTTTTTTCAAGGAAATGGAGAGCTATACACTTATGAGAGCAGAAAGGACACAGAAGGTACACATAAGGCACTAACCAATTTGAATTGGTTTTGACTACCAGGCTCTGATGTAAAGAAATGTAAGCAGATGATTACTACAAAAAATGGTAGATGAAGTGGCAAAGGCAAAAACTGCATCCTCAACTTGGATGGTTGTCTAACCTTACTATTTTTTTACTTTATGTACAGTGTTTAGCTTTGACTGATTCCCGAACAATAGCTTTCACAAATAGACAAGTTTTAGTTCTTTGGTAGATTGATCCTATTACCATGGCTTTGGAGGCTATTGTTTTTCAGATTCAAAGTGTAAAGGTATCGTTTTTTTGCCTTGTGAAATACCAGGTAGATACCATGTAGATTAAAATTTTTCATTCATTCCTGTACTGTATATTTGGCATATATATTTACAGTCTTTCACAGTAGAAAAAAACAAACCCTGCTGGAGGAAGATCCAACTATTTTATTAACTACCTCAGCCCCCCTAGCTTAAACAGACCACTTTTTACAATTCTGCACTACACTACTTTCACCGTTTATTGCTCCGTCATACAACTTACCATCCAAATGAATTTTGCCTTCTTTTCTTCTCACTAATAGAGCTTTCATTTGGCAGCATTTCCTTGTTGCTGACATTTTTCCATTTTTTGATATTAATCAAAAATTACCTATTTTTTGGCAAAAAAATGAAATTTTTCACTTTCTGTTGTAAAATTTTTCAAATAAAACTACATTTCTATATAAATTTTTCTCAGAATTTATTGTTCTACATGTCTTTGATAACAAAAAAATGCAATAAGTGTATATTTATTGGTTTGGGTAAAAGTTATAGCGTTTACAAACTATGGTGCAAAATAGTGAATTTCCGCACTTTGACTTTCTGAGCACCAATCATGTTTCCTGAGGCACTACAATGCCCAGACAGTAGAAACACCCCACAAATGACACCATTTCAGAAAGTAGACACCCTAAGGTATTCACTGATGGGCATAGTGAGTTCATGGAAGTTTTTATTTTTAGTTACAAGTGAGCTGAAATTGAATATTTTTTTTTTTTACAAAGTCTCATATTCCACTAACTTGTGACAAAAAAAATTTGTCACTGTGGCAGGGCAGGCGTGGGTGAACGCACGTGTGGGCAACCGATCAGGCCTGATCGGGCAAACACTGTGTTTTGGGTGGGGCCGAACTAAGGTGACACTAATAATATTATAGATCTGACTGTGATCAGTTCTGATCACTTACAGATACTATAAAAGTATAAATGCTGATTAGCGTAGCGCTAATCAGCGAATCAGTGACTGCGGTGCGGTGCGGTGGGCTGGGCGATAACGGAAGCAAACTACCTACCAAAGGGGCCTACACTGATCACTTTTTTTCCTTTCACTAGTGATTGACAGGTGATTGAAAGGGGTGATCAAGGGGTGATCAAGGGGTTAATTGGGGTGATTGGGGGTGATCTGAGGCTAAGTGTATAGTGTTTGGTGTACTCACTGTTACATGTGCTCTCTGCAGGGTCCAACCAATGAAAAGGACCCAGCAGAGAGCACAGAAGCCATTTTACACATTATATTTATAAATATAATGTGTTAGATGGCTTTTGATTCGATATTTTAAAAGTGATCAGCCTGCCAGCGCTGATCATTGGCTGGCAGGCTGATGACCAACTCCTTCTAAAACTTTTCCCGCCGCGCACTGCACATGCGCGGCGGCATCAGCACATCATCTCCAGGGGCAGACTGACAACTCATGGGGCCCCCGGGCAATAGGAGATTATGGGACCCCTCAAGCCACACCCACATATCACACCACCCACATCACCTATATCAATATGTAAATCACAGAAAAGCCTTTTACCTTATGTTATGTATAGTGTTACATAGGACTGCAAAAATACTCAGGAGTAGTGTTGAGCGAACAGTTCGAGCATCGTTCGGGTTCGTACCGAATTTTGGGGTGTCCGGGACACGGACCCAAACCCGGACATTTTCAAAAAAGTTCGGGTTCGGGTCCGTTGTTCGGCGATTTCTTCCCGCTTTCTGAAGGGCTGCACAGCAGCCAATCAGCTAGCGTTTTACTTCTTGCCCTAAGAGACCATCACAGCCATGCCTACTAATGGCATGGCTGTGATTGACTAAGTGCAGCATGTGACCCAGCCTCTATTTAAGCTGGAGTCACGTAGCGCCGCACGTCACACTGCTCTGATTAGTGTAGGGAGAGGACGCAGCTTCTGTGAGGGCGAGATTAGGCAGGGAAAAGTCAGCAACAGCACCTAATGAACGGATCGATCTACAGCTGTGAATGATTGAACTTCTGCTAGTTACTTGCTCACTGGTTTTTAGGCTGCACAGAGCGTTTTCTGTCACTTATTTTCTGGGTTGATCGGCGGCCATTTTGTGACTTGTGGTGCACCAGAACAAGCTGCCACCAAGTCCATCAATCCATCAATACTAGTTTTTTTTTTGCTATATCCTACATCAGGGGCTTGGCTGTGCTAATTGTCACCCCTAGAAACTCAGGATAGCAATTTCTATATTTTATTAAGGGGTTAAATACAATTGCCCAAATACCAATCCCTAAATCTGGTGTTCCAGCTTTGGCTGAGACAAGTATAATACTGTCTGCTGTCTGGCAAAGGATAGATTATTTTCTGTGGTGAAATTCAATTGCCAAAATAGCAATACCATAAATCAGTGGTTTCAGCTGTGGCTGGCAAAATAGAATAGTGTCCGCCAAAACATATATTTTGTTCTGGGGTGAAATTAATCTGGCAAAATAGCAATACCCTGAATCTGGTGTCCCAGCTGTTGCAGGCCAGATTTCATAGTGTCCACCAAAACATATATTTTGTTCTGGGGTGAAATTAATCTGCCAAAATAGCAATACCCTGAATCTGGTGTCCCAGCTGTTGCAGGCCAGATTTCATAGTGTCTGCCAAAACATATATTTTGTTCTGGGGTGAAATTAATCTGCCAAAATAGCAATACCCTGAATCTGGTGTCCCAGCTGTTGCAGGCCACGTTTCATAGTGTCCGCCAAAACATATATTTTGTTCTGGGGTGACATTCAATTGCCAAAATAGCAATACCCTGAATCTGGTGTCCCAGCTGTTGCAGGCCAGGATTCATAGTGTCCGCCAAAACATATATTTTGTTCTGGGGTGAAATTCAATCTGCCAAAATAGCAATACCCTGAATCTGGTGTCCCAGCTGTTGCAGGCCACGTTTCATAGTGTCCGCCAAAACATATATTTTGTTCTGGGGGTGACATTCAATTGCCAAAATAGCAATACCCTGAATCTGGTGTCCCAGCTGTTTGCAGGCCAGGATTCATAGTGTCAGCCAAAACATATATTTTGTTCTGGGGTGAAATTCAATTGCCAAAATAGCAATACCCTGAATCTGGTGTCCCAGCTGTTGCAGGCCAGATTTCATAGTGTCTGGCAAAACATATATTTTGTTCTTGGGGTGAAATTAATCTGCCAAAATAGCAATACCCTGAATCTGGTGTCCCAGCTGTTGCAGGCCAGATTTCATAGTGTCCGCCAAAACATATATTTTGTTCTGGGGTGAAATTAATCTGCCAAAATAGCAATACCCTGAATCTGGTGTCCCAGCTGTTGCAGGCCACGATTCATAGTGTCCGCCAAGAACATATATTTTGTTCTGGGGTGACATTCAATTGCCAAAATAGCAATACCCTGAATCTGGTGTCCCAGCTGTTGCAGGCCAGGATTCATAGTGTCCGCCAAAACATATATTTTGTTCTGGGGTGAAATTCAATTGCCAAAATAGCAATACCCTGAATCTGGTGTCCCAGCTGTTGCAGGCCAGATATCATAGTGTCTGCCAAAACATATATTTTGTTCTGGGGTGAAATTAATCTGCCAAAATAGCAATACCCTGAATCTGGTGTCCCAGCTGTTGCAGGCCAGGATTCATAGTGTCTCGCCAAAACATATATTTTGTTCTGGGGTGAAATTCAATTGCCAAAATAGCAATACCCTGAATCTGAGTGTCCCAGCTGTTGCAGGCCAGGATTTCATAGTGTCCGCCAAAACATATATTTTGTTCTGGGGTGACATTCAATTGCCAAAATAGCAATACCCTGAATCTGGTTGTCCCAGCTGTTGCAGGCCAGGATTCATAGTGTCCTGCAAAAACATATTTTGTTCTGGGGTGACATTCAATTGTCAAAATAGCAATATTCCTGAATCTGGTGTCCCAGCTGTTGCAGGCCAGGATTCATAGTGTCCTGCAAAAACATATATTTTGTTCTGGGGTGACATTCAATTGCCAAAATAGCAATACCCTGAATCTGGTGTCCCAGCTGTTGCAGGCCAGGATTCATAGTGTCCGCAAAACATATATTTTGTTCTGGGGTGAAATTCAATTGCCAAAATAGCAATACCCTGAATCTGGTGTCCCAGCTGTTGCAGGCCAGATTTCATAGTGTCCGCTAAAACATATATTTTGTTCTGGGGTGAAATTAATCTGCCAAAATAGCAATACCCTGAATCTGGTGTCCCAGCTGTTGCAGGCCAGGATTTCATAGTGTCCAGTCAAAACATATATTTTGTTCTGGGGTGACATTCAATCTGCCAAAATAGCAATACCCTGAATCTGGTGTCCCAGCTGTTGCAGGCCACGATTCATAGTGTCCGTCAAAAACATATATTTTGTTCTGGGGTGACATTCAATTGCCAAAATAGCAATACCCTGAATCTGGTGTCCCAGCTGTTGCAGGCCAGGATTCATAGTGTCCGCTAAAACATATATTTTGTTCTGGGGTGAAATTCAATCTGCCAAAATAGCAATACCCTGAATCTGGTGTCCCAGCTGTTGCAGGCCAGGATTCATAGTGTCTCGCAAAACATATATTTTGTTCTGGGGTGACATTCAATCTGCCAAAATAGCAATACCCTGAATCTGGTGTCCCAGCTGTTGCAGGCCAGGATTCATAGTGTCTGTCAAAACATATATTTTGTTCTGGGGTGACATTCAATTGCCAAAATAGCAATACCCTGAATCTGGTGTCCCAGCTGTTGCAGGCCAGGTTTCATAGTGTCCGTCAAAACATATATTTTGTTCTGGGGTGACATTCAATTGCCAAAATAGCAATACCCTGAATCTGGTGTCCCAGCTGTTGCAGGCCAGGATTCATAGTGTCCGCAAAAACATATATTTTGTTCTGGGGTGACATTCAATTGCCAAAATAGCAATACCCTGAATCTGGTGTCCCAGCTGTTGCAGGCCAGGATTCATAGTGTCCATAAAAACATATATTTTGTTCTGGGGTGACATTCAATTGCCAAAATAGCAATACCCTGAATCTGGTGTCCCAGCTGTTGCAGGCCAGGATTCATAGTGTCCGTCAAAAACATATATTTTGTTCTGGGGTGACATTCAATTGCCAAAATAGCAATACCCTGAATCTGGTGTCCCAGCTGTTGCAGGCCAGGATTCATAGTGTCCATAAAAACATATATTTTGTTCTGGGGTGACATTCAATTGCCAAAATAGCAATACCCTGAATCTGGTGTCCCAGCTGTTGCAGGCCAGGATTCATAGTGTCCGCCAAAACATATATTTTGTTCTGGGGTGAAATTCAATTGCCAAAATAGCAATACCCTGAATCTGGTGTCCCAGCTGTTGCAGGCCAGGATTCATAGTGTCCATAAAAACATATATTTTGTTCTGGGGTGACATTCAATTGCCAAAATAGCAATACCCTGAATCTGGTGTCCCAGCTGTTGCAGGCCAGGTTTCATAGTGTCCGTCAAAACATATATTTTGTTCTGGGGTGAAATTCAATTGCCAAAATAGCAATACCCTGAATCTGGTGTCCCAGCTGTTGCAGGCCAGGATTCATAGTGTCCGCAAAACATATATTTTGTTCTGGGGTGAAATTCAATTGCCAAAATAGCAATACCCTGAATCTGGTGTCCCAGCTGTTGCAGGCCAGGATTCATAGTGTCCGCAAAAACATATATTTTGTTCTGGGGTGACATTCAATTGCCAAAATAGCAATACCCTGAATCTGGTGTCCCAGCTGTTGCAGGCCAGGATTCATAGTGTCCATCAAAAACATATATTTTGTTCTGGGGTGACATTCAATCTGCCAAAATAGCAATACCCTGAATCTGGTGTCCCAGCTGTTGCAGGCCAGGTTTCATAGTGTCCGCCAAAACATATATTTTGTTCTGGGGTGAAATTCAATTGCCAAAATAGCAATACCCTGAATCTGGTGTCCCAGCTGTTGCAGGCCAGGATTCATAGTGTCCGCAAAAACATATATTTTGTTCTGGGGTGACATTCAATTGCCAAAATAGCAATACCCTGAATCTGGTGTCCCAGCTGTTGCAGGCCAGGATTCATAGTGTCCGTCAAAACATATATTTTGTTCTGGGGTGAAATTCAATTGCCAAAATAGCAATACCCTGAATCTGGTGTCCCAGCTGTTGCAGGCCAGGTTTCATAGTGTCCGCCAAAACATATATTTTGTTCTGGGGTGAAATTCAATTGCCAAAATAGCAATACCCTGAATCTGGTGTCCCAGCTGTTGCAGGCCAGGATTCATAGTGTCCGCCAAAACATATATTTTGTTCTGGGGTGACATTCAATTGCCAAAATAGCAATACCCTGAATCTGGTGTCCCAGCTGTTGCAGGCCAGGATTCATAGTGTCCGCCAAAACATATATTTTGTTCTGGGGTGACATTCAATTGCCAAAATAGCAATACCCTGAATCTGGTGTCCCAGCTGTTGCAGGCCAGGTTTCATAGTGTCCGTCAAAACATATATTTTGTTCTGGGGTGAAATTCAATTGCCAAAATAGCAATACCCTGAATCTGGTGTCCCAGCTGTTGCAGGCCAGGATTCATAGTGTCCGCAAAAACATATATTTTGTTCTGGGGTGACATTCAATTGCCAAAATAGCAATACCCTGAATCTGGTGTCCCAGCTGTTGCAGGCCAGGATTCATAGTGTCCGCAAAAACATATATTTTGTTCTGGGGTGAAATTCAATTGCCAAAATAGCAATACCCTGAATCTGGTGTCCCAGCTGTTGCAGGCCAGGATTCATAGTGTCCGTCAAAACATATATTTTGTTCTGGGGTGACATTCAATTGCCAAAATAGCAATACCTGAATCTGGTGTCCCAGCTGTTGCAGGCCAGGATTCATAGTGTCATAAAAACATATATTTTGTTCTGGGGTGACATTCAATTGCCAAAATAGCAATACCCTGAATCTGGTGTCCCAGCTGTTGCAGGCCAGGATTCATAGTGTCCGCTCAAAACATATATTTTGTTCTGGGGTGAAATTCAATTGCCAAAATAGCAATACCCTGAATCTGGTGTCCCAGCTGTTGCAGGCCAGGATTCATAGTGTCCGTCAAAACATATATTTTGTTCTGGGGTGAAATTCAATTGCCAAAATAGCAATACCCTGAATCTGGTGTCCCAGCTGTTGCAGGCCAGGATTCATAGTGTCCGCAAAAACATATATTTTGTTCTGGGGTGACATTCAATTGCCAAAATAGCAATACCCTGAATCTGGTGTCCCAGCTGTTGCAGGCCAGGTTTCATAGTGTCCGTCAAAACATATATTTTGTTCTGGGGTGAAATTCAATTGCCAAAATAGCAATACCCTGAATCTGGTGTCCCAGCTGTTGCAGGCCAGGATTCATAGTGTCCGTCAAAACATATATTTTGTTCTGGGGTGACATTCAATTGCCAAAATAGCAATACCCTGAATCTGGTGTCCCAGCTGTTGCAGGCCAGGATTCATAGTGTCCGTCAAAAACATATATTTTGTTCTGGGGTGACATTCAATTGCCAAAATAGCAATACCCTGAATCTGGTGTCCCAGCTGTTGCAGGCCAGGATTCATAGTGTCCGCAAAAACATATATTTTGTTCTGGGGTGACATTCAATTGCCAAAATAGCAATACCCTGAATCTGGTGTCCCAGCTGTTGCAGGCCAGGATTCATAGTGTCCGTCAAAACATATATTTTGTTCTGGGGTGAAATTCAATTGCCAAAATAGCAATACCCTGAATCTGGTGTCCCAGCTGTTGCAGGCCAGGATTCATAGTGTCCGTCAAAACATATATTTTGTTCTGGGGTGACATTCAATTGCCAAAATAGCAATACCCTGAATCTGGTGTCCCAGCTGTTGCAGGCCAGGATTCATAGTGTCCGTCAAAAACATATATTTTGTTCTGGGGTGAAATTCAATTGCCAAAATAGCAATACCCTGAATCTGGTGTCCCAGCTGTTGCAGGCCAGGTTTCATAGTGTCCGTCAAAACATATATTTTGTTCTGGGGTGAAATTCAATTGCCAAAATAGCAATACCCTGAATCTGGTGTCCCAGCTGTTGCAGGCCAGGATTCATAGTGTCCGTCAAAACATATATTTTGTTCTGGGGTGACATTCAATTGCCAAAATAGCAATACCCTGAATCTGGTGTCCCAGCTGTTGCAGGCCAGGTTTCATAGTGTCCGTCAAAACATATATTTTGTTCTGGGGTGACATTCAATTGCCAAAATAGCAATACCCTGAATCTGGTGTCCCAGCTGTTGCAGGCCAGGATTCATAGTGTCCGTCAAAACATATATTTTGTTCTGGGGTGACATTCAATTGCCAAAATAGCAATACCCTGAATCTGGTGTCCCAGCTGTTGCAGGCCAGGATTCATAGTGTCATAAAAACATATATTTTGTTCTGGGGTGACATTCAATTGCCAAAATAGCAATACCCTGAATCTGGTGTCCCAGCTGTTTGCAGGCCAGGATTCATAGTGTCCGTAAAAACATATATTTTGTTCTGGGGTGACATTCAATTGCCAAAATAGCAATACCCTGAATCTGGTGTCCCAGCTGTTGCAGGCCAGGATTCATAGTGTCCGTCAAAACATATATTTTGTTCTGGGGTGACATTCAATTGCCAAAATAGCAATACCCTGAATCTGGTGTCCCAGCTGTTGCAGGCCAGGATTCATAGTGTCCGTCAAAAACATATATTTTGTTCTGGGGTGACATTCAATTGCCAAAATAGCAATACCCTGAATCTGGTGTCCCAGCTGTTGCAGGCCAGGATTCATAGTGTCCGTCAAAAACATATATTTTGTTCTGGGGTGAAATTCAATCTGCCAAAATAGCAATACCCTGAATCTGGTGTCCCAGCTGTTGCAGGCCAGGATTTCATAGTGTCTTGCAAAAACATATATTTTGTTCTGGGGTGAAATTCAATCTGCCAAAATAGCAATACCCTGAATCTGGTGTCCCAGCTGTTGCAGGCCAGGATTCATAGTGTCTTGCAAAACATATATTTTGTTCTGGGGTGACATTCAATTGCCAAAATAGCAATACCCTGAATCTGGTGTCCCAGCTGTTGCAGGCCAGGATTCATAGTGTCCGCAAAAACATATATTTTGTTCTGGGGTGACATTCAATTGCCAAAATAGCAATACCCTGAATCTGGTGTCCCAGCTGTTGCAGGCCACGATTCATAGTGTCCGTCAAAACATATATTTTGTTCTGGGGTGACATTCAATTGCCAAAATAGCAATACCCTGAATCTGGTGTCCCAGCTGTTGCAGGCCAGGATTCATAGTGTCCGCAAAAACATATATTTTGTTCTGGGGTGAAATTCAATCTGCCAAAATAGCAATACCCTGAATCTGGTGTCCCAGCTGTTGCAGGCCAGGATTCATAGTGTCCGTCAAAAACATATATTTTGTTCTGGGGTGACATTCAATTGCCAAAATAGCAATACCCTGAATCTGGTGTCCCAGCTGTTGCAGGCCAGGATTCATAGTGTCCGCAAAAACATATATTTTGTTCTGGGGTGACATTCAATTGCCAAAATAGCAATACCCTGAATCTGGTGTCCCAGCTGTTGCAGGCCAGGATTCATAGTGTCTTCAAAAACATATATTTTGTTCTGGGGTGAAATTCAATTGCCAAAATAGCAATACCCTGAATCTGGTGTCCCAGCTGTTGCAGGCCAGATTTCATAGTGTCTGTCAAAACATATATTTTGTTCTGGGGTGAAATTCAATTGCCAAAATAGCAATACCCTGAATCTGGTGTCCCAGCTGTTGCAGGCCAGGATTTCATAGTGTCCGTCAAAACATATATTTTGTTCTGGGGTGAAATTCAATTGCCAAAATAGCAATACCCTGAATCTGGTGTCCCAGCTGTTTGCAGGCCAGGATTCATAGTGTCCGTCAAAACATATATTTTGTTCTGGGGTGACATTCAATTGCCAAAATAGCAATACCCTGAATCTGGTGTCCCAGCTGTTGCAGGCCAGGATTCATAGTGTCCATAAAAACATATATTTTGTTCTGGGGTGACATTCAATTGCCAAAATAGCAATACCCTGAATCTGGTGTCCCAGCTGTTGCAGGCCAGGATTCATAGTGTCCGTCAAAAACATATATTTTGTTCTGGGGTGAAATTCAATTGCCAAAATAGCAATACCCTGAATCTGGTGTCCCAGCTGTTGCAGGCCAGGATTCATAGTGTCCATAAAAACATATATTTTGTTCTGGGGTGAAATTCAATTGCCAAAATAGCAATACCATAAATCAGTGGTTTCAGCTGTGGCTGGCCAAAATATAATAGTGTCCGCCAAAACATATATTTTGTTCTGGGGTGACATTCAATTGCCAAAATAGCAATACCCTGAATCTGGTGTCCCAGCTGTTGCAGGCCAAGTGTAAATCTGTCCATAAAAGGATACCTTTCATCAGGGCCTAAATACTAGCCCTAAAGAGATATTCCCCTAAATCAGTGGTTACTGCTGTGCCTGGATTAGTGTAATACGCTACATAAACAAATAGGCAGATAGTGTTAGGTGCCTGTAAAAAAGGCCTGAATTTGAAATCAATACATTGGGCCAAATATTTTTTCCTTATTGTGGTGCTTGGTGAGCGGTAACAATGAGGAAAACATCTAGTAAGGGACGCGGACGCGGTCGTGGTGGTGTTAGTGTACCCTCTGGTGCTGGGAGAGGGCGTGGCCATTCTGCCACAGCCACACGTCCTAGTGAACCAACTACCTCAGGTTCCAGTACCCGCCAGAATTTACAGCGATATTTGGTGGGGCCCAATGCCGTTCTAAGGATGGTAAGGCCTGAGCAGGTACAGGCGCTAGTCAATTGGGTGGCCGACAGTGGATCCAGCATGTTCACAACATTATCTCCCACCCAGTCTTCTGCAGAAAGCGCACAGGTGGCACCTGAAAACCAAGCCCATCAGTCTGTCACATCACCCCCATGCATATCAGGGAAACTGTCAGAGCCTCAAGTTATGCAGCAGTCTCTTATGCTGTTTGAAGACTCTGCTGGCAGGGTTTCCCAAGGAAATCCACCTAGCCCTTCCCCAGTGGTGGAAGACATAGAATGCACTGATGCACAACCACTGATGTTTCCTGATGATGAGGACATGGGAATACCACCTCATCGGAGTCCGCACGTCTCTGATGATGACGAAACACAGGTGCCAACTGCTGCGTCTTTCTGCAGTGTGCAGACCGAACAGGAGGTCAGGGAGGAAGACTGTGTGGAAGACGATGCAGGGACGATGAGGTCCTAGACCCCACATGGAATGAAGGTCGTGCCACTGACTTTCATAGTTCAGAGGAAGAGGCAGTGGTGAGACCGAGCCAACAGCGTAGCAAAAGAGGGAGCAGGGGGCAAAAGCAGACCAGCCGCCGCCAAGAGAGTTCGCCTGCTACTGGCCACCGCCACCAGGGACCGAGCACCCCAAAGGCAGCTTCAAGGAGTTACCTGGCATGGCACTTCTTTAAACAATGTGCTGACGACAAGACCGAGTGGTTTGCACGCTGTGCCATCAGATCCTGAAGCGAGGCATTAACGTTCTGAACCTTAGCACAACCTGCATGACCAGGCATCTACATGCAAAGCATGAACTGCAGTGGAGTAAACACCTTAAAAGCAAGGAACTCACTCTGGCTCCCCCTGCTCCCTCTTCTGCTGCTGCCTCGGCCTCTTCCTCCGCCTCGGGAGGAATGTTGGCACCTGCTGCCCACCAAACAGAGGATGTGCCACCGACAACACCACCTGCGTCACCAAGCATCTCCACCATGTCACACGGCAGCGTTCAGCTCTCCATCTCACAAACCTTGGAGAGAAAGCGTAAATTCCCACCTAGCCACCCTCGAGGCCCTGGGCCTGAATGCCAGCATTTCTAAACTACTGGCCTTTGAAATGCTGTCATTCAGGCTGGTGGACACTGAACAGCTTCAAACAGCTGATGTCCATGGCTGTCCCACAGTATGTTGTTCCCAGCCGCCACTACTTCTCCAAGACAGCCGTGCCTTCCCTGCACAACCAAGTATCCGATAAAATCAAGTGTGCACTGCGCAACGCCATCTGTGGCAAGGTCCACCTAACCACAGATACGTGGACCAGTAAGCACGGCCAGGGACGCTATATCTCCCTAACTGCACACTGGGTAAATGTAGTGGCGGCTGGGCCGCAGGCGGAGAGTTCCTTGGCGCACGTCCTTCCGCCGCCAAGGATCGCAGGGCATCATTCTTTGCCTCCTGTAGTCTCCTCCTCCTACTCGGCTTCCTCCTCCTCTGCTTCCACCAGCATCATCCAGTCAGCCACACACCTTCACCACCAACTTCAGCACAGTCCGTGGTACACGTCAGCAGGCCATTCTGAAACTCATATGTTTGGGGACAGGCCCCACACCGCGCAGGAGTTGTGGCGGGGTATTGAACAACAGACCGGCGAGTGGTTTCTGCCGGTGGGCCTCAAGCCCGGCCTGGTGGTGTGCGATAATGGGCGAAATCTCGTTGCAGCTCTGGGACTAGCCTGTTTGACGCACATCCCTTGCCTGGCGCATGTGCTGAATTTGGTGGTGCAGAAGTTCATTCACAACTACCCCGACATGTCAGAGCTGCTGCATAAAGTGAGGGCCGTCTGTGCGCGCTTCCGGCATTCACATCCTGCCGCTGCTCGCCTGTCTGCGCTACAGCGGAACTCGGCCTTCCCGCTCACCGCCTCATATGCGACGTGCCCACCAGGTGGAACTCCACCTTGCACATGCTGGAGAGACTGTGCGAGCAGCAGCAGGCCATAGTGGAGTTTCAGCTGCAGCACGCACGCGTCAGTCGCACTGCGGAACAGCACCACTTCACCACCAATGATTGGGCCTCCATGCGAGACCTGTGTGCCCTGTTGCACTGTTTCGAGTACTCCACCAACATGGCCAGTGGCGATGACACCGTTATCAGCGTTACAATACCACTTCTATGTCTCCTTGAGAAAACGCTTAGGGCGATGATGGAAGAGGAGGTGGCCCAGGAGGAGGAGGAGGAGGATGAGGGGTCATTTTAGCCCTTTCAGGCCAGTCTGTTAGAAGTGGCTCAGAGGGAGGTTTTTGCAACAGCAGAGGCCAGGTACAAATGTGGCCAGCCAGGGCCCACTACTGGAGGACGAGGAGGATGAGGAGGAGGTGGAGGAGGATGAGGATGAAGCAGGTTCACAGGGGGGTGGCACCTGACACAGCTCGGGCCCATCACTGGTGCGTGGCTGGGGGCATACGGAGGACGATGACGATCGCCTCCCACAGAGGACAGCTTGTCCTTACCTCTGGGGAGCCTGGCACATATGAGCGACTACATGCTGCAGTGCCTGCACAACGACAGCATAGTTGCCCACATTTTAACGTGTGCGGACTACTGGGTTGCCAACCTGCTGGTACAAATACAATGTGCCCACCTTACTTCCTGCACTGGAGCATGATAGGAAGATGCTCGATTACAAGCGCACGCTGGTAGAGGCGCTCCGGAGAGCATTCCCAAATGTCACAGGGGAACAGGTGGAAGCCCAAGGCGAAGGCAGAGGAGGAGCAAGAGGTCGCCAACGCAGCTGTGTCACGGCCAGCTCCTCTGAGGGCAGGGTTAGCATGGCAGAAATGTGGAAAAGTTTTGTCTCCACGCCACAGCTAACTGCACCACCACCTGATACAGAACGTGTTAGCAGGAGGCAGCATTTCACCAACATGGTTGAACAGTACGTCTGCACACCCCTCCACGTACTGAGTTTCGGCCCCATTCAACTTCTGGGTCTCCAAATTGTCCACGTGGCCAGAGTTAGCATTTTATGCCTTGGAGGTGCTAGCCTGCCCGGCGGCCAGCGTTTTGTATGAACGTGTATTCAGCATGGCAGGGGGCGTCATTACTGACAAATGCAGCCGCCTGTCCACAGCCAATGTGGACAAGCTGACGTTCATAAAAATGAACCAGGCATGGATCCCACAGAACCTGTCCCTCCCTTGTGCAGAATAGACATTTATAACTGCCTCCCCCTCAACCATGTATTCTTGTACTCCGGGGCACTTCTTTATTGAATCCTCATTTTTTTAACTTTACCATGATCTTGCGGTGCAACCCAAAGTTGAATGAACCTCTCCTCTGTCTGGGTGGTGGGGCCGAAATAACTGAGAGTGGCCTTCTCCGGTGGTGGTTGATATGACGCATGATTCCTTGCTGTGGGACCTCTCTCCTCTGTCTGGGTGCTGGGCCGAAATAACTGAGAGTGGCCTTCTCCGGTGGTGGTTGATATGATGCATGATTCCTTGCTGTGGGACCTCTCTCCTCTGTCTGGGTGCTGGGCCGAAATAACTGAGAGTGGCCTTCTCCGGTGGTGGTTGATATGACTCATGATTCCTTGCAGTGGGACCTCTCTCCTCTGACTGGGTGCTGGGGCCTAAATAACTGAAAATGGCCTTCTCCAGTGGTGGGTGATATGACGCATGATTCCTTGCTGTGGGACCTGTATCCTCGGTCTGGGTGCTGTGCCGAAATAACTGAAAGTGGCCTTCTCCAGTGGTGGGTGATATGACGCATGATTCCTTGCTGTGGGACCTCTATCCTCTGTCTGGGTGCTGGGCCGAAATAACTGAGAGTGGCCTTCTCCGGTGGTGGTTGATATGGCGCATGATTGCGTGCTGTGGGACCTCTCTCCTCTGACTGGGTGCTGGGGCCTAAATAACTGAAAATGGCCTTCTCCAGTGGTGGGTGATATGACGCATGATTCCTTGCTGTGGGACCTGTATCCTCGGTCTGGGTGCTGTGCCGAAATAACTGAAAGTGGCCTTCTCCAGTGGTGGGTGATATGACGCATGATTCCTTGCTGTGGGACCTCTATCCTCGGTCTGGGTGCTGGCCGAAATAACTGAGAGTGGCCTTCTCCAGTGGTGGTTGATATGACGCATGATTCCTTGCTGTGGGACCTCTCTCCTCTGTCTGGGTGCTGGGCCGAAATAACTGAGAGTGGCCTTCTCCGGTGATGGTTGATATGATGCATGATTCCTTGCTGTGGGACCTCTCTCCTCTGACTGGGTGCTGGGGCCTAATTAACTGAAAATAGCCTTCTCCAGTGGTGAGTGATATGACGCATGATTCCTTGCTGTGGGACCTGTATCCTCGGTCTGGGTGCTGTGCCGAAATAACTGAAAGTGGCCTTCTCCAGTGGTGGGTGATATGACGCATGATTCCTTGCTGTGGGACCTCTATCCTCGGTCTGGGTGCTGGCCGAAATAACTGAGAGTGGCCTTCTCCGGTGGTGGTTGATATGACGCATGATTCCTTGCTGTGGGACCTCTCCTCTGTCTGGGTGCTGGGCCGAAATAACTGAGAGTGGCCTTCTCCAGTGGTGGTTGATATGACGCATGATTCCTTGCTGTGGGACCTCTCTCCTCTGTCTGGGTGCTGGGGCCGAAATAACTGAAAGTGGCCTTCTCCAGTGTTGAGTGATATGACGCATGATTCCTTGCTGTGGGACCTCTCTCCTCGGTCTGGGTGCTGGCCGAAATAACTGAGAGTGGCCTTCTCCGGTGGTGGTTGATATGACGCATGATTCCTTGCTGTGAGACCTCTCTCCTCTGTCTGGGTGCTGGGCCGAAATAACTGAGAGTGGCCTTCTCCCGTGGTGGTTGATATGACGCATGATTCCTTGCTGTGGGACCTCTCTCCAATTGATATTGGTTAAATTTTATTTATTTTATTTTATTTTAATTCATTTCCCTATCCACATTTGTTTGCAGGGGATTTACCTACATTTTGCTGCCTTTGGCAGCCCTCTAGCCCGTTCCTGGACTATTTTACAGCCTTTTAGTGCCTAAAAGTTCGGGTCCCCATTGACTTCAATGGGGTTCGGGTTCGGGATAAAGTTCCTGTTGAGTTCGGATCCCGAACCCGAACATTTTCGGGAAGTTCGGCCGAACTTCTCAAACCCGAACATCCAGGTGTTCGCTCATCTCTAAATTAAAATCAAATTTTTAGCTGCCAAATTAAAAATACATAAATTAGGCTACTTTCACAATAGCGTTTTTGCTGGATCCAGCAGGGTTCAGCAAAAACACTTCCTTGACTGATAATACAACATTATGAATGGATAGTATTATCTGTAACATAGCCAAGACGGATCCATCATTAATTCTATTGAAAGTCAATGAGGGACGGAACCATTTTGTATTGTGTCAGATCCGTCTTGCTCCACATCCTAGGACAGAAACCAAAATACAACATGTTGTGGTTTGCTCTCCGGTCTGGGAACGCAACTAAACGGAACGGAATGCATTTTGAAGGATTCCGTTCTGTTCAGTTGAGTTTTGTCCCCATTGACAATGAATGGGGAAAAATAAGAAGCTTTTTTTTTTCCAGTATTGAGCCCCTATGACAGAGCTCAATACCGGAAAACTTTAACGCTAGTGTGATAGTAGCCTTATAATAAAAAAAACACTTGGAGGAGAAGATAAGACACAGGTCACAATAGTGAGCCAGCTCTACATATAGGAGAATACAGCACCACATACCTCTTACATCCAGTGGCATCTCCTGTCATATAGATCTTCTCTTTCCTCTTCTACTCAGTTTGACCCAGACCGCCATGACAAATTCTTTCTGCTGCATCTCGTCTCTACAGAGTTTGTTATAAAGACACGTTAGATTTCTCATAATTGGGGTCATTTATCAAACTGGTGTATAGTGCAACCGGCTTATCAACCAATTAGATTCCACCTTTCATTCTCAAAAGTAGCGGTCTAAAATTAAAAGTGGAATCTGGTTGCAACTAAGTCAGTTCTACTTTACACCAGTTTTATAAATGACCCCCAATGTCCCTATGGTGTCTGCATCAATTATAGTGCCCCCAGTAATAATAACTTCCTATATTATGCTACAGGTAATAATACCTGTATAGTGTCCCTGAAAAATAATGTCCCCTAATACGTCCTTGTAATAGAAATGCTCCTATAGTTCCTACCCAATAGCGACATCCCCCACACTGCCCCCACAGTATTATTTGTCCCCCACATTGCCCCCCACAGTATTAATTGTCCCCCACACTGCTCCCACAGTATTAATTGTCCCCCACATTGCCCCCCACAGTATTAATTGTCCCTCACATTGCCCCCCAGTATTAATTTTCTCCCAGACTGCCCCCACAGTATTAATTATCCAAATTCTCAACCCCCCCCCCCACATATGTCGGGCCCCTCACCAATAATATGCTTATCCTCTCCTGGTTCCCGCACTGATGCTGCTTCTTCTCCCTGGACACAGATGAAAACATCTGGTGTCGGAGGGGAGCAGCCAATGGCAGGCGGGGATGGGGATGAGCCTCCCTAGCGTCACCCGCGATGCTAGGGAGGCTCAGCCCCATTGCCGCCTGCCATTGGCTGCTCCTTGACCCCCCTGACACCGGATGTTTTAATCTGTGCAGGGCAAAACAGCAGCAGCGGCAGTGCGGGGACTAGGAGAGGCACCGGGAGCGGGTTAAGTATATTACTGGTCGGGGGCCCGGCACACGTGAGGGGGGGTTTGAGAAATTGGATAACCCCTTTAAAAGAGTTGGGCCATGGAGGACCAACAACGAAAACCTCTAGGGCTCAAATCTCTATAATAGGATTACAGGACACCCGTATTTCAGACCAGAACAACAAAACAAAAATAGATGCCTAAAACATCACTTTTAATTAGATACGTTAAAAATCCTCTGGATATACATATATAAGTAACAGTGTACAACGTATAGGCGAGGAACCACTAGTATACCAATGATAATATCAGCTGCCCCCTATCTAGTGACAAAAGGGAGGGGTGAGGGAACAGGGAAGGAGGGGACACTGGGTCTATGGCCCTCAAATCTCGCCCTATATTAATTCCCTTATGTACAAGAGAGGCACCTCCTAAATGTGTACTAGTGCTTGCCCTAACAGTGAAGGACTGCCCAGTTTCGTCATGAGGAAAGGGAAGGAGGTGAGGGGGTCCCTACAATCAGGGAGGCAGTAGATATGGTAACTTATGGGATGTCCTCTACCATAAAGTCACACATCCGTGTGACAAAAAATATAGGTGACTGTGAGGGAGTAGGGAAACACAGGGAATGCCCCCTCACACACAGATACGCCACCGTCAATACCCGACGCGGTTCCCTGGCCAGACGGCCAGTTCATCAGGGGAAGTAGCAAAGATGGTATGATGATCAGGCACAACCTGAAAACAATGTTTGTATTGGAGTGCTCAAGTACATCAGTGCGCGATAATAAGAACCGGATGACTTAGCTTATAAATGCGACTTTGATGAGTCCAGCCTACCGGAGCGCGGGGCCATAAGGTCCATATGGCACAGTCCGCTACAGTGACCTATATTTTTTGTCACACGGATGTGTGACTTTATGGTAGAGGACATCCCATAAGTTACCATATCTACTGCCTCCCTGATTGTAGGGACCCCCTCACCTCCTTCCCTTTCCTCATGACGAAACTGGGCAGTCCTTCACTGTTAGGGCAAGCACTAGTACGCATTTAGGAGGTGCCTCTCTTGTACATAAGGGAATTAATATAGGGTGAGATTTGAGGGCCATAGACCCAGTGTCCCCTCCTTCCCTGTTCCCTCACCCCTCCCTTTTGTCACTAGATAGGGGGCAGCTGATATTATCATTGGTATACTAGTGGTTCCTCGCCTATACGTTGTACACTGTTACTTATATATGTATATCCAGAGGATTTTTAACGTATCTAATTAAAAGTGATGTTTTGGGCACCTATTTTTGTTTTGTTGCCATGGAGGACCAACTACCTCTTCCAACCCATGCCCTGCCCATTTTTGGAAAACAGGGGAGGCGTTCACAGAAAGCAAAAAGGTAGCAAATTTTGCTGCAAAGCGGACTTGTTACAAAATCCATGACTACACCTGAAAAGTTGTGTGGCTCTATGGTAAATGACCCACATAGTGCCTTGAATGACCTATGCAAAAAATTATGTCCAATTGTTATATTATGTACTATATGGTAAATGTGCCTGCTTATTAAACATTTAACAATGCATCTCTGGCTTCTATATCACTTAGAAGATTTCTAAGTCATTATTCTGGGGGAGTTGTAAAAGTTGATACTTCCTTTAAACTCTGCTCTCTGGAAATTATACAGTTAAAAAATCTCATATCTGGCAGATAGAGCTGTTATTGGGCTTGTGTTATTGTGGCAGTTGAAGATTTAAACTGAGCATGCGTGACCAAATTCAGTAAGATGGACACAAATAAAGAACAGAACAAACAGCAGGTGGCACTATACAAATACATTGTATTTAATAGCTTACTGGCTATGCAAATTTTTTTATTACATGCAATTACAAAAACATTCAGAACCAGGTGCTGGTTTAAAAAATATAGAATATGTTTCGTAACAGAACTCCTTTAAGCTTTATTTATTGGAACCCTGACAAGCCCTTCATCTTACCTTTGGTGTCTGTGTAATAGCATCCACCTTCGGCCCTATGAAAAAACACAGACATCATTTAGAGAGTTGTGCCAACTGACATATACCTATAACAGATTCCACAATTTCTATGTTACTTTAGTCTTAAAGGCTATAAAACGTCTGAGGTCATTCTATTCTGTTTTGAATGAGACATTTGGAAAGGTTGATAGTATTAATGTCTTTCATTGCATTTTTGCCTAGATCTATATGACACACTTCATCAGTGCTATTTCAGAGCCTGTTTACTAAGATCACAGTTAGCTGAAATAGCAATCGGCTGTTTGCTGCTAGAAATATGAAATTAAATTTATGGTAAATTACTCTGATGCTTTTTATTCTCGGTTGTAAGTTGACTTTTCTTCAGCCCAGTAAGTGACTGAACAGTTCTAGGGAGTGTGGTAAACCATTTGTCCACGGAGCTTTTAAAGGAATAATAATTCTTATGTTGTCAGGAACCTTTGAGTATACATGATTATGTACAATATTACAACATATTAGGAGCAAATGGCATTACACTGGAATATAGAGTACAGATTAGTCTTGTGTTGCCCCTATATGACCATTTTTAGTGTTAGGACCCATGTACATGGTCATGTTACAGATGTGTTATACGGACTTTTATGGGACCTAACTAGCACTAAAACTGTCACATAAATGTTACTTGTGTGGTTTCCCTTTTATATAGAAGACCACAGATTTTTTTTTTCTAAAGTGTTTATACAAGAGCCAAGAAGAATAAAAAAAAATGTTTGTCCTAAAGCATTTTATTTTACACATCAAAGTGTTAAGTATACAGTGATATATACTAATACAGGTGATAAGTCTGCATAGTACATCTCTAGTGTCTACAACTGTATCCACAGTTCTATTTATAATTCTGTGTGTACAGACGGTAGTGACATGGATATTTGTATATTATTATCCAATTTGAAAACAAAATCAAATAGCCAGTCTTTGTGTGGGTGTTAGTATCACCTTTTTGTCCAAATGAAAATCAGTCAGCCGTATATTAGATTTGGAATAGTCTTACTTTGTGGGTCCCAAGCGGTGGTTGCCGGTATTGTTATAGTGTGTTCTCAAACTTCCTGTTGGTAGAAGCGACAGTCCAGTCCTGGGGGGGCGTCAGTGCGCATGTGTCCTGATGTTCCTTCAGTGCCTCTCGCGCTTCGGCGTCTCTCTCAACTTCAGCGTCTTCTGGTAGTGTCCCACATGACTCGGAGGATGCTCACATCACTACGGTTATCTGACTAAGATCGTAGTGTTTTGCGGCTGGCTGTTTTAGGTATCTCAGATTGCGGTCTTTGCTATAGAGATATTTGGCTTCTGAAATATTGATGCAACAGGTCAAAATACTGTCTGAAATTATACCAAACGTGTTTCAGTGCACACTTGCACCTTCCTCAGTAGTGAGAGATGCCGAAGGAACATCAGGACACATGCGCACCGACGCCCCCAGGACTGGACTGCCGCTTCTACCGACAAGAGGTTTGAGAACACACTACAACAATACCGGCAACCACCACTTGGGACCCACAAAGTAAGACTATTCCAAATCTAATATGCAGCTGACTGATTTTCATTTGGACAAAAAGGGATACTAATACCCACACAAAGACTGGCTATTTGATTTTGTTTTCAAATTGGATAATAATATACAAATATCCATGTCACTAGTGTCTGTACACATAGAATTATATATAGAACTGTGGATACAGAAGTAGAGGCTAGAGATGTACTATGCAGACTGATCACCTGTATTAGTATATATCACTGTATACTCAACACTTTGATGCTATACCTCTGGAACCATTTGTGGTACATTTTATAATTATTTTAGTAAAATAAAGAATTTTTTTATATATATAATCTGTGTTAATCTAAACACTTACCTATATACCTGGATATTTGAGTGCCCTCCACCTCATAATTTCCAAACATTTAATCTGTTATTTTGGCAGTAGATGCTGCCATCTGGAGAGAGCACCTACCCGTGAATTGTTGACAGTAGAACCTCTGTAACTTTTTATTCATTTTATATTACAGTTGTACATAAGTATTCTCCAGTAGACCTGCCCACAGAGATATGCATATTGATGAGTTGCTAGATGGGTGAAGTAGTAATGTACTCATGGTTCTGAAGCTCCCTGGACCAGCGTGCAGTGACTGGAAGGGCACACTCTGGTTCTGGGGTTCTTCTGCCTGATGACAGTAAAGATGCTCTCGATGGTAAAGGTTTGGAGGTGCAAGAAAAAGTCTCGATTGTTGTGACACCAGAACTTTTCAGTGCAAAAGTAGTGAAATAAGCAATAATGAGACAGTTGTGCAGCAGAATAGTTCTACAAACAGATCAGGACAGATCTTATCTTGTCATAGACCAGCAGTTGATACACAGAAGTACCATCTTTACGATGGTCTTTCTTATTTTGCACTCCACTAGCTGACTCAAATATAAGTATCTAGACATGAGAGGTATATTTGAGACAATACAATACAATCAGATGGCGGTCCTGTCAATGGCAGGAAAACTTTTCTGCACCTTTTTTAAACAGGTTGCTGCATTTACAGTACACTTCCACAATATCCACCTTGGGATATGGAGATTCTTACAGGTGATCAAGATGCCTAAATAGGACCTGTCACCACAAAATGCTGTGCAATCTGAAAGCACTGTGCTATAGAGCGGAAGAAGATGAGCAGATTCACTCGAAAGATTTGGCTGAATCGAATTTCAAGAAACTTGCTCATCGCTCACCATTTGAGTCGTAGTGTTCTAGAAGTTTACTTACTTGATGTTAGAGAACAGAGAGTGTGCTGGTGTGTACTTACTTATGCATTAAAATTGTCGTCTTCTTGTCATTCGTAACAACAGGAGGTGAGGTGCTGTTAACTCATTTTTAGCCTTATACAACAGATGTATGTGAGAGTAAGTATGGAAATCAGATTAACACCATTCAGCTACATCCAAATGACGTGTGCCGCAAGTGGTATTTTTAACACTACTATTTTCTGTCATGATGGCGCTCCATGCCTGCCACCATCTCGTTGTCCACACACTTAGCTTCTGGCCTTGCTGCTAAACTTCGGTGTCCCACACTGTAGGCTATAGCCTGACTGCAAGGCCTCTTCCTGTGTGTGTGTATTAGAGAGATTTATCCCTGTAGCACTGCATAGTTTAATTCTCTTTCTGATCCTGTACTCAGCTTCTTGACTAATGATCAAATGAACTCTCCTATAGAGCTCTGCTGCTGACCTCACTTCCTGGTATCTACAGATTTTGCTAGGTCTCTCTAGCTTGCTAGAGCTTTTAAAGTGCTATTATCTGTTTGTATGCCAGTGTACCGACCTTTGTCTGACTCCTGGATTCTGACCTGATCTGTGCCTGTTCACCGCATTGATCCTGTTGCACCTGTCTTGACCTTTTGATTATTTTATGAATTTATACGAACTCAGCCAGCCCTGAGCCCTGCCTGTTTCGCGACTGTGTATGTTACCTGATTCCTCGGTGCCATGCACAGATGTCTCTTATTCCCAGAAAAGGTGAAAAAGAAAAACTCATGTATATTAGTGACTGTATGTAATCATAGTAAATCTTTGTTTCTTTTATGGCACTATTACCCTGACAATAATGGTGGCAATGTATATGTGATTCTACTTTTATGATAATGACTGATAACATAGCTTGGTCTGTTTCTCAAATGGACACAATTTTAGTAGAACTTGGTGCAACTAGGGTTTCTACACTTTTCTGACTCGCATAAAAATAGTGTGGCTTAGTGTGAAGCCTAGATGTAATGCTTTCTGCTAAATTTGCACCAAAATTCTAGTGTAAAATTCTGTCTCATGGTAATCCAACCAATACTTGGTATAGAGTTAGACAAAGGTGTTTATCCTGGCACATTTGTTGTCCAACCTGGGCATCTATGGTAAATCTAGTGCAGGTCTAGACAGCCTATCTAGAGTCATTTATAAGATTAGTAAATCTCGTCCATTTTTCTAAAATTCAAATATCCTATGCAGGACAAATAAAAGGCTCCATGAAACAAAGGTGATGATGACATTGGAGTCTTCATGATGGCCCCTCTAACTGCTGATAAAATAAAACTAGCTATGGTAATATGCAGAAGTCAGCTAGTTAGCATAGCAAGTCAGATGATATTATTGATCCATTAGGGTTGCCTGATGTTATTTCTCTCCTGATTGCCCTGTAAATTAATCTAATAATTACATTTTGGTTTTATAGCATAAGATAGAAAATAACAATAGACCTATTTAACGAATTTCAAATTCAGTGTTCCCCCATTGTCTTGATTAGTTGAGTTTCTGTAAATTAAGTGAGGAATTTATCATACCCTACACTCCAGAATTCTGTCTTCAAAAAGTCTTTTGTGACTTTTTGGAATCACTTGCATAACTTGTTTTCGTCCTTTTGCACTTTTACACCACTCAGGCTACTTTCACACTAGTGGCAAGGAGCTACGGCAGGCTGTTCCGGCGGGGAAACAGCCTGCCAAATCCGTGCTGCCGCTAGGGGCTTCATTGACTATTATGGGGGCTCACGGTTGTTCCAGCGGCAGCACGGCAAATTTGGTGCAAAGTACACCAACGCAGACTGAAGCAAAAGTTACTTTAAATTTTACCCTCATGATAAATTCCCTTTAGTGTTGATCAAGCACCAAAGTGTTCGGGTAAAACACTTTGGGATGCTCGGGTGCTCTACAGAGCACAATGCAAGTTAATGCTCTGAACCCAATGCTCTGAAGATGGGACAGTACTGGGTCCCACTGAGGTCTATGCAGTAGATCATAGTACAGTGAGGGAATCCCCCAGTGTGAGTCCGCGGCTTAGGAGTCCCTGCTCTGACTCCATATATAGCTATGTCCATATATGGAGTCAGTGCTTGGGGACACCCAGTGTATTTAAATTTAATTTAGCCTCTATTTCTGAAAAGTTTCTAAGTATTCCTATGCAGCAGAAGTATAATTTAATATTTCACATTTCACTGCAGGTTAACGTGTAGCTGTATAACGTAGTGGTTAAGGCTCTTGGCTCAAATGTAGAAGGTTATGAGTTCAAGAAACATTTCAGGAATAAAGATTAAATTTATATATTTTATCTTTTTTTAGTAATTAAAAAAAATGTATGGAACAAAATAAATGTTTAATTACTAAATATAGATAGATAGATAGATAGATAGATAGATAGATAGATAGATAGATATAAATGTGGCCAGGCACTCAAATATAGAATCAAGTCAAAACCTTCCAGAAATAACTTTTTATTGGGCTAAAAAGGCAATATAGTGAAAAACAACATAATAAAAATACCATTAAATATTAACACAATAAAAACAAAAAATAGCAGCAATGGCAAGATGTTGTCTAACAGCGGCGATAATCACAACTGATTGCTTCAATGGTAACTCCACACTTCTACTCCATATAAACATACTTTTGATATATATGAATGCATAATATGTGGGAAACTACTACTGATGTTTTTAGCCATACCATATTAATATATATTATAATATATTATATATTCTAAATATATAATAATAGTAGTAGTAAACATTAGTAGGAACAGTCTATATTAAATAGCAGGGGAATTTGACCACTTTGTATTTCTTGTTATATTTTTTTTTGTCAAAATTATTTTGTCCAGAAGTCACTGGTTGCACAGAGACTGCTGACACCGACTGGTGGCTGAGACTGCAGGCTGAGACGGCTAGCACTGACTGGTAGTGTTGATCACGAATTTTCGAATTGCCAATTTTAATCGCGAATATAGGCACTTCGAGAATTCGCGAATATTTAGAATTTTTTATCTACAAATTTTCGTAATCCGCATATAAAAATTTCCATAAAATTTGCATAACAATTTGCATAAACTGGTATTTAAAAGGTACTTTTTAAATACCAGTTTATGCAAATTTAATGCAAATTTTATGAAAATTTTTGTATGCGAATTTTCGCAATTAAGAAAATAATGACTGGAGATTCCGAATTCGTGAATTTCGAATATATGGCGAATATTCGCCCAAATATTTGTGAAATATCGCAAATTTGAATATTGCTCCTGCCCCTCATCATTACTGATTGGTGGCTGAGATGATTGACACTGAATGGTGGCTGAGACTGCAGGCACTGTAACTGGTGGCTGAGACTGCAGGCACTGTGACTAGTGGCTGAAACTGCAGGCATTGTGACTGATGGCTGAGACTGCAGGCATTGTGACTATTGGCTAAGACTGCGGGCACTGTGACTGGTGGCTGAGACTGCTGGTACTGTGACTGGTGGCAATCACTGATGGCTGATATGGCTGTTACTGAATAATGGCTTAGACTGCGGGCACTGTGATTGGTGGCTGAGATGGCAGGCACTGACTGGTGGTGTTGAGACTGCTGGCACTGACTGGTGGTGCTGAGACAGATTGTTGAGTGTGGCTGATTGCTGAAACTTCTGTCACTATAATTGGTGGCTGTGGCTGGTGGCACTGACTGATGGCTGACACAGCTGGCACTGACTGGTGGCTGAGACGGCTTGCATTGACTTGTGGCTGAGACGGCTTGCACTGACTGGTGGCTGAGATGACTGGCACTAACTTGTGGCTGAGATGACTGGCACTGACTGGTGGCTGAGATGGCTGGCACTGACTGGTGGCTGAGACAGTGGGCACTGTGACTGGTGACAGACAGCTGGCACTGAATGGCAGTACTGAGAATGCGGCTGTTCCTGAGACGACTGACACTGACTGGTGGTTGATACCGCGGGCACTGAGACCGACCTGATCCTGACAGAAGCCAGCCAGCAATTAATCTAAAATCTAAAGCGCGCTGTTTAGTGAGGGAGATTTGCAAATCCACACGTGCGCAGTGGCAGGGTAAGGAGATTTTACATGTACATGATGGCGCATGCGTGGCTGGGTGCACGCACGATGTCCTTGCGCGCACCCACGAGTCAGCGCGCACTGTATCTTCACTGTTCCTGGCGCTGCACTTGTTGCCCATTGCGAAAGCACAGAGGCGAACACTCCCCCGGCACCCCTGGAAGTCACCAACGCGCTGATGTGGGCGGTCCGTCTGGCCAACGCAATTGTGGGTGGTACCTTGGGCGTGTGGGGTGCGCCGTGTTTCTATTGGCCGGCGGCTGTGCTGGGACCCTATTGGCTGGCACGCGACGCATGAGCATTTAACATCGGATCACACGCACGAACACTGCAGAGGGATTTTATTAGTATAGATACTTCTGCTGTTTAGGAATACTTACTATATAACAAACTACTATGAGTTTTTCCTGCTTGCTCAACACTAATTCCCTCATGAGAAATAAAACATAGGATCTTTGTGATGACTTTAAAATTTTAGTTAAGTCTCTTAGGAATCTGAAGTCTTTAAAATGTGTTTATTAAATTGATCTTTCATAATTACTCTATTTTTACCTATATTTTTTTAATATATTAAATGTGATTATGGGCACCAGCACATCTAGTAAATCTCTACATATAACTAATAAACAGTGTATTCTTAAATATACTTTAACAAACTGTATTCCGTGTCACCAAACTCTTCCAGCTTCAAATTATAGTTAGCCTTTACTTCATTGCATTGTATATAAAGAAGAGCACATGGGATAGTTAACAAACCATACTAAATTGCATAGTTGTCTATTGAGTTACTCTGAATATTACTTTTAAAATTTCTTTTGAACATGCTGAGAGAATCACTCATTCACTTTCACTTAATAGAGCTAATTACCTACCTGAAATGTATCTATAAATATAGTTGTGATCTTTATAAAGCTCTAGACCACAACACTATATTGTTGTCACCTAATATGACAACATTGTCTAGACTACCTACTAAAAAAGGATTTTTCCATCTTCCAGTGGTGAATGGGCATGGTCACATGCACCTCTCCAGCCAATTACTGGCTTCAGCGGTGATGTGGCCAGAAACAGCACATCACCACTGGAGAGGTGCATATGACCAAGGCCATGCACTATCGGAAGAAAACAGTGTGGGGACCAGACGATGAAGACAGCGGAGGCAGCATGGAGCAGGCATGTATGGACCTTCAGCTTCAGAGGGCATGCGGTTTGCACTTGCTTAAAAAACATTATAACCTGAAAAAGGGGTTGTATGGGTTCTATATTTTGATGACCTACCCATAGAATAGTTCATCAATATCATATTGGTGGTGGTCAGATGCCTGACATACCTTCAAATCAGCCGTTCTAGGCAAAAACCATTCACTATACAGTGGATGATGCTGACTGATTTTGTCTCCTTCCACTGTATTATTTCTGGCACCGACAGCTGCTCAGAACAGCTGGTCAGTGGGGTGCCACGTGTCTGACCCCACCAATCTGATATGATGACTAATCCTAAGGATAGCTCATCAATATCTAGACTGTGTGAAGTTTTATCTTTGAAGTTGAAAGATTTTGATGTGTGATTGAAGTAGATCCAACAGGAATGAAGTTTATAGTTTTTTTTTTTTCCTTTATACCTCCTCTTCCTATTGAATCAATTCCTTACTCTGGCTAGAAAAATGTAATCTAAGAATGACACAATGTTATAATTAGTCTTCCATAAATGTAATTGGTGGAGTTCTGCTTTATATATACCTGTATATATAATTTTATTAGAATAATCAAATGAATAATAATATCACATTTAATTTATTTTATTTGCTTACTTTTACTTTAACTGAACCAAAAAAAGCAATTCCTGCAAAATTGACCATAGTGTGTAATAAAACTTTAATCATCTTAATGAACAGCAGATTTCACTAAAATAATTAATTTTCTTGGTTATTGAGCAAAGAAAACATATACTGTACAATCCACCTTTACTTAGATTCTTTGAGAGTTGAACATGGCCTTTAATTTTATACTTGATTTATCTTGGTTCGAGCTTTAATGGACATTGTACTTTTGGGAATGGTCCGCATTTTCCAGATCTAAGACTACTGCATATTCTTGCTCAATGTACCTGAAAGAATGAGCTCTCTTCAGTAATTCCATAAATTGAAATCTGTACACCATCTAGGATTGTGTTTATAGTAATGTACATATTATCTCCTCAGAGTCTTACACCATGGTATGATCACAGAGGCTTTATGAACTTGTTCTTTTTCTCATACTGAAAGTTAATTATTTATTATATATAAATCTTCTCGGAATAATGTATGCAGTCATTATGCGGAAACAGTTATTCTTCACATTTTCCAACATAATCCTTTTTGTCTCCCTTGAATCATTCATGGTTCTTCTATCCCTTTAGCCAATTCAAGAACTGAATATATTAGGCCTCATTCACCTAAAAGGTATTTTTTATAGATTTGTTGATTTTTTTTTAAAGTTCCATTCATTTATATACAAATAGCACAAAGGTTTTAGAAGGAATGAATATCTAAAAGTTGAGACCCCCTTTGTAGCCCTAAAGTTTCACTCGAGGGGACACTAAAAAACAATTTAATAATAAAGTAAATACTTGATTTTGGAATTTCTGTTTCTATGTCTGCACATATGCACAAAGAGTTTTGTTGTCAAATGAAAGTGACATGTTCAGTAGAGATGAGTGTAGCGGAAGACCCTGGGCTGTCCTTCTAACATCAGTTCGGTTGGTTTAGCCGTTCGTATGGATTAGCCCGAATCCTGTGGGTTAAGTATAGGTGGCCGCCATTTCGGATGTTTTACACGTGTTCGTGGCCATCTTACGCCCGAACAGCGGTGTTTTGCCAACAATCGCCGGGAACTAAAAACGGATACGCAAGCCGGCGAACCCCGCGGAGAACCCCTCATACCTCTTGGGGGTTACAAGGAACAGTGAGCCCTAATTTATGTGTGGACTGTATGGGCCATATCCTTCCTGTTGTCCATTGAAAGTGCAGGGGTGAACCCAGCAATACATGAAGGGTTAACTCTGCACTGAGGCTCCCAGGAAAGGTGTTGGTTCATTTGTCCCTATGTTCTGTTGTGCTAGTGATGGGATTAAGTAGCTGACTCCGGGGTAGAGGAGTAGATCATCCTCTGATACACTCAGGAGATAATCCCATCACATGTGTCTCCTCTCTTCCTATTCTTCAATTATGTTTGATTGCGTTATAATGTTAGACCACCAGAACTGTGTATGTATATTAGGTTAGTCCATTGTCTGAGTTAACTGTATCCCAGGCAGAGGGGGTGTGCCCCTGGCCTGTGGAATGGTATAAATTGTGAGTGCTGGCTGTCATTAAAGGGTCCTGTTCTGCTCCTGAAACTGTGTGTCGTCCAGTTATTGGGATTGCTGTTGGGATATTGCTGCATTACTTTCTCTGTTGGACGCCTTGCTGATGGACTTACTATTGCCTTGTTCCTGAGTCCCACTTGGATTATAAGCGGAGGTAACCTGGGAATATTGTATATCCGCTACATTGGTTGGCAGCGCTGGGATCCAGACTCCCAGAGGAACAAGCATAAATGGAGTACGGATGGAGATTGATTTTACCACGCTGAAACACTCCACGCTAAAGGATCTCCTAGAGGCAAGGGGTATACAAACCAGCAACAAGAAGAAAGCAGTACTCATTACGGAACTCATGGCAGAATACGAAATGGATGGCGATTCGGTTCCTGAACGGAGGGATCAAGGGGAAACACAGGAACAGATGGAGTTCCAGAGGCAGGTTCGATTCAGGCTGTCTTTTTATGGGGAAAACCCCTCAGAGGAAATTATTTCAAAAACTATGACAGAGGTCCAAGAATTCATTTTAAGGAGACAGACGACAGCAGTTCAAGAACACAGCTCCGCAAGGAATGTACCACCAGAAGGTAAGCCTAAGATACCATACCAGGCTTTTAAAACATATGTGGAGGCAGAGGAAGACATAGACGCTTTCCTGCAAGACTTTGAGAGACTGTGTGCACTACATAAAATCAGTGCAGAAGACTGGGTACCCATTTTGGCCGGAAAGTTAACTGGGAGGGCAGCAGAGGCATACCGTACTGTACCTAATGAGGAAATACGGAATTACAGCAAAGTAAAAGAAATTATACTGGCCAGGTATGCTATAACACCGGAAGCATACCGGCGGAGATTCAGGGATCTAAAGAAGATGGACAAAGACTCACACGCAGAGTGGGCATGCAGACTACAAAGGGCAGCCCTCGGGTGGGTGCAAGCTAGCAAGGCACGGCCCATGGAGGATGTAATTCAGATGATGCTGATGGAGCAGTTCTATGAGGGAGTAACCGGCGAGGTCCAGGAATGGGTACGGGACAGAAATCCTACATCCTCACCGAAGCTGCCAGAAAGGCAGATGAGTATCTAGACGCACGCAGGCAACAAAACCTACAGCTCCAAAAGTCACATTTAAAACCTTTGGGGAACCACGTACACCCCAGCTCCACCAAGACCCCCGACACCACCACCCGCTGCCCAGCCGCGGTTCCGTCAACCCACTTCTGGGCCCTGTCATCACTGCCAGAAGTGGGGGCATTATAAAGAGAATGCCCACAGCTGAGGGACCGTTCCACCTGGATACGTCCAGGCCCACCGCCACCAAGAACAGCCACAGCCCACCACTACCAGGACATGGTGGCCACACCATACGGTTCAGCCGTTCCTATTACCACCGTGGAACAATGGGAGGTACTACACGAGGCCGATCCTGTCCAGGCCAATACGGATAATCTCCAGCACCACAGACAGACCGTATACCTGGAGGGTAAAGCAGTCCGAGGGCTACGGGACTCGGGCGCTACTATCACTCTGGTACAGAGCCACCTGGTTTCCGATCAAGCCAAACTAAGTAAAACTGTAGCCGTCAGGGTAGCCGGGGGAGCAGTATACCGGCTACCTACAGCAATGGTCCATTTGCATTGGGGAGCGGGGTCAGGACATGTGGAGGTGGGGTTGATGCCACAGTTACCGGCGGAGGTATTATTGGGGAACGATCTGGGAAGACTCACATCGGCTTTTGAGCCCCAGACAACCACCACAGGAGAAGCACACCCTGTGGTCGCCCGACAACAAGCCCGCACCCAGGACTACAACACACTGCCGGAGGGCCAGGTAAGAGATCCTCCCCCTTCCTTAGAATGTGTTCCCTGGGCCCCACCTAATGAATTTGCAGCTGAACTAGTAACAGATCCTACGCTTCAAGTATATAGGGATAAGGTTGTCACGGACTCACCCGGGGGGGAGGGAGAGAAATTTGTCTGGGATAAGCAGCTGTTATACAGGGAAACAGACAAGCAGATTGTGGGATCAGACCCGATAGTGATGAGGCAGCTAGTGGTGCCGCAGCGGTACCGAGCGGAGTTACTCCGGATAGCACACGATATTCCACTATCCGGGCATCTGGGGGTCAGTCGCACTAGGTACAGGCTGACCCAAAATTTCTTCTGGCCAGGGATCAGCCAGGAAGTACGCCGATATTGCACTACGTGCGATACCTGCCAGAGGGTAGGGAAAAGGGGAGACCGAAGGAAGGCGAAGCTCCATCCCTTACCCATAATTGAGGAACCCTTTAGCCGAATAGCGGTAGATCTGATAGGCCCCCTCCAGACAGCTAGCCCGTCAGGTAAAAGGTATATCTTAACAGTCGTAGATTATGCCACTAGATATCCAGAGGCAGTGGCTCTAACTAATATTCACGCCGAAACAGTCGCGGATGCTCTCATGCGAATATTCTCTCGGATGGGATTACCCAGGAGATTATCTCGGATCAGGGTACCCAATTTACCGCAGAGTTCACCCAACACCTCTGGAGGATCTGTGGCATTAAGCCGATTATCAGTGCCCCTTACCACCCCCAGACTAATGGACTCTGTGAACGGTTCAATGGTACCTTGAAACAAATGCTCCGAACCTTCGCAGAGACCCACAAGGACTGGGAGCGATTCCTGCCGCATCTCCTGTTTGCATATCGGGAGGTGCCCCAGGAATCCACAGGGTTCTCCCCGTTTGAACTACTATTTGGGAGAAGGGTCAGAGGTCCCTTAGATCTTATTAGAGAGCATTGGGAGGGAGACCGGAGCGCAGATGGCACTCCCATCATACCATACGTGCTGGCCTTCCGAGACCGCCTGGAAGCATTGACTAGGACGGTAAGGGAAAACCTCCAGGCGGCACAGACTCGCCAGCGCACGTGGTATGATCGGGGAGCCAGGGACCGTAGCTTTCAGGTCGGGCAGAAGGTGCTAATTTTAAAACCAGTCCGACATGACAAGTTACAGGCCGCCTGGCAGGGACCATATAAGGTGGTGGAACAGAGATGTGATACCACCTATATCATAGGTCCCTGCGCCGGGAACGGAGGGCGACGCATGCTCCATGTGAACATGATGAAGCCCTACCAGGAGCGCGCCGAGGAAGTAACCGCCATATGTGCGCCCAATTCTGAAGAGTTTGACAGCTTACCACTTCCCGATTTACTGGGAGATGGGCAGCTGTCTGGGGATTTAGGAGAGGTTGTACTGGGGGATCCGCTGAGCCCACAGGAGCGGATCGAGGTACAGCAGCTATTAGAGGAGAAACGAGACATGTTCTCTAATATACCTGGATACACCCCTCTGGCCACTCACCGAGTCGAGACCCCAGGGCAACTACCCATGCGCCAGACCCCCTACCGCATCCCAGAAGCGGTGAGGGAAAACATGCGCAAGGAGATCAATGAGATGCTCCAACTGGGGGTGATTGAGCCCTCAGATAGTCCATGGGCTTCTCCTGTGGTCCTCGTGCCGAAGCGAGATGGCACAACTCGCTTCTGCGTGGACTACAGGAGATTGAACGAGAAAACCGTGTCTGATGCTTATCCTATGCCACGGATAGACGAACTACTAGACAGGATGGCCAGGGGCCAATACCTCACTACCATTGACCTATGTAAAGGATATTGGCAAATTCCCCTGGCCCCAGACGCCATCCCGAAGTCGGCCTTTGTCACCCCATTTGGCTTGTATCAGTTTAAGGTCATGCCATTTGGGATGAAAAACGCCCCAGCAACTTTCCAGAGGATGGTGGACCGACTCCTGGATGGGTTCCAGGACTATACCTGTGCCTACCTGGACGATATTGCTATTTTTAGCAATACGTGGCAGGAACACTTGGCCCATATAGGAGCTGTACTAGACAGGATTAGGGAAGCTGGTTTGACCCTGAAACCAGCCAAGTGTAGTATAGGGATGGCTGAGGTACAGTACCTGGGACATAGAGTGGGGTGCGGCAAGCAAAAACCCGAACCCGCCAAAGTAGAGGCCGTAGCTCAGTGGCCCACCCCTAGAACTAAGACCCAAGTTTTAGCGTTCCTGGGGACCGCGGGGTATTACAGAAAATTTGTCCCTAACTATAGTGCCCTAGCAAAACCCCTCACTGACCTGACCCGGAAAAATCTGTCCCGCCAAGTAACCTGGTCCCCGGAGTGTGAGCAGGCATTCCAACATCTGAAAAAGGCACTGATAAATGCCCCTGTCTTGGCAGCTCCCAATCCAACTAAACGATTTCTTGTTCACACAGACGCTTCTATGTTTGGATTGGGGGCAGTACTGAGCCAAGTTGGGGCTGATGGCGGAGAACATCCCGTGGCTTACATCAGTCGCAAACTGTTACCTCGAGAAGTAAGCTACGCCGCCATCGAAAAAGAATGCCTGGCTGTGGTGTGGGCTTTAAAGAAACTGCAGCCCTATCTGTACGGACAGCCCTTTTCCTTGCTCACGGATCACAACCCATTGGTATGGCTGAACCGGGTGGCTGGGGACAATGCTAGGCTGCTGCGCTGGAGCTTGGCGCTGCAGCCCTTTGATTTTGACATTCAGTAACGGCCGGGTAAGCAGAATGGAAATGCGGACGGGTTGTCAAGACAAACGGACCTGGAAAAATGATCTGTGAGCCCCCGGACATCCCCAAGCCGATCCGTGTTGGATCAGGCTGTGTATGCCGGCTTGTGGGCAAGGGGGAGCAGTGTAGCGGAAGACCCTGGGCTGTCCTTCTAACATCAGTTCGGTTGGTTTAGCCGTTCGTATGGATTAGCCCGAATCCTGTGGGTTAAGTATAGGTGGCCGCCATTTCGGATGTTTTACACATGTTCGTGGCCATCTTACGCCCGAACAGCGGTGTTTTGCCAACAATCGCCGGGAACTAAAAACGGATACGCAAGCCGGCGAACCCCGCGGAGACCCCCTCATACCTCTTGGGGGTTACAAGGAACAGTGAGCCCTAATTTATGTGTGGACTATATGGGCCATATCCTTCCTGTTGTCCATTGAAAGTGCAGGGGTGAACCCAGCAATACATGAAGGGTTAACTCTGCACTGAGGCTCCCAGGAAAGGTGTTGGTTCATTTGTCCCTATGTTCTGTTGTGCTAGTGATGGGATTAAGTAGCTGACTCCGGGGTAGAGGAGTAGATCACCCTCTGATACACTCAGGAGATAATCCCATCACATGTGTCTCCTCTCTTCCTATTCTTCAATTATGTTTGATTGCGTTATAATGTTAGACCACCAGAACTGTGTATGTATATTAGGTTAGTCCATTGTCTGAGTTAACTGTATCCCAGGCAGAGGGGGTGTGCCCCTGGCCTGTGGAATGGTATAAATTGTGAGTGCTGATGGACTTACTATTGCCTTGTTCCTGAGTCCCACTTGGATTATAAGCGGAGGTAACCTGGGAATATTGTATATCCGCTACAATGAGTGAATTTCAAAAAAATTCTATTCAGCCAGGTAGCCAAATTTTTCGAAAAAATGTGGTTCGATCCACACTTATTTGTGGTGAATCACGTAAAAAAACGCCTATTTCCTGGTTGCAGAGAGCCTTTATAGTGCTATAGAAAACTGTGCCTTGCAGTAACACGCATAGGGAGTCCGCTGTGGTAGTGAAACAATACTGTGAGTCAGTATGACATGTAGATGACAGGCATCGCTCTTAGAATCACTGCACAATTCAATTATTTGGGCAGGTACAGGGCCAAAACTGACTAAATAACTCAAGTGTGAAATAAAACTTACAGGTCAATGTTAGCGTCAAGAAGAAACACACCTTTTACACCGTCGGCAGCTGATTCCACATAGATGTCTACAGAATCTGTTCTATTAAACCCTTATACCAGTAGAGCGCCCCCCCCCCCACACACACACACACACAGAGTGGAGTGGGTGTTAGCAGTAAGTTTGTGTTGATGTCACTGATTACATTTTCCCTTCATCTGATACATCAGAACAATAACCCCCAAAAAACGGATCCTGTCTGTGGAGCATCTGCCTTCACTTCATCAGCATTTGATCAGTAATACATCAATATTGCAAAAGCCAAAAAAACAGGAGTGGATCTAAAACTGAGATGACACGTGAATAGAATATTTGCATGTCTTCTGTGTTTTGTACCCACTCCTGCTTTTGGCTACCAAATCATAAGCCAATTCTGATGCAAAATAGGGACCATGTCATGCAGGCCTTACAGCTGTTACATAGATAGGATCACTTGTGCATCTCATTTTTCCTTCCTTCTGACAGATCAGAGGAAGGGTCAAATAAATGATGATGTCAGTCAGGCCGAAAGGCAAAATAGTGGCCCAGTCATGAAGTGGGGAGGGTGGGAACAGCATGAGAAGTCCACAGAGTGGCCCTATGATATAGTGGGAAGGTGTATGAAGCATAAGGCGTCCACAGAGTGGCCCAATGACAGAGTCTGGAGATGGCAGCAGCATCAGGAGTATGCCACTGAGTGGCACGATGACAGTGTGGAGGTGCTAGCAGCATCAGGAGGCCACAGAGTGGCACAATGACAGAGTGTGAAGATGGCGGCAGCAGCATCAGGAGGAGGCCACAGAGTGGCACAATGACACTGTGGAGGTGGCAACAGCAGCATCAGGAAGCCACAGAGTGGCACAATGACAGTATGTGGAGGTGGCAGCAGAATCAGGAGGAGGCTATAGGGTGGCACTATGACAGAGTGTTGAGGTGGCAGCAGCATGAGGAGACCACAGAGTGGCACAATGACAGAGTATGGAAGTGAAAACAACAGCAGCATCGGGAGGAGGCCACAGGGTGGCACAATAACAGAAGGTGGAGGTGGCAGCAACAGTCTTAGGAGGCCACAGAGTGGCAGAATGACAGAGTGTGAAAGTGGCAGCAGCATCAAGTGGAGGCCACAGGGTGGCACAATGACAGTGTGGAGATGGCAGCAGCATCAGGAGGCAACATAGTGGCACAATGACAGTATGTAGGTGGCAGCAGCAGCATCAGGAGGCCACAGAGTGGCACAATGACACAGTATGGAGGTGGCGGCAGCAGCAGCATTAGGAGGAGGCCACAGAGTGGCACAATGACAGTGTGGAGGTGGCAGCATCAGCAGTCTGGAGAGTGGCACAATTACAGAGTGTGGAGGTGGCTGCAGCAGCATCAGGAGGCCACAGAGTAGCACAATGACAGAGTGTGGTGGCGGCAGCAGCAGCATCAGGAGGAGGCCAAAGGGCGGCACTATGACAGAGTGTGGAGGTGGCAGGAACATCATCAGGAGGCCACAGAGCCTGATGACCTACCCATAGAATAGTTCATCAATATCATATTGGTGGTGGTCAGATGCCTGACATACCCACAAATCAGCCGTTCTAGGCAAAAACTATTCACTATACAGTGGATGATGCTGACTGATTTTGTCTCCTTCCACTGTATTATTTCTGGCACCGACAGCTGCTCAGAACAGCTGGTCAGTGGGGTGCCACGTGTCTGACCCTACCAATCTGATATGATGACTAATCCTAAGGATAGCTCATCAATATCTAGACTGCGTGACGTTTTATCTTTGAAGTTGAAAGATTTTGATGTGTGATTGAAGTAGATCCAACAGGAATGAAGTTTATAGTTTTTTTTCCCTTTATACCTCCTCTTCCTATTGAATCAATTCCTTACTCTGGCTAGAAAAATGTAATCTAAGAATGACACAATGTTATAATTAGTCTTCCATAAATGTAATTGGTGGAGTTCTGCTTTATATATACCTGTATATATAATTTTATTACAATAATCCAATGAATAGCAATATCACATTTAATTTATTTTATTTGCTTACTTTTACTTTAACTGAACCAAAAAAAGCAATTCCTGCAAAATTGACCATAGTGTGTAATAAAACTTTAATCATTTGTCAAAGTGTTGATCTAGTTTGCTGCATCAGGCATTGGTGGGTGGAAATCCTGCCTGATCCACACCTCATTCATCTTGACAAAGGTCAGTCTCTCCACATTTTGGGTGGACAGGCAATTTCTTCTTGGGGTAACTATGGCCCACGCTGCACTAAACATCCGCTCTGATGCCACCCTACTGGCTGGGCAGGACAGCTTTTCCAAGGCAAACTCTGTCAGTTGCGGCCACAAATCCAGTTTGTCTGCCCAGTAGCCCAGCGGATCTTCAATGTGGGGTGGCAGGGTGCTGTCCAACTATGCCACCATCTTCTGGTTCAGGTCCTGCTCCAGGTCTAGCTGCTGCTACTGCTGGTGAGTAGTTTCTTCACTTGGCAGGTGAAGAAATCTGCTCAGCAGAGACTCTAGACTCAAGTTGCTGCTGATGGAGCTGGAACTGCTCCTACTGCCCCACCCTGCCACAGCAGCCATGGCAGAGGAACGTGAGTGCAGAGGGCCCCCCCGGTCAGACCTGCGAGAGGATGGACGATGGCGCAGATAGGAATCAGCCAACTGACTACATAGGATGTCTCTGTAGTAGTTCAGTTTGTCCTCCTTCTCAGTTTGTGTAAAACAGGCCCCCATTTTGGACCGGTAGCGATAGTCCAACAAGGTGGAAAGCCAGTATCCATCCCTCTGCCGAATGGTGAAAATTGGGCTGTCACTATGCAAGCAAGTGAGCATGCATCAGTCCATTTGTGCAAGTGACTCGGAGGGACTCTCTGCTTCCATTCTCACTGCATACTGCCACAATGTGTCTGGGTCCTCTGCCTCGTTCTTCTCTCCTGTCAGTCACCTGTGTGGAAAAACCACCCATTTTGCTACACATTGCTTGTGCTCCAATGTCTTCCTCCTCCTCCAGTTCAGCCCCCACAGGGCTCATGTGGTCATAAGATCTAGGCACCACGTCTCCAGTACCCTGACCAGACAAATTTAGGAGGCCACATTATTTGTAAGTCGCCAGCACTACAGGATGAACAACTTCATTCCACTGCTTCAGATAATGGGAGGAACAGAAAGCTCCCTTCAGCTGAGGTGGTGGAGCCTTGACTGCCTGAAATCAGGATCGTGCCACTGGGTGAAGCAGTGGATTCTGCGACAGGCTGGACCACCACATCGGAGTAACGGTTCTGCCAGGCCACTTCATGGTGACGCTGTATATGTTCAGGCAAAGCCGTTGTGCCAACACTGGCACCCTGGCCACGCTTCACCTTCTGCCCACAGATTCTGCAAATGGCTATGTTCACCTCCTCTGAGGGCTTAATAAAAACTGCCACACCGCCAAGTAGGTGATTTTACCCCCAACACTCCACATGGACTGACTGCTACCGCCGCTGCTTCTGTGAACCCCTGCACCACTACTTTCCGGGCAGTTAAGCCCCTGCGAAGTGGGTGGTCTACCCAGGGCATGTTTGGCTCCCGATCTTTTACTGCCGCCACCCTGCTGACTCCCGGCCACGTTACCGACTTGCTGGCTCTGCTGCTGCCTCACTGGCAAACTGCCACCCTCTTCTCCCGATGATGATAAAGCCCCAAATTCACCCGGCTCCCAAGTGCGATTAGCTACATCATCATCGAGTACTGTCTGCACGTGACTGATGTCCTCCTCAACGGTCTCTGGGTCAGGAGCCTTACCGCTCGCAACGCCAGCTCCCATGCCACTCTCCTCATAACTACTTGTCCGCCTACTGGAGGAAGCGGCAGATGTTTCCTCGAAATCTTGGCTGGCCAGTAGCTGCTGACTGTCCTCTAGTAGCTCATCCTCGCTCTATAGTGGAGCTGAGCCCACAGCATATAATAATTCTCTGGCTGAGGGAACAGAAAAGGACAGAGGTAGGTTGAGGATACGTAAGGGCACAGGGCCTGCTTCCGGGCCATGCCAACTAAGGGTAGTGTCTGACTCTTGGCTGCGGGTGTCTAATGTCATTTGGGATGAAGTAGATGACCGAGTAAACCATTCAAGAACAGCTGGGTTGCTGGTCAAGATACGACCGCTAGATGACACGGGAGCTCAGGTCTCTTGAAGTGACCCCTGCTGCCATAAGCCCCTTACTCTGCTGCGACCTGTGCCTGCGCCATAAACATCTTTGCCTCTGCCACTCCCCTGTGCAGTGCTTGTCACTTCTCTGTCTGACATACTGTTAGATAAAATAAAAACATAAAAAGGAAATGAAAACACCCCACAAAAGTCTGTAATTTTCTCACTTCACTACACAACGGCTAATTAGACCTTTTTTTTTTCTACTAATACACGACAAAGAAGGCTTTAGAACATATAACTGCACCACTAAACTGCAAATAGGTCCTTACTTTTTTCCACTTATATGTGCCGCAAAAAGCTTTAGAACATATAACAAGTGTTGAGCGAACCCGAACTGCAAAGTTCGGGTCCGGACTGAACTTTGCGAATTCAGGTGCCCGGACCCGGACCCGAACCCGAACATTGCAGCGAAAGTACGGGTTTGAGTTCGGTGTTTGGACAGTTAATAAAGCTTGTTGAAAGGCTGCAGGGCAACCAATCAACAAGCTTTTAAACTGTGGGCACTTAGAAGCCATCACAGCCATGCCTAGTAAGGGCATGGCTGTGATTGGCCGGTGCATCATGTGACCCAGCCTCTATATATGCTGGATCACATGTAGCACTGCCCATCAGCTCTGAGTAGTGCATGGACAGGAAGTCGGCAGCTGAAGTAAGGGAGAGTGTTAGGAATTTCATATGGCTATCTATTCTGTGGGTGACCTATAGTGATTTTTTTTGTTGGTGCAATACACCAGCTTTGCACCCCTGCCACAGAAATATAATAATTAATCTGGCTGTTAATTCTGTGGGTGACCTATAGCAATTTTTTGTGTGGGTGCAATGCACGATCTTTGTACCCCTGACACAAAAATATAATAGTTAATCTGTCTGTTAGTTCGGTGGGTGACATATACCCATTTTTGGTGTAAGGTACACCAGCACTGCATCCGTGACAGGGAAATTAATATAGTTAATCCATCTGTTAGTTCGGTGGGTTATATATCCCCATTTTTGGTGTATGGTACACCTGCACTGCATCAATGACAGGGAAATGAATATAGTTAATCCATCTGTTAGTTTGGTGGCTGACATATGCCAATTTTGGTGTGAGGTGCACCTGCACTGCATCCGTGACAGTGAAATTAATATAGTTAATCTGTCTGTTAGATCGGTAGGTGACATATACCCATTTTTGGTGTGAGGTACACTTGCACTGCATCCGTGACAGGGAAATTACTATAGTTAATCTGTCTGTTAGTTCGGTGGCTTACATATACCCATTTTTTGTGAGAGGTACACCTGCACTGCATCCATGACAGGGAAATAAATATAGCTAATCCGTCTGTTAATTCAATGGGTGACATATAACAATTTTTGGTGTGAGGTACACCTGCACTGCACCTGTGACAGGGAAATTAATATAGTTAATCTGTCTTTTGATTCCTGGCCTTTGAAATGCTGTCATTCCGTCTGGTAGAGACAGAGACTTTTAAAAACCTTATGGTGGTGGCTGTCCCACAGTCTGTCGTTCCCAGCCGCCACTACTTTTCCAGGCGAGCCATCCCTGCCCTGCACAACCAAGTGGTGGACAAAATCAGGTGTGCACTGCGCAATGTTATCTGTGGCAAGGTCCACATAACCACCCATACGTGGACCAGTAAGCACTGGCAGGGACGTTATATCTCCCTAACTGTACACTGGGTAAACGCAGGAGCTGTGGATGGGCATGGAACAACAGAACAATGAATGGTTCCTGCCATGGAGCCTTAAGCCCGGCCTGGTATAATGGGCGAAATCTCGTAGCAGCTTTGGGCCTAGCTGGTTTGACCACATCCCTTGCCTGGTGCATGTGCTGAATTTGGTGGAGCAGAGGTTTCCAAAAAATTACCTCAATATGTTAGAGCTGCTGCAGAGAGTGTCGGCTGACTGTGCGCGCTTTTGGCATTCTCACCCTGCTGCTGCTTGCCTGTCTGTGCTGCAGAGTAACTTCGACCTTCCCACTCACCGCCTCATATGTGACGTACCCCCAAGGTGGAACTCCACCTTGCACATGCTGGAGAGACTGTGCGAGCAGCAGCAGGCAATTGTGGAGTTTCAGCTGCAGAATGCACGGGTGAGTCGCTCTGTGGAACATCACCGCTTCACCACCAACGAGTGGGCCTCCATGTGGGACATGTGTGCTGTGTTGCACTGTTTCAAGTACTCCACCAACATGGCCAATGCTGATGACACCATCCTCAGCGTTACTATACCACTTCTATGTCTCTTTGAAAAACTGCTTTGGGCGATGGAGGAAGTGGAGGAGAAAGAGGGATCATTTCCAGTGATCAAGCCAGTTATTCTTAAGTGGCTCGGAGGGTGGGTTCCTGCACCAACAGAGGCCAGGTACAAACCTGTCCAGCCAGGACACAGTTCTGGAGGATGAGGAGGATGATGATGAGGAGGAACCGTGTTCATAGCAGAGTAGCACCCAAAGCAGTTCATGGGCATTACTGGAGCGTGGCTGGGGGGATACAGAAGACATAGACGATACACCTCCCATAGAGGACAGCTTGTCGTTGCCTCTGGGCAGCCTGACACACATGAGCTACTACATGCTGCAATGCCTGCACTGCCGAGTTGCCCACATTCTAAGCAGTGCTGATTGCTCGATGTCCACCCTGTTGGATCCCAGCTACAAGGACAACGTGCCGTCCTTAATTCCGTCATTTGAGAGTGATCGGAAGATGTGCAAGTACAAGCACACGCTGGTAGACACGCTGCTGATTGCATTCCCACCGGAAAGCGGGGGCTCAGTGGAAGCACAAGGCAAAGGCAAATGAGAAGGAAGAAGTCACCAACACAGCTGGGGCACCACCAGCACCACAAAAGGGAGGGTCAGCATGTGGAAATGTGGAAAAGCTTTGTCAGCACGCCTCAACAACCATCACCACCAGCTGATACGGAACATCTTAGCAGGAGGCAGCATTTCAGCAACATGGTGCAACAGTACATGTGCACACGCCTACACTTACTGACTGATGGGTCTGCCCAATTCAACTTCTGGGTCTCCAAATTGGGCACATGGCCTGAGCCTGCCCTTTACACCTTGGAGGTGCTGGCCTGCCCTGCAACCAGTGTACTGTTCGAACGTGTGTTTAGCATGGTGGGGGTAATCACAGACAAGCGCAGCTGCCTGTCCACAGCCAATTCTCTTTTTCATTTTCCAAAAACAGTCTTGGCTATCTCCACCTCCTCCACAGCTACTTCCATCTACACCGCCATGCCTGCCGTCTCCTCAACCTCCTACTCCACTTTGACCTGCGCCTCCTATTTCACGATTATAATTATTTTTTTTTCTATTCTATGCTATTTTAAGTCATTTCCCTATACACATTTGGTTGCAAAGCAATTGTCCTGCTCTTACCCTCATTTTGCTTCCTTTTGCAGCTATTTTAGTGCACCGAACCCAAACTTTGACCCGAAGTTCTGCCAAACCCGGCGAACCCGAACATCCACAGGTCCGCTTATCCCTATATATAACTGCACCGCTAAACAGCAAATAGTCCCTTACTTTTTTCTACTTATACACGCTACAAATGGGTTTAGAACATATAACTGCACCGCAGAACGGATAATAATAAATATTTTTTTGCCACTAATAAATGCCAAAAAGGGCTTTAGAACATATAACTGCACCACTTAATGGCAAATAGGCCCTTACTTTTTTCCACTTATACTCATGGCAAAAGGCTTTAGAACATATAACTGCACTGCTGAACGGCAAATAATATATATTTTTGTGCCACTAATACACGCCAAAAAGGTCTTTAGAACATATAACTGCACCGCTCAACGGCAAATATATATATTTTTTGCCACTAATACATGCCAAAAAGGGCTGTAATTTTTTCACTTAACAACTCAACGGCAAATACTTTTTTTGTACCACTAATACATGCAAAAAAGTGCTTTCGTGCATATAACTGCACCACAAAATGGCAAATAATACATTTTTTTTGCCACTAATACACGCCAAAAAGGGCTTTAGAACATATAACTGCACCGCTGAACGGCAAATAATATATATTTTTTTGCCACTAATACACTCCAAAAAGGGCTGTAATTTTCTCACTTCACCACACAACGGCTAATAAGCCTTTGTTTCCCCACTAATACAAGCCAAAAAATGCTTTAGAACATATAACAACACCGCACAAGGGAAAATAAGATAGACATTTTTCCTGGCTGTATCAAACAGCACTTGCACCCCAATAACAAGAATAGTTTGCTGGAATTACAGAGCTGTATACTGGCAATTTGGATCCCCAGTCAGTGCAGCAATATGTAATAGGATTGTTCTTTTTACCCAGGCTGTAAACTCCCCTACTGAACCCTGTTCTGCTTCAATACTATGGAATGATTCCTCTCTATTCTTTCCCTGAACTTCTGAACAGAAAAATAAAAGTTTCAAAGTCTTTTCTACTACTGTCCTTATCGCCTGCTGACGTCTCTCCCTGCACTAAGTACACTGGAAAATGGCTGAATCCAAGGTGGCTTAAGATATTTATAGGGATTTGATATCACAGGGCTGGCTGGCTCCTGATTGGCTGCATGCATGGCATTGTGGACGATCCCTCGTTCCCAGAGTTCCTTTCTCCATGTCCTAACACGTGCAGCAACAATTTTAGGAAAAAATGTGATTCGTAACCACGAAGCGTGTAGAAATTCGGATTTGGCTCATATTCCACTTCGTCAACTACGATTTGTTCATCCCTAATGCTCAGCTTTTTGGGGCAGCTTACAATCACTTGCAAAACAGCAACCAACTGCTTAAATAATTTCATTAGCACCTAGAATCTGACTAGTATGCATTCAATGATATAGTAATAATTAGATATCAGCAGCAGTATATATTTTCAGAATACTTGAAATACAAATTTTGCTCAAAGACTTAGCTAAATCCAATAAGCAAGAACATTAGTCCTTACCACTTAACATTTATCCTCTTATACCTGCTGCTACATTAGTGTTAAATCTGTGAAATGTACCTTTAACTCTGGTGAACCTTCACATTAATACAATATATAATACAATTTTACTCATTCAGATTCCTCTTCCCCACTTAACAGATGATTTTTCTAATTTTTTCTTCAGTTAATTAAAACTATATACTTAAATATGTTGACAAAGCTTTGGTGCAACCTCATCTGGAATATGCAGTTTAGTTATGTGCGCCAGTTCATTAAAAAAAAAGTCAAGAAGTTGGAAAACATACAAAAAAGAGTGAAGAGCGACTAAACTCATGGTCTTGATATGAAGAAGGATTAAAATAATTAAATTTATTTACTTTTAAAGAGGTGTTTAAGGGGCGGGGACATACCTAACCTAATGGCCCATACAAAAATATGGTGAAAAGCTGTTCCATATAAAATCCCCTCAAAAGACAAGGGGGCACTGCCTCCATCTAGAGAAGAAAATGTTCAGTCTACAGAGGTATCAAGAGTTGTTTGCCGTAACAATTGTAAATCTGTGGAATAGGACACTTCAGGATGTGGTCACATGAGGAATAGTGAAAAGTTTTGAAAAAGTTAAGATACAATTCTTAGAATTAAATAACATTTTGGTTTCTCACTCTCTTCCCTTAAAGGGCCTGAGGACTTTCTGGTTATTTTTGACGAATGTGTTTGTGAGATGGTTCATTTACTATTATACCAATTGTTGAAAATCTGCACTATATTCTATATGTTATACGGTATGCCCCCATGTTTACAAAGTCTTTTCTGCTGTTCACACAGAAATCCTGTCCCTGTCCAAAAAATGGCTGCTGATGGAGAGGCATGTGACCAGATAAATCACCTCCACGTGATGCCTTCTAAAGTCAAACACACTGCACCTTCACTAAACTCCCAACAGAACACATACAGATGGCAGGCACAGTGTGTTTGAATGGAGGAGGCATCATATGGAGGTGATTTGCCTGGTTATATGACCCTCCATCTGCAGCCATTTATAGACAGGACCTCAGTGTGGACAGCAGAAAGGACTTTGTAAACAATGGGGCATACCTTACAAAATACATAAAATGGTGCAGAATTTCAACAAAGACGATAGGGGTAATGTCACGACTGTGACTGATCCAGACAGGTCTGGGAGGAGAAGGTCGCAGCGACTTGCTACTCGCGATAGCTTGTGAGTTTGCTCCGTGGTTCAGGGTATGTCATCCGGGTTTTGCCTTGTGAACCTTTTTGTCCTGACTGGGAGTTTGTAGGCATTCTTCTCAGGTGAGTGCTGTCTGCCACTCCCAGCTACTATATTAGTTTCAGTTTCACTTGCAGTCATTGCCAGATATAGTCCTTACTTCCAGTGCTATTCTGACCTTTGAAGGAGATCGTTTGACGGTATTGCTGTGGAGCTCTTGTCTGGCGTGGACTGTCGTTTTTGGGATCATCTTCTCTGCTCGTGACTGGATAAGTCTATCTCTGCAGGAGATTGTTTGTTTGTTGCTGTCTTCCCCTGTTGTTCTCCTAGACATGAGTGATGGTGACTAGTGCTCCCATCTGCCTTTCCCCAGTCTAGTCTTCTGAGGGTGACTCAGGGTTTAGGCATCCTGCTCGCCGCACGGGTTTACACCCCGTCTAGGGTATCAGGGCAGACAGGTGCCAGCTTAGGGTTTGTCAGGGGTGGCCGTTCTATTTCCCATTCATAGATAAGGGTCCCCCTTCCCCTCTGTCTGGTGCGACACGACTGCTGCTGGGATAGCGGTCGTGACAGTATATCTGGCTTTTTTTTTAAAAAAAAAAAAGTGACATTTCCTTTTTTTTTTTTTTTTTTTGCCTGCTGTTTTGCTTTGTATTTTCTGTTCCACTATGGATCCGGTTACGGTTTTGGCGAAACAATTACAGGGGTTATCCCTTGAAGTGGCAGGATTAAAAGCAACAGTGCTGCAGCAGCAGCAGCAATCCTTGGGTTCCACCGTTGCTATGGGAAACCAAGGTACTCCTGAGCCAAAAGTGGCTTTTCCTGATAGGTTCTCAGGAGGGAGAGACCAATTTGTAACCTTCAGAGAAGCTTGTAAATTGTTCTTCAGGTTACGCCCTAGATCCTCCGGCGGTGAGGAACAAAGGGTGGGCATTGTAATTTCTCTCCTGCAAGGAGATCCGCGAGGCTTGGGCTTTCTCCTTACCATCTGACTCTCCGGCCTTACGATCAGTGGAGGAGTTTTTTGAAGCTTTGGGTCTCGTATATGATGACCCGGACAGGGTCTCACTGGCTGAGTCTAAGCTACGTAGACTTCGGCAAGAGAACCGGTCAGCTGAACTATATTGTTCGAATTCCGTAGGTGGGCTACGGATACATTATGGAACGACTCGGCCCTTAGGAGTCAGTTCTGCCAGGGGTTGTCTGAAAAATTAAAAGACACGCTGGCGGTATACGAGGTCCCTGGGTCTCTTGAGGCTGCTATGTCTCTGTCCATAAGAATCGACAGACGACTCAGGGAGAGACTATTAAATTCTACAGAGGCCTGTATAGGGCAGGGATCGGTTTGTTATGATCCAGTCGAACCAATGCAAATAGGGGGCACCACTAGACGGGTGAATCCTCCTAAGGTCCGCCGTAGGTCAGAGGTTTGTTTTCGTTGTGGGGGGAGGGGTCATTTTGTAAAGGTATGTCCCTCAGTACCCAAGAGACCACAAACAAAGGAGCCGCCGGAGAAACTAGAGTCTCCAGATTGTGCGGAGGATAAAAGTCTGGGCGTATTCGTTTCCTCCATACGCATGTCTCGGTTTTTGTTGTCCGCTACCGTTATGGCGGGCAATAAGACTGAGATCTGTTCCGTCTTTTTGGACAGTGGGGCGGGGGTCAACTTGGTGGATTCACGGTTTGCTCAGGCTCTGGGGTTTACTCCGGAACCGGTACGCAGAACTATTCCTGTTTTTGCCATCGACTCCTCCCCTCTTACTCAGAGAGAGTTAACACCATAATATCCATAATATCCATCTGCAGGTAGGGGACCTCCATAAAGAGCATATCTCTTGTTATGTCCTGGACGGTCTTCCGGCTCCTATGGTATTGGGGCTTCCCTGGCTGGTGACTCACAATCCAGTGGTGGATTGGCAGGCCGGGGAGATTGTGGAGTGGAGTGAACATTGTAAGGACAACTGCTTGAGTATTAGGTGCTCAACACTCTCTGTAACAACTCTACCTGCCTTTCTGTCAGATTTTATGGATGTGTTCTCTGAGAAGGGTTGTCAGGGGTTACCACCTCATCGTCCATATGATTGCCCGATTAATCTGTTACCTGGGGCAAAACTACCTAAAACCCGGTTATACAATCTTTCCGGCCCGGAGAGGAAGGCTATGAAAGATTAAATTTCAGAGAGTTTGGCTAAGGGACACATCAGACCCTCTTCTTCACCCGTGGCTGCAGGGTTCTTTTTCGTTAAAAAGAAAGATGGGGGCCTGCGTCCTTGCCTGGATTTCCGGGAATTAAACCGGATAACTATCCGAGATCCCTATCCTCTTCCTCTCATTCCCGACCTCTTTAATAAGGTTGCTGGTGCTAAATGGTTCTCCAAAATGGATCTCAGAGGAGCCTATAACCTGGTTCGCATCAGAGAGGGGGATGAGTGGAAGACAGCTTTTAATACTCCGGAAGGGCATTATGAAAATCTTGTCATGCCATTTGGTCTTACTAATGCGCCTGCGGTGTTCCAACATTTTGTCAACGATATTTTTAGTCACCTTATCGGGAGATTTGTTGTGATATATCTTGATGACATCCTGGTCTATTCTCCGGATCTGCATACACATAAGGTCCATGTGAGACAAGTGCTGCAGATATTAAGGGCCAACAAATTGTTTGCTAAATTAGAGAAATGTGTGTTCGCCGTTAAAGAACTGCCATTTCTGGGGTATGTATTGTCAGATTCAGGTTTCCGCATGGATCCAGAGAAAGTCCGGGCAATTATGGACTGGGATCTGCCTGAGAACCTGAAGGCTTTGCAACGCTTCCTGGGGTTTGCCAATTTTTATAGAAAGTTTATAAAGACGGGTGGTCCTTGGTGGTCAAACCACTGACGGACATGACCCGAAAGGGATCCGATTTTTCCAAATGGTCACATGCAGCCAAAACTGCCTTTACATCTCTGAAGGAGAGATTCACCTCAGCTCCTATTCTCGTACAGCCAGATGTCTCGCTTCCTTTTATTGTAGAGGTTGACGCATCAGAGGTGGGGGTGGGAGCGGTACTATCTCAGGGCCCCGTCCCCTGGTGAATGGCATCCGTGTGCTTTCTTTTCGAAGAAATTGTCTACTGCAGAAAGGAACTATGATATTGGCAACAGGGAACTTTTAGCTATTAAGTTGGCCTTAGAGGAGTGGCGTCATTTTTTGGAGGGGGCGGTTCATCCCGTCACAGTGATTACTGATCACAAAAACTTAGTATATCTGGAGTCTGCTAAACGTCTCACTCCTAGACAGGCTCGGTGGTCGTTATTTTTTACTAGGTTTAATTTTGTAATAACCTATCGCCCGGGGGCAAAAAATACTAAGGCGGATGCATTGTCTCGAAGTTTTCCTGGAGGGGGTGATGTTGATGTTCCAGAGCCTATTTTGCAAAAGGGGGTGGTGGTCTCTGCATTACACTCAGGTTTAGAGGGGAGGGTGTTGGAAGCTCAGGGGGACGCCCCGGCCTCCTGCCCCTCGGGTAAACTGTTTGTGCCAGAAAATTTACGCCTGGAGATACTAAAAGAACACCATAACTCCACACTGGCAGGACACCCAGGTAGTAAGGCAACCTCTGAATTAGTGTCTTGTCGGTTCTGGTGGCCTAAGTGGCGCCAGGAGGTGTTGAATTTTGTGTCTGCATGTGCTAACTGTGCTTGTTCTAAGGTGGATCATACTCGTCCGGCAGGGCGTCTTTTACCTCTGGCCATCCCCAACAGGCCTTGGACGCACCTATCAATGGATTTCATTACTGATCTACCAGTATCAGCGGGGAAGACTGTTATTCTGGTAGTTGTTGACAGATTCGGTAAAATGGTGCACTTTATTGCTCTTACCGCATTGCCTAATGCTAATACACTGGCTCAGGTTTTTATTGACCACATCGTGAAGCTTCACGGGGTCCCTTCCGATATTGTTTCGGATCGTGCTACCCAATTTTTTTCTAAATTTTGGAAAGCTTTTTGTTCTCGTTTAGGGGTTCATCTGTCGTTTTCTTCATCTTTCCATCCACAGTCCAACGGTCAGACTGAACGTACCAATCAAAACCTAGAGACATATTTGAGATGCTTTGTTTCCGAAAATCAGGAGGAATGGTCATCTTATTTACCGTTAGCTGAGTTTGCCATTAATAATCGTCGTCAAGAATCCACCGATAAGTCACCATTTTTTGGTGCGTATGGTTTCCATCCTCAGTTTTGTACGTTTAGTGAGGGGGGGCCGTCTGGGATTCCCGAGGAGGAACGATTTGCGTCTTCACTTTCATCAGTGTGGCAGAGTGTGCAAGAAAGTTTGAAGAGAATTGGTGGTAGATACAAACGTGTGGCTGATAAGAAGCGCTCTGAAGGTCCGGACCTTGGGGTGAATGACTTGGTGTGGTTGTCTACCAGAAATATCAAGTTTAAGGTTCCCTCATGGAAATTAGGTCCAAGATTTATTGGTCCTTATAGGGTAATTAAGATCATTAACCCGGTGGCTTTTCGTCTGGAGCTACCTCCGACTCTAAGGATCCATAATGTCTTCCACAGATCTCTGCTTAAGAGATATGTAGAACCTCCTGAACCATTGCCACTACCGCCTCCACCGGTGGTTGTTGATGGCAGTCTTGAGTTTCAGGTAGAAAAGATTGTTGATTCACGATATGTTCGCCGCTCTCTTCAGTACCTGGTGCACTGGAGAGGTTATGGTTCCGAAGAGAGAATGTGGGTGCCAGCATCAGAGATAAAGGCGGACAGACTCATTCGAGCTTTTCATAGGTCCCATCCGGAGAGGCCTGGTCTTGAGGGTCCGGTGGCCCCTCGTAGAAAGGGGGTACTGTCACGACTGTGACTGATCCAGACAGGTCTGGGAGGAGAAGGTCGCAGCGACTTGCTACTCGCGATAGCTTGTGAGTTTGCTCCGTGGTTCAGGGTATGTCATCCGGGTTTTGCCTTGTGAACCTTTTTGTCCTGACTGGGAGTTTGTAGGCATTCTTCTCAGGTGAGTGCTGTCTGCCACTCCCAGCTACTATATTAGTTTCAGTTTCACTTGCAGTCATTGCCAGATATAGTCCTTACTTCCAGTGCTATTCTGACCTTTGAAGGAGATCGTTTGACGGTATTGCTGTGGAGCTCTTGTCTGGCGTGGACTGTCATTATTGGGATCATCTTCTCTGCTCATGACTGGATAAGTCTATCTCTGCTGGAGATTGCTTGTTTGTTGCTGTCTTCCCCTGTTGTTCTCCTAGACATGAGTGATGGTGACTAGTGCTCCCATCTGCCTTTCCCCAGTCTAGTCTTCTGAGGGTGACTCAGGGTTTAGGCATCCTGCTCGCCGCATGGGTTTACACCCCGTCTAGGGTATCAGGGCAGACAGGTGCCAGCTTAGGGTTTGTCAGGGGTGGCCATTCTATTTCCCATCCATAGATAAGGGTCCCCCTTCCCCTCCGTCTGGTGCGACATGACTGCTGTTGGGATAGCGGTCGTGACAGGTAATTTACTTCTGGGTTGAAATTCAATTGCCAAAATAGCAATCCCCTAAATCTGGTGTCCCAGCAGTGGCTGGCCAAGATTAATAGTGTCCGGCAAAGGATATATTTTGTTCGGGGATGAAATTCAATTGCCAAAATAGCAATACCATAAATCAGTGGTTTCAGCTATGGCTGGCCAAGATTCATAGTGTCCGCAAAAACATATATTTTGTTCTGGGGTGAAATTCAATTGCCAAAATAGCAATCCCCTAAATCTGGTGTCCCAGCAGTGGCTGGCCAAGATTAATAGTGTCCGGCAAAGGATATATTTTGTTCGGGGATGAAATTCAATTGCTAAAATAGCAATACCGTAAATCAGTGGTTTCAGCAGTGGCTGGCCAAGTTTGATAGTGTCCGGCAAAAAATAGATTTTGATCAAGGGGGAAATTCAATTGGCTAAATAGCAATACCATAAATCAGTGGTTTCAGCATTGGCTGGCCAAGTATAATAGTGTCCGGCAAAGGATATATTTTGTTCCGTGGTGAAATTCAATTGCCAAAATAGCAATCCCCTAAATCTGGTGTCCCAGCGGTGGCTGGCCAAGTTAAATAGTGTCCGGCAAAGGATAGCTAATTTTCTGGGGTGAAATTCAATTGCCAAAATAGCAATACCGTTAATCAGTGATTTCAGCTGCGGCTGGCCAAGTTTAATCGTGTCCGGCAAAGGATATATTTTTTTTCTGGGGTCAAATTCAGTTGCAAAAATAGAAATACCGTATATCTGTTGTTCCAGCTGTGACTGGACAAGTTTCATAGTGTCTGACAAAGGATATATTATTTTCTGGGGTGAAATTCAGTTGCAAAAATAGCAATACTGTAAATCTGGTGTTCCAGCTGTGACTAGACAAGTTTTATAGTGTCTGGCAACGGATAGATTTTGTTCTGGGGTGAAATTCAGTTGCAAAAATAGAAATACCATAAATCTGGTGTTCCAGCTGTGACTGGACAAGTTTCATAGTGTCCGTCAAAGGATATATTCTTTTCTGGGGTAAAATTCAGTTGCAAAAATAGAAATACCGTTAATCTGGTGTTCCAGCTGTGACTGGACAAGTTTCATAGTGTCCGTCAAAGGATATGTTATTTTCTGGGGTGAAATTCAATTGCCAAAATAGCAATACCCAAAATCTGGTGTTCCAGCTGTTGCAGGCCAAGTGTAAATCTGTCCGTAAAAGGGTATATTACACTCAGCGTGCATCTCCAAGTGTATTTCTTTCCGTTAAAGGGTATACTACAGTAAGTGTTAAAATACAGCATAATCCTCTACACTTGCACACACTGTTTTGCATCTCTAAGTGTATTTCTTTCCGTTAAAGGGTATAATATTACACAAAGTGTTAAAATACAAGTGCTGAAAGCATAATCCTATATACTTTTTCACACGCTACTGTGCATTTCCAAGTGTAAATCTGTCCATAAAAGGATAACTTTCTTCCAGGGCCTAAATACTAGGCCTACAATTGATATTCCCCTAAATCTGTGGTTACTGCTTTGCCTGGATTAATGTAATACGGTAAATAAATAGATAGCCTGAATTTGAAATCAATACAGTGGGCCGAATAATTTTTTTTTTTATTGTGGTGAATGGTAAGAATGAGGAAAACATCTAGTAAGGGACGCGGACATGGTCGTGGTGTTGTTAGTGGACCCCCTGGTGATGGGAGAGGACGTGGCCATTCTGCCACAGCCACACGTCCAAGTGAACCAACTACCTCAGGTTCCAGTACCCGCCAGAATTTTAAGCGATATTTGGTGGGGCCCAATGCCGTTCTAAGTATGGTAAGGCCAGAGCAAGTACAGGCGCTAGTCAATTGGGTGGCCGACAGTGGATCCAGCGTGTTCACAACATTATCTCCCACCCAGTCTTCTGCAGAAAGCGGACAGGTGGCTCCTGAAAACCAAGCCCATCAGTCTGTCACATCACCCCCATGAATATCAGGGAAACTGTCTGAGCCTCAAGTTATGCAGCAGTCTCTTGTGCTGTTTGAAGACTTTGCTGGCAGGGTTTCCCAAGGGAATCCACCTAACCCTTCCCCAGTGGTGGAAGACATAGAATGCACTGACGCACAATCACTTATGTTTCCTGATGATGAGGACATGGGAATACCACCTCATCAGGGTCCGCACGCTCTGATGATGACGAAACACAGGTGCCAAGTGCTGCGTCTTTTTGCAGTGTGCAGACCGAACAGGAGGTCAGGGAGGAAGACTGTGTGGAAGACGATGCAGGGGACGATGAGGTCCTAGACCCCACATGGAATGAAGGTCGTGCCACTGACTTTCATAGTTCAGAGGAAGAGGCAGTGGTGATACCGAGCCAACAGCATAGCAAAAGAGGGAGCAGGGGGCAAAAGCAGAACAGCCACCGCCAAGAGAGTTCGCCTGCTACTGGCCACCGCCACCAGGGACCGAGCACCCTAAAGGCAGCCTCAAGGAGTTCCCTGGCATGGCACTTCTTCAAACAATGTGCTGATGACAAGACCCGAGTGGTTTGCACGCTGTGCCATCAGAGCCTGAAGTGAGGCATTAACGTTCTGAACCTTAGCACAACCTGCATGACCAGGCATCTACATGCAAAGCATGAACTGCAGTGGAGTAAACACCGTAAAAACAAGGAACTCACTCAGGCTCCCCCTGCACCCTCTTCTGCTGCTGCCTCGGCCTCTTCCTCTGCCTCGGGAGGAATGTTGGCACCTGCTGCACACCAAACAGAGGATATGCCACCAACACCACCACCTCTGTCACCAAGCATCTCCACCATGTCACACGGCAGCGTTCAGCTCTCTATCTCACAAACATTGGAGAGAAAGCGTAAATTCCCACCTACCCACCCTCGAGCCCTGGGCCTTAATACCAGCATTTCTAAACTACTGGCCTTTGAAATGCTGTCATTCAGGCTGGTGGACACAGACAGCTTCAAACAGCTGATGACGATGGCTGTCCCACAGTATGTTTTTCCCAGCCGCCACTACTTCGCCAAGAGAGCCGTGCCTTCCCTGCACAACCAAGTATCCGATAAAATCAAATGTGCACTGTGCAACGCCATCTGTGGCAAGGTCCACCTAACCACAGATACGTGGACCAGTAAGCACGGCCAGGGACGCTATATCTCCCTAACTGCACACTGGGTTAATGTAGTGGTGGCTGGGCCCAAGGCGGAGAGTTCTTTGGTGCATGTCTTTCCGCCGCCAAGGATTGCACAGCATCATTCTTTGCCTTCTGTAGCCTCCTCCTTCTACTCGGCTTCCTCCTCCTATTTTTCCACCTGCTTATCCAGTCAGCCACACACCTTCACCACCAACTTCAGCCCAGCCCGGGGTAAACGTCAGCAGGCCGTTCTGAAACTCATATGTGTGGGGGACAGGCCCCACACCGCGCAGAAGTTGTGGCGGGGTATTGAACAACAGACCGACGAGTAGTTGCTGCCGGTGGGCCTCAAGCCCGGCCTGGTGGTGTGCGATAATGGGTGAAATCTCGTCGCTGCTCTGGGACCAGTTTGACGCACATCCCTTGCCTGGCGCATGTGCTGAATTTGGTGGTGCAGAAGTTCATTCACAACTACCCCAACATGTCAGAGCTGCTGCATAAAGTGCGGGCCGTCTGTGCGCGCTTACGACGTTCACATCCTGCCGCTGCTCGCCTGTGTGCACTACAGCGTAACTTCAGCCTTCCAGCTCACCGCATCATATGCGACGTGCTCATCAGGTGGAAATCCACCTTGCACATGCTGTAGAGACTGTGTGAGCAGCAGCAGGCCATAGTGGAGTTTCAGCTCCAGCACGCATACATCAGTCACACTGCGGAACAGCACCACTTCACCACCAATGATTGGGCCTCCATGCGAGACCTGTGTGCCCTGTTGCGCTGTTTCGAGTACTCCACCAACATGGCCAGGGGTAATGACGCCGTTATCAGCGTTACAATAAAACTTCTATGTCTCCTTGTGAAAACACTTAGGGCGATGATGGAAGAGGAGGTAGCCCAGAAGGAGGAGGAGGAGGAAGAGGGGTCATTTTTAGCACTTTCAGGCCAGTCTCTTAGAAGTGTATCAGAGGGAGGTTTTTTGCAAAAGCAGAGGCCAGGTACAAATGTGGCCATCCAGGGCCCACTACTGGAGGACAAGGAGCATGAGGAGAAGGTGGATGAGGATGAAGCAGGTTCACAGTGGGGTGGCATCCAACGCAGCTCGGGCCCATCACAGGTGCGTGGCTGGGGGGAAACGGAGGACGATGACAATACGCCTCCCACAGAGGACAGCTTGTCCTTACCTTTGGGCAGCCTGGCACACATGAGCGACTACATGCTGCAGTGCCTGCGCAACGACAGCAGAGTTGCCCACATTTTAACGTGTGCGGACTACTGGGTTGCCACCCTGCTGGATCCCCGGTACAAAGACAATGTGCCTACCTTACTTCCTGCACTTGAGCGTGATAGGAAGATGCGTGAGTACAAGTGCACGCTGGTAGAGGCGCTCCTGAGAGCATTCCCAAATGTCACAGGGGAACAGGTAGAAGCCCAAGGCGAAGGCAGAGGAGGAGCAAGAGGTCGCCAACGTAGCTGTGTCACAGCCAGCTCCTCTGAGGGCAGGGTTAGCATGGCAGAAATGTGGAAAAGTTTTGTCTCCACGCCACAGCTAACTGCACCACCACCTGATACGGAACGTGTTAGCAGGAGGCAGAATTTCACTAACATGGTGGAACAGTATGTGTGCACACCCCTCCACATACTGATTGATGGTTCGGCCCCATTCAACTTCTGGGTCTCCAAATTGTCCACGTGGCCAGAGCTAGTCTTTTATGCCTTGGAGGTGCTGGCCTGCCCGGCGGCCAGCGTTTTGTCTGAACGTGTATTCAGCACGGCAGGTGGAGTCATTACTGACAAACGCAGCCGCCTGTCCACAGCCAACGTGGACAAGCCGGCGTTCATAAAAATGAGCCAGGCATGGATCCCACAGGACCTGTCCATCCCTTGTGCAGAATAGACATTTATAACTACCTCCCATTAACCATATATTCTTGTACTCCAGGGCACTTCTTTATTGAATCCTCTTTTTTTAATTTTACCATTATTTTGCGGGGCAACTCAAAGTTGAATCAACCTCTCCTCTGTCTGGGTGCCAGGGGCCTAAATATCTGAAAGTGGCCTTCTCCATTGGTGGGTGATATGAAGCCTGATTCTCTGCTTTGGGACCTCTCTACTCTGTCTGGGTGCTGGGGCCTAAATAACTAAAAGTGGCCTTCTCTGTTGGTGGGTGATATGATGCCTCTTTTGCTGCTATGGGACCTCTCTTCTCTGTCTGGGTGTCAGGGGCGTAACTTTCACATACTTGCTTGCTGTCTTGGTGGCAGACATTTAACACTTTTTACTGTCTAATGACCGCCCCATTGTCTGGGTCTCAGGGGCCTATATGTTGTTTAATCATTCGTTGTCTTGGTGGGAGATATTAAACTCTTTTTACTGTCATGACCGCCCCATTGTCTGGGTGTCAGGGGTCTAAATTTCATGTACTTGCTTGCTGTCTTGGTGGCAGACACTTAACACTTTTTACTGTCTAATGACCGCCCCACTGTATGGGTGTCAGGGGCTTATATGTCGTTTAATCATTTGTTGTCTTGGTTTGAGATATTAAACTCTTTTACTGTCATCACCGCCCCATTGTCTGGGTGTCAGGGTCTAAATTTCACGTACTTGCTTGCTGTCTTGGTGGCAGACATTTAACACTTTTTACTGTCTAATGACCGCCCCTTTGTCTGGGTGTCAGGCGCCTATATGTTGTTTAATCATTTGTTGTCTTGGTGGGAGATATTAAACTCTTTTTACTGTCTAATGACCGTCCCATTGTCTGGGTGTCAGTGGCCTATATTTCGTTTAATTGCTTGCTGTTTGGGTGAGAGACATTAAACTCTTTTTACTGTCAAATTGCCTCTCCTCTGTCTCGGTGTCAGGGGCCTACATAAATGATAATGGCCTGTTCCATTGCAGGTTGACCTGAGGCCTCTGTTGATGTTACGGGACCGCTTTCCTCTTTGCGGGTGCCATGGCCCTAAGTCTGTGAATGAGGCCTGTGACACTGCAGGCAGACATGAATCCTTTTTGGCTGTGATGAGAACATCAACCCCCATAGCATTCCCACCTGATGCCACCCCAACCTCCTATTCCACCTCCTCCTCCAAGTTGCCAATTGATATTGGTTAATATTTATTTATTTTAATTTATTTTATTTTAAGTAATTTCCCTATTCACAATTGTTTACAGGGGATTTATCTACATTTTGCTGCCTTTTGCAGCCCTCTAGACCTTTCCTGGACTATTTTACAGTCTTTTAATTGCCCAAAATTTTGGGTCCCCATTGACTTCAATGGGGTTCGGGTTCGGGGTGAAGTTTGGGTCGAGTTCGGATCATTTTCGGGAAGTTCGACCGAACTTCTTGAACCCGAACATCCAGGTGTTCGCTCAACTGTATTCGCTGATAGATTGACTGACGAGGAGTAGGAGGAGGAGCAGGAGCATCAGGATTTGCAGATGATGGGAAGGACAAAGAGCTCCATTCGGCTGAGGTGGTAGACCTTTAACTGTCTTAAATCGGGTGCGTGACACTGGGTGATGCAGGGGCTGCTGCAGCATGCTGGACAACCACATCGGAGTCACAGTTCTCCCTGGCTACTTTATGGTGACGCTGCATATGTTGCATATGTTGCTGCAGAGCCGTGGTGCCAACACTGACACCCTGGCCACGCTTCACCTTCAGACCACAGAATCTACAAATGGCCATGTTCACCTCCTCCGACGGCTTAACAAAAAACTGCCACACTGCCGAGTAGGAGATGTTGCCCCAACACACCGCACTGACTGACTTCTACCGCCGTTGCCTCTGTGAACCCCTGCACCACTACTTTCCGGGCAGGAAGGCTCCTGCAAAGCGGTTGGTCTACCCTGGGCACATTTAGCTCCAGACCTCCCACTGCTGCCACCCTGATGACTCCCAGCCACGCTACTGACATGCTGGCTCCGCAGCTGCCTCACGCGCAAGCTGCCACCCTTTTCTCCCAATGATGATTAAGCCCCTTCGTCATTGGCTACATCATCATCGAGTACTGTCTGCACGTCACTCTGATGTCTTCCTCAACAGTCTCTGAGCCAGACCACTTGCAACACTAGCTCCCACGCCACTGTCCTCATGACTACTTGCTTGTCTACTGGAGGAAGCGGCAGATGTCTCCCCTATATCTTGGCTAGGCAGTAGCTGCTGATATAATTCTTCTATGGCTGATCAAACAGAAAAGGACAGAGGCAGGTTGAAGACAGATGAGAGCACAGGGCCTGCTTGTGGGCCATGCCAACTAAGGGTTGTGGCTGACGAACCCATCAACTCTTGGCTGGGGGTGTCTGTTGTTACTTGGGACAAAGTGGATGAAAGAGTCAACCATTCAAGAACCGCTGGGTTGCTGGTCAAGATACGACCACTAGATGACACCGGGAGCTCAGGCCTCTCGAAGTGACCCCTGTTGCCACGCCCCCTTACTCTGCTACAACCTGTGCCTGCACCATAAATATTTTTGCCTCTGCCCCTCCCCTGTGCAGGGCCTGTCACTTCTTTGTCTGACATACTGGTAGATCAAATAAATAAATAAAAAGGAAATTAATACACCCCAAAAAGGCTATAATTATCTAACTTCACCACACAATGGCTAATAAGCCCCTTTTTTGCTTACACTTATACACCCCAAAAAAGGATTTAAAACATATAACTGCACCGCTGAACGGCAAATAATACTTTGTTTTCCATTAATACACGCCAAAAAGGTTGTCATTTTCTGACTTCTCCACACAACGGCTAATAAGCCCTATTTTTTCCACTTATACACGCCAAAAAATGCTTTAGAACATATAATTGCACTGCTGAACGGCAAATAAGCACTTATTTTTTCTTATACATGCCAAAAAAGGCTTTAGAACATATAACTGCACCACTGGGCGGCAAATAAGCCCTTTTTTTCACTAATACACCTCAAAAAAGGCTTTAGAACATATAACTGCACCGCTGAGCGGCAAGTAATACTTTTTGTTTTCCACTAATACACTCCAAAAAAGAATGTACTTTTCTCACTTCACCACACAACAGCTAATCTTTTTTTTTTTTTTGCACTAATACACTGTAAAAAAGGCTTTAGGACATATAACTGCACCGCTGAATGTCTAATAAGCCCTTATTTTTTCCACTAATACACCCCAAAAAAGGCTTTAGAACATATAATTGCACTGCTGAACGGAAAATAAGCGATTATTTTTTCCACTTATACACGCCAAAAAAGGCTTCAGAACATATAACTGCATCCCAATAAAAAGAACTGTTTGCTGGAATTACAGAGGTATCATCTATTGCAAACCTGAAAGCAGCAGTATAATGGCAATTTGGATCCCCAGTTAGTGCAGCAAGGGGTAACAGGATATTCGCCATAAATTCGCGAATTCGAGAATTTGCAATTATGAAAATCGGCAATGTAATATGCGTGTATTTGCACGCACAATACAGGCGTGGGTCACTATTGCTAGATTTTTCAAGCTGCTAGAAGTTTCCTGAGACTGGAGAAAATGGTTGGCATGGCAGAACATTACAATAGCTTCATATGCAGATAGAGTGCTCCGATATATTCGAGATTGCGCAAATCGTCAATTAATGATGCGCATATTTTTGCACAATGCGAGCAAATTCACATTTTAGCAGGTCTGACTACATATAAGTGATTGGTGCACTAAGTATTGTTGTGAACTTGTGACATCAACATGTATCTATACACAGCAGAACCTATCACACTACCTAACACCCTGCACTGGAACCTACAGTCGTGGCCAGTTTTGAGAATTGCATAAATATTGGAAATTGGAAAAGTTGCTGCTTAAGTTTTTATAATAGCAATTTGCATATACTCCAGAATGTTATGAAGAGTGATCAGATGAATTGCAAAGTCCTTCTTTGCCATGAAAATTAACTTAATCCCAAAAACCCGTTCCACTGCATTTCATTGCTGTCATTAAAGGACCTGCTGAGATCATTTCAGTAATTGTCTTGTTAACTCAGGTGAGAATGTTAACGAGCACAAGGCTGGAGATCATAATGTCAGGCTGATTGGGTTAAAATGGCAGACTTGACATGTTAAAAGGAGGGTGATACTTGAAATCATTGTTCTTCCATTGTTAACCATGGTGACCTGCAAAGAAACGCGTGCAGCCATCATTGCGATGCATAAAAATGGCGTCACAGGCAAGGATATTGTGGCTACTAAGATTTCAACTCAATCAACAATGTATAGGATCATCAAGAACTTCAAGGAAAGAGGTTCAATTCTTGTTAAGAAGGCTTCAGGGCGTCCAAGAAAGTCCAGCAAGTGCCAGGATCATCTCCTAAAGAGGATTCAGCTGCGGGATCGGAGTGCCACCAGTGCAGAGCTTGCTCAGGAATGGCAGCAGGCAGGTGTGAGCGCATCTGCACGCACAGTGAGGCGAAGACTTTTGGAAGATGACCTGGAGTCAAGAAGGGCAGCAAAGAAGCCACTTTTCTCCAAAAAAAACATCAGGGACAGATTGATCTTCTGCAGAAAGTATGGTGAATGGACTGCTGAGGACTGGGGCAAAGTCCCTCTCCGATGAAGCCTCTTTCCGATTGTTTGGGGCATCTGGAAAAAGGCTTGTCCGGAGAAGAAAAGGTGAGCGCTACCATAAGTCCTGTGTCATGCCAACAGTAAAGCATCCTGTTACCATTCATGTGTGGGGTTGCTTCTCATCCAAGGGAGTGGGCTCACTCACAATATTGCCCCAAAACACAGCCATGAATAAAGAATGGTACCAAAACACCCTCCAACAGCAACTTCTTCCAACAATCCAACAGTTTGGTGAAGAACAATGCATTTTCCAGCATGATGGAGCACCGTGCCATAAGGCAAAAGTGATAACTAAGTGGCTCGGGGACCAAAACGTTGATATTTTGGGTCCATGGCCTGGAAACTCCCCAGATCTTAATTCCATTGAGAACTTGTGGTCAATCCTCAAGAGGCAGGTGGACAAACAAAAACCCACTAATTCTGACAAACTCCAAGAAGTGTTTATGAAAGAATGGGTTGCTATCAGTCAGGAATTGGCACAGAAGTTGATTGAGAGCATGCCCAGTCGAATTGCAGAGGTCCTGAAAAAGAAGGGCCAACACTGCAAATACTGACTCTTTGCATAAATGTCATGTAATTGTCGATAAAATCCTTTGAAACATATAAAGTGCATGTAATTATATTTCACTACATCACAGAAACAACTGAAACAAAGACTTAAAAGCAGTTTAGCAGCAAACTTTGTGACACAGCAAAGCACAGAGCACAGCAATGACACCACTGTCTCTCTCAGAACGGCAAAAAACTGCAGAAAATGGCTGCTGGGGAGGTTTTTATATAATAAGGGGTAGGCAACTTTCCTATTGGTTGCTAGGGATGCTGCTAAGCTCAGACAACAAGCAAGAAGCAGGGAGGGATCATGGGTTCAGAAGAAAAATAAATATAGAATATTCGCGAATACAAATATATAGCACTATATTCTAAATCTTTGCAAATTCTCGAAGTCGCGATATTCACCATGCGAATATTCGCACCCAACAATAGTAGGAACCAGCTATATTTATACTCTGATTAGAAACCCTGGGCAGATGGGTGGAGAGTGCTCAATCTAAAAGAGGCAGCTACTCTCAATATATACTGCATGAAAATTTTGACTAGTACATCCATAGTCACAGGTGCACATTCATAAAGCTAGCCAGCAGACAGCAAACAATAATGTATGGCAAGACACCATTACCCATGCAAACAATAGAATTAAAGATTAGGGATTAATCTGGATTAAAGTGGTACTATACCTTCTATACATTAAAAATGGAAGCTCTTTACGCACATTTTTGATCAAATGTGTGTCGGACCCATTTACCAGGCGTCAAGGTGGCTTCCGCTGATGGGTACCTAACACTAACAGAACTGCCTGTCCTGGGACTAACATAAGACTACAATATTCAGGGCGGTGTAGGAACCAGCTATATTCATACTCTGCTCAGAAGCCCTGGTAAGATGGGTGGGGAGTGTTCAATCTAAAGTAGGGAGCTAACCTCCAGAGATGAGTGAATCAAATCCCACAAAGTAGAATTCGATCCGAATTTCAGGATAAATATGATTCTCTTTGAAGCCGAATGTCCTTGTGCTTTGTGTAAGTGAATTGATTTAACCTCAAATAGTATAAAAAACAAAAAAAATCATTCTTACCTCCTCCATTTGCTTGGAATGGGCCGCCAGCCGCCATCTTGATTGAAGATCTCAGCCGTAATCTCGCGCCACGTGAGATTTCGCGCCAGATATTCAAGCAAGATGGCTGCGGCCAGCCCGTTGCGAGCAAATGAACACGGTAAGTTTTATTTCATTTTTTTAAATGTTAATTTCACACTGTTTTTACACTCAGATGCCGTGATCATGTATGAACGTGGCATCTGAGGGGTACAATGACGGGGGGAGGCGCTATCGCACCCCCCTGTCATTGCACCCACTACTTACAAAAAAATGTGTCTCTTGACAAAGTAATTCGACACAAAGCAAATTTTTTTGTAACATTCGGCAAGTCAGCCGAATAGAACTTTTGAAAAATTCGCTCATCTCTACTAACCTCCAAGCATATTGCAATAAAAGTTAGACTAGCACATCCATAGTCACAGGTGCGCATCCATAAAGCTAGCATGCAGACAGCAAACAAAAAAAAAAAAACAGCACACTCTATCTAGAATCTAGATTGAAACAATAGAAAGCTAAAAAGAAATTCAAAACTGCACAGAAAATCTGTGATTTTTTCAGAGCTGATTTAATCCATTATGTGAACATCCCCTAAAAGTTTCCCTGAGGAAGAGAATGCATGAAGGCATACTCTGGTCCCTTGGCTTCTCTGTGTTGTGGCACAGAAGGAAGCATTTGTCCATGGAGCTCTGCTTTTCAATGCAATGTCATAATAACAGCAATGTAGGCTTAGGCCCATCTAATGTAATATTGCTTACAATGTAGTGGGAAGCTGTAAAAAAAATCCATTAGAAAAAGTCAAAATTGGAAAAAAAAATTATAATTCTGCCATAGGAATAGGTGTTCTTTTTACAACATTCCCTATGCAGTAAAATTGACATGTTCATTCTTCAGTCTGTGAGTTAGTACAATTGCAACAATACCAACTTTTTAAATGTTTTTCTTGTGCTTAAAGACTTTTTAATTTATTTTCTTTGCATTGCGATATTCTTACCACCATAACTTTTTTATGACTATGGAGCTGGTTAAGGGCTCATTTTTTGCAGGGCAATCTCCAGTTTTTATTGATACTTTCTTGGAGTCTGTATGACTTTGGCATCAGTTTAATTCAATTTTTGGGGAAGTAAAGTGACCAAAAAATGCTTAATCAGCCTTTTTATTTTTAATTACGCAGTTCACCGTGCGGGATTAATATTTTTATGTTTAAAGAGGACCTTTCACTACCTTCCAGGCAACATTTCTTTTTTCAAAATAACCCCCCGTTCGTGCGCTCCGGTCCCTGTTAGTTCTCACATGCGGCGATTCTTTGTACTAGGCAGGGACTTATCTTTTGCTTGGGATTGGGTTTTCCTCTCCCTGGCTGTGAGTGCAGCCAATCATAGCGCTCGGCTCGCAGCAAGCCAGAGGAAAACCACTCCCCAGGCAAAAGACAGTCCCCTCCTCATACAAGAAACCCCCACATGTGAAAACTAACAGGGACCGGAGCGCACGAACGGGGGGTTATTTTGAAAAAATAAATGTTGCTTGAACATCAGCGGGGGCCGCCCAAGAAGGAAGTGTAAGTATTTCACTACCTAAATCTTAGTGAAAGGTCCTCTTTAAATAGTATAGATGTTTTAGGATGCAGTAATATTAATGATCTTTATTTATTATTATTTATTTTTATTTTTAAAATAGAAAAAAGAATGATTGGAATTTTTGTATCTTTTATATTTCAAAAAACTTTTTAACTTTTCATTTTAAATAAAATTTGAGTGCTCTTAGGGGACCTTAACATGTGATTGTTTGATCACTTGTCCTATAGATAACAGTGATTAACCATTCCAGTCTTTGAAAAAATCAGTCCATACCTATTAAGCCCTGCAATAGGCAGTGGTTGATAGGAAGTTCACTATGAAAGGCCTTGTAGCTTTCAGCAGGCCCGAAGTTGCCATAAAAACTGAATGGTTTGCTCCATCTTGGTAGGGCAACAATACCCCCCACGGAAAATAACTGCAAAGATGCTGTAGTTGCAATTGATTATGAACTCTTCTACCAGGTATCTGCTGTGTAAAACTCTGGGCACTTGGAGGCTTTGGTGCCCACTCAGGTCATCTGTAAAGACGCAATATTGGGTGTACATATATGTACAATGTTAGGAATGGGTTAACAAGTTTTAAATAAGCTGTGTGTAGCTTGTAGTTTTTCCAAAACCAGATTTATAGGCAGACAAAAAATAGAAATGTCCTAATGCAACTGCCTTAGTAATATCTGAAAACCATTTTATAAAGAGAACTATTATTTTTCCAGCTGCGGATTGACAAGTGGTGCTGGGTAGTGGAAGAAATGTCCAACTGTGTAGTGTATCATATTTTAACCAAAATAACAAGCCCGTGTTATACAGAGTATGTCCTGTAAAGCTTTGTTGACTGGATAGCTGGAGTTGTGATACATCATGCTGAGAAAACACTTTCAAGTGGCAAGTACTGTATTTGGGCCAAAAATTATAATAAATTACTTAATTTGAAAAATTCATATATTTTCACCTTGATGTTACAGTAAATTCTTCTTATTTCTTGGTATACATAATTATTTCATTTGCGTGGAAAAAAATACTTGTCAGTCACATTCAAAGTGTTATATTCCTGCCATGCTGATGCAAAGTAAGACAAAAATGGATTTCCAGAAACTAATCCCAGCTTTTTTTATATGCATTTCAGGAATTAGTGTAGCAAGTGTAGCATTAGTGTAGCAATCAGAATATCTCTTGTCATAGTCTTACCATTCTCAATTAGTAACATTCTTTGGTAAATTATATATTTTCTCACTCTACTATAATAGATCAAGTTTCCTACTCTATCCCTTTAGCTTGCTAACTAGCTTGGCAACTAGCCGCTTTTTAAACTTCATTTTGGCTCAAAGGGGTTCTTTGGTTTTAGTAATTAACTGTAATCTTTTGTATAAAGAAGCAGTAGGAAATTTTCCAATATATTTCTGTATCTATTCCACACAATTTTTAAGATCTATGCCTGTTGCCATTTGGTTTGTGCTTGCCAGTATCTCCACGCTCACAGCAGGCACAGTCATCAGAATACTTACTCCTCCGGCAGCTTTGTGTGGCTGGTGGTCTGTGCCTGCCAGCATCTCTGTGTTCAATTTCAGTGGGCATGACCATCAGACTGTGTGTTGTCTGGTCCTACACTGTAGGCCTCTTCTGGCAGTCTCAGCCTTCTGCCTGCTTGTTCCTGCTCTGTTCCCTTAGGTCACGTGCACTCTCCACAACTCTTAAACAGCCAGCACACCTGACCTGATCTGTCCCCAGCTAGTGACATTTTTTCTTGCTTTGCCCTCTACCTGTTTAATGTGTTTGGTCCATTATGACATCTACCTGTTCATTGTATTGAACTTCTGCTGCCTGTCCTGACCTATTGCCTCATGTATTGAACATATTCCTCCCAGCCCTGACCTCTAATTGTCCACTGACTACACTCTGTGTCTCAGTGTCTCTTGGAAAAAAAGGGGGTCAGTCAGCACACCCCAATGGGCAGATGCACGCTGCCATGAAAAAAAGACAATGCAACAGCACTCTGCAAACACAAAAAAGTACAATAATGCCATAATTATAGAAAAAATTCTGGTGCTAATGCTACATTTATTTAGCAATTTTAAAATCTTGGCAAATACATTTTGTAAAAAATTATTTGGGCCCATCTGCCAAACGTCAAGGCGATCTCAGTAAGGCCAGAACCTAACACTAAATACTACCTGTAATGTGCCTTAATGGCCACCATAAAATTCAGTGAGTGCAGGTTCCACGTGCATGCTGGGTCCACTCTGCTTTTTACAATTTTTAGTGCCATAACGGCCTCTATTAAATCCACTCTGCAAACACAAATAAAGTACAATAATGGCATAATTATAGAAAAAATTCTGGTGCTAATGCTATAAGCGTAGCATTAGCACAAAAATGTTTTCTATAATTATGGCATTATTGTACTTTATTTGTGTTTGCAGAGTGATGTTGCATTGTCTTTTTTTCTTTGTGTTTCTAGCCATGGCAGCGTGCACCTGTGCATTGGGATGTCCTGACTGACCCCTTTCTTTTGCAGTTGTGCTGGAGCAGGAGGTGTGCTGACTCCAGTTGGTCTTGCACCCCGACTAGCCTGTCTGCCCCATAGGCTGATTTTAATTAGAGTAAGTATAAAGCTGTAGCCTGCTTTCATTGTATTTATTGGAAACCATTTGGCACCAGGAGAAGGATAGAGTGGGCTCAGAATGTATGTTGCTACCTAAATTCAATGGAGGCCGTTATGGCACCAAAAATGGTAAAAAGCAGAGTAGACCCAGTATGCATGTGGAACCTGCACTCCCTAAATTTTATGGTGGGCATTAAGGTACATAACAGGTAGTATTTAGTGTTAGGTTCCTGTCTTATAGAGATCGCCTTGACGTTTTGCAGACGGGCCCAAATAATTTTGTACAAAATGTATTTGCTAAGAATCTCAAATTTGCAAAATAAGCATAGCATTGGCACCACAATTTTTTTCTATAATTATGGCATTATTGTACTTTGTGTTTGTAGAATGCTGTTGCATTGTCTTTTTTTCTCAGTGTCCTTGACCCACATAGGTCAGCTGTCATTGAACAGAGTCTACTTCAAGAGATAGTGACCTAGTGGCTCCACTGCAGTTAAAACCAGATCCTCTTGCTGAGGTGAAAGTGTGAAATGAAAACTAGGAGGAGTTTAGATACGCACTTAGGAGTAGGTCTAAGACAAATCTGTTCAGGGAAATAGTAAGAGTCCACACCAACTGCATTACGTATCTGTCTTGGTCATTAGATTGACAGGGGCAGTATGTGTATCAGTAAGGAGTCAAGAACCTGTGTGTCCATCACATGACCAGGACTGATTTTTATCCACTGGAAGTAAGCAATGAATAACAGCAGGCAAACATCTTGAAACTATAAGCAATTGTTACTGAATATATATTGTAAAATGGTTTTACGTTGTACAAAAACATATAATAAATGCTATTTTCTAAAACGCTTTTTTGAGCTATAATGCTACTTCTTATTATCTCTATGCTTTCCATATATATGATTACCTTATACTCCTAATTTCTTCCTATATTTGCCAGTTTAAAAGGGTTTTCCAGGGAAATAATTCAAAAGGTCCCTACTGCTCTTGGCTTCCTGTCCTAGCATTAGCAATGACTTGCATCAGTCAGTGATAAGCTGAGTTGGCCTTTGTTGGCATTTGAGGTGTGCTGAGGCAGGACAGAAAATGGAGAGCAGCAGAGACTGGACTAGAATCAAAACAGCAGCAACAGGGGATCACTGTTCTTCCTGACCCTTTTTTGAAAGAAACTATCTAGTTAATTTTTCCTTGTGGTGCTATCTTGAGGAAACAGGTTACATATTAAAATAGTATATTATAATTATAATCACAGTATACTAAACTTAGTGGGCTTAGTTGGTACCTAAAATTATGGAAGGGTGGTATAGGACACATGTATAGAAACATTTGGTGCTTGTTGGGAGATCAGCTGGTAACTTTGGAGTGATTTTTTTCTGGTGCCATGGTGTGTGGTTTCACATGTCGCTCAACTTTTTAGATCCTGGTGACCACTCCAGTCCCTTAGCAGGGATTCTGAGATATACATTACTGAAGTAGACGTGATGGTTCTGGGCTTTTGTCATAAACAATTTGTAGAGTGTAAAGGTCTTGTTGGCAGTGCTGTCCTTTATTCTCAACCTTAAATAAAGGCATTTAAACAGAAAAGTTTAGGGCTGCATCCTTCTTAGATGTGGCATTGTACTTCTTTGTTTTTCATCTCCATTTATCAAGTGTATAAACTTATATAAGTTAAGACAATGAACAGATGCCTCTGAAAAAATGTTTTCTCATTGTACTTCACCACTCTGAATCTATTCCTTGGTTGAACACGGTAAATCTGAATTTAAAAAAATATGACCGAAATGTGCTATTTCCCCCCTATTTATAACATACATTTCTACTACCTGAACTGCTTATTCATGGCTTTTTTAGATTTTCATTCCTGTTATATTACTTTTCTGCTCTTGCCTGATGCATAATTATTTATTTGTGTTCATCACATTTCCTCGGGAAAGGGATTAGTATTTTCATACAGAACATTTCCCTGCGTCTAAAAACTATTACAAGAGTTAGGATTACAGCATATGAGTGGTGGCAGCTGGCGAATTTAGATATTAATGCTACATTTTAGTATCCTTTATGTGATTTACTGAGCTTAATTTCTGAAACAAAATGCTAACATTATTTTTGCAGAGTTGAGAAGATACAGCAGAGTAGAGATGGACGAACATGGGCTGGGACGGTTCACGAATGCAAATGCGCGTTTGCGATCAAATGTTCGCGAACCGTATGTTCGCATCGCTCCCATTGACTTTAATAGCAGGCGAACCTGAAAAACCTTCAGGTCATATTTGCAGCCACAAAATACAAACTATGAGTGCACAAATGGTTCCACAACATAGACAGTGACATACCAGAGGGGGATCATTGGCAAAATTTCCCACAAAAAATATTTATTTAATCAGGGGCCATTTTTATGCGTCTTAAAGGGAAACTCCCTGCTGAAGCCTAGAAAATTTTTGATGTAAACAAATGTGCAGTACACCACGTTTTTGTATCTTGCAGAGTCCAGTAAAAAAAATGCATACGTTAACGTCATTTTTTTTTTTACCATGGAACAGTATGGTGAACGGACGCCACTGTACAGCATCCGTCTGAGGTATCTGTTAATACATTTTTGGTATGCATTAAATGGATGGCAAAAATAGGATGTGAACCTAGCCCTAGTGTCAGAAAATTGAACTAGTACACAGCGGAGCAGAGTGGTGGAGAGGGGAGGTCGCCATGTACTGACAGAGCACTACCTGGTCCTGGTGGTCACAGATAAGGACTGTGTTTCCCAAGGATCATTTTTCTACTGGGAAATACAGGGCTACAGGGCACAGTATAATACACTAGAATCTATATAATATAAAGATATTAGCCCTACCCCCGAATAATAATAAAACTAGGTGGTCGTTTATTAAATAGAAATGCGTCTATGTTAGGTGATTTCTGACACAGATTGTGGCTAGATTTGAGGGAACTTGTATTTTAAGTTTGGTGTCCAAAGTTCGGGTTTCCGGTTATCGAAGCATCCCGTTATGGATTCCACCACCACGGACCATAACGGCATTTGGAATCCATAAGGGGATTCTTCAATGAACCCGAACCTTGGACAACACTAAGGACCTGGGGTGACGTCACCATCATGTGATCAGTGCAGGGGGCGTGGATCAGCACTGGATTGGATAAGAGGTGATCCAGTACTGAGCCACGCCCCCTGCACTGATCACATGACGGTGATGTCACCCCAGGTCCTTAGTGTTGTCCAAGGTTCGGGTTCATTGAAGAATCCCCTTATGGATTCCAAATGCCGTTATGGTCCGTGGTAGCGGAATCCATAACGGGATTCTTCGATAACCCCAACCCGAACTTTGGACGCCGAACTTAAAATACAAGTTCGCTCAACTCTAATTGTGGCGCAAAGGTCCTTAGCCCGCAATCTGCATATTTTTCCCTCTCATGCCAGGTCTAAAAAAGGTGGTGTGGGCAGGGAAACGGATACAGTAATGGCCATCCAGTTATTGGATACCTACGCCATACATTGACCGCATAACACCTCTGTACAGTGACAGGATAACACCGCCATACCATGACCGGATAAAAGGGAATTAAAGGACACAGTACAGGGAATGACTAGGGGCACTGCACAGGGTGTGGTAAGAGGGCACAATGCGGGGGGTAAGGGGGCACAGTATGGGGTGAGGGGCACAGTATGGGGTGTGGGCACAGTCACATGACCGTGTGACATTAGAAGGTCCTTATGGTGAATGCGGTTCATACGCCACCATAATGAGAGGCAGAGGAGTGAGACAGGGGTGTGATTATGTGGCTAGAGATAAAAAATTTAACTGTCGGCCAGTACAGGCCCCAAAAATTAGCCAATAGGCATTCACCTGAAAGCAAAGAACTTTATATTCTGTGGCTGGAGGTACGTTAGGCGATCGCAGGATAAAAATGTAACTATCGGTCAGTACAGGTCCCAAAAATTAGCCAATAGGCATTCACCTGACAGCAAAGAACTTTGGATTCTGTGGCTGGAGGTACATTAGGCGGTCACAGGATAAAAATGTAAAACAAAATGTAAAAAAAAATGTATACTGTCGGCCAGTATAGGCCCGAAAAATTAGGCGTTTACCTGACAGAATAGGCCTTTTATGCCGCTGTATATACATAAGGCACGGGCCATTTATTGTTCTGGGTAGTATCAGATATGTGTGGGCTGGCATGAGGAAATTCAATTGCACATGGTCATCACAGGGGTTGAATTCCTCCGATCCATGCCTCATTCATTTTTAGAAATGTGAGGTAGTCCACACTGTCGTGAGCTAGGCGAGTGCGCTTATCGGTTACAATCCCCCCTGCTGCGCTGAACGTCCTTTCGGACCGGACACTTGATGAGGGGCAAGCCAAGAGTTCCATGGCAAATTGTGCCAGCTCTGGCCACAGGTCAAGCCTGCACACCCAGTAGTTAAGGGGTTCCTTGCTTCTCAGAGCGTCCACATCGGCCGTTAACCCGATGTAATCGAACACCTGTCGGTCTAGACGTTCCCTCAGGCTGGATCCAGAGGGCGGCTGTCGATGGGTTGGCTGCAAGAATGATCTCATATCCGAAGTGACCAATACCTCTTCAAACCGCCCTCTTTTTGCAGGCAGGGTAGGATTAGTACCCGCACCTGTTTCACTGTGGGTGGAAATTGCAGAATGCAGCATCTCTCACAGCAAGGCCTGGAAATGCTGCATTCTGACAGCCCTCTGTGATGCTGGTAACATGTCTGCTGCCATTTTGTGTTTGTAACGGAGGTCTAGGTACATTGCCACCCAGTACAGGTCCCTGACCTTTATGCTTTTTATACGGGGGTCCCTCTTAAAACACTGGAGAATAAAGGCCCCCATTTTCACTAAATTGGAAGCGGTGGAGCGCCCTGGCTCCTGCTCATCGCCCAGGAGAATGCCATCCTTGGTCACCTTCCTCCAGCCATGGACAACACCAGGGATCCCCGAAAAGTTTAAAGCCTGCTCTTCTTGTTCCACCTCCTACTCCCCCCAGCCACCATCCTCCTATGACTCCTCTTCAGACTCCTGTTGACTTGTCTCATATGGAGTAGCCCCCCCCCCCCCTGGGAATTCATTCAGCATTGCGACTTCCTCATCTTCCAGCTCCTGCTCCTCGACGGCTTGATCAATGACACGACGCAATGCACGCTCCAGAAAGAAGGTGTTAGGTATGATGTCACCGATGGCGCCCTGGCTGCGACTGACTAGTTTGTAGATCTCATCAAATGGCCACAGAAGTCTGCATGCATCGCACATGAGCAGCCACTGGCATGGTGAAAAGAAACCAAGCTCCCCAGAACCTGTCCTGCCGCAGAGTTCGTACAGGTAGTCGTTAACAGCACATTTCTGCTGGAGCAGCCTATCAAGCATATACAAGGTGGAGTTCCAGCACTTCGGGCAGTCACAAATCAGACGTCTGACGGGCAAGTGGTGTCGTCGCTAAACATCAGCAAGGCGAGCCATGGCCATGTAAGATCTTCTAAAATGGCCTGCCGCAAGATTTCCTGGACGTAATTTGGCAACGAATTGCTGCAGGAGTAAATTCAGGACATGTGCTATGCACGGCACGTGTGTCATTTTGCTCTGTTTCAGAGCGTTCAGCAGATTGCCAATTCAATTCCTTTTCTCTTGGAGTAGTAAGGGTGATTCTACTCAACTGGGAGCACCTCACTTGGCGTTTGTTAACCCAGTGCGTCACATACTATTTATTTTTTGAGCGTTCAGCAGATTGCCACTGTTGTCCTCCACCACTTTACCAAATTAAGCGGGATTAGCCACTGAGCGGCCTGTGACCGCAGAGCTAAAAGCAGTGCAGGACCATTGTGGCTCTTGGCTTCCAGGCAAAACAGCAGCAGCACAGCATGGCAACGTCTCACCTGACATGTCGAAAAGGGTTCTGGGGAGCATGGAGGGTTCAGCGGAATTGGCGGTAGCAATGGAAAAGGGGGAGTCGGCGAATGGAGTAGGAGGAGTAGTTGGTAACACCAAATCCACATGGGTGCCTCATGTTACATACTTGATGGCTATCAGAAGGTTCACCCAATGGGCAGTAAAAGTTATGTACCTTCCCTACCTGTGTTTGCTAGACCACGTGTCTGTGGTCAGATGTATCTTAGCACCGACACTGTGTGCCAGAGATATATTAACTTGCCGTTGAACGTGGCCATATAGCTCAGGATGCCCTTCTGGAAGAAATATTTCCTTCCGGGGACCTTCCATTCCAGTGTGCCAATGGCCCCAAATTTTCTAAAGGCCTCCTAGTCCACCAATTTATATGGCAGCAGTTTGAGGTCTAGCAGTTCCGACAAGCCAGCGGTCAGCCGTTGGGCAAGAGGTGGAAGGTGGAGTGGAAGATAAACGGATGGAGAGAGGAGAAGGAGAAGAGGTAGGATGTGGAGCGCCGGGAGCGTGGCTTTGTTGGTTCTGACGGCGTTGCTCCCACTGGGCTCGGTGATGGGAGGCCAGGTGCCTTTTTAGGGCAGCCGTACCTAGTTGAGTGTTGGGCTTACCACGACTTATGCATTGACAGCACAGGCTGCAGATGGCAACACTATTGTTAGCAGCTGACAAGTTAAAAAAAGCCCACACTGTGGAGCCATGTGCTGGCATCCTGGGAGCGCCAGATGTGACCGTGCAGGGTAGATGGCTCGCTCCAGATACATTTGCAGTCTGCTTTTTGCCTCCTGTGCACTGCGAGTTCTGCCTGCTTCTCCTCCTTCTCCTCCCTCTCTGCTTCTCCGTCTCTTCCTCTTAACTTCCCTCCTCCCTCTTCCTCTCTTGTGGGAACCCACATGAAGTCCATCGACACGTCATCATCATCACCTTTACCACCACTGACATTAGAGATTTCAGAGTAGGCAGCAACAGCAGGGACCTCCCTCCTTGGGCTGATCTGGGTACTGTTGTCAGACAGCTGGGTGGCGGCCGTTGCTACCTCCTCTTCCTAATTCAATGCCAAGAACGGCTGCACATCGGTAAGGTCTGGGAATGGATGAGAAAATAATAACTCTGACTTGAGTGGAGGGGCTATGGTGGTGGTGTCTTTGGGGGTGCACACAGTAGAGAGTCAGGAGGGTGTAGATACAGAGAATGAGGAGGGTGCAGAATCGGAAGGCTGAGTGAGCCACTCAACCAACTCTGGTGTACCCTTTGAAGTTATTGCATGTGCCTTCCTAAACTTCCCACTTAGGCTCCAGCCTGGTGCACCTGCCCGACCCCTACCACCCCTGCAGAACAGCCTGCCTCTTCTTCTGCCTGTCCTTTTCCAAGTGACCCTGTGCCTAAGTCCGTAGAGAAGAGCAGGTATATTGCATGCCTCAATCAGTTGTTAGTTGAAGCAGGTATATCAAAACCTCAATCTGTATTTTGTGAACGCAGGTATATGAACAACCTCAATCACTATTTTGTGGAAGCTGATATATGGAAGGCCTCAATTAGTATTTTCTGGAAGCAAACAAATGCACTATAATATACTTTCTATGTTAAAAAGTATAGTATAGTATAAGTATACAAAAAGGACTTTTGTGGCCCTATTAGCTAGCGTTTGGTGTCTCTAAGTTCCTAACAGCCTGTCCCTGCTCCAAAATGCAACCTCTCCCTACACTGGCAAAACACATAATGTAAAATGGATGCCAGATCAGGTTCTGTTATAGGGTTGGGGGTGTTTCCATATGCTGAAACATCGTAAATGGCTGTCCTGTCCCCCCTGATGGATTTGTCATGTGTCAAAGTTCGGTGCAATGCCAAAAAATATGGTGCGTGCGAATATCGCCATATGTTCGCTTGTTCGGCAAATCGCGAATGCGCAAAGTTCGCGCAAAACCACCGCCTGGTGAACAGCAAGGCCATCTCTACAGCAGAGTTTATTACAGTAAACAGAGAACCATATCAAGATAAAGGGGTATTCTCATCTCAAAATGTTATGGTACATCACTCAGATATGCTATAACATTACGATATGTGGGGTTAGCTACTGGTACCCCCACGATCCAGAAAAAACAGGTATTTCTCCTGCCCACTGGGCATAGGTTAAACTATGAAAACATAGACCATGAATGCATACAATTCATGGCATTCAAACCTCTGGCAATCAAACCTAACAGAGAGATGTAATTGTCTATAGTGTTGGGTGCGAATATTCGAATTGCTAATTTTAATCGTGAATATCGCAACTTTGAGAATTCGCGAATATTTAGAATATAGTGATATATATTCGTATTTTTGAATATTCTACTTTTTTTTTCATCAGTAACCTCCCATTTTGCTTGTGGCCCAAAGAGAAGGCTGCAATGTCTTTGAGCTTAGTAACATCCCTAGCAACCAATAGGAAAGTTGCCTACCCTTTACTCTATAAGACCCTCCCACAGCCATTTTCTTCAGTTTATTACAGTTCTGAGAGACACAGCAGTGTTATTGCTATGCTCTCTTGTTTCCATTTGTCACATTACATTAGATAGTTAGTTAGTTTATGTATATAATACAGATAGTTAGTGGGATGTAGTCAGTGTAGGTTAGATAGTGATATAGTGTAGCTAGTTTCTGCTGTCCATAAATACAAGCTACATTACACGAATATTTTATTGCCGATTTTTGCAATCTAGAAAATAATAGCGAATTTTCAAATATATTACGAATATTCTACCAAATATTCGCGAAACATCGCAAATTCAAATATTGCCCCTGCCTCTCATTAGTGATTGTGTATGCAGCTATGCTGCTCAGCTCATAAGTAAGTCTGCATGAGCCACAGGACCAGGCACAGCCACAAGCACAATTATATGCCATCAATATTAAAATGTTCAAAACCCCTCTAAAAGTGTCTCATCTCTACAATATCAGTTCTCTTACCAACAGTGACTAAGAAGCATTTTGACTTTTGATGTTTTTGTCTATGTTTGATAGTTGATCTTTATGGATACACTCTTACATGATCCACAATGGGCTTAATCTGTATTAAAAAAAAAAAAATCTCTAAAAATGGAGGAGCCCTAATACACCAACAACTGCCAAGTTCTCCACGTCAGGACTGACAATAATATATGGTTCCACTGAGGAAGGGGTCATCCAATACCACGAAACGCGTTTTGTCAAAGGATCCCCCAGAAGTATTTGAACTTTATGCGGCAAGAGTAAATTTATGTGCCAAAACCCCACAGGAAAAAGTCCAGCGCGCGAATAGTGGAAATCTACTGCACTACTGCAAGTCATACCACAGGTAGACACGTGCAAACAGCCACCAGCGCGGGAGGTGGGACGGACAGAGCTTGCAAGACACTGGTTCCTTGTACTACATGAGCGGTGTTTAGAGCGACAGCGGGGTACACTACAGGCACGGTAAGAACTTTCCAACTATATGCCGGCAAGATTGCGCATATTTTAAGCGCATTATATAGAGTGGTTCAGCGGGACGCCACTGACTTCCAATTATAGCAGGACGCCGCTACACTCTATCAGATTAGAGCAACAAACTTACACCTCTGGTTTATAAAGCAGCAAATTAAACATCTTCAATATTTACAATTGATGGAGACTGTTCATATGATCCTATGAGCCTATCTAGGACGCCAGTACATATTTGATGCTATTTCACGCTAGTACAGCATTGGATGGGATTTTAACCATAGCTATTATTGAGATATGACTGTATAGGCACTGTCCACAGTGTAATCGCCTCATTTGGTTCGCAGAGTAAAAGATTATTGCACTATCCTACTTTATACTGCTTTGTATGAAAACTGTTAGATATAAGGTTGCCACATTTTATTGCAGGGTCCAGATCAATTGTTGCATGCATATCATGTTATAGGTTATATATTTTTTATCTATATATTTTTTTCTATATTTAATTTCTATTAGTTTAATAAATTCTAGAGGGTCTTAGTATTCTGAGTGTTCCCGGTTTTTCCCTTTTAATGACATGCATTTGCATACAGTTTGCCTGATCAGGCAGGCAGTTCAGGCAACAGAACTGCCTGCCGGAATCAAACGCAAGACTTTTCAAGTAGGACAGTGCGTATGCCCCCCCAGCGCTGACTCCGGTCAGACCTGCAAAAAAATCTGAGAACCAGGGACAGATCAGTATGCTAATAGCATAAGGCACTTTAGAGGCTGGTGGAGATCATGAGCCATTATAGAGGGGCACAGGGCATGAAATTTATATTGAGAGGCACTGATCCTGGCACTATATATGGGGCACAGAACCTGGCACTACAGTTGGCACAACGCGTGTCGCACTATATACAGGGAAGTACCAATTCTGAAGCTATATATTTACTGTACTGGGGCACTAAGAGGGAACTATGATTAAAGGGGTTGTCTCACATCAGAAAATAGCATTTATCATGTAGAGAAAGTTAAGGCACTTACTAATGTATTGTGATTGTCCATATTGCTTCCTTTGCTGGCTGGATTCAATTTTCCATCACATTATACACTGCTTGTTTCCATGGTTACAGACCACCCTGCAATCCATTGGTGGTGGTCGTGCTTGCACACTATAGGAAAAAAGCACCAGCCTCTCTGGTGGTCGGGACCGTGAGAGTTCAAATAAGCTAGCCTTTTTTCCTATAGGATGTAAGCATGCCCACAGTCTCCTCTGGCCCGCGCTGCAATGTCACCTGAGGATCTGATATGAGGGTCTGAGGATCTGATATGGGGGTCTGATTTGAGGATCTAATTTGAGGTCTGATATGGGGATCTGATCTGAAAGGAAACGGGGTATTTTTTGTGTTGTCAGACATTATAAGGGGGCATTTTTCTACTTGCACACATTGTAAGGAGAATTATTACTACTGTATAACACTGAGCATTATACATCAAGTTCAGAGATTACAGTATTGATATAGAGGTATCCTTTCATCAAAAATCACCTTCACACGTAAACAGGACCCTTAAAACATAGCTTTTACTTAATACATACGATAAAATACACCGCAAAGAATCGCCAGTGAGATACAAATCACCAATAATAAGATAGCCACGTATGGCAGAATTTAGACATCAAAATGTAACCACGGGTGAGGGATGTTCGGAGCGACCAGGGTGGGAGTTCTTTCCCTAATCCACCCTAACTATTCCTAAGCCCAGGGACAGACCCTGATGGTGGGAATGCCCTGTCCCCGTACCTGGCTTATAGCACCTTAAACTCACTCTATTTTGGTCACACACAGTTGCCTATGAAGAATGGGCATATAAGATATGGCCCACAGGTCATAGGCAAGTACAGTAAGAATCCCCAGATTGTCCCCAACGCGTTTCGCCCTTTGTGGGCTCCTCAGGGGGAGGATGACATTTGCGTATCTTATTGGTAAAGATGTTACCATCCAAAGCAGAGTTTGGGGGGAAAAAACTCTCAATAGAACAATAAAGAAATAAATAGAAAAAGATGACCTTACTTGATCGCAGTCATATAGCATAAATATTACGCAGGGATGGAGTTCAATTACCCAAGATATGTGGTGTCCCGATACTGTTATGCACATATAAACTCCATTCCGCGACCGGACTGCCTTCTGCCAGGATAATGGTGTAACACTGAGCATACTCTGGCATATAATTTTTGCTATTGGTGGGGGTGGGACGTTGGGGAGCACTATTACTGTGGGGTCTGAATGGAGAAGATGATAGTATGTATTTAACATTAGGGCTTGAGGGAAGGAGTTAAGTTAAGAATTTGACATGAGGTGGCCACCTCTGAGGGAAAGAGGGGGGCAGGCATATTCTTTGCACAGGGGCCCTCTGGTGTCCACCCCTGTCTCTTTCTGCACTCAGAACACTGGAAAATGGCAGAATTCAAGATGGTTGCGGGTATTAATAGGGCTGTGACATCACAGGGCTGGCTGGCTGGCTGCTTATTGGCTGCATGCATGGCATTATAGGTGAACCCACCTTCCCAGAGGTCCTTACCCCATATCCTCACGTGTGTAGCCGGCATTTTAGGTAAAATTGTGATTCGTTACCATGAAGCGCAAGGGAATTCGCATTCGTTGCGAATCGAATTTTTCCTGAAATTCGGATCGAATTCCACTTCGTCAGCTTTGATTCACTCATCTCTAATTATGTCTCTTTATGTCCTTAATTCCTAATAACAGAAACTGTGAATTCTGCTAAAAGGGATTGATGCTGCGACACTGTGGAAGTTGGTCTGACCTCAGAAAAGTTCCAAAATCAGTTGGTGTTCTCTAAGAATGATTTAAAATGGCTGCCTTCAAAGAGTTCTAGAATGTGAGCCAGGCTTGTTTCTTCTACTTGCAGAGCTGCCTATGTGCTGATGGAATGGGGTCTTACTATACACTACGCTCCAGCACTTTCATACACTACATATTGGTGAGTTTTCCTGTTAGGCTGCTCAGCCATAACGGCATATTGTAGGCAGGATCGCATCATTATCATCTATTGTAGAGAACCCCTTGGTCAGGGGAAGGCAACCTTTGGCTCCCAGCTGTTGTGAAACTACAACTCCCAGCATGCATAGTTGCTCTGCTCCTCTAAGAACTTACATAGAAATGAATGGAGCATGCTGGGAATTGTAGTTTCACAACAGCTGGGAGCCGAAGGTTGCTGATGCCTGCCCTAGGTAGTTCTGCTCACAGGTTGCTGGCTGACATTTTAAATCATTTGCAGAGAACCCCTTTAAAGATCCAATTCAGGCAAAGCAGTAATTTAGTTCTCAGTAAACCCCACCTCTCGCAGCATGGTTAGATAATCAGATTGTAGAGCAGACTCTCCTCTATAATTGGTGAATAGACCAGGGGCAACCCACGTTCATATATCTTACGAGCTCTTACGACCATGGCGCTGAGATGTGCAGACAGGGATCTGTCACCCTGCGGTGGGGACACGGACCCAATACAGGCACGAGTTCTGATTTGTATTGTGTCTATAAGAGCAGAACCAATTCAGGCAAGCCCATCCCCCAATTAATTATTGACAATAAGGAGTATGCCCTGGTTCTAAATGTACACCTGTTTTGTTTTTGTTTTTGTTTTGTTTTTGTTTTTTTCCTTTCAACTCTTGCAGTGACATTACTTTCTTTCAACTCTTCTTTTTTATGCAATTCAATGGTAGATTTTTGTAAGTCATTCTGATTCTGTTATAAGGAGTACATGAAAGGGAGTGTGAATATTTTTATGGCAACTTTTAAAATTGATGTGATTCTTAACAAATTCTTATCAGGCAATCATGTACCTAAACTTTAAAGCTGAGATTTTGTTATGTTCTGCATCAATGTCTCCTTGTGCATAGTGAGATAAGGTTTTCTGTGTGATGATAAAAAAAATTATAGTGTAATCCATTTAAACCATATCCATTAAGTCTGTATGCCAAGGCTAAACGTTAAAAAAACATAATATATGACATCACTGTCTTAGCAATACTTCACTTTAACATACCAGCTTGCCTTGAATATCAGCTATACCAAGATGAGATTCTCTGCTTTGTCAGAAGCAAGCTGAGCATCATGAGACATGTTTTAGCCGCAGTGCTTTCTTATCCCTTTTTGTTCTATATATCATCCTCATTTGTTTTGTTCTTTTTTTTATCAATTTCCATTTATACTTTGTCCCTCTGTGACTATAATATCTATAGCTGTGTTTAATATTATTTTGATGGAGTTTATAATACCGTGTTGAAGAAAATGAAGAGAGCGGATTAGCACATCCTTACAAGTAAGCACAAGATGTGAGTTTATGTAGGATTTCACGGGTTTTAACTCAGCCATTAAATGCCACAGAAGCTGATGTTAATAGGATTGAATGCATGAGTTAGCAACACTATGGTAACTAATTTCCCTTCACAGACTTTAAACGGAAATGCCAGGAAATAAGCTACTAAGGAAACCCCATGACGCTCAGGCAAGCGCACTATGGCAAGACCATCTTAAGGGACCTATGGCATAGCATAATTGTAACAAGAGAGGACGTAAGGAACATTGGGCAAGGAGGCACTGGGACTTGTTTCAACTTTCAGAAATCCCGTTTTAGTTCAGGTGTTCACGCAGATAAAGGCTGTTTAAAAAATATCCAGTTAAAAGCTTTTGGAAGAGCACAATGGCAGAAAATATAGCTCCACATCACTGTCTCCGTTAAGCAGCAACCCAGAGCAATCAATGGTGCTTGAGAAATCCTTATTTCCCGCTCACATTTCACATAATGATGGAGAGACCTGGTATACACTAGGTAATGATGGCATATTTATACATCTTGATGAACAGTCAAAAGATTTCAGTTGACACAAATCAAACCTCATATCCAGCAGGCGGCAGGTGGGGTGAAGCACATCAAATATATCTGAGCTGATTATCAGCTTTTAAAAAGAATCTCTTGCTGAGGTTTTATCCACAGAACTCAGTGTTACAGATGTTGTGTCTGAGCCGCCAGCGTGGAAGCCAGTCAATAGCAAAAAGGAAATACAGTGCATATCACTTTCATAGTGAACTCCCATTGTCTTAGCCCTCATTATATTATTTGTCAGGAAAAATGTTTAGTCTTGTTATAACCTTGTAATTAAAATATTTCCTGGGTTTTCATGGTGAGTACAGGATATGTCTGGCATTAACATGAACTGGTAGCATTCCTCAATGTGTATCTGCTAAACAGCAGAGGCGAATAAACAGGGATTTATGGAAACTTTACACGTTGTGCAGTAATTTCAACAGAATGCTATTGAGGGCCCTATTAGGTAGCATGTAGCATAATGTACCAACTACCACATTATACATATAGTCCAGCGGACGGTCCTACTTAGTGATTCGCAGCTATGTTGGTCTAATAAGACCACCCCATGATATAAATATATATATATATATATATATATATATATATATATATATATATATATATATATATATATATATATATTCATATATCACTCAGCTCCATCTGCTCTTCTGCTCTATAACATGCTGCCTTCAGATCAGACATCTTGTTCAACATGACAGGCTCTTTTAAGATGCAAGTAGTTACTACAACAGCCATGTCTGCATAGGTCCTCTTTAAATGTTGCACTTATTACAGGCAAGATATGTGCGACCCATAGACCGGACCTGGAGAGATACTTGCATTGTGTGTAGCTCACATAGCCTTTCCTGCAATAATTACATCGCAAGACACTCATCTTTTATGTCAGAAGAACCTGGTCAGGACATGTATTTAAACCTTGAATATAAACCATGTTTCCATTCACTGACAGTAGATTTTTTATAACAAAATAAAAAAGCTTTACTAATTAGTCTGGGAAGTCCTTGTCATGGTCCCATTATTACTAGTGTTGAGCGAACACGAACTGTAAAGTTCGTACTGGACTTTAGGGTTTTTTGTACCCGGACCCGAACTTTTCCGTAAAAGTTTGGGTTCAAGTTCAGTGTTCGGCCATTTAATAAAGCTTGTTGAAAGGCTGCAGGGTAGCTAATCAACAAGCGTTAAACATGTGTGCCCTTAGAAGCCATCACAGCCATTTTTGTACCCCTGAGCCCAGTGACACAGAAAAAAAAGGGTTAATCCATCTGTTAGTTAGGTCGGCATTGGCGACCATTTTTTGCAAGTGCAGTGCAGTTGCACCTGCATATGTGCCAGGGACAATAATTTAATCCTGTTCTGGTAGTTCAGTGGACAACATACACACATTTTTTCAGTACACCTGCACTGCATATGTGCCAGGGGAAAGAAAAAGAATAAAGGTAACCCATCTGTGAGTTCAGGGTCCCAGGGGCTGAAATATTCACATTTTTTTGTGGTGCATATTTGGCAGTGAAATCAATTCATGAAATCCCTCTGTTAGATTCTGGGTGGACAAATTCACTTTTTTTGGCAGTCAGTTACCCCTGCGGCCTACACTGCATACCTGACAGTGAAAATAATTCTATTAAATTCGTCTGTCACATATTTGTGTGACCTAAAGCTATTTTTTCTCTTTATGACACTGCATATCTGACAAAAAAATCAATTCAGTAAATCCATCTATTAGATTCTGGGGAGACAAATTCACTTTTTTTTGGTGGTCAAGCACCCCAGCGGCCTACACTGCATACCTGACAGGGAAATCAATTCAGTAAATCAATCTGTTAGATTCTGGGGGGGACAGTTCCACGGTTATCAGGCTGCCATTCACAAGTGCCTTGGAGGGTGTGTTCCTGCTGCCCTGCATACCTAACAGTGAAAATAATTCTGTTAAATTTGTCTTTCACATATTTGTGTGACCTAAAGCAATGTTTTCTGTTTATGACATCAGCACTGCATATCTGACAGGGAAATCAATTAAGTAAATCCATCTGTTAGATTCTGGGGGGACAAATTGACTTTTTTGGTGGTCAAATACCCCTGCTGCCTGCACTGTGTATCTGACAGGGAAATCAATTCAGTAAATCAATCTGTTAGATTTTGGGGGGACAAATTAATTTTTTTTGGCAGTCAAGTACCCCTACAGCCTGCACTGCACACCGGACAGTGAAATCAATTCAGTAAATCCATCTGTTAGATTCTGGGGGGACAAATTCACTTTTTTTGGCAGTCAAGTACCCCTGCGGCCTGCACTGTATACCTGACAGTGAAAACAATTCTAATAAATTCGTCTGTCACATTGTTGTGTGACCTAAACCAATCTTTTCTCTTTATGACACTGGCACAGCATACCTGACAGGGAAATAATTTTATTAAATTCCTCTGTTACATTTTTGGGTGACATAAACCCATTTTTTCTCTCAACTACATCAGCATGGAATACCTGACAGTGAAATAATTTTGTTAAATTTGTCTGTTACATTGTTGTTTGACCTAAACCAATATTTTCTCTTTATGGCACTGGCACAGCATGCCTGACAGGGAAATGATTTTATTCAATTCCTCTGTTATATTGTTGGGTGACAAACCCATTTTTTTCTCTCAACTAGACCGACACGGAATACCTGACAGTGAAATAATTTTACTAAATTTGTCTGTTACATTGTTGGGTTACATAAACCCATTTTTTCTCTCAACTACACCGGCACGGCATACCTGACAATGAAATAATTTTGTTAAATTTGTCTGTTACATTGTTGTTTGACCTAAACCAATATTTTCTCTTTATGGCACTGGCACAGCATGCCTGACAGGGAAATGATTTTATTCAATTCCTCTGTTATATTGTTGGGTGACAAACCCATTTTTTTCTCTCAACTAGACCGACACGGAATACCTGACAGTGAAATAATTTTACTAAATTTGTCTGTTACATTGTTGGGTGACATAAACCCATTTTTTCTCTCAACTACACCAGCACGGCATACCTGACAGTGAAATTATTTTATTAAATTTATCTGTTAGATTATTCTTTGACCTAAATCAATCTTTTCTCTTCATGACACTGGCATGGCATAACTGACAAGCAAATCATTTTATTAAATTCCTCTGTTACTTTATTGGGTGACCGAAAAGATTGCGGTAAGCATCGAATAAGAGAGGTGGCCCTGGTTGTGGTGCTGCTGGTGTTGGTGGAGCTCCTTTTACAGGGAGAAGACATGATCGATCTGTGCCAGCTACACGCACAAATAAAACACCTTCCTCAGGGGCGCGTAGGTGACAGAACGTTCAGTGTTATTTTGTAGGCCCGAATGCCTCTACGAATGGTGAGGCCAGAACACGTACAGACGAAAGTAGATTGGGTGGCTGACAGTGCGTCCAGTTCCTTCACATTGTCTCCCACCCGGTCCACTGCTGAAAGCTCAGAGTTGGCAACTGCAGCTCATGGGCATCTGTCTGATGCCCATGAGCCCCCCCCCCCCTTGCAAATCAGCAAAGCAGTCTGAGCCCCAAGTCATGCAACAGTCTCTTATGCTTTTTGATGACTCTGCTGGCAGGATTTCCGTGGGCCATCCACATAGCCCTGCCCTAGAAGTGGAAGAGATTAAGTTCACCAATGCCCAACCACTTATGTTTCAGGATGAGGACATGGGAAGACCACCGTAGCATGTCTCTGATGATGACGAAACACAGGTGCCAACTGCTGTGGCTTTCTGCAGTTTGCAGACAGTCAAGGAGTGAGGGGGAAGTAAGAGTGGTTTGAATATGATGTGGAAGATGATGAGGTCCTAGACCACACATGGAATAAAGGTCATGCAAGTGATGTGTGCAGTTTGGAGGAAGAGGTGGTGTTCGCACAGAGCCACCAGCACATCAAAAGAGGGAGCAGGGTGCAAAAGCAGCCAGCTCCAATGAGCTCCCTGGTGTGGAAGTTCTTCAGACAATGTGCTGACGACAAGACACGAGTGGTTTGCATGCTGTGCAATCAGAGCCTGAAGCAAGGCATAAACGTTCTAAACCTGAGCACAACCTGCATGACCAGGCATCTAAATGCAAAGCACGAGCTGCAGTGGAGTAAACACCTCAAAAACCAAGAAAGGTCTCAGGCATCTCCTGCTCCTTCTTCTGCTGCAGTCTCGGCTCTTCCGCCACCTTTAGAGTGACATTTGCACCTGGAACCCCGCAAACAGAGGATGTGGCAGCAACGCCACCCCCTACGTCACCAAGCATCTCCACAATGTGCCATGGAAGCGCTCAGCTGTCCATCTCCCAAACACTGGGGAGAAAGAGAAAGCACTCTCCTACCCACCTGCAATCCCTGGCCCTGAATGCCAGCATTTCAAAATTCCTGGCCTTTAAAATGCTGTCATTCCGTCTGGTGGATATGGACACTTTTAAAAATCTTATGGTGGTGGCTGTCCCACAGTATGTGCCTCCCAGCCGCCACTACTTTTCCAGGTGAGCCATCCCTTCCCTGCACATCCAAGTGGCGGACAAAATCAGGTGTGCACTGCGCAACGCCATCGATAGCAAGGTCCACAACAAACGCTACATGGACCAGTAAGCATGGGTAGAGAAGTTATATCTCCCTAACAGCACACTGAGTAAATGCAGTGGCGGCTGGGCCTGAGGCGGATAGCAGTTTGGCACATGTCCTTCCGCCACCAAGGATTGCAGGGCATTTCTCTTTGCCTCCTGTTGCCTCCTCCTCCTACTCCGCTTCCTCCTCTACCACCTCCTCATCCACTCAGCGTAACACTTTCACCACCAACTTCAGCACAGCCAGGGAGAAACGACAGCAGGCTGTTTTAAAACTCATCTGTTTGGGGAAAAACCCCACACCGCGCAGGAGATGGGGACGGGCATGGAACAACAGACCAATGAGTGGTTGGTGCCACTGAGCCTCAAGCCTTGTCGTTTGCCATAAAGGGTGAAATATCCTTGAAGCTCTGGGCCTAGTCGGTTTGACGCACATCCCTTGCCTGGAGCATGTGCGGAATTTGTGGTGCAGAAATAACTACCCCGAAATGTCAGAGCTGCTGCAGAAAGTGTGGGCCGTCTGGGAGCGCTTTTGGCATTCTCACCCTGCTGCTGCTCACCTGCCTGCGCTGCAGCGTAATTTCAGCCTTCCCGCTCACCGCCTCTTATGCGACGTGCCCACAAGGTGGAACTCCACCTTGCACATGCTGAAGAGACTGTGCGAGCAGCAGCAGGCAATAGTGGAGTTTCAGCTGCAGCACGCACAAGTGAGTCGCCCTGCGGAACAGCACCACTTCACCATCAATGAGTGGGGCTCCATACGAGACCAGTGTGGCACACTGCGTTATTTCGAGTTCTCCACCAACATGGTCAATGCCGATGACGCAGTCCTCAGTGTTACTATCCCACTTCTATGTCTCCTAGAAAAAATGCTTCGGGTGATGATGGAAGAGGATGTGGCACAGGAGGAAGAGGAGGAGGAAGAGGGATAATTTCTATGGATATCAGACCAGTCATTCATAAGTCGCTCAGACGGTGGGTTCCTGCCCAACCTAGGCCAGGTACACAATTATCCAGCCAGGGCACAGTTCTGGAGGATGAGGAGGAGGAGGAACCGTGTTCACAGCAGGGTTGCACCAAAAGCAGCTCATGGGCACTTGTGCATGCCTGGGCGGATATGGAGCACACAGACGATACACCTCCCACAGAGGACAGCTTTTTGTTGCCTCTGGACAGCCTGGCACACATTAGCGACTACATGCTGCAGTGCCTGCGCAACGATCGCCGAGTTGCCCACATTCTAACCAGTGCTGATTACTGGGTGGCTACCCTGCTGGATCCCCACTACAAGGACAATGTGTCGTCCTTAATTTCATCACTGAAGAGTGATCGGAAGATGTGCGACTACAAGAGCATGCTGGTAGACGCGCTTCTGATGGCATTCCCACCTGACTCTAGGGGTTCAGTGAAAGCACAAGGCGAAGGCAGAGGAGAAGGAAGAAGTCGCCAATACAGCCGGGGCACTGCCAGCACCTCAGAAGGCAAGGTTAGCATGGCCGAAATGTGGAAAATCTTTGTCAGCATGAGACAAGAACCAGTACCACCAGCTGATATGGAACGTCTTAGCAGGAGCCAGCATTTCAGCAACATTGTGTAACAGTATGTGTGCACACGCCTACATGTAGTGACTGATGGGTCTGCCTCATTCAACTTCTGGGTCTCCAAATTGGGCACATGGCCTGAGCTTGCCCTTTACGCCTTGGAATTGCTGGCCTGCCCTGCAGCCAGTGTATTGTCTGAACGTGTGTTTAGCATGGCAGGGGGCATTATCACAGACAACAAGCCAATGTGGACAAGCCAATGTGGACAAGCTCACTTTCATTAAAATGAACCAGGCATGGATCCCAAAGGACTTGTCCATGCCTTGTGCAGAATAGACATGTATACCAGCCTCACCCAGCCTTTGTTATACTCCAGCGCACTTTCTCTTTGTTTTCTTTTATATAATTCCCAATTTTTTGGGGTCTACCCAAATTAAATAAAATAAAAGTTAAAAACAAAAAACAGTGTTGTTGGCGACTACCTCCTCCAACACCTCCTAGTTCAAGATTATTATTTTTTATTTGTATTTATTTTATTTTAAGTAATTTTTCCCTCTCCACTTTTGTTTTCAGGGCACTTGTCATGCTCTTACCCACATTTTGCCCTTTAAATCCCTCTAGCCCTTTCCATGACTCTTTTAGAGCCATTTTAGGGTCCCCATTGACTTCAATGGGGTTCTGGTTCAGGGTCAAATTCGGCCGAACTCGGAGAACCTAAACTTCCAGGTGCCCGCTCAACTCTACCTATGAAGCTGAGTAACTTTGTAAGTACAGTACCTACCTCGTACTGGTCCTGAGTTGCTCCATTCACAATTCTGTGACTTACTGAATACATAAATCAGCTTCAATAAGGTAGTGGGACGATTCATTTATTCAGATTGGTGTACAGAGCCTGGTGTAAAAATAAGTATTCTCAGAATGCAAATAACCAGAACAAACAAACCACAGACAATGATCCAGCAAGGAATGCTGGGAGATTACAGCCTTGAATCCGGCAGAACTGTGAATGCAGCTCTGGATTATAATACAGTGTATTACTCAGGATCAGTAAATGATCGAAAGCTATCATAGAATAATGAATGAAGGGTACAAAGCAGTCTAGTTCCCCCCACTCCTTTCCATCTCTGAAACTCAGACACTATGAAACCAAGTAAATAATACCAATTTTTGTGTGTGTGTGTGTGTGTGTGTGAGTATATAATGTCTTGCTTTATAGATTTGTATCTTTTTTTTGCATAAAAAATTACCAATCCACAAAATTATTCTTATTAGTCAGCGTTCTTGAATGACATAGGAAATGATCCGCCTGAAATTGTGCTTGTGGCACACGGGAATGAATGCATGCCATTGTAAATTTCAGAGTTCCATTATTTACATAAGTATCATTAAGAGCTTCCTTTTTGTTTATTCTGTTGTAATGTTAAATCTCATTAAATTTTCATGTTTTCTCTGCTTTGTTTTGATTATGCATTTTTCATGGATGGGACATGCTGAATGCTAATCATAGTCTCTTTTCTATTTTTACCATATCTGCTGATATTAACCGCAGTCTTGCTTCTGGAAGTGTCATTAGGCACACTTTATTTAGCTTACACTGGCACATTCACTTGTGGGTTAATTTGTATAAATCAATCTGATACTAGTAAGCTGCACTGATTAATCAAGTCAGAGATCTTATTTAATAAAGACAAATTGTTTAATGGAAGATGTCCATTAATCCACTGTCTTTACCCTGCAGTCTGTCTCCCGGTATACTGCTGGAATCTAAAGAATTGATATCTGTTGTTATGTTGTTTCAGTCTTGAATAGGCTGGGAGCTGGCTTCTTTGCTTTTCAGTGACATAAATACCGGAAGCGATAACATACCAAGTGAAAAATTTCTTCCACAGGAATTCAGAAAGTGTATTTGTAACAAAAGGTTGGTAGGATGACTGAACTTTGTATTACAGAATAGTAAATTTCATGGTTTCTTGAAACTGCCAACCTGTATATGGAATGGTAATAGGTATACTGGCAGCCTCTGATGTCTCAGTGGCACCAGACAAACAGTGTCAGTTCTGTTTTTTGTTTTTTTTTTGCATTCAAGTAGAATCTCAGAGCCAAGTTTGTAAGTATAGAATATTTAGGTTTTATTTGGCACCAATCAGTGTATAGCATGACACATTATCACTATGCCTTATTTGAGGTACTATGATGGACAAACAATGCAATGAAAAAAATTGTTAAGATCATATTTGCCCTGGTTTAGTTATTGATTAGTGCTGTTACAGCAGTGGGTATGGAACTACTGTGTTAACAGATTAACATTGTTAAACTATTTGGCTTAGGGCTAATCCAAAGGGAGTTGTCTTGGCAGTTCCTGGGTATTCACCCTTTAACCTCTATACAGATATTTAGACTTCATTGCAGTGGAGCCACCTTGCCCTTACCTCCTGGAGTAGTGTCTGTATGGTTAACAGCTGACCCAGAGACACCAGTGCATGGGACCAATGGGTCAGACAGAACCATAGTCAGAGAAAGGCCCTAGATCATGGCTGGTGGAGTATGTGCAATATAAGAATGAGTTCAAGGTCAGGGCAGGCATCGTAGTATCAATATGGGTAAACAGGCAGAGGTCAGTACACGGGCAGACAAGAGAATACAGAACATCTTTGCAGGAACTTAGAAAGTTAAGAACCTATTGTTCAGGCATCCTCCCACTGGGGAAGATGTTTGAAGGTCCCAGGGTTGACAGCCATTCAATGATGAAGAATAGGGTGCGCACGCTGGCCCTTTAAGAGCCATGTGCACCTTACGGGAACAGGAGAGGTAGCCTTAATGGCAAGTAGGCCACAGCCTGTGTGAAGGGACAAAGCAGGCCTGGAGGCTGGCCCACTCAGGAGAATGACTGCAGGAGGCAGCCCCAGACTGCTGAGTAAGTATAGTATGACAGCAGTGGCTTGCACCTGCCACTGTAACAATTGCTAAGTCATGTATTTGTTATTTCTTTTCCAATGACAAGACACATGGATGTCATGGGGAGTGTACACAACTTTGGACCTCCCTCAACTAGGCAACAAATAGCTCTAACAATGAGACATGTCACACATGGCCACATGTGTTAGGGCCCACTTACATGCCCCAAAACATAGGCCAGTGCTCAGCAACAAACCATTTACATGGGAAAATTATCGGGGACAAGCCTTTGCTTGAACGTTCAGTCTTGATAATTGGCCCTATAATCTGTATGTGCTATTTGGCTTTTTACATGGTTCGCTATCAGTTTGAAAAACAGGCATTCAATCATTTTTCCAATACCAGTCACAGCAGGAAAAATCTAAAATATATAGGTAGGTGCAACTTCCCTAGCCAACGTCAGCTGCATGGGGTACAAACAAAGCCAATGTTTAATTTCCCTGAACAGGGTAGTAATGAAGAACCTCAGTTGTCCTCTACTAGGCAAAGGTTACAATGGCAATAACTGGCTATATATAGGATGAATTTCTGTGAATACATTTTAAAGAACAATTTTCATCCATGATATATCTTTCTTTCAATGAAATATCTTTTGTCCATCTGCTAAATGAAAATTTCAAACTCAGCTGACTTTTTTGGTCTGTCATCAGTCAACTGAAATGATCATTTGCGTTTAACCCAATGAATGACCAGTTTGGTTGCAATCAATCATTTTGATCAACTTTAGAGTAATGTATATGGGTACCTTAACTCTAAACATTCTGTAGTGTACAGTAAAGCTATACTGTGGTTCCAGTATGATGGACCACAATTTCCAAACACTAAAATATATGAATAATATTATGGGAATATCTCATGAGGTTTCCACTTCCCACTAAAATGTATACTTATGCCCTCAGTTCAATAAGACTGAGAAATTCCATGGTGTCCGAGGGTCTCTTTTACAGATGACCTGAATGCAACACTGTAGTTAATGATAGAAAACACCATCTGTATATCTTTTTATTATTCAGATCATTTATTACATGACTTGCTGACCTCAGTCTACAGTATTGAATGAGTTTATTTAGTAAAAGAACACAATTTGTATATGTACTCTACTAGGACAATTAGTAAGCAAGAAATATAGTCTGTAAAATCTGCTGCATGTGAAATATTTCTAATGGCATATACAGTCAATTTGGCTGCTTTATATTCAACACTGTTCTTTATGGGGCAAGCCATGCGACTTATGTTATCTATAGGTGACACTAATTGCACATAAGTATCTATTCACAAATTAATTAACACGGCAGAGTTATCTATAGTCACAGAGCAGCCTAGTAGTATGTGGAAATGCTTTGAACACTCTAAATAAATTGAATGTGTGAGGTTTGTATTCCACTATTGATCACATGAAATAAAGGAGTTGTCTATATCAACATGATTTGATCAATGGCTTTTACAATTACTTGGGTTGTGTTGCTGACAAAGCGACTGGAACATCTTCTATGTGCTTGAATTCTTAACTCGTGGTATCCCATAGCAGAGGGTCTGCAGATGGTAGGTTTTATAAAATGCAAAAAGGAATCAAATATTTCTATGTATATAAAATAGGACTTTTTGTTTTCTGTCCTGTAACCAGTTATTTACTCATATCCATATACAGTCCCTGACAAAAGTCTTGTCGCTTGTGTACAAATTGACCTGAAGTGCCGCTAAAATATATTTCTAATCAAAATTTTGTTACAAGAAATGGGTAATTTTAATCCCAACAGCTTTTGTAATAATGTATCAGTGCAAAACGAAACTGACAAAAAGTATTCTAATATTCAGAGCTTGGTAAAGCCCATTGAGTCAATTTTTGCCAAGACATGTGTTGTCGCCTTGTCATATGAGCTTCACCGGTGACTAATAATGGATCAATTAGGTCTCAGGTGTGTATAAAAAGAACCCCAGTACACTAGACCTTCACATCAATTCCAACTAGACCTCTGCAAACATGCCTAAGATTCACCCTGAGACTAAAGTGTTGATTATCAAGAGGCTGAAGACCAGACCCACTGCTGATGTGGCAGACACCTTCAATGTGTCTCAGCATCAAGTTCAGAGGATAAAAAAAGATTTGAAGAGACTGGAGACGTTTTGGACAAGCCCAGGTCAGTCAGACCCCGCAAGACAACTGCTCGAGAGGACCATTTGTTGGCTCGAAAATCCAAGGCCAGCCCATTTTCCACTGCAGCAGAGCTCCACGAGACCTGGTCACCTGAAGTCCCTGTTTCAACCAGAACAGTTTGTTGGATTCTGTCTCCAAATGTCCTCCGTGGTCGAATCAGTGCCCATAAGCCAGAACTAAACAAAAGACAATTGAAAAACCATGTGGCATTTGCCAAGGCCCACAGCCTGCTAAAAGGATGAACGCTGGAAAAGTGGCAGAAGGTGGATTTTCAAATATTGCAGGAGTCCTACTGGAACCCACATGAAGCCGAGATTTACCCAGAAAACAGTGAAGTTTGGTGGAGGCAAAATCGTGGTCTGGGGTTACATCCAGTATGGGGGTGTGCAAGGGATCTGCAGGGTGGAAGGCAACATCAATTGTCTAAAATACCAAGAAATCTTAGCTACCTCTTATATTCCCAACCAAAAAAAAAGGCCAAATTCTGCAGCAGGATGGTGCGCCATCGCATACTTCCATCTCCACATCAAAGTTCCTTAAGGCGAAGAAGATGCTCCAGGATTGGCCTGCCCAGTCACCAGACATGAACATCATTGAGCATATGTGGGGTAGGATGAAAGAGGAAGCATGGAAGACGAAACCAAAGAATATTGATGTACTCTGGGAGGCATGCAAGACTGTTTTCTTTGCTATTCCTGATGACTTCATCAATAAATTGTATGAATCCTTGCCAAACCGCATGGATGCTGTCCTTTAAGTCCTTTAAGCTCATACAAGATATTAAATTTGGATCTCACTGCACCACTACTTAATTTGCTGACATAGTTTTGGATTTGCAGTAAATTTCTGTATAGGCGACAAAACTTTTGTCTTGCCAAAATTTGAACTTTCTGTCTTGATTAAATGATAAATCTTTTTTCAGTGAACCTAATTTATTTTAGTGCATTATACATTATTTGCGAGAGCTTTAGCTTTTCATATGAGCTATTTCTAACACCAATTGATTAATTAAAAGTCAAAATTAAAAGGTTAATAGCAGGAGTTTCTACAAAATAGAGACGCGACAAGACTTTTGTCAGGGACCCCCTAGTCCCTACATTTGTAGCTTTGGCACAAGACTCTTCTGCAATACTGTATTGAATATATTTGCAAAATGCAGATATTTCACATCTACCGCATTATCAACATGAAGATTTGCCCTTACCTCCTCATAGAAGCCCAGAATGTTGGTTAGGCATGACCTGTTTTGCATTAATCAATGCTGGCTATGAGTAACTCATTTATTTACTGCTATATACTTTTTCTGCTATATACATCTCTTAGAATACCTACAAATAGTTTACATACCACAGATATCAAACTTACTGGTCTGTAGTTACACAGTTCCACCTTTTTACCTCTGTTAAGTATTTGATTAACATCAGCCCTCCTCCAGTCCTGTGGCACTGACCATGTTACAAGAGATTGAGAACATAAGCAAATGAGATACAATGGTCTTAGTCTCTGTGAATGTCTTCCATCTGGGCAAGGCCTTTATCATTATTTAGGTTGCTCATATGTAGCTATACTTCTTAAGTGCAATTTAACAGAGTGTTGATTATTGTCTCCCTGAATCACATCTAATACTGGCAGCTTGCTGGTGAACACAGACAAAAAGTAAGAGTTTAATTTCTCTGCCTTGCATTGTTCTTCAATTATATTCTCATGGTTATCTTTTACATGGCTAGTATTATTGCATTCTTTCTTTTTGGCATTTAAATATTTATAAAAGTTTTTAGGATTTAGAATAACCAGCAGACTCAATGTACCAATTAATGTAGGGATAGGTAAAACCGCCCATAATAAGGACACCATTATTTCCTGCTGTCTTTCCTATTTGTTGCAGAACAGTCTGACCACAAAACAGTTTTCCATTTTGCCTCAGTCCATTTTAAAGGATCTTTAGTTCAGAGAAGACAGCAGCATTTCTGGATTGTGTTTACATATGGCTTCTTCTTTGCATGATACAGCTTTAGCCCTTATGCATACGAACCGGCCTGGCCGGGCCCATGCTGCTGACCGCAAATTGTGGTCCGCAATGCACGGGCACAGACTATGGGTCTGCTGCGTGTCGATCACAGACCCATTCACTTGAATGGGTCTGTGAATGATCCGCATCCGACTGTCCACACTGAAAAAAAGTAGTGGATGTTCTGAGGCACGGAAAGAAAACCCACGGAAGCATTCCGCAGTGAATGGGTCCCCATCCATGATGTGGAGTGCAAATGGCCAGCACCCGTGTATTGCGGACCCGCTGTTTGCAACGGCCGTGTGCATGAGCCCTAAAATTGCATTTGTGAATTGCATAGAGGACTGTGCTCATAGACAATGATTTCCGGAAATGTTCCTGAGCCCATGCAGTGATTTGCAATATAGAATCATATTTTTTTAATGCCTTGCTGCCAGAGGGCCCATACATCACAAACATCCAATACATCCAATTGGCCTTATCCCTTGAGCACATGGAATTCCCCAGATAATGTAAGGGGGTCATTTATCAAACTGGTGTAAAGTAGAACTAGCCTAGTTGCCCATAGCGACCAATCAGATTTCTCCTTTTATTTTGGACAGCTCTATTGCAAAATGAAAGGTGGAATCTGCTATGGGCAACTAAGCCAGTTCTACTTTACAGAAAAAATGACCTTCTAAATCTTTTGATAACATTATATACAGCAGATGGTAGGATATTCAAAGTCTTCACAATTGTACATTGAAGAATATTTTTTTGAAATTGTTCTACAATGTTTAGATACAGTTTTTTCTCATATTAGTTGACCTCTGCCCATCTTTGCTCCTGAGAGACTCTGCCTCTCTAAAATGTGTTTTTTATATCTAGTCATGTGACTTAAAAAAAGGAAGAATCACAAAAATAAACGTGGCCTAAATGGGTGGGACTGCTCCAGACCCCAAACACTGTGGCGTGTTTCTAACTGGGGGGGCAGTTCCTCCGCATGTGGTTCGCAGCGAACGGCTATCCCCAGCAAAAATTGCATACAATGGAGGATGCCGGCGCGAACCACAAGCACCACACAAACATCCTACACAAAATAAAACATGTGCGGATGAAAATATATAAACACATAACTCACAGAAAAAAGATGCACCACATGGATAAGCAACTGACAACACTGGCTAATCCCTCACTCTGGTGTTAAAAGCTGAGAGATTCGCCAATATTTCCAATCAGGAACATATCGGAGCCCCTTTAGGCACCACTACACGGTATCTCAGCATGACATGGGGTCCTACCACTAGACTACCTATGGTGTGTGAACAAGGTCTGAACAGGTATTAAGTAGCCTACAGCCCCATCCCACTCACCTGCACTGCAGGACCAACAATGCAATGGGGAACACATGAGGCCGCAAGCTACACCTACAACAGACCATGTGACACCGGCTTCCTGGTGCAACAGAATGTTTACAAGCCATATGCAATGGCACATTCAATACATATAAAACAAGAATCACAAAAATAAGCGTGGCCTAAATGGGTGGGACTGCTCCAGACCCCAAACACTGTGGCGTGTTTCTAACTGGGGGCAGTTCCTCCGCATGTGGTTCGCAGCGAGCGGCTATCCCCAGCAAAAATTGCATACAATGGAGGATGCCGGCGCGAACCACAAGCACCACACAAACATCCTACACAAAATAAAACATGTGCGGATGAAAATATATAAACACATAACTCACAGAAAAAAGATGCACCACATGGATAAGCAACTGACAACACTGGCTAATCCCTCACTCTGGTGTTAAAAGCTGAGAGATTCGCCAATATTTCCAATCAGGAACATATCGGAGCCCCTTTAGGCACCACTACACGGTATCTCAGCATGACATGGGGTCCTACCACTAGACTACCTATGGTGTGTGAACAAGGTCTGAACAGGTATTAAGTAGCCTACAGCCCCATCCCACTCACCTGCACTGCAGGACCAACAATGCAATGGGGAACACATGAGGCCGCAAGCTACACCTACAACAGACCATGTGACACCGGCTTCCTGGTGCAACAGAATGTTTACAAGCCATATGCAATGGCACATTCAATACATATAAAACAAGAATCACAAAAATAAACGTGGCCTAAATGGGTGGGACTGCTCCAGACCCCAAACACTGTGGCGTGTTTCTAACTGGGGGCAGTTCCTCCGCATGTGGTTCGCAGTGACGGCTATCCCCAGCAAAAATTGCATACAATGGAGGATGCCGGCGCGAACCACAAGCACCACACAAACATCCTACACAAAATAAAACATGTGCGGATGAAAATATATAAACACATAACTCACAGAAAAAGATGCACCACATGGATAAGCAACTGACAACACTGGCTAATCCCTCACTCTGGTGTTAAAAGCTGAGAGATTCGCCAATATTTCCAATCAGGAACATATCGGAGCCCCTTTAGGCACCACTACACGGTATCTCAGCATGACATGGGGTCCTACCACTAGACTACCTATGGTGTGTGAACAAGGTCTGAACAGGTATTAAGTAGCCTACAGCCCCATCCCACTCACCTGCACTGCAGGACCAACAATGCAATGGGGAACACATGAGGCCGCAAGCTACACCTACAACAGACCATGTGACACCGGCTTCCTGGTGCAACAGAATGTTTACAAGCCATATGCAATGGCACATTCAATACATATAAAACAAGAATCACAAAAATAAACGTGGCCTAAATGGGTGGGACTGCTCCAGACCCCAAACACTGTGGCGTGTTTCTAACTGGGGGCAGTTCCTCCGCATGTGGTTCGCAGTGAACGGCTATCCCCAGCAAAAATTGCATACAATGGAGGATGCCGGCGCGAACCACAAGCACCACACAAACATCCTACACAAAATAAAACATGTGCGGATGAAAATATATAAACACATAACTCACAGAAAAAGATGCACCACATGGATAAGCAACTGACAACACTGGCTAATCCCTCACTCTGGTGTTAAAAGCTGAGAGATTCGCCAATATTTCCAATCAGGAACATATCGGAGCCCTTTAGGCACCACTACACGGTATCTCAGCATGACATGGGGTCCTACCACTAGACTACCTATGGTGTGTGAACAAGGTCTGAACAGGTATTAAGTAGCCTACAGCCCCATCCCACTCACCTGCACTGCAGGACCAACAATGCAATGGGGAACACATGAGGCCGCAAGCTACACCTACAACAGACCATGTGACACCGGCTTCCTGGTGCAACAGAATGTTTACAAGCCATATGCAATGGCACATTCAATACATATAAAGCAAGAATCACAAAAATAAACGTGGCCTAAATGGGTGGGACTGCTCCAGACCCCAAACACTGTGGCGTGTTTCTAACTGGGGGCAGTTCCTCCGCATGTGGTTCGCAGCTGACGGCTATCCTCAGCAGAAATTGCATACAATGGAGGATGCCGGCGCGAACCACAAGCACCACACAAACATCCTACACAAAATAAAACATGTGCGGATGAAAATATATAAACACATAACTCACAGAAAAAGATGCACCACATGGATAAGCAACTGGCACCTGGCATCCTCCATTGTATGCAATTTTTGCTGAGGGATAGCCGATCATCTGCGAACCAGCATGTGGAGGAACTGCCCCCAGTTAGAAACACGCCACAGTGTTTGGGGTCTGGAGCAGTCCCACCCATTTAGGCCACGTTTATTTTTGTGATTCTTGTTTTATATGTATTGAATGTGCCATTGCATATGGCTTGTAAACATTCTGTTGCACCAGGAAGCCGGTGTCACATGGTCTGTTGTAGGTGTAGCTTGCGGCCTCATGTGTTCCCCATTGCATTGTTGGTCCTGCAGTGCAGGTGAGTGGGATGGGGCTGTAGGCTACTTAATACCTGTTCAGACCTTGTTCACACACCATAGGTAGTCTAGTGGTAGGACCCCATGTCATGCTGAGATACCGTGTAGTGGTGCCTAAAGGGGCTCCGATATGTTCCTGATTGGAAATATTGGCGAATCTCTCAGCTTTTAACACCAGAGTGAGGGATTAGCCAGTGTTGTCAGTTGCTTATCCATGTGGTGCATCTTTTTCTGTGAGTTATGTGTTTATATATTTTCATCCGCACATGTTTTATTTTGTGTAGGATGTTTGTGTGGTGCTTGTGGTTCGCGCCGGCATCCTCCATTGTATGCAATTTTTGCTGGGGATAGCCGTTCGCTGCGAACCACATGCGGAGGAACTGCCCCCAGTTAGAAACACGCCACAGTGTTTGGGGTCTGGAGCAGTCCCACCCATTTAGGCCACGTTTATTTTTGTGATTCTTGTTTTATATGTATTGAATGTGCCATTGCATATGGCTTGTAAACATTCTGTTGCACCAGGAAGCCGGTGTCACATGGTCTGTTGTAGGTGTAGCTTGCGGCCTCATGTGTTCCCCATTGCATTGTTGGTCCTGCAGTGCAGGTGAGTGGGATGGGGCTGTAGGCTACTTAATACCTGTTCAGACCTTGTTCACACACCATAGGTAGTCTAGTGGTAGGACCCCATGTCATGCTGAGATACCGTGTAGTGGTGCCTAAAGGGGCTCCGATATGTTCCTGATTGGAAATATTGGCGAATCTCTCAGCTTTTAACACCAGAGTGAGGGATTAGCCAGTGTTGTCAGTTGCTTATCCATGTGGTGCATCTTTTTTCTGCTAGTCATGTGACTTAGTAGCAAATTGCTCCTCCAACATTAGTACCACTTATTTTTCCAGCCCCTTGCTGCCCCTGTCCCAACTGTTTTGAGACACATTGCTGCCATATAGTTCTAAATGAGTTCTTTTTTCCATGTAATGGTAAAATGTCTCAGTTTCAACATCTGATATGTGATATGTTCTATTACGAATAAAATATGGGTCTATGAGATTTTCAAATCATTGCATTCTATTTTAACTTCTTTGGAACTGGGGTTGTAGACTAGGAGTGTAAAAGCTGCAAAGGAAAGAAAAGGAAACACAGATAATTGCATTTGCTTACAGTATATGATCTCTTTAATTATGACATCATGAATGTGTTACTAAGTAAATGGAATTTTAAATGCTTCCTCCAATTAAATTGTAATTGTACTGGAAAAAGCATCTGTGTTTGCTCAGGAGCAAAATAGGCAAAGGTCAAGAAAAACTCCTTCCTAGCTAGACATGCAGTAGATAAAATAAACTGCTAAAAACTCTTAAAGCTTAATATTCACACAAGTTCACAGTAAAGAAAATTTTTATAGCCCCTGTGTTAATCACAGAAATCTTTCTGTTCCATGACTCCAAACTCCATTAACCAGCAAAGATTGGTGGTTTAATAAACTCCAGTATTGAGCTGGAGGCTCTGAATTTGTCACTGGAGATCAACATTGTCTTCTTCGCTTTGACCATTATTCTTTCCTTTAAAAAAAACAAATAAAGCAAATTAATGAGCTACTTTTAATCATTGTCTTCATAAAATGTCCGCCTATAACAATGAATGTGACTTAATTAACTATGCACTATGTTCATTCACAGTGTAAATACTGCAGAAGCTTCAGGGATCTAATATAGCATATTATGTTACTTTAGTTCATTTCTTCAGCACAATATCTGTAGAATTATGGATATATTTTGTTATTTTACAAGGGTTTTGCCATTTGTAGTCATGAGAGTTAAAAGTAAGGAAGGTTTAAAAAATGTTTTTGGACCGCTCAAAATAAATGAGGCAAGAGGATGTTGAATAGAGATTACAACACATAATCCCATATAGTGAGCAGTTTGCACTTTACAGAGTTTTTAATCCATGGCAATAGCCTTTACTTTTTGACTTTGGAGATGAGTATACAGATAAAACTAAGACTTATTTTGTTAACATAATCCTGAAGCTCAACTAAACCAATGACAAAAAGCATAGTAGCAGATTTGAGGGAAATTTTCTATACCCATTTCTGTGCAAAAGTTGTAGGCACGTGTGGCAAAATGCTGCACAGTAAGAATGCTTTCAAAAATAGAAACGTTAATAGTTTATTTTTATCAATTAAAAGGGTTCTCTGGGAATTAAGAAAATGAAAATACCTAAATATTACTTTCTTATAAATCTATTCACAGATATATTTCATTAGTTATAATGGCTCATTTTTTTTAAGGGAACAATCATAAGGAGAAATAAAATGGCTGCCATCCGAGTAGTGCACACAAAACCTGTCCTAATCACACAAGAGGAAAAGTTACTTCACAACACTGAGTTAAGAAGAGCTGCCTCATCCTCCTCTCTGCTCTGCTTGTCAGATGTTATGGTCCTGAATACAGTTTAATATGATCTTCAGCTAACTCTCTGTAGGAATGGAGTTCATGAGGAGACATGAGGCATAGAGAGGAGGTGGGGATGTGGCTAATGAGCAGCAGCTCTTGTATGCAGCCTCCACTACCACAGTCTGTTCTGTCCATCCTCTCTGTACCTTATGTCTCCTCATGAACTCCATTTCTACAGAGGTTCAGCTGAAGATCATATTAAACTGTATTCAGGACCATAATCCCTGACAAGCAGAGCAGAGAGGAGGATGAGGCAGCTCTTTTTAGCTCAGTGTCGTGGAGTAATTTGTCCTGTGTGATTAGGACAGGTTCTGTGTGCATTAATAGGACGGTGGCCATTTTATTTCTCCTGATGATTGCTCCCCGGTGAAACGAGCCATTATAATTAATGAAAAGTATTTGGGATTTTTTTTTAATAATAAAGTGATATTTACATATTTTCATTTTCTTAATTCCTGAAGAGTTCCTTTAACATAATGCAAAATGAATCACCAAAAGAGAAAACTAAATCAGATCAATATTTATATGACCACCCTTTGCCTTCAAAACAGCATTGATTCTTCTAGGTTCACTTGCACATAGTTTTAAAGGAACTCTGCTAGGAGGTTGTGCCAAACATTTTGTTCTATTAATGTAAGCTTCCTCAAGTCCTTCTGTCTCTTTTTGTAATCACAGACATACCCAATGATATTGAGATCAGGGCTCTTTGGGGACAATGTCATCACTTACAGGACTCCTCGTTCTTCTTTACACTGAAGATTGTTCCTAATCACATTGGCTGTATGATTGGGGTCATTATCCTGCTGAAGAATTAATTAAGAGCCAATGTAATGCCTCCCTGATGGTATTGGATAAGAATTGGCCTGTATTTCCCAGCATTGAGGACACCATTAATCCTGGTCAATTTCCTAACTCCATTTTCTGAAATATAGCTGTAAACTTGCAATGAACCTCAACCGTGCTTCAATGTTGCCTGCAGACACTCATTGGTGAACTCCTCTCCATCCCTTCGGTGAAAAAGCTGCCTTCTGGTACAGCTAAATAATTCAAATTTTGACTCAAAAGTCCATAGCATCTGCTGCCATTTTTATGTACCCCAGTTCCTATGTTTTCATGCATAATTGAGTGGAAACAAGGCCAGGTGACTCAACTATGCACAAATAAAGTTAAGCATGGTGAAGGTTCTCAGTGATGAGAAATGCAGGTAGATACCTATCCATCATGCATACTTAAATGGCTCCAAATTTATTCTGCAGCAGTATAGCAACCCCAAACATACTGCCAATGTCATTAAAAACTATTGTCAGTGTAAAGTAGTAAAAAGGAGCCCTGGAAGTGATTATATGATCTCAACAGAGCCCTGTAAATTATCAAGTCTTTCTGGGATTACATGAAGAGACAGACAGATTGAGCAGGCCTATATCCACAGAAGATCTTTGTTTAGTTCTCCAAGATGTTTGAAACAAACTGCCTGCCGAGTTACTTCAAAAACAGAGCGAAAGTGTACCTAGAAGAATTGATGCTGCTTTGAAGGCAAAGGGTGGTCACACCAAATATTGAATTGATTTGATTAAGATTTCTCCTTTGTTCATTCACTTCATATTTTGTTAATTGATATAAAATAAACTATTAATGCTTCTTTTTTTAAAGCATTTTTACTTTGTAGCATTGTTTCCATACTGATATGAAACCTTTTCAAAAGTTACAGAAAATAATGCACTATAATAATAGATGCAAACATAACATGTGGACTAAGCCCTCACTCTAATCATAAAATCTGAGTCACTTAGCCAACATATTTTGATCAAAACACATCTCTGCCTACCTACCCAGCGCCAAGGTGGTCTTAGTTTAGGCAGGTCCTACGCTAAACCTTCCTATGCCATTATGCATTTATATTAAGGAGTGCAGACCCTGCATATATATTGTGTTGCTCCTAGTTACCTCTGTGTGCAACAGCAGCCAATGAGAGGAGAAGCACACACAGCTATATGTACCACCTAATCAAGATCACCTATTAGATAGGTGGGGCAAAAGTGCACATGACTGCTACTCCCAGAATAGGAGCGCATTAAGGTGCCACTCCTTCAAGACAAGTTAAACAAATCACGTGAAATAAATATAAAACATCCTGCACAATATGATAGTGATTGTTGCGGATGTACATTGCTACATTTAGAAACCTTTTGAAACCTTTTCACAGCACTTAACATATATATTTATATACGAATATATGTACTGTATATTTTTATTTGGATATATTTTGATGTCTCGTACTATTGGAGGATATCAATTTTTCCACTGCCCTTTTTTGTTCTTCACTTTCTAATTTAAAGCTCCTCCGAATGAAGATAGGATCCTTTGGCTGATTGGCTCTATAGCAACTGATATATATGTTACTGTGGTAGGAACAACAATTAATTTCACATCAGAGTGAACAATTAGTAAAAGTTATGTTTAGTGTCGAGGGAATTGAAGTCCACAAACTGGACTTAATTCCTAATTTCAGGGAAAATTTGCTTCGCTACAAAGCCCAATTATTATTTTTCACTGTAATAATGTCAGATGCAGCTATCAGCTATGAACGTGATATCTGAGGGTTACAATGATGGGGAGCAGCGCTGCTCCCTGTCATTGCACCCCCTACTTAGAAACTTTTTTTTTTTCATTTGGTGAAGCAGCCAAATCCAATTTTCTAAAACTTCACTCATCTCTAGTTATGTTCTAGTTAAGAGTAAAATATAATTGTTGTAAACACTGATATTCAGATCAAAATGATACAATATTTTTCCATATTGAAAGTTTTCTGTGAACAATAAAAATGAGAAAAATGCATACTACAATAATTAAGTAAGTTTAGCTTTTTATTTCACAGTAAGTCTTGAAAATGGTTAGTATTATGCATTTTGTTTCCCTATTATAAGATAAAATAACGCACATAATAGAATTATTTCTTTCAGTTGTGGTTTTGTGCTGGTCTGATCTCAATTTACAAAAAAAAAATCACCATTTTAAACATAACCTTTAAATATGTTTCTAATCAATGGTGAAATCTAACATTCACAAACTTGTTTCTGACATTCTATTCAACTGATGCCTATAAGGTTGTCATTCAATGAAAATTCATTTGCAGATGACTCAGGCAGGTGTGTGATTATCAAAGGTCAGGGCAGAAACAGCATATTTCATAAACACAGTTTTTCACACTTTGTAGCATTTATTCTTGTTGCATAATGACAGCATTCTTAATTACCTCTTGCAATCAAGATTCTAATAATTTAATTAGTATTATTTTTGCTCCATTAAATTGTTTCACCCGGTAGAGTTCATTAATTCAACATACTGCATGTTAAAGGAGTTTTTTCTGCAGAACTTTTCTGCTCAGTCTGGTAGAACATTATAGATAACTGTTTAATGCAGCAAAACCCTGTAAAAGGAGCACAATTTAAGCTTGTGTTAGTAAAAAATTTATTTTATACAGCGCTTTTAATTATTCTGATATTTGTAGTAAATATTTGCTCAAAGAATAAATCCCTAATCTATCATTTAAAGAGATTAAAGGGATTGTAGAAGGGCTGCAGATGGGAGTCTCTATTAGCGGGCCTCCCTCATGATAAAATTATGACAAGTTGCCCCACAGAAACTGTAGGGTATGTCAGCAGCAAGGGTTAGTTTCTTCAACAGCACCACCACAGGTTACATGAGGCATTACACAGTATCCATTGAAATCAGTGAGCTGTCTTTGAACTACACAGACATGCTAGGTACCATAAACCATGAAAAAATTAAGAATGTACCCTGATATGATGGTCAGGTTTTATTTTACACTATATTAATGGCTGGAATCATGTGCATTGCATGCCTGGGGAAATGCCTGCACCAGGGTGTACTGTGGGAAGAAGGCAAGCTGACAAAAACTGTGTAATTCTGTGCATAATGCTCTTGGGTCCTTACATGAAGGTGGATGTTCCTGATGTGTACCCAGGGTGGGCTTGGAAATTAAAGTGGCCCTGGGAAAAACCTAAAAGTGGGCCTATGCTGTTGGCGGGTGAAAATTAAGAGAAGGTGGGGAAACACACATAGGCGAGGGCTGCACAAGGAGATAAGACCAGCAATACCACAGTGCAGTACAAAACACCGTCCTGGCAGAACTAAATTCCAGAGTGCAGTGCAAAATACTACTGTAGTATTAATTGTATCACAGTCCTAAGGACAGCTAAATTCAGGAGGACACCTGCATATGAACCTAATGCTCCTAGCATTAATTATTACTGAGAACATCAGATCATTTTGTATCCAGCTGCCATGAGCCACGAGGAGGGCTCTGGTGGCCCCCTGGGTATCAGTCTACCAGCAAATTTCCCTGTAGGGTCTATGGCCAGTCCACTCCTGTGTGTTTTACTCCTGTGCTTATTACATACCAAATTCACCCCTTCATGGCAAAGATATTTCCTACCACAGAGTAATGCAGGATACAGTGCCTTGCCACACTGCAAAAATTGTCCAAGAATGTTCTGAAGAACAAGACAAAGAGATCAAGGCATTGATTTGGTCTCCACATTTTCCAGATTTAAATCTGATTGAGCATATGTGGGATGTGCTGGAAACACAATTATAATACATGGAGGCCCCAGCTAACAGCTTAGGGTAAGTTCACATTACCATGTTGATCTCCATTCTACTGATCTGACAGCAGAACAGAAAAAAAAATTGATCCTTTATTTTCAAAACGGACGCTAAAAATAACAGTTCTATTTTTACATTAATTTTCTGTTCTTCTGCCTAATCAGAAGAACAGAAAGCAAAATGGTTATGTGACCCTACCTTAACAGGATCTGCTGTTAATATATTTGTGCTAAATACAACAAAACACCTTCAGAGGTCATGTGGAGCCCATGCCTTGAAGGACCAGTTCTGTTTTGGAAGACCTTCCTATGGCTGATAATATGTATACTTGTGCTCTTTGATACCAGTCTTGGATGAATCAATGGGAATTTAAGCTATTGGGTTGTGCCTGGTGAAATAAAATTGAAATACTGGAACATGTTATCCTTCCTACTGCATACTCCTGGAGATGCAAGCTGTTAATTAGGGCCAAGTTTGAATAGTAAATGCTGAGATGATAATTAGAATAAGGCATATACTTTAGATGGTGAATGGAAGTTATGACCCTAAATATTTTATTTTTCTGACAAAACCTTTTGTTACTTTGAACTTTCTTATTGTCTACATTTTATATCTATGGAGGCTGAAAAGCTCCTCCTACTGATCTACGGGATTTCCAGGCAGATGGGCCCCACTAACCAAAGGATATGTGTAAAAAGGTGTGGGAATTAAATATTATTGCAGATCACGTATTGGCAGGTTCCAATAATTTGCAAATTTGCTGACTTACAAGTCTCCTTTTTCTATGAAAATGTATTTCCATTAAAAATAAAACATTTCCATTTCCTATTCTATCCTTTTCAAGTCAACTGAGGTTTTTCTTCAAGAATAAATATTGCATATGTGTTCTGTTATAGAATGCATCTCATTTAAATGTCATTTAAACATGCTTTAGATGTTTTTTTCCAGTGATTACATTGATAAATCCTTTCCTTTAGGTAGCTTTCTTGATTCTGAAATACATAATCTTATAAAAGCAGTTAAATGATTTTGAAAAGATGAACCTTGTGGCCAATAAAAGCTTATTTTCTTCCTCGAAGATAGTTATTGTTTTTAGACTCCTTTCTTCTTACAGCATTTTGGCTGAAGTGAATGAATGAATCAAATAAACCAGCACATGTGTGATTTGCCTATTTTCTTTGTCCCCAAAACAAAGGAAAAGAAGGGAGAGTTTTTCAAATCTGAGCTTTTTAGAATTCGGAGTCGTAAAAATAAATATTGCGGCACAATAAAGTCTGTGAACATCATAAAGATGGATACGTTGACAGATCCAGCACAATATCTCTCTTTAATAATATTATATTTCATTTCCTGTACTAAGAAAACAACCATTATCCAAGGCAGCCATTCGTAAACAGCCATTGTGAACAGATTGCATGCATGTTGGTGGTATCATAATTGAAATAAGTTTTACAGGCTTTCTTTAAAAAATGCCAGATGTAAGAAAGCTCTATTAATCAACTAACTTACTTTATAGATGCTAATTTCACCACCTTAAGGAACAAATATAAAATGCTGGTTCCAGACAAAAACTATATGAAAATCTTCAGTCATTCATTCTTCTTGCTCATTTCTGTTGCTGGATTTATACTAAGCTGGGAAACATTAGCTAAGGTCAACCATGAAATTTGTCTGTATTTTGTGCCTGCCTTTCACAAGGAAGAGAGAACAGAAGAAATGAATATATTATTCAAATTATCTTTATATTTACTACCAACCATGTCAACTATGAACAAAAATCTCAACAATGTATACTAGAACTGACATTGTATTAAAGGAAAAGCTGGAGGAATACTGGCAATGGCTATATGAAAAACAAACTTATTAATATGAATGTCCATAGTCAACATTTTTTTATCCAAGTAGGTCCAAAAACTGTTCTTCTTAATATATCTTTATAGAAATCAGAGCTTCAAATGCCCTTTAGAAATGTGGCAAGAATGTATCATGGTTTCTAAGACTTTTCCGGTTTACGTCACACTCAAAATTTTCCTAAAAAGGAAACAATTCATGGACAGAAGGGGGTTGGGCCTAGGTGGCCCATCATTTTTAATATTACTTGCACCAGAGAACCCGCCAGAAATGTACACCAGCTCCTAGTAGTTGTAAAATTCAGTTTCTGGTGCAAATAGGCTGGTTATAGTGTTGTACAGAGATGATTTAATGATGGGTATTTCATTTATTGAGATGAGAATGATGATAATGTTTTACCTTAGTTGTATTATCTTCTACAGTGCACATTTTATATTTCTAATAAAACAGAGACTACAAAAAATTACCCAGTTTACAAAGCATTAAAGGCTTAATCCCATGACTAATGTAAAAAATGAAAATAAGACATCTTGAAGTACATGACATTACCTTTCTAACAAAAAGGGCTAGAACCAGCCCTGTACCTCATATGAATCCAGAGATATCCCCATTCATTGCTCTGCTAGATTTATATGAAGCTGAAAACTCAAGGGCAGCGTCTTTTCTGCTTCAACTGCAAGTGGCAGTATACACATACATTTTATTGAATAATTCAGTGGCTATGCTAAATTTTTAATTACATGCAATTACAATAGTGTTAAGATCCAGGTGCTGGTTTTAAAACTGTAGAATATATTTTCGTGGGACAACCCTTTTAAGGCAGAAGGCTAAGTAGCACTGTGTCCTGCAAAAATGTGGCGATCCCAGGTAAAAGAATATTTTTTCACAAATTGCCCTGTAGCCCTAGCCTTACAGGGCTTCTGTCATCAGAAATATGGGTATCTCTAGAATATATATTCTAGATTAATAATTTGTTTTATTTGTAGTTAATTTTTGCCCCCTCCATTTCATTGGTCGTGTCAGTGGGAATGAAGCGCTGGATACACAGAAATACATACTAGAAAGGATGATCCAGCGCTGTCACAGCAATTTCCTCCTCCTTTTCAAATCATTGCCAGCTGTGTCTTCTTTTGGGTGTACTTTTACTTATGCAGCATAGGCAAGCATCTTTCCTTCACTGTGCCTGCACTGCATACTTAATGGCACAGTACGGGCGCAAGATATTACACAAACTCAGGGCTAAGCAGGATGACGTAAATGCTGCCTGGCCCTGTCAATCAATACCAGCAGGGTCTGGCTAGAGGAGAAATAATGGAGCCTATAGGAGTAGGAGCAACACCTCCATTCCTCCTTGATGCTCATATGCATACAATGAAAGTTGCTTTTTCTCAGTAACATAGGTACAAAGTAAGATGGGACAAACACTATTAGACTGAGCTCACATTAGTATATGTTTAATGTCAGCCAGTTTAGTACCCATATTTTCTTTAAATAAAAGCCCTTTAAATAATTGAAAGCAAGTAGAATTAGGGCACTTCAACACTGTCAAGCTTTCTGATGCCGTTTTAGAAGCCAAAAGTACTAAACTTTATTTAATTCCAAAGGGAAATTATAGTGCATCACAGCTGCGTCATAACACACAGACTGTGTACAGTCTTAGAATACAATAATGTAATAATCTGCATATCCACTAATCACAGAGCCCTATTGTACAAAACTTCATCAGAAGATAGTGTTCACTCTGTTGTCTTTCAACAAATGTGTTAAGGACTTACATTTAGACCATTTTCCACACCCAAAACAGGTATAGAAAATGATGAATGAGACGGGCCTACTAGTCCATTCCCTTCCCTACACACGCACAATTTTTTAGACCGGGTGTGAAAGGAAAAAAGTCTCAGATTGCATCTCAAATAACCATTGCATCGCAATCTGCGCCCAAAATACACCTAATATAAGTGTATTTCTGGATAATAAATTACGTTCTCTGTTCCAACTAAAATCCATATTAGCAGGATTTTCCATCATGATAATGTGCCGTGCAGCATCCACTTTCAATCAGTTTGTCTCCTTTTCTCTTATTATTATTGCAATAGGTTTTAAAACATATAGATCACCATTAACCTTGTTAATTACTTTACACAACTGTGCAGCATTATAACAGCAGCGGGCCGCCATAACTAGTAATTACTGTCACATACTGTTTCATTTGTGGAGTGCTGAGATGTAGCAATGTGCACAGTTTTTCATATACATAAGAATGGCTTTAAAACGAACATCAAAAGACACCAAGCTGACTGTTCTGTAAGGAAGTATCTGTAAATATAAAATATATAAAGCCTTATGCCAAATGCTAGCACCGTTATACAGCCTACTATATGTACTCAGGTGTTTCTCCTGCACTCATAGGTGTTTCTCCTATGTAAGCATAGAGCACTAACCAGGAATATCTCTCTATTCAAGTTCTGCTGTCATCTACCAAATTACTTCATTTTCAGGGGAGGATTGGCCATTGACCTTACAGGAAAATTTCTCGAAGGGCGCCTTCGCCCTCCTCACAGTCAGCCTGCGGAAGTTTGTTGATGTATTTTGTGCTGCTGCCAGTATTTTGTGATGGAATGTTGTTTTTGGCTTTGTTGGGGTGGTATAATGTGCCTAAATATGGTATTGCTGGCCCTGCCTTCTATTAATTTGGACCTGACTGCAAAACTGGACCACTTTTAGAATTTTTTCCAGGGCCTCTTTAAGTTCCCAGTCCACCCATGTCCATGTCAATGCTCACATCGACCAGAAATAATAAGCGGCAAAATTAGGATCACAAAGGGTGCATTTTGCTGTAAAAATTCAGATCATAAATTGATAAAGTGCTGATTTAAGATCCACACAGCAGGTCAATTTCTCCTTGTATTCTGTGCAGATCTTTTACAAAGTGTGTAGAATAGAATTTCTTCCACTTTTCTGGGATTGCAAAATACTATGGATTCTACACCTTCAAATCCATATGGAAAATCTGTACTGCATCCATTTAATTGACACCCATTGTCAACATACTGAGCTGCACTTTGGCCACTTGACCGATGTACAGTGATGTCACATGGCCTAGAAATAGGCCTAAGCCCTCATGGGTGTTGTGACCTCTTTGAGCAGCCCAGATGAAGGTGTCCCCGTTGATCTAATATTGATGACCTTTCCTGAGGATCAATATGAAATTCCCAGATAACCCATTTTATGTGTTCCCCATTCCTTTTAGTTCTGTTACATCTGCATAACATATATGATGTTACCAGTGTCAAGTTCTATATGTACAATTACAACTAAAAGCTTACAGTGCATTTAAAACTGGATTAGTGCCTGATCTGTATAACTGGGGGAATGGTCCCTAGAACAACTTGCTGCATAGATGCAGGGTGGGCCCAAAGAATCCTTATTTGACAGGAATACTCTCATTATATAATGGAACTGTTCTACATAAAACCTTCTACATAAAAATCACTCTATGCACGAAGACAGATCAAAGTGTACAGGATCAATAAAACCCTGAGTGGAGTCTTCTGGAAATATTTTAGGTTCTCATCTTATAACTGTTCTACACGTAGTTATACTTTCCCTCTTTATGATTGTACAAAGCATTTGACTTATTCTAAGTCTGCAGCTTCATGTGAACATTCATAAATTCCGCTCTGCTTTTTATAAAAATCCACACAAATTATAACACTAAAAGTCAAAACTAAGGCTTGATAGCTGAAAATGAATGCAATTGAGTGATCACTTCGTTTTAACTAATCATATTATGTTTTCATTTCTTTTATGCCGCATAGTATTACATCATTTTCAATTTGTTAGTTATTAAAATGTCTGGGAACTTCTGGAAACAATTAAAGTGATCAGCAGAGCTGACAGTGAGAGTAGTATGTACAATCAATGCGATCTATCACAATTCATTTCTGCTTTGAGAGAAATTCTTTGCTTTCTCATTCACAGGTACATATTCAGGGAACAGTATGTCTGTTTGTATGGAAAGCATTAAAGAGGTATGCCAAGATTTACTATTGATTGTCTATCCTCAGGGCAGGCCCCAAATATCTGATCTCCAGGGTCTGACACTCTGCAAACTCACGATCTGCAGTAGCTCTAATGTCAGAGGATGGTGCTGGAGCTATATAGCTCCATCCCCTGTGTAGTGGCCAGAACTGGTTACGGCAGCACTGCTCCCATTGAAGTGAACAAAAGCAACACTGTAGTTACAAGCTCCATCCACTACACAGCAGGCGGAACTATGTAGCTGCGGCACCAATGTCCAGCAATGGACTGACTGGTGTCAGTCCCTGCTGATCAGATGTGGATGACTTGAGGATAGACCATCAATAATAAATCCTGGAATACCCCTTTAAAGAAGAACGATTCTTTTTTTTTATAATCTAGGCTTTGTACTCAAGAGTAAAGCATGCTGATTCATTCATATCTTGTATTACTTTGGGGGCAGTTCACCATATACAGTTTGAATAGTTTATGGTTTGATGAAAATATTGTCTAATAAGTTTAGTTTTTGCTCCCTGTTAGAATATGAGCCGTTACTATATATTTTATAAACTACTTCTTGATACTTGCTAAGCAGGAGTGATGTGAGAGGACAGATACCATATTTGAGAAGAATCAAAATCAGTGTCACATTGGTGACAAAAGGTGGGGGTCCTACCTCTGGAACTCGCACCTACAATGAGAATGGAGCAGCGAAATGAGCGGCGAAATGAACGGAGGGCATATTGCGCATGCGCAGCCGCCCTCCATTCATTTCTATGGGGCCGCTGAAAATAGGCGAGCGCTGGCCCCATAGAAAGGAATGGGAGCAGGGGCGCGCATGCACGATGCGCTCCCATTCACTTCTATGGGCGCAGTGGGGAGTAGTGCTCGGTGGTGAACGGACCCTAGGAAATACGGGGTCCTCCAGCCACAGCTCTACCCGCTCCGTTCTCGTTGTAGGTGCGGGTCCCAGAGGTGGGACCAACACCTATCAGACAATGTGGGCATATCCTAGCGATATGCCCCCATTGTCTGAGATGGGAAAACCCCTTAATGGGGTTGTCTAGAAATAAAAAAGACTACTTTTCTCCAGAAAAAAAGTCAAAGAGAAATTGTGTTGTTCTTGTCTATGGGATGTGTCAGGGATTTCAGTTTGCAATATCCCTTCATTAATCCCAATATATATGATGCTTCTGAAGAAGGTAGACCCTTTTTTGTAATATCTGATGACCCCTTTCACTAGGGGACTTGAAAATAGTAATCATTTGTTAACCTCTACTTCTTCAAGGCCCCATAAAAAACCTACCAACAGAAACACTTTGTATAACCCCTAATGTCTCCTTGAGTGGATACCTGAGTAGGTGATGAAATTAGACTCGCCTATATGCTCACAATATGGCATTATAGCTCTAGATGGGGAACCCTCTCCCAGTTACTTTATTTTCACTCCGCAGTGAAAAGCTCTGCTTTTATCTTTAATAGGCTTGTCTCCATAGTGTCAGCCAGTTAACAATTGGATAAATAACATTTACTAGTTATTTTCCATTATAACCATGTTATAACAGAAAGCAATAATGGAATTCATAATGCTGATGTGAACCCACACTTACGGGTAAGCTTCAGTTGTAGTATGTTCTCACTATAAATAGCTAACAATAGAGTTTGTGTATGATAATCACGTATCACTTTAATTGTTTAAGAAAAATGAAACAATTAGTTCAGCATCAATAAAACTGTTCATGTCAATGATATTGCACCCACATAGCCCTAGGACAGACTCAGCAGTGGTAGTATACCTCATAAGGAGGTGCACTTCTAGCCTCACACCATGTACAAGGAGGAAGGTAAAGAATAGTTTTATCTACATGACTCACCGATTGTGTCTGGAGCTGTTTTCTTTTGCTTCATTAACCTAGTTGGAAGCATTCGTCTGTCAATTCAGGTGTCCAAACAGCATAAATAATCCTCAAACTGATAGCTCATAAGTGGAAGTATGTATACAAAATTTCTTTGTCATCAGTGTTTTCCTATATATCTAATGCTTAAAATATCTAAACATTAGAATTATATTTTTTTCACAAGCCAACAAACACATCTAGTTGAAGGATGACTTATCACTTCAAATTCATAAGAGGACTCTGTTATTTTTCTTCTGCCAAATAAATGTATTCTTAGGAACAACGCATGGTTAATGAAATTAAAATGGATACAAGAGACATCTGAAAATGATTCAATAATAATTTGAAGTAAATGCATAGCCCGGCTACAATGTACTGTTCTTTGAAGAGTCCCTACACTTCTTTTTAACATTCATACAGCTGAACATGAATTTTAACATTGCTTTCCATGGAGCTCCCCAGGTTGTGGCTGAAAAATGGTCCAAAAGAAAAATTTTCCCTGTACTTGCAACGATCAGTGGGTGTGGAATCACTGTGTCAATCAACTGATATGACTTTGGGCTAATCCTATGGACATTATCTTGACAGTCCACTGGTATTCCCTTTTTTGATCACTTTATAGGGATCTGAACTTTGTTGCAAGGGAGTCACCAGGCTGCTGCCTCCCGGAGTAGTCAAAGTGTGGTTGACAGCTGATCCACAGGGGTCAGAGACACCAGTGCAAAGCACTAAGAGATCATGCAAAACTCGTAATCAGTAACAGGCTGAGGTCAGGGCAGGCACAGCTCATGCAAATCTGAGAAGCAGTCCAAAGGTCAGGGTAGACAGCACATAATACAGTGATCAGGCAGAATTTGTTACAAGGGCAAACCAGGAGATTATAGCACGTTTGCAGAATGTAGCTAGCTAGTCAACCTATTGCTCAAGCAATGAAGAATATCTCCAAAAGACACACAGGACACAGGTGCCCAGACCCACTACCAGAAATCTGGATCTGCCACTGACACATGGTGAGGGGAGTGGTGCTTGTTCCCATCCAAAGTAGTAGGGCAGTAGTGGACATAGGCCGCCGACGTAACAGTACTTAAAATCCAATTGTGATCAGATGTTTGAAGCATCTCACTACCTTTGACCATGGTCTAAAATATTCGAACAAAAAAAGATCATTATTTTATAATTCTCCTTCATAGTGTTATAAATCTATTGTGTGCCCTTTTTTTCCAATTAAGATGTACCTGTCAATTTAACCCTCTTGCCTCTAAAACTAACAGCATGCATATCTGGCTGACTGGCTCAGTGGGGGGAGCAATCTGAGATGAAAAAAGGTGTCTTCTTTATGGTACTCTTCAAGATGACATCTCCCCATGTGCCAGTTCATATATAACAATCATATGCAGAAAAAAAAAAAATCTGAAGTCTGTGCTCTCCAACAGATATTTTTGATTCTGATAGTGTAGAAATCATCCCCTGATCTTGAAGTGCCAGTATGGAGCTTACCAGAAACAATAATAGCAAAAAAAAAGAGTACCAAAGCACATGGTGTGTGCCAACTTTATTACATGACTTTCTATACCTGTTTTGAGGGTTTTGAAAGTTATAGGAGGAATGGAGCATGGAACTAAGATGAATTGTTAAATACTGCATCTTGAAGATATATCCCATATTTTGGTGCAAACTACTGGTGTAATCTATTGTACACCAACTCTGATATGGCATACGTTATTAAGGAAAAGTGTGAGAGTGTGTCTGGCACATCAAGCGAGTTTCAGCAAAAAATGTTAATTCATGTCATCCAGTTTGATAAATTTGACTGATTTGTTCATGTATGAATCTTAACATATTTGCTAACTCTCCCCCAAAGTCTCACTTTTCTACTTTAGGTAAATCATTATAAATTTAATGATTATGTAGGTTATTTGACCTCTTATGAATCTGGCATATAGATTGACAAATACATTGTAAGACTCAATGGGAAAAGTACTGATGTGAATGATAGCTGCAGTCTGAAGTGGTACTATAAGCTAAAGGAAATTTAAAAAATAAAATAGGTATCATGCACCTAACATAGACATATAGAACAATACTTGTAGATGAGAATACCTCTGTAGTGCAGTAACTGGTGGTCAATCTTTTAGTTTCAGAAATTTCTGAAGAATCAAATAGAAAAAAAAAAACAGAAACAAATTGACTTTAATCTGAATTTCAGGAAAGCTTTGATTCTCCTCGAATCTGAATTTCCTCTTTCTTCGTAGTAACAAATAATTTTTTTCGCTAAAATGGCAGCTACACATGTTACAAAATGAAAGTAAGGAGCCCTGGAATGCGATATGACCCATAATGCGTGCAGCGAGCCAATCAGTAGATAGCTATACCCTGCAATGTCATATCCCCATAAGAAGCTTAATCCCACTTGGTCTCTGCCATTTTACTGTGAACTAAGCACAGGGAGAGATATGTCAAGTGCTAGGGACAGTATTGTAGCAATCTTTTAATTGTAGACTATTGGATAGGGACAGTGCTGGGACAGTGTAGGGAGATCGAATGAGAGTATTCAGACAGAGTAGAGAGCATAGGGAGACTGCTTGGACAGTGCAGGGTCAGTGCAGGCTCATGTGTAATCAACCTTTGCATCTTGTTCATCTCCTGGGTCATTCATTCTTAATCTGTTCTGTTATAAATAGACGTACGGTGCATCAGAATCATTGTTAACAGGCGGTGTAATTTATAGGCATGTTTATGTAGTTCCTCTGCTGGGCAATTTATACTTAATCTGTTCTGTTATACATAGACTGACTGTGCATCAGACTTCGTCTCCACAGCGGGTCTAATATACAGGTGTGTGTACCTTGTTAATCTGCTGCGCTATTAATAATTTATCTGTTCAGTTATACATAGAAGTACAGTGCATCAGACTCATTGTCAGCAGGTGATGTAATATATAGGCGCATTACAGCAGTCTATCTGCTATGCTATTCATACATTATCTGTTACATTAGTGATTTAGTGACGGTACCCTATGGCCAACAGACAGTTGCCTTGGCTCTCAAAAGAAATATTGCTATAGCCAGCACAGGTTGTGGCAGAAAGAGGATTGGTGGCAGCAGCCGCAGCAAAAGGCCAGGGCTGCCACTGTCATACAGTGGTCGTGTTTTGCCAACAATCCTGCTGTACTGGAATGGTTAACTCACCCTTCAAAATCGTCTCAGGTGACAACAGATACACACAGCCAGGAATCAGTGGGTACCTCTGACACCCCCCTTAGTTGTCATGACCCAGGAACAACCTCTATCCCCTCTGCCTATTGCCAACCTCTGCCTATTTCTTTTGCTACTCCTTCTGATCAGGAAGTTATGCATGCTGTCAGCTTTTTAACGAGGACTAGCTTAGTGAGGACAGTCAGCAGCTACAGGCCAGCACAGACTTGGAGGAGAGGTCTGCTGCATTCTCCCTAAAGCATGCAACTAGTAATGATGACAGTCAGGTGGAAGCATGTGCTGCAAGCGGTCAGAGATGTGGCCATGAGACTGGTAAGGATGACATAAGTGATGAGCAGACATTAGTGGATGATGATGTATCCGATTGCATGTAGTAGCTGGGTGAAGAGAGGACATCATCATCAGGGGATGAGGGTGCCCATGAGACAGCAGCAGGGTGGCAGCGTGCCGATAAGCCAGTAGGGTGGAAGCAGTGGGAGGTCTAGAGCCAAACGCACCCAGAATAGACCGTCTGCTACTCAGGAGCCTTCCTGTCAGGAAACAACTAGCCGTGCACAGGTTCATAAAGGCAGTGACAAGCAGTCAGCACGGAGTGGTGGGGGTAAAATGCCATAGTTGACAGTGTGGAAATTTTTTAGCAAGTCGCTGGAGGATGTTAGCATGGTGGTATGCAGGATCTGTGGGCAGAAGGTCAAGTGCAGTCCCTGCGTCAACACATGGAGCATCACCATAAAGTGGCCTGGGAAAACCATGGCACTAATGTAGTGGTACATCCTGATGCAACAACCGCTGCATCTCTCAGCGGCCCACATGACTTCTCCAGCAGTCAGGACTCCTCAATATCAGCAGAAGGAATCTGTCTCCTTCCCTTAATCTATTGCTCCTGATGCCCCTACTCCTCGTCACGTGTTTTGCCAGAAATCGATCACCGAGGTGATTGCAAAGAGACAGCAGTGTTCATGAACTCATCCAAAGGCGCAGAAGTTGACTGGGCACCTGGCCAAGCTGATGGTAGTACAGTCCCTCCCTTTCCATATTGTGGACTCAGAACATTTCAGAGAACTTGTGCCGAGCCAAGGTGGAGATTCCCAAGCTGTCACAACTTCTCTAAAAATGCTGTACCAGCTCTGCAAACAGCAGAGAGTGGGCCAGTCTTTGAGCCTGTGTCTGGTACTGTTCATGTCAGCGCCGATGGGTGGAGTTGTAACTATGGCCAAGGACAATATATATCCTTTACAGCCCACTGGGTAAATATGGTTCCTGCCTAGGCACACCACCATATGGTTCCTGCCCAGGCAATGGCAATGCCACCTCATAATTGTGGGATTTCTGGCCAATGTCCTCCTCTTCAGCCTCATCCTCCACCTTGTCCTCAGCTTTCACTGTAGGCACAGTTCAGAGTACAGCGTTGTCACTTGGTTGTTCACCTGGGAAAATGGATTCACTCTGGGGAGGAACTGCTCTGCATCATCAACCAAGAAATTGAATCCTGACTGTCTCTTAGATAATTGGAGAGAGGAACGATGGTCACAGATAACGGGAAGAGCATTCTGTCTGATCTGCATGGCACACGACTTCAATCTGGTTGTCACCCAGCTAATGAAGTTTTCCACCCAAATGCAAAATGTCTTGAAAATTTCAAGAAAACTGTGCATGCACTTCAGCCACTCTTACCATGAAAAACATGTCCTCCTTGAGCTGAAAAAGCATAATGGTGTTCCCCTACATCACCTAATACACAATGTTTATACACATTAGAACTCCGTGCTCCACATGTTGGACCAACTGTATGAGCAGAGAAAAGCTGTGACTGATTTCTTGATGTTACAGATGAAAACTAGTGTCCCTGTTTGGCCATGTTGACATCAACATTTAATTTTTCAGTTTTTTTGATCTGTCAGAAGAACCGGAAAAAAAAACAACAACAAAGAAAAGGGTAATTTAAGGGTTTGATCATGATTTGGAAGCCAAAATAAGGAGTGGGTCCAAAAAACAGAAGACATGCAAATATCGCCATCACATGCTATCTCTGTTTTGGACCCACTCCTATTTTTGCCTTACCAATACTGATGAAATACTAATGCAAAAAAATGACCAAATTCAGACCGTGTACTAGAGGCCATTAAATTCCTGCATGCAGGACTTATTTTCCATTTGAATAAAGCTGATCTCAGAATGTAAAAATTCAAATTGAGCATGAGGCCTCTATCACACTGTTAGTATTTTGCATCAGGATTTGATCATGATTTGAAGGGAAAAGTAGAAGTGTGTCCAGAACACAAAATAAAAGCAAATATTTCCATCACATATTATCGCTATTTTGGACCCAATCCCGTTTTTGCTTTACCAATACTGATCAAATGCTGACCAAATGCTAACCATGTGAAGTTGGATGCTCAAGCTACAGGATCTATTTTCTTTGTGTTGTTCTTCTGATGGATCAGAAGAACAGAAAAATAAACAGTTATGTGAACACAGCCTTACTGCTGACACCCTTGCCACTGTCCTGGGGCCACTCTTTGAATTCTGGGCCACTGCACAGTTAAGTCCACGCTGATAGATTAGAGGTGATGTTAACATTGACTTCTGTTATTTAGTCAGTAATTTCAATCACTTATTATAAGGCATATTCAGAAGCAAAGGCTACTCTCTTATTAAGTATCATGAATTAAGATCTGCACCTGTTTTGTGGGTTTGAATCATACCTGCTTTGGGCTGACAATTACTGACCAAATAAGTTAAGTGTGAACTAAGCCTAATAGTGCCACACAGTCTTTCTACATCAACAGAAGGGATTCAAATGCAAGTGTTTGCATTGCTATAACATGCTAAAAAGTCATTGGGACACCCCAAGGGACATTCAGCATTTTCATTATTTTTTTGCTTTAATAAAGTATGATGTATGCTTTCTTTTCGGTTTAGCTAGGGGTTAGCTAGGAATGTTGGTGGCATGTAGAGATGGCCCGAACTATTCGCTGGCGAACAGTTCCCGGCGAACATAGCTTGTTCGCGTTCGCCTCGGCAGGCGAACATATGCAATGTTCGGTCCGCCTCCTATACATCATCATTGAGCAAACTTTGACCCTGTACCTCACAGTCAGCAGACACATTCCAGCCAATCAGCAGCATACCCTTCCTCCCAGACCCTCCCACCTCCTGCACAGCATCCATTTTAGATTCATTCTGAATTTGCAGTCTTAGTGAGAGGAGGGAGAGTGTAGTTGCTGCTGATTTAATAGGGAAATTGATAGCTAGGCTAGTGAATTCAGTGTCCACTCCAGTCCTGAAAGACTCATCTGATCTCGTTTCAGCGTTTTTTTTTCTCTCCATATATATATATATTGCAGTTGCCTGGCCTGCCCGTGTGTGAGGAGCTGCAGGCCCACAGACTGTAGTGTGCCCACTGCCAGTGCCCACCCCTGTCATCCCGTGTGGCACAGGACTTTGCATCAAAAAAAGGCATTTAATTTTTACCCTTTAATCTAAGGTTAGTTGCCTGCCAGTGTGTGTCAGGCCGACTTCCACAGACTGTAGTGTGCCCACTGCCAGTGCCCACCACCACTCATACCGTGTGGCACAGGCATTTCATTTTTACACTTTAGTCTAATTTCAGTTGCTTGCATGCTTCCAGTGTGTGTCAGGCCGACTTCCACAGACTGTAGTGTGCCCACTGCCAGTGCCCACCACCACTTATACCGGGTGGCACAGTAGCTTGCCGATAAATAAGGCATTTAATTTTTACACTTTAGTCCGGATAGGGTACGTAACAGGGATTAAACTGATAGGAATAGTACTAGTTAAGACACCACTCATATAGGGTGTCACAGCACATTGCTCTGTGCACGCGCAGTGCCCCAATTTGGGAGTAAGAGGACCGACCAAGCTGCTTTTTCCATCTCCCGGTTCCTAAAATCAATTCAGTTTGGTGTATGAAAGTTTGGTCTGTCACTGTAAAGGCAGTCGAAGGTACCCGGCCTACATTTTTTTTCACAAAAGCCAATCCCTGATATGGGACGTAACAGGGATTAAACTGATAGGAATAGTACTAGTTAAGACACCACTCATATCGGGTGTGACAGTAAATTGCACGGCGCAGACGCAGTGACCGTGGATTAAAACAAAAGGGAGGGAGCCAGCGTTTTTTTAACCATCTCCCCGTTTGAAAAATCAATTCAATAGATGGACCCCAGATTGGGGACGTTAGAGGGATTAAACTGATGAGAATAGTGCTACAGAAAATACCACTCATATCGGGTGTGACAGTAAATTGCACGGCGCAGACGCAGTGACCATGGATTAAAACAAAGGGGAGGGAGCCAGCGTTTTTTTAACCATCTCCCCGTTCGAAAAATCAATTCAATTCACCTTTCTGGGACCCTTGGTGTTGTACGTGGCTGGGTGGAGGAAGAAACCTTCAATGACATCACCGGGACATGGCTAGCTTGGTATCCAACCTTGTGCAAATGGGGAGTTTGTGGTTGTGCAAATTGCAAATGGACTGTTTGCGGTTGTTTGCGGTGCATTAAAAGGGGAGTTTGGTCTATCAATGTCTGTGAAGCGGGCGTAACCCTTACACTACCTGATCGATACAACATCATACCTGATCGTATACACACACTGGATGTTTTAAAGCATGTTATTCCAAACAATTTAGGAATGTTACGTGATTCATGCCCTTTATGGATTTAAACCCGAATCTGCGTCCACTACGTAATTTTCCATGGGAGTTTTGCCATGGATCCCTCTCCGGCATGCCACAGTCCAGGTGTTAGTCTCCTTGAAACAACTTTTCCATCACTATTGTGACCAGAAAGAGTCCCTTTGGTTTTTAAAATTCACCTGTCTATTTAAGTCTATTGCGGTTCGCCCAGTTCGCCTGTTCGCGAACATTTGCGGAAGTTCGCGTTCGCCGTTCGCGAACTGAAAATTTTATGTTCGCGACATCACTAGTGGCCTGCACGATGATGTGTATGGCCATGTATGTAACCTGCCTGTCATTCATAAGCACAATAACTGTTTCACTACCAGAAAGGACTAGCTATGCATGTTGCTGCACTGCACAGTTATTTACACTAGGATATATATACTTTAACAAAGGGAGAAACTGACATCTTGAAAAAGTGATTAAAATTTGGACCAACCTCATTTTAAAAAAAATTTGAGGCATTCATAAGAAAATTTATGCGATGCATCGCGTTGAAAGAATTACGGCCCAAGTCTTAGTTTAATCCATTAAACAAATATTCTACTGCGCATACTACCTTTATAAATCTGGTCACCAGGGACATTAGAAAAATCACAGTCCCTAAAAATTGGAAATACATGAGCAATATCACTAGATCAGAAAAGGAAGCCATAATGCAAGTGATTATCCGTCCAACTGATATGGGCGGGGACATTGTGGTTCTAAATAGGGCAGACTATGATTTGGAGGCACTGAATATACAGTCATGTGAAAAAATTAGGACACCCTTTGAAAGCATGTGGTTTTTTGTAACATTTTTAATAAATGGTTATTTCATCTCCGTTTCAACAATACAGAGAGATTAAAGTAATCCGACTAAACAAAGAAAACTGAAGAAAAGTCTTTTCAAGATCTTCTGTAAATGTCAATCTACAAAAATGCCTATTCTAACTGAGGAAAAAGATAGGACACCCTTGCCCCTAATAGCGAGTGTTACTTCCTTTGGCTGAAATAACTGCAGTGAGACGGTTCTTGTAGCCATCTACCAGTCTTCGACATCGGTCTGAGGAAATTTTACCCCACTCCTCAATGCAGAACTTTTTCAGCTGTGAGATGTTTGAGGGGTTTCTTGCACGTACAGCCCTTTTCAAGTCACCCCACAGCATCTCAATGGGATTCAAATCTGGACTTTGACTTGGCCATTCCAGGACTCTCCATTTCTTCTTTTTCAGCCAATCTTTGGTTGATTTACTAGTATGTTTTGGGTCATTGTCATGTTGCATGTCCAGTTCCGCTTCAGCTTTAATTTTCTAACTGATGGTCTCACATGTTCTTCAAGCACCTTCTGATACACAGTAGAATTCATCGTGGATTCTATGATGGTGATCTGACCAGGTCCTGCTGCAGCAAAGCAGCCCCAAACCATGACACTTCCACCTCCATGCTTCACAGTTGGTATGAGGTTCTTTTCTTGGAATGCTGTGTTTGGTTTACGCCAAACATGTCCTCTGCTGTTGTGTCCAAATAATTCAATTTTGGACTCATCTGTCTTCCAGAAGTCCTGGTCTTTGTCAACTTTATCTCTGGCAAATGTCAGTCTGGCCTCGATGTTTCTCTTGAAAGCAAAGGTTCTCCTCTGCACACCTCCCATGCAAGTTAAACTTGTACAGTCTCTTTCTGATTGTAGAGGCATGTACTTCTACATCAACAGTAGCTAGAGCCTGCTGTAGTTCTCGAGATGACACTTTAGGGTTTTGGAGACCTCATTTAGCATCTTGCGGTCTGCTCTTGGGGTGAACTTGCTGGGCGACCAGTCCTGGGCATGTTGGCAGTTGTTTTGAAAGCCCTCCACTTGTAGACTATCTTCCGGACAGTGGAATGGCTGATTTCAAAATCTTTGGAGATCTTTTTAAATCCCTTCCCAGACTCATAGGCTGCTACAATCTTTTTCTGAAGTCCTCTGACAGCTCTTTTGCTCTCACCATGGTGCTCACTCTCACTTCAACAGTCAGGAGCACACCAAACTAAATGTCTGAGGTTTAAATAGGGCAAGCCTCATTCAACATGCAGAGTAACGATCTACTAATTATGTGCACCTGGTGTGATATACCTGTGTGAGATCTGAGCCAATTTAAGAGGGAATACATGTGAGGGTGTCCTATCTTTTTCCTCAGTTAGAATAGGCATTTTTGTAGAATGACATTTACAGAAGATCTTGAAAAGACTTTTCTTCAGTTTTCTTTGTTTAGTTGGATTACTTTAATCTCTCTGTATTGTTGAAACGGAGATGAAATAACCATTTATTAAAAATGTTACAAAAAACCACATGCTTTCAAAGGGTGTCCTAATTTTTTCACATGACTGTACTTAGTGACAAAAAAACATACAAAAATTTAAAAAAGACCCCACAGAGGAATACAAAAAAGAATTGAAAAGCTTGGTAAAGAAAGGAAAGAACGAAGGGATTTTGAATAAAAGTGAAGCCTTGTATATAGAAAATAGCGGCCTTTTAGCAAAACCCGAAGGTGCATAAAGATGTGAAATAACCACCAAGTAGACCAATAGTATCTGGAGTGGAGTGCCTTACCAGCTCCCTATCTAAATATGTGGATCAGTTCCTGCAATCCTGTGCCTAAACCTTCCCAGCTTATTTGAAACATACAAAACATGTATTGCAGCTATTGCACACGATTGAATGGAAGGAGGGGTATATATTGGGCAGTTTGGATGTGAAGTCATTATATACAGTCATCGAAAATGAGAAAGGTTGTGAGGCAGCAAAACATTTTTTAAATAGAAAAGGTGAACCTCCGGACACCTAGGTTGACTTTATCGGGGAATGCATTCTTTTTATTCTACAGAAAAATTATTTTAAATATAAGGAAGAATTTTATTTACAGATGTGGGGTACCACTATGGGAACGAGGGTTGCTAATCTGTACGTGGGGCATTGGGAGCAGGATACTATATACCCAACTCTGGCGGAGGTTCATCGATGATTTCCTTTTTATATGGGTAGGGGGATAGCCAGCGTTGAAAGAATTTTTAAATTATATAAATAAAAGTGAATTTTATTTAGAATTCACCCCCACATATAGTGAAAAGGAAATACCATTATTAGACCTCACGATTTATATAGAATCGTCCAAAATTTGCACAAAAACATATGAAAAACGTACGGATTTGAATAGTTTTATTTCAAGGGAGAGTTGTAATTTGCCCAGATGGCTGGATAATATAACGTGGAATTTTTACGTATTAGACGTAACTGCACAGAAGTAGAGCAATATGACAAAGAGGCTGACAAAATGCAGGGGAAATTTGTATCCAAAGGGTATGATAATAAAAGGATAAAAACACAAAAAACACAAGGAATAGAAAGGAATGGTATTCCGCCTATTATCATACCAAATAATGGATAAATAAATATTTTAAAAAAAATCGTAAATAGACATTGGGACATCTTGAAAGAGCACAGAGTTATAGGAGAACTTATCCCACCCGCTCCAATGTTTGTATATAAAAAAGCAGCAAACATTGGTAATATGATTGCCCTTACAAGTAAATGTGCAGGAATTGAAAATCGGAAAAGAACTAAGAAAGATTTTCCCCAAGGTTTTTTCCCATGCAAGAAATGCATGGAGTGTAGAAAAGCGCAGAACAATAATAAAAACTTGTTCCAGGTATTAAATCAAGTGGGTTCGTACAAGAGATAAATACGTGACCATATAATCTGTAACACCAAGGGGGTAATTTATGCCATCAGATGCCCATGTGAGAGAATATACATTGGACGCACGAAAAGACAAATTAAAAAAAAGAGTGGGCGAACATATATATAATATTCGGAAAAAAATGGAGGGACACCCACTCTCCAGACATTATATAGAAAAGCATAAAGGTGAATTTGCAGGGTCTTCCCTTTTTGGATTAGAAATAGAACCCTGGGGGGTGATTTTTTTAGGGAGATGTCTAAAAAAGAAACCAAGTGGATATTTTATATGGACACGCTGGCACATAAAGGTTTGAACACTGAAACGGAACTGTTTGGGTTAAAGGTGAAACAAACAAGGGGTTAATGTAAGAAGGCATGGTGGAACGCGGTTATAAAAGGAGGGCAAGAAGAACAGGGTGGCTATCCATGATAAGGAGCAATGTTATTGCTTGAAATGCATTGGATTGTTTGCCACCTATAGTGATAGCTTGATAAGTGACGTCACTGGCTTTGTGAGAGTCCGAGCATGAAGACAGCAGAGCAACGCCAATGGCTGGGACGTGCTCCAGAAATACAAGCGTGGCTTCTGTTAAGCCCTCACGAGGTCAGGAGGAGGAGGAGTAACAAGGAGACAAGGAAAGCACAGACACCGGAAATACAGCACATACAAGAAGCCGGACTAAGGTAATAGTGCAATCCTTATCGGCGGTGTTTCTTTTCCCTAAGGGTTGCCTAAGTAACTCCCCCTGCTAGTGAAGACAGTAGTAGCGGTGAGCGCGGTGTCAGGTGTCACTATTGATTTAGGATATATTCTCCCTAATGTTTAACTGCAGGCTGGGATAGACCTGATTTACTGCGCTTTGTAATGGATTTGGATCAAAGCAAATTTTGGGGAAAGATTAAGCAAAGTGACCAAATAGAATTTTTTAAAGCTTTGCTCATCTCTAGTGAGCTATTCTTGTTTACACATATTAAATTGTTAACATTCAACAATGATTTTTCTGCCCACACAAACAATGGAATCAACGAGAAATCTACCGATTATCTGTTGTCGCTCTATCGTTCATTGCTTTTACACTGCTCAATAATCGTGTAGTTTCACTAGATTTAATGATAATTTACACGATAATTGCTTCGTGTAAAGGTACTTTGAGGTTAGGGCAAAGCTTGTATCATCGTGTTCAAAGGGAAACTGTCACCAGTTTTATGCTGCTAGGTTCTAACAGTTCCAGCGTATGCCAATGAGTCCTGATATTCATGAGGTCCTGGCTGTCTTCCTCCCTGCAACTGATTGCCAGTCTTTTTCCAACTGAATTAGCAGCAGGGAGGCAGAAAAAAATCAGTGGCTCATGAATATTCAGCACTCATCAGCATGCATCAGGGGATATAAAATGGTTGCTGCCCTTTTAGCACACACAAAACCAGTTCTAACTCAAAGCTTGATGGGTAAGTTTAAAGCAGGAAGCTAAAAATCTGTCTCAGCTTATCTTAGGAATTACTTTCTTACACACAGCTGATAACATAGCTGATGACATCTTCAGCTCTGTGTCTATCTTTGATTTAGGACGGGTTTTGTGTGTGCTAATAGAGCAGCAGAGATTTTTTATTTTCCCTGATGATTTCCCATTAGAGAAAACAAGCCATTATAAATAATGAAAGCTATTTGGGAAAGTGTGTACAATAAAGTAATATTTAGGCATTTTCAATAATTTTACTTTATTAATTCCTGGAGAACCCCTTTAAGATGGTGTCATAATCTTCTACAAGGAGTTCCATTGTGTCTTTGCCTAGAAGCGATTATGCTGCGTCTAATTGCACTAAAATGTAAATTAGCTGGTGCTGTGTTGTGGATTATTGGCCAACTGCCATCATAGATTCCTGCTTGCAGCAGCTGCTGGAAACATAATGCATATGGGTGTTTTGTTTATATGGGAGTTTAAAAGCATCAACAGAGCTCTAGATTCTTCCTATTTTATTGGAGTTCATCTCACAAGATTCGAAAGCAGCACCATATTATTTCTTCTCTTCGTATAATAGGAGGAAGAGCAATACTTCATAAAACTGGCACTGGCTATTCCATCCCACTATTGTAAACAGAATCTATACTGTAGCATGGAGATAAAGAGAAATATGTTACTTCTATCACTGGTCTGTCATCTCGAAGATCTCACGTCAGTTTATCTAGATTTAACAAATGGCTGTATGCACAAGGCTTATTATTGGAAATAGTTGCCATAGTTGTTTCTGGGCACCCAAAATTCCAGATTAAACAAAATAGTATACTAGATTAAATATCTGATTTTCATTGCAAGTTTATTTATAACTTTTGTTTTTGTATTGAGAATGTGGAGCTAAACCCTTGTAATATTCTGTCTACCCAGTTACAAACCCATATCAGTGCATGCCTAGAGTGTGAGGGCACCTCCAGCCCACCATTATGGACAGCACATTCATAAGACTAACCAGGGGAATGCTTCCCTAGAAGTGATAATGATCAAGCAGACCAAGACCACTATCACAATGTAGTTGGAAGCCCCAGTATAAGCCATTCCATCAGGAGTAGACTGGTAGGTAGGAGTAAGAAATGGAATACTATGCTATAGGATTTTGGATATTATCTGTTTTCATTTTCCTTTGCTTTTTTTTTGTAATTTATTTGGGTGAAAAACTGTAGTAGATTGGCATGGGGAAATAGGTATGGGGAATAGAAGCAAACTTTTCTTGGAAGTTTTATAAAAAGAGAAAACAAGTAAATATGCACCATATACATTGATAAGAATTACTTAGAGCAGTAGTAATAGTAGCAGGTGGTTGTTGCTTTTTTTTTATATCATTGTTGTTCTTATCCTTCCTGTTATCTTGACTGGTAATTCATTGCATTATTTTTCCACTAGATGGAACTCTAAATGTATCCACTTATGTAATAGAATACTTTACTTGTGTGTTATAAAAGCCACTGAGGAAGTTCATGGGACACCGAGATCACATCTGTTAACAATAAAAGGAAGGAGTAAGAATACTTCTAATACCATGTACAGTAAGAAGTGTAATCTGGATACTCATTTTGTTAGGTGCTCTGCAAATGGTTAAATTCATAATGGCCTTTTCAGCTGACATTTATCTATTGTAACAAATGCATTTTTCATATTTTTCCTCATTCTTAAATTATTTCTGAAAGCATACGTTATTAATCATCTCCATCCCTGGTGGAACAGAGTTTGGATTTTAGTCTTCCTTTAAAACCCATTATTCTCACTAGTAAATGACCTACATACCAAAATATGATTTATGGAGTAGTTACATGGAAGTGTGCCAGCAAGAACACATCCTGACTATCCCATACCAGAAGTATTAACTTTGGCGAGGAAAGAGAAGCAAAACTCTAAGAAATTTAGCTTTATACACATGTCCATGTTTTAGAAATGATAAGGAAACTGGTGACAGTGTGACAAATAGAAAATTATATATAAATTAAATTCCTCTGTGTACATAGTCAATACAAAGAACCATGCAGAGGCCCAAGATCCTAATATAAAGTGAAAAAGCGCACTCCTTTTACTCCAATTCACTGATTCCACATAGATTTCTACAGAACCTGTTCTATTAAATGCTTAGGCTACTTTCACACTAGCGTTTTTTGAGGACCCATCATGGATCTGCAAAAACGCTTCTGTTATAATAATACAACCGCATGCGTCTGTCATGAACGGATTTGGTTGTATTATGTCTTCTATAGCCATGACAGATCCATCTTGAACACTATTGAAAGTCAGTGAGGGATTGATCCATTTTCTATTGTGCCAGATTCTGTCAGAGAAAACTGATCCATCCCCATTGACTTTCAATGGTGTTCAAGACGGATTTGTGACTTATATTGTGCGCCAGGATGGATCCGCTTCATCAGGTGGACAGCAAAACGCTGCATGCAGCGTTTTGGTGTCTGCCTCCAGAGCGGAATGGGGACTGAAGGGAGGCAAACTGATACATTCTGAGTGGATTATTTTCCATTCAGAATACATTAGGGCAAAACTGATCTGGACCACTTTTTCTCACAAATGGAAAGCCAAAATGCTAGTGTGAAAGTAGCCTCATACAAGTAGAGCCCCCCCAACAGAGTGGAGTGGGTGTCAGCAGTAAGTTTGTGTTGACGTCACAGATTTTTTGCCCTTCCTCTAATACGTGAGAACAATAACCCCCAAAAAATGGATCATGTCTGTGGAGTATCCGCCTTCACTCGGTCAGCATTTGGTTAGTAATCCATCAGTATTGCTAAAACCAAAAATAAACCAGGAGTGGATACAAAACAGAGATGACACGTGAATGGAATATTTGCATGTCTTCTGTGTTTTGTACCCATTCCTGCTTTTGGCTATCAAATCATAAGCCAATTCTGATGCAAAATAGGGATCATGCCATGCAGGCTTTAGAGCTGTTACATAGACAGGATCCGTTGTGCAACTTCCTTCTGACAGTTTGAAGAAGGGTCAAATACATGATGATGTCTGCCAGGCCAAAAGGCAAAAAAAGTGTCCCAGTCATGAAGTGGGGAGGGTGGGAACAGCATGACAGAGTGGCCCTATGATATAGTAGTGAGGTGGAGCAGCATGAGGAGACCAAAGAGTGGCCCAATGACAGAGTCTGGAGGTGGAAGCAGCATCAGGAGTAGGCCACAGGGTGGCACAATGACAGTGTGGAGGTGGCAGCAGACTCAGAAGGCCAAAGAGTGGCACAATAACAGAGTGTGGAGGCAGCATCAGCATCAGGAGGAGGTAACAGGGTGGCACAATGACAGTGTGGAGGTGGCAGCAGCAGAATCAGGAGACCTGAGTGGTGAGATGGCAGCAGCATCAGGAGACCACAGAGTGACCGGTTGACAGAGTGGGGAGGTGGGTGGCAATACCAGTACCAGCTGAAGATGGGGGGTCAAAGAAGGAGCACTTGACATCAGATGTGTGACATCAGGAGGATGGCAGCATCAGAATAGTAGCTCAGGCAGGTAGCCAGAAGAAACCGGTCTTTTTTGTCAAAGGGTTAGTGTGGCACCATGGATGATCTAGTCTGATGCATCAGGCATTAGTGTGCAGAAATCCTGGCTGATCCATGCCTGATTCATCTTGACAAAGGTCAGTCTCTCCACATTTTGGGTGGACAGATGAGTTCTTGTTGGGGTAACTATGGCCCCAGCCGCAATAAACACCCGCTCTGATGCCACACTACTGGCCAGGCAGGACAGTTTTTCTAGGGAAAACTCTGACAGTTGTGGCCACAAATCCAGTTTGGCTTCCCAGTAGTCCAGCGGACTACCCGCCCACCCTGCCACAGCAGCCATAGCAGAGGAACGTGAGCGCAGAAGGCCCATCTTCCATCCCCCAACCCCCAGTCAGACCTACAAGAGGATGGACGATGGCACAGATAGGCAGCGGCCAACTCACTACATAGGATGTCTCTGTAGTAGTTCAGTTTGTCCTCCTTCTCAGAGGTAGAGATGTCCCAAACTATTCGCCGGCGAACATAGCTTGTTCGCGTCCGCCGCGGCGGGCAAACATATGCGATGTTCGCGTTCGACCGTATACTTTATCATTGAGCAAACTTTGACCCTGTACCTCACAGTCAGCAGACACATTCCAGCCAATCAGCATACCCTCCCTCCCAGACCCTCCCACCTCCTATCTAAATGCAAGGACAGCATCCATCTTAGATTCATTCTGAAGCTGCAGTGTTAGTAATTGTAAATCGCAATGCGATTAATATAACCTGTATTATTCGCATTGCGATTACAACTTAGATCTGAGTTCCTAATGGTTGTATTGCTAGAATATAACGAAGATAACGAATATAGCACTTTATTCTCAATCTTCATTATATTCTAGCAATACAACAACCATTAGGAACTCAGATCTAAGTTTAATTCGCATTAATATAACCTCCAAAGCAAGATATCGGAACCCCCAAGGGGCCATTTGGTCATTTTTGATAGAAAACGCATAAAAAATGCATCTGCATTTTTATAATTTTTTCATTTTTTTTTGTGTATTTTGCCACATTTGGTTGCATATTTACATTTGGTATAGGCAAATATGGTAGTCTAGATCATGTGTCTATACCAAAACCTAGGATCATTGTTTGACAGCATATTTTCTAAGCCATGTAGCTGAATATAGATTTGGGCAGAGTAATGATCTAGAACTGTGTTTCCCAACCAGTGTTCCTCCAGCTGTTGTGAAACTACAACTCCCAGCATGCCTGCCAAAGGCTGTCCGGGCATGCTGGGAGTTGTAGTTTTGCAATAGCTGGAGGCACACTGGTTGGAAAACACTGAATTCTAGACTACCATATTTGCCTATACCAAATCTAAATATGCAACCAAATGTGGCAAAATACACAAAAATAAAAAAATAAAAATAAAATGATAAAAACGTATATGCGTTTTTGATGCGTTTTCTATCAAAAACGCCCAAATGGCCCCTGGGGGTTCAGATATCTTGCCTCGGAGGCAGCAGAACGTTGGTGGTAGTCATAGTCAACCGTAATATACAATAAAATAGAGGCATCAAATGGATTCGCAAAGCGATTAATAATTGTAACTATTATTCGCATTGCGATTTTAACTTAGAGCTGAGTTCCTAATGGATGTATTGCTAGAATATAATGAAGATTGAGAATTCAATCTTGGTCACCATGGTTCCGATTTTGAGTTGTTTTGGGGGAAGCCAGGATTAGATTTCTTGATGAAGCACACGGAGCAGTTCCCTGTGTGACTCCTTTTTGCCCAGGCAAACGAGGTGCACTGCACTGCGCTGCACATGTGGTATGCTGGAGGGGCACTGTGAATTGTACCTTCAGTGGAGGCTGAGGAGAAGGTGGAGGATGAGGAGGTAGAGGCGGACATTGTCGCAGGACCAATGGCATGAGAACGTGGAGGCAGAAGACTCGTCACCTGGCCAAGTTGCTGGTATGGCTGTGCAGGAACCACATTCACCCAGTGGGCCGTAGAGGACATGTATTGTCCCTGACTGTATTTAAAGCTCCACAAGTCGGCACTGCCGTGCACTTCGGCAGACAACAACAGGCTCAAGGACTGGCCCACCTTCTGTTCTACATACGTGTGCAGGGCTGGTATTGTCTTGTTGGCAAAGAGAAGACGGTCTTGGAATCTCCACCTCGCTCGGTACACGCCATCAGTTCTCTGAAAGGTGCAGAGTCCACCACTTGGAAAGGGAGGGACTGCAGCACCAGCAACTTGGCCAGGAGCACATTCAGCTTCTGCGCCGTTGGATGAGTGCACGCATACTGTTGTCTCTTGGCAATCACTTCGGTGATCGATTGCTGACGGAATGACTGACGAGGAGTAGGAAGAAGAGCAGGAGCATCAGGACCAGCAGATGATGGGAAGGACAGACAGCTCCTTTCTGGTGAGGTGGTGGAGCCTTGACTGCCAGAAATCGGGTGCGTGCTACTGGGTGATGCAGCGGTTGCTGCGGCAGGCTGGACCATTACATTGGAGCCCAGGCCACTTCATGGTGATGCTGCATATGTTGAAGCAGGGCCGTGGTGTTAACATTGGCACCCTGGCCACGCTTCACCTTCTGCCCACAGATTCTACAAATGGCCTTATTCACCTCCTCTCGTAGCTTAACAAAAACTGCCACACCGCCGAGTAGGTGATTCTACCCCCAACACTCTGCACGGACTGACTGCTTTTACCGCTGCTTCCGTGAACCCCTGCACCACTACTTTCCGGGCAGGTAGGCTCCTGTGAAGCGGATGGCCTACCCCAGGCAAGTTTGGCTCCTGACATCCCACTGCTGCCACCCTGCAGACTCCCGGCCATGCTAGCGACTTGCTGGCTCTGCCACTGCATATTTCTTTGCCACTAATACACGTCAAAAAGGGCTGTATTTTTCTCACTTCTCCACAAAACAGCTAATAAGTCCTTTTTTCCCACTAATACAAGCCAAAAATGCTTTAGAACAGGGATGCCCGACCTGTGGCCCTCCAGCTGTTGCAAAACTACAACTCCCAGCATGCCTGTGAAGCATACAGCTATTAGGGCATGTTGGGAGTTGTAGTTTTGCAACAGCTGGAGGGCCGCAGGTTGAGCATCCCTGCTTTAGAACATATAACTGCACCGCACAAGTGCAAATAAAACATAGAAATATTTTCTTGTAATAAACCCTGTTAATGGCTGTATCAAACAGCACTTGCACCCTAATAAGACAGGTATACAAGATGGCTGACGTTATTTATAGGGCTGTGACATCACAGGGCTGGCTGGCTGCTTATTGGCTGCATGCGTGGCATTGTGCATGATCCCTCATTACCAGATTTCCTTGCTCCATGTCTTAACACGTGCAGCAGCCATTTTAGGAAAAAATACAATTCGTTACCACAAAACATGAGTAAATTCGAATTCGGTGCAAATCGAATTTTTCCTTAAATTCTGATCAAATTCCACTTTGTCAACTTAGATTTGCTCTTCTCTAATAATAACAACACATTAGTAAGTGCTTGTATTAACTTTCTCTACATGATAAATGCCCTTTGCTGAAGAGAGATAACCCCTTTAAGGGCCAGATAGGTAGATTTTAGAATTGTATTTGTGCTACTAAAATATCAAAATTTAGCAATGAGACTTTTAAAATAGTGATGACAATGGGGCTTATAAAATTGGAGAACATGTAATTAAATTTCTATATAGTGTATATATCTTCAGTATAAAAGAGTAGTACTCTGAATAAACTGTGTGTGTTTTTGACATGTACTTTTAATTTTGATGACGTCACTTTCTTTGAATGTACAACCAGTAATGGCAGAGCACTGCTACGCATGCTATTCCCATATTGTTTTACCTTAATGTGTTCTGACAAGGCAAGAAAAATGGATCCCTAAAGATTTTGCTCAAGAAACCATGAAAGCAAGCCACCCTATCTGCTGCAATATTTTACAGCTTTACAGACATTACAGGGAAACTCATTAAAAGTAACTCTTGCCCCACTGCTCTCTATAATGAGTGATATTCAATAAGGTCACCAAAGGGAAATACATCAGCTACTGTTTACTTAGGCCCAAGCATGTCAATGTCTGGGTTGAATGCATTGATGGTTGTCAGTAAATGAAATACTCTGTGAATTAGAAGATATAAAGTTGTGGCTGTTATTTTTCCTGGTGGTGTTTTGAAATTGGACGGAATAATTGTTACAGATTTAATGGAGGGGAGAGGCTGTAACCTTGGAGGATGCTATTACCTTTATCTAGAAATGCATAAACAGGGTACCCTTCACAGTACCATATAAAGAACTGATTACTGACAAAAAAAAAGTTTAATCCAGCTCAATAACAGTGAAGGAAAAAATGTGAATCACCGCAAATCTATGCTCCGAAAAGCGTAGAAGAGACTACACCATTCTGTACTGAGGATTTTACCGCAAAAATAAAGTTTTTTCCTGAGCTGGATTCACCTTTTTTGTCAATTTTCAAGTCAGCCACGTCCAGGAGCATTATCCGTGCTCACAGCTGAGAGGAGCAGATAGATAGAGAGATAGATAGATAGAAACAGAGAGATAGATAAACAGATCTTGGATAGGTTACCAGGGTGATGGACGTAGCCTTCCCCCTGGTTTGTTAGTAAGAATATTGGCAAGTAGTTATATATATATATATATATATATATATATATATATATACCCAAAAACAAGGCAGCACTCCGTAGTCAGTGGTAACAGTGACCCAATTTATTCCCAGGCAATGTTTCAGCCTTCTCAATGAGGCCTTTGTCAAGCAATACAATAATGTCATAAATGAACATATATACCCCTCTCAAAAGTGATCACATGGTACATACGTGGATAATTAGAAAATGGAACAAGCATGACATCATAATACTTGGTCACATGATCGTGGGTTATACAAGCTTAAACCCCTCATGCTGATTGGCTAAGCCAAGGTCACGTGTCCTGCCCTCCTCCCGCAAGAGCGATACGTTCTCTGTCAGTGCGCCCTGTGGGTGGTGTCTGGGAGATGTGCTGCAGGTTTGAGAGTGAGTACGGCGAAGACCTGGCTCCAAGCATGCGCAATCAGCATATTGGAACGCCGATACATGTGGACATCACTGACCACCAATGGTAGGCTGTTTTCATGTTCTCTATTAATAAATAATACGGAACAGCTGTGTGGTTACCAGATTGACCAGTTTTTAACTCTTGATAGTCTGTAAGCACTTCCACTTTTGTACTCACTGAATAAACATACACTATGTTTAGTAAGGTTTAGTAAGGTTTAGTAAGTAGAACCTGATATATTTTGAGTTGATTTTGCACTGGTTTAAGTTTGTATAACCCATGATCATGTGACCAAGTATTGTGATGTCATGCTTGTTCCATTTTCTAATTATCCACTTATGTACCGTGTGATCACTTTTGAGAAGGGGTATATACTATATGTTCACTTATGACACTATTGTATTGCTTGACAAAGGCCTCATTGGGATGGCTGAAACGTTGCCTGGGAATACATTGGGTCACCGTTACCACTGACTGCGGAATGGTGCCTCGTTTTTTGATATTTATATACAGTGGAAGACCGTCTGTCCTCCCAGAGGGATTACACCCCACCACTTTATTTCATCTGTGCTGCTGCTTTTTGTGGGGTGTATATATATAGAGAGAGAGTGCTTATTTAACAAATGTGCATTTACTAAGGACCAATGAAATACCATGATAAGAATACATATAGTACAGCTATCACTCTTTAAGGGGTATCTGTCAGCAGATTTGTACCTATGACTCTGATATCTGTGTTGATCCCATGTTCATATGTGCCAGCATTGCTGAGAAACATAAAGTTTTATTATATGCTAATGAGCCTCTAGGAGCAATGGACTCAGCACACTCTGCAATGGCAATGTCCCTGTTGCTCCTAGAGGCTCATTTGCATGTATTGAAACATAATTTTTTTCATCAATGGGGGCACATATGAACATGGGACCAACACAGATGCCTTTAGCTGCTAAGTGCTCATGTAATAGATCAGTCAGTTTCATAAGTACAAATCCACTGGCAGATGCCCTTCAACTGTCACTAATAATATTCTTCTTATTTCCATTATTACTCTCAAAGGAACTTTCATTTGTTTACTAAATCTTCTTAGATCAAACGCCATTCTATTTGCATTGCAGCCAAAAGGCAATGATTTAACATAGCTCTATGTTAATAACCATCCCTCTCTTCAGAAGATAAAACATGAATGGTTATATAATCTGGTTGTGATAACACTGAAATATTTTACCTGGGGGTTTATTCTTAATGGTATTATATTCTCTTTATTTTGCTCTAAAATTGCTATTGGTATGAACGCTGTTGATTGTTTCCAATCTTGCTTAATAGGAATGCGAAATAGGAAGCAAATGATGATAACACAACCATTGCTTGGAATTCTTTTATTTTTCATTAAAAATGACTATAAGAAGCTTTTCCTAAGATTAAAGTGTAACTGCCTTTTTTTTTGCTACATTTGTAGGGCAAGTGATAATGGACATCTTTTCATTGCACTTTGTGTATTGATTTTGCGTTTGTAATGAAAATTGACCCTGAATTTAAGCTCAGTGCTGAATAGTGAAGACTCACACTCACTGCACTGCCCTCACTGCCTCCTTCTAATATGGCTACAGATGGATATATATATATACAGCAGTGAGTACTGACAGTGTCCTTGCAATCTATATGGATGGCCTGATCTTTTATTGTCAAGGTGGGGAGTGGGAGAAAACTCCCCACCGTACAATATGGGGAATTTGGGAAAGTAACAAAGCCAGGACACTGGGAAAAGGGGAGCAGGACACCTCCTAACGCCACCCTCACCCTATCCCTGACCTCCGAACTATATGAGCCGGCCTCGATGGTAGGGGGGCTCATACTCTGTAACCTGGATCCTACTGACCCTAACGGTCCCTGCAATATGGAAGTCAATAATAAGAGACAACTTTTTCATCCAGGACATGGATGAAACAGAGTCTCACACAGGCCTAGCAACAGGGAAAACAGACAGTAGAAAAACTCAGATTGGCAGGCAAACACCCAGCACTAACAACACACACTGAAACAACAGCACTTACCTGCCAAGATGACTGGGTGGAGCAACAACTGCTACTGGCTAGTGGTTCTCCCCTCCCAGAAACCATGGAGCCCCCATTCGGAGGGACAACACACAGGGAAACGTCGTCTTGCATACATGCTGGGACAAACAACACCAACAGACCAGACATTTAACCACAAACAAGACGTACACCACACCCTGAAGGTAAACCCACACCAAACATACAACAAGTGAGGTAGGGTACATGTAGGATACATAAGGAAGACAATTTATGTCCAACAAGGTGGCCCTCAAGGACTGGGCCGCAGCACCCAGGAAAAGAGCAAAGCTCCAACACAAAACAAGGCTGGAGTACATTTGACTTCAGCCTTGAAGCCACAGGTAATATAAACCCAGTGGCCACACCTAGGACACACCTAAATCCCCACCAGATAGAAATTAACCCCTCTGGCACCAGACAGGGAAGGCCCCAGTGGAAAGGAGGAGGCACCTACATGCTGCAACCGTAACACATTGCCGCTGGCAACAGCATGCACGGCAACCGTGTCACGGCGCTAACCAAAGGCCGTGAAACTTGTATGCCCTATCGCTCATCCTGGTGGCTGATTAGTCAGCACACCAGGCATACAGATTGCATGGACACTGTCAGTGCTCACTGCTGATAGTGTATCGATGTCGGTCAGAGAAGTATATAAATATATACAGTATTTATGGCCATTTTTAGCCATATTGTGCAAAGTGAAAAATCAATAAATAAAGTATAATGGAAAAATGTTCATTATCACTTGCCCTACACATTTAATTTAAAAAAAAAATGGCAGTTACACTTTAAGGCAGTACAGTAGTGTTTTTTTTTTTAGATTTACTGTATCTATGTGTGAAAATGTCATGGAAGCGGAAGTGGATCCGCTGTACCACTGAACAGATTTGGCTTGTGGCTACTTCCAAGGGCACTGTCCTGGCGGCCCCCAGGCTTTTACTCTTTGATCTAAATATTGGGATCCAGAATCCACTGCAGAGGAATTACCTCGATGCTTCAACATTTTGGACAATTGCATGCTTTTAAGCTTCTGAGAACAGTTTGGAGAACACTATTTTTTGTTTCAGCATAACTGTGCCCCAGTGCACAAAGCAAGGTCCATAAATGCATGGTTAGGTGATTTTGGAAAAATAACATGACTGGCCTGAACACAGCCGTCACTTCAACCCAACTGAACACCTTTGGGATAAATTAGAACAGACTTTTAATGCCAGGCCCACTTATCCAACATCAATGCTTTCCATATTAATGTCATGAATTTAGAATAAGATGTCATAAAAGCTCCTATAGGTCTAATGTGTAGGTGTCCCAATAGTTTTATCTATATAGTGCATCTGTCCATCTAGCTCTAAACTCAAATAGATATTGGATGTAAAAACCATGCACTCATCTTGGATAGTGTACATAGGACCTGCTAGGAAATGAAGGTTTAGTCAGCGGGACAGATTTATTAGGACTTCTGTCTTATATGCCAATATGCTGATTAAAAGGTTTTTTTTCAGATGTTAATACTGATGTCCTATCCTCTGGATAGGTCATCAGTATCTAATCAGTGGCAGTTTGGACTCATGGGACTCCCGCCAATCAGCTGTTTGAGAAGGCAGCTTCACTCGCAGTAGGGCCACGGCCTTCTCGCTGATTTCCCTAGGCCAATGGTGATACATTCATCGGTCACATGTCGTAGGCACAGCTCAACCCATACCAAGCTGAGCGCCATACCAAGCACTGCCGCTATACAATGTATGGCACTGTGCTTGGCAAGCAGAGAGAATAGGCCAACAGTATTAAAATCTCTGAATGAAGTTGGTTTAAATGTGTGTATTTTTTTAAGAGAAGCGTAGATAGATAGATAGATAGATAGATAGATAGATAGATAGATAGACAGTGACAGTCATTTCTAACATTCATGCATTTACTTGTACTATTCCAAATTAGTACCTGCTGTGATGGAAAGTTGGAGTCCAGACTTGAGAATCTGTATTTATATAGACACAGTATGAGAAAGGCTTTTTTAGGACCAAATCTTCTATTTATGTCCATTCCTAAGGTGTAACTAAGCATGAACTGAGGATAACCTTTCTGTAAGGAGATTCCTGCAGCGAAGATAATTTATTTCAGTGCAGGCTTCTTGTCTGATGATGTTGATTTTGCTTTTTTCTTTGCTTATAAGTTACCATAGCTTTACATAATAAGTTATAGAAAAATTATACATAAAATAAGAAAATCAACAGGCTATAGGGCACAGAACAGAGAACACCTTTTAGCAACCACTCACATATAGGATAATTGCATGAGCTCCATGTGCCACTTAAAAGAAAGTAATTTTCCTTTGAATACCTAACTTCATGAGCATTCACAGAGATTTCTTGCTGTGTACTACAATAGCTTTACAATATAAACGCATTGAAACACCCAGGAGGAGGTTTTTTATTCCAGATAGGAAGAAAAAGAGCAAAGCAGAAGAGATTCCCAGTAAAAAAAATAATTCTATATAAATATTGTATAAAAACAGTGTTACAAAAATGTAATTATTAATGCCATTAAACAGGCCTTCATATGGAGCACATAGAAAGTAGCTCAGTAATGGGGCTAGTATAGAAATTGCTAAAAACTGTATTTATCAGACATATCCTGTGATATACAAAATACAAGAGCGTGAAGTGTTCACATTACAGTACCATCCAGAATGCAACAAAATTTCTGCGCTTCTTAGATTCAAAGTGCATCATGGGAGGAGATGTGAAATAATGTTTCTAGTGACTCTCCTGCTGTTTCTTACATACATTATACAGTACACATACAGTATACTTCAATCAAATAAGATATAGTACAATGAGTGTAGTGGGATGAATAGTGTTGCTGCTTTAAATCCTGTGCATGCTTTTGACAGGGGGTAGCCCAAGGACCCAGGTGTTCTAGGAACCAATTATGTTAGGGCAATGAAATCTCATATTAATTACATAACTAGTTTTGCTATCTATTATAATAAAACAATGGGACCAGTTCACTATTTAGCGTATACATAAAATCTGCTGTATAATAAAGCCGTGAAACATGATGATAAAAAATGGAGATTAACTTTAAGGTACAACACATACACACACACACCTTCATTATTTTGAATTCCGTTCTATAGAGGCAAAGTGTCAATATTGTATTAGATTATATCATATTATGCATGTGTGCACTACTTAGTTGAAGTCAGCAATGAAATAATATAAAATAGACTTGTCGTGAAAGGGTAGTCCCACAAAAAATATTCTGCATTTCTCAAATTAGCAACCAGATATGAATACTATTGCAATTGCATGTAATTAAACATTTTGATTTAGTTTTTCAATAAAATGTATCTATTTTGTGCCACCTGCTGTTTTTTCTGTTCGCATCTTTCTGTCCAACTCATGGAGGTGGACACACATGCTCAGTTCCATCCATCAACTGCCACTAGCCATTACTTCAGGATACACTACCTCAGCAAGGACTCAACCCTTGCTTGATATTAATACAGCAGAACAACTGAAGCAATATATGGGGAGAGCTCTGGATCCATGGGAGGTCAAGGGTTGGTTCTAGCTTTTTTAGATAGAGATTGTCATGTACTGTACTATATGATATCAGATGTTTATTTTTTACATTAGTCATGGTACAGTATAACCTTTTTAAGTGGGTTTCTCACTAAATTCATGTCATATTATTATTTTTATTATTAATTTCTTTTAAAGTGCCTGTGACAACAACTTGTTCCTATCCATGGGATAGAAGATAAGTGTCTGATCCACAGAGATTGAACCGCTGGGGCCCTTGCTGTTTACAAGACTACTTGAGCCCATGTTTCCCTATTTCAATGGATAAGTGAACACACATGCATGCTGTCTCTCCATTCAACTCTAGGGGACTCTATGGGACTGCCAGAGATAGCTGCGTAACTGTAGTTGACTGCAGTCCATGATTGCCTGTCACTCAATTCAAATGGAGAACATGGCCGTGTTCTTGTGACCGGCTGGGGGAACCTCCGCAGATAAAACACTTACTAACTATCCTGTGTATAGGGGATAAGTTGTTGCAATAGGACAATCCCTCTAAAAGGAACCTGTTATGTTCATTGCATCTGACCTGCATTCAGAATGTTATAGAGCTGGAGCAGCTAAGCAGATTGATATGTAGTTTTGTGGGAAAATATTTAGTATAAATCGTAACTTATACATTTAAATTCCTACTCATTCTAAGCTTTAAAGTCAAGGAGGCGGTCCTATCAGTGATTGACAGCTATCCCTCTATGACTGTGTATACACAGATAGATGTCTGCTCAGCTCCTCCTCTGTTACACACTGTCTGCAGAGTCCCTTGCATTTTCATGGTGACAGGTCCCAATAAATTCCATGGAGCTGTACATTTGATAAGGATTTACATATAAAATACATATAAATAAGTACAATAAGTACAATAAGCATGAATCCACTGAGTGACAGACTAGTACAGAGGGGGAGCCACAGTTTAATAGAGGGTGCTGTGCTTGTAAGCTACGAGGAAGTTGAGGTACTCACCGGAGCACCGCAGCCTCCTCATACAGCTGATCGGAGGAGGTGGAGAGAGTCAGACCCCCACCAATCAGATATTGATGACTTTTCCTAAGGATGGAAAACACCATTAAGCACTGTGGGTCCTTCACTGATTTCTCCTGCAAAGCAGTCCTGCACTGTGCAGGGAACTACAACACACTTATTGCAATAAATTTGATTGTATGCACAGGCCCAAGAGAAATGCCAAAGGGAACTCTTTTCTTTGTTCTCTGGACCAGTAAGTTATTGGCTGTAACCCCACCAATTGTAATATATAGAAATATATGTTAACATTAGATAGGAACACTAGTCTTTTGAGCACATAAGCTCAAGCTGACATGTCTGTTTTAGTAAATAAATGTATTCTACATGACATGAACATTCTTGGTTAATCTATTCTTATGACTATGTTGTGCCATACCTCTGTTATCAATCCGTGATGTGGAGTTCACATGCGCCGGTGATCATTGGCACTACTGAAGCCATAGATTGGCATGTAGGCAGTCACACTGTTGGCCCAGCAGGGACTGAAAATGAAGAAGGAAGCTCAGTGCTGGAATGTAGTGTCAATGACATTTTTTTGAAGCCCTGCATCCTGCTTTTAAACATGGAAAGGGGTTCCCAGTCTTGGAGAGTGGCATAACTAAAATGACTGGGCCCCACAGCAAATTTTTGAATGGGGCCCCCTCCCCCAGTCATTTTTTCATAACCCCTTCTTTTCATGCTGCACCCTTTCCTGTGGCTAGTAAAGATCGCTCTCTCGGACCAGGCCCGGCAGCTGTTACATCCGTTTTCTACATTGTCTATACTGCCACTGTATATCATTTCATTGTGTAATAATGTTGAGGGGCCCTGACAAAATCTTTTAGTACTTCTCCTCCTCTTGGATCAGCCCCTTCTGGTTCAGGGCCCCAAAGCAGCCGCTTCCCCTGCTTTCCCTATAGTTACGCCCCTGCCTTTATTGCTAGCTTAAATGCACTCCAAATTTATGGCTGAAACACCTCTCTAAAAACATCTAAAATTAAACATATAAAACTTATGTGCACTTGACCCTAAAATTTGTTCTTAAGGGGCTAATGATTGCAGTAGTAGCGCTAGGGCTCTTTCACATGAGCGGATGACGTGCGTGTATCCTGCTGCATGAAAGAGAGCTAAGCCCCAGTCCAGACAGCAAAAACACAGAGCATTAACATGATTAATGCTACAAAATCACATTAAAATAAAGTTGTCACTGTGATTTTGTAGTGAAAATGTCACAGAGAGGCAAAGAGCATTATCAATCATATTAATGCTCCATGTCTCTGCTGTCCGGAACAGGGCTTGGCTCTCTTTCATGCAGTGGATTCCACACATGGGATCCGCTCGTATGAAAGAGCCCTTAAACTACTAAAAACGCGGGGTGGGGTACCCCACAGCCCAGTTGAAAGACCTGAAAAGGAGCATATGACATGTACTTGAGAAATAAGGGTTGCCCATAGCAAGACATTCACAGTCACGCTACAGCTTTAATTTCTCAGGAGGAGAATGTGACATGAAAGCTGATTTCAGTTTTTTTTTTTTTGGACGGTGTCATAAATCTCTCCCATAGAGTGGATCACATGCTGCTGACTGGCTCAAAACGGATATACTATGTGATTCCTTAGAACCCCAGAGTAAAACTGGAAAAACCCTTTAATTCAGAAAGCCACTTTACACAAAATGAACATGGACTTATCTAAACAAAATGGAGCAGATTTACTAATCGATGGTATACCTTAAACCATCTGTCTAGACCTGCACCATATTTATCACAGGGGCTCAGACTGGATGATAATTCCGATGCAGGAATAGACACTTTTCTCTGACTCTATCCCAACTATTGGTTGGTTTACTTTAAGAAATATTTTTTTGCAAGAATTGTTGCACAATTTGGGAAAAAAAGTTGTATATTTAGCCACATCCCATTTCCACAAAACCACGCCCTTACCTAGTAAGTACCCTCTTGTTAAACAGTGGATGTGTCAAAATGCACCAATTTCGGTGTGATTTATAACAATGCCTTGGTGCCTAGTCATATTTCAACTCCATCAATTGTCTATTTCTTCTATATACAAAACTCATTTATTTGTCATTTTGCATTGAATCCAGCCACACTAATTTACAAAAATAGATAATTTGATAGATCCTGTGGCTTTGGAAGGGAAAAAAATGCTTCATCCTGCAAATATCTGCAAAGTTTAGCATATATTTAACTTCATTTAATTTTTAACAGTTTCTCATATTTATATTGCAATGAAATATATTTATCTATAAAGCCTTTGGCAAAACGGCAATTACATTTGTATCTCCATAAATATTTCATTCAATGTTTATGCAGAATATTACAAAATATATTGGAAAGTATATGAACAACTGTCAGGAATGAGAAACAGCCTGTGTTTTATGCTTACAGGATCGGGTACATTTTGTCATTTAGTCATATTTGCAGCATAGGCTTAATGTTCCCTTTTTATAGCAATTCCAAGGGGTGAGGAAACATTACACAGTTTGTAATGTTTGTCAGAAATGTATCTTCCCATCTAAATTGGGTGTGAATATTGAGTAAGGCCTCATGCACACGACCGTAGGTGTTTTGTGGTCCACAATCCGCGGATCCACAAAACACGGAAGCTGTTCTGCGTTCCGTTCGTTCCGCAATTTGCGGAACGGAATGCGGCCCATTGTAGAAATGCCTATTCTTGTCTGCAAAACGGACAACAATAGGACATGCTATATTTTTTTTGCAGGGCCACAGAACGGAGCAAAGGACGCAAACAGTACACGAAGTGCTGTCCTCATCTTTTGCGACCCCATGAAAATGAATGGGTCTGCGCCCGAGCCGCAAAATATGCGGCTCGGACTGCGGACCCAAAATACATTTGTGTACAAAAGGCCTAACTCAGACCATGTGTTATCACTGTCATCACTATTTTATGTTAATGAAATATAGAGACAAACTGGGCTCCACTGTGGTCATAGCACAATAATATGTATCCGCAATGATATGGCATCTCCGAAAAGGTGGATATGTTCAAGGGCATTAGTGATGGGGCAAATTAAGCTGCATTGTTTTTGTTGGAGAGCCTTTTAGCTTTAACCCCTTCAGGACCGGGCCATTTTTCACCTTAAGGACCAGGTCATTTTTTGAAAATCTGACGCGTCACTTTATGTGGTGATAACTTTAAAATGCTTTCACTTATCCAGACCATTCTGAGATTGTTTTCTCGTTTTCTCACATTGTACTTCATGACAGTGGTAAAATTGAGTCAAAATATTTCATTTTTATTTATTAGAAAAACCAAATTTACCACAAATTTGGAAAAATACACAATTTTCTAAATTTCTATTTCTCTGCATTGAAAACAGATAATGATACCTCCTAAAATAGTAATTACTTTGACATTTTGCTTTTTTGGGACGTTAGAAGGCTTAGAAGTTTAGAAGCAAATCTTAACATTTTTAAGAAAATTTCCAAAACACACTTTTTAGGGACCAGTTCAGGTCTGAATTCACTTTGTGAGGCTTATATAATAGAAACCACCCATAAAGGGCCCCATTTTAGGCTAGCTTCACACGACGATATTTCTCGCGCGACATTTTGTTGCATTAATGTTGAGCAACAATTTTTATAATGGTAGTCTATGGTGACGCATTGCAACATGACATCTTGAATTGATTTTTTGCAACTGTCATGTCGCAGTCCCAGCATGTCGCATGTTGCAATGCAACAACATAGACTACGATTATAAAAAAATTGTTGCGCATCATTAAAGCAACAAAATGTCGCGCGACAAATGTTGCAGCATAGTTGTGCTCTATTTGTCGAGCGACTTATTGTCGCGCAACAAATGTCGTTGTGTGAACCTAGCCTTAGAAACTACACCCTTTAAAGTACTCAAAAGTGATTTTACAAACTTTGTTAACCCTTTAGGTTTTCCACAAGAATTAAAGGAAAATGTAGATGAAATGTCGGAATTTCACTTTTTTGCCAGATTTTCCATTTTAATCCATTTTTTCCAGTAACAAAGCAAGGGTTAACAGTCAAACAAAACTCAATTTTGGGAACTACGGGATAAGGTGTCAGTTTTGTTGGTACTATTTTAGGGTAAATATGATTTATGGTGGCTCTTTATTACACTTTTTGTGAGGCAAGGTGATAAAAAATAGCTATTTTGGCAATTTGCGGTCCCCAATGCACATGAAACGTCTGTGCGGTGGCTGGGACAGATCGAGACCCATTCAACTTGAATGGGTCCGTGATCCTTCTGCAACGCAAAGTAATAGAACAAGTTCTTTTTTTTTTGCGGTGTGGAGGCACGGAAAGTACCAACGGAAGCACTTCTGTGGGGTTCCGCTCCGTGCTTCCGTTCCGCATCTCCATGATTGCGGACCCATTCAAGTGAATATGTCCGCATCCGTGATCAGGAGTGCACATGGGCCAGTGCCCGTGTATTGCGGACCACCCATATCATCTGACAGGTTAGATCATGTGCTATTTTTAAAGAGCAGGTTGTTACGGATGCAATATTACCAAATATGACTACTTTTTTGATTGTTTGTTTCAGTTTTACATAATAAAGCATTTTTGAAAAAAATATTTTTTTATTGTCTCCATAATCTGAATATATTTTATTTTTGGGCGACTGTCTTATGTAGGGGCTCATTTTTTTTGGTATGAGATGACGATTTGATTTTTACTATTTTAGGCTGCATATGACTTTTTGATCGCTTGGTATTACATTTTTTGTGAAAAATGGCTTTTTGACACATTTTTTTTTTACGGTATTCACCTGAGGGGTTAGGTCATGCGATATTTTTATACAGCAGGTTGTTACGGATGCGGCGATACATAATATGTATACTTTTTTTATTTATTTAAGCTTCACAAAATAAATGCATTCTTGTTTTAGTGTCTCCATATTCTGAGAGCCATAGTTTTTTTTTTTTTTTTTGGGGGGGGAGTCTTAGTTAGGGTATCAATTTTTGCAGGATGAAATGACGGTTTAATGGGTACTATTTTGGGGTGCATATGAATTTTTGATCGCTTGGTATTACACTTTTTGTAATGTAAGGTGACAAAAAATTGCATTGACACCGTTTTTTTTTTTTTTGTTTTTTACGGTGTTAATCTGAAGAGGTAGGCCATGTGATATTTTAATAGACCTGGTTGTTATGGACAAGGCCATACATAATATGTCTACCTTTTTATTTTTTTCACATTTTAGTTTTAGTGTCTCCATATTCTGAGAGTCATAGTGTTTTCAATTTTTTGCCCGATTGTTTTATGTAGGGGCTCATTTTTGATGAGGGGATTTTTGATCGCTTGGTGTGATGTAAGGTGACAAAAAATTAGCACTGTTTTTATTATTATGTTTTTTATGGGGTTCAGATTAGGGGGTGGATCATGTGATATTTTTGTAGAGCCGGTCGTTAAGGACGCGGAAATACCCAATATGTCTGGCTTTCTTTTTTTTTTTTTTTTTTTACAATTTTATGTGCTTTATTTTGGAAATTAATTTTTATTTGATTAAAACTTTTTTTTTTTTATGTAAAACATTTTTTTTTATTTTTTTTTAACTTTTTATTTTTTTCCCGCTCTGGGACTTCTGGGGTCTGATCCCCTCTGCAATGCATTGCAATACAACCTGGCATAACAGAGAAGCAGACTGCCCATAGGTAATCCCTTTATGTCTAGTTATTAATAGACACTACCAATCTACTCTTCTTATAAAGAACAACGAGTTGGCAAAAATTTAATAAGGTTTCACTAACCATTGCCACCACTACCGTCATTCCCTAGGTTAGCTCTTTGCTAGCTTTTCACTTGATCACCATTATTCTTACATCATTTAACAGCTTCTTGGTCTGATTAATATGGTTGTCTCTTCCCTGCACTTGCTGGCCATTCAAAATGTACAGATTATTATGCGTGTAGACAGTTTTGTTTTATAATTTTAATTTTAGAGCAATCCTGCTTTTAATATTCTACATTTTAGTGCTAAGACCATACAGCCTGGTGCTTCATGCAGCCAAAACCAACCCGATGTGTCCAATGGTCACACAATTTTGCTGTGCATCTAAAACCACTGTAGGTGAGTGGAGTTTCAGTCATGCAAAGGGTAAAAGGTTACAGAAGCAACAGTTAGGATGGGTAGTGCCACAAGTGACATCAGGAAGAAAGATCACAGCTGTTACTGTTATATCTCCCCATGTACAGGCTCTAATGACCCCAGAGGGAGCTACATGAACTTTTCTGCATGGCGTCACTTCTGTTATCAATCTCAGAGATATGTGCTCTGTGAGTGTTGAATATAGGAAGGTTTCTATCTTACTTTTACTAAAGATGAGTAGATCAAACCATGCACATAAATCATGCCATTTTATGACATCTGGATACCATATTTTTTTTTGTCTATTAGGATATTTGCATGTACACATATACAGGTATAAACTCTGTGCATCTTATATTTCTAGGATTTTTACACCTTTTTTTTTTTACAAATCTTTATACAAAATTGTATGAAGATATAATTGTCTCTATTATAAGTGCTTTCAAACTTTGTTTCTAAGGGCAACCAACCAGACAGTGATTTGTCACCACTCTGCTGTCAGGCATTTTACTTAACAGGTTAGCCCTAACTGTGTGACTGTCACCTAAACTCCCAAAATGCACTCTTCTCTGGTTAAATAGACCAAGAGTAGAATTCTGAGTTAGCTATATGCATGTGCAGGGACCCCCTGTGGAGCTGGTGTGGAGGATAGGGGTAGTGGCAGCCCTGATGAAGTGATATGTCACACTGTTACCCCCTCAGGCCATTGCTCACTGGGAATTGGGGGAAGGGAGTCTTTTTTACTAAGTGCAACGTAAAAACATATAGTAGCAGTAGGTTTCAAGTTCAAATCTTCTCTGGCACCAGTAAGGATATGGAGGCAGGTTGGTTGGTTGCAATTCCGCATTTAGTTGATACTGGCCTCGTGGTAGCTTGCTGATGGGTGGCTTGGCTGTAATCCAATACCTGCTAAGGGTAGCAATTCAAGCTACTGTCTGGAGTCTGAAGGCTTTACTTGTAGAAAATTTGAATAGTTTTCTCTGAAGAATCTTGTATCAGCAGCAGGATCTCTGCAGTCAGCTTCCTTTCCTTTCCGTGTCTACGCAGGTACTCCCAACTTGTCAGGGAGCAGGACCAGCCGACTCCAACCTTTTCCAAACATACCTTGCTGGTAGATACAACCAGAAGCAAACAATAAAATACATAATGTACAGCATTATATTATTTGTAGTACCCCCAGGCCAAGGGTACTACACATGGGTGTATAAGAAAATATCATGCAACTCAAAACTGGTACTAAATACATAAATCAACATATTTTCTAAAGTCATTCCATATTTTTGTAGACTGAATTTATAAAATCTACATATATTTGTTTTCTTTTGCACAATAGGAAGTCCTCATTTCCTGCTGTTTATTATTGGGTTATATGGAAATATCTTCGCAATCTTCTTATAAATACACTACTGGAAAATAAAAGAACTCCCGGGACACATAATGTAGTTGAGCTGAAATTGAGAAAATATAAGTTGTTAGCAGTTCTTGGTCAATAATCACACAACGAAGGTGGTGACCCTTTATTTTGGGTTCTGCAGCAGGCTATATGTAGAGGCACATTAATACGGAGTGGCATCTCTCTTTGCTGCCACTGTGGCATGGTAATGGTCATACAGATCCTGGATATCCTCCTGTGGTATGTCATTCCATGCTATTTCAACTACTTGGCTGTAGTTCACCCAAGATAGTTATTGGCTGCTGTGTATGGGAGATCCATCTCCTCGTCCAGTCCCAGAGACTCTGCATGATGGCAGTAGGTGCTCTTCAACCTGTATGACAACAAGAGAAGTTGCCGCTTTAATGTTAATTAAAGTTTATTAGTTAATGAATTAAGAGTTAATGTGATCCTGCCTCAACATATACTCTGCTGCAGAAATAAAGTGTGACCAAGCACCACAAGAATATTTTTCTTTGTCAATCTCAGCTCAATCACATTCTTTTCTACAAGTGACTGATCACTGGTGACTTACACTGAAGAGCAGGCTTGTTTGAAAGTGCCTCCTTTCATTTCTAGTAGAATGACCTTAGACTTGATAAACAGTATGGTTTAGAAGTGTTCCCTGATTTGATCTGGTCCATGCACCCATACCCTTATTAAAAATATTGTCCCCACAGGCAGGTTTAGTCATTTGTATTGGTGACTGTCAATTTTAAAGGGCATGCCCATACAATGTAAAGCCATGCCACCACGCTAAGATAATAATATCCCTCTTACAATCCTGTTTTCATGTCATGCGGAACATCTGGGATATTTTGTTCCTTCTTCGTAACAGTGTGAGCATTCTTTGAAGTCATTTGTTCTTGTCACTATGGAGTTTGTGTATATCTGGATGTTCAATCCCCACTCTATGCATAATGCCAGCTCTGACTAAGTCAGAAATCAAAGGATCCTGTTATTCATTTATATTATCTCAGAAAATATATTTAATATAAAAAAAAAATCATAAATCCACATGTGTATTTCATAAATCATCAGAAAAGCAATGAGAACTAGGTTGCCAGCATTAGGAGCAAGTATTCATTTTCCATGGGGACCCTATGGCAAATGTCTTTTATATTTCCAAATATGAAAATTATCTTTCTAATAGCCTATACTCTGCTGGCTTGATGGTACAACCACACAGAGGCGGAATGCTGTGATTGAGTATCTAGTAAGTATCTAGCTCTAGTAAACTAACCGCACTGTTTATCTGGTCTGCATTTTAAATGACTGCATGGTATTGCAGGTGCCAGGCGGCCATTAACAGTGCAGACCGACCAGTCTTTTCCTAATTAGTTGGAGCATGCTGCGGCTTGTACAGCAACGCAGTGTTTAACGGCAGCATGGTCGCATCACGACCGCGGCACACCTGTGTTGTGCTGGTGGCCATACCCTTTCTGTTGTCCTAAGAAAGACAGCATGTATATTAATATGCAGTTACCAGTCACACTGTAATAACTGCTACATGAACATCTCTGTAGATAGAACTGCCTCTATTTACTGAGGGAACCTAGTGATTTTACATTTTTTTAGGTGTTAAACTCTATTTTGTACATAGCAAAATAGTAATAAAAGCCATACAATTTTACTGCATACTGCAAAAGTATTAAAATCATAGATCAGGATGCCATTGGATTCCTATAAAGCTTGATCTTGTTGCCTTTGACTGTATCATAAAAAAAACAGTACAGAGTTTTTTTTTACATGGTTTAAACTTTCTACTAGTGAGCTGTCCTATTATTGTAGCACGCCACAGCACTTTCTATTAAAACACTGTCAATACCAAAGCATGCCAGAAGTATGCATCTCTATATAATATTGGGTTTGATATGATAAAAAAGTGCTTCTTGATACATTTTCCTGTCCTAGCAAGCGCTTAGGCAGGGTGCTGAATCTCCTTAATGAGACCATTCCTGTATGGAGACTTATTGGAAGTACTCCATGGCATGGAGAATTATTGGCAAGCTCCATGGCAATATACAATCAGGTATCTCCCAAGAAAGAGAACCTTCTGACCAGCGTCACCTATTGGAAGTGGCTCCCTATGAGTCAAGACCTGACTTTCCAACAAGTCTATGGAGTTGACAAGGGAATATAGCCAAGCCAAATATCCATCCATAGACAGCTATTTTGGGATGCTTGCTCCTCTTCAGTAGAAAGATTCTGTCTGGCTCGGTGCAATGCCTTGGCTTAGGCAGGATGCTAAATCTCTTTAACGAAACCAGTCCAGTATGAATCCTTACTGGAAGTTCTTCACCGATCCCCAATGTTGCTACTTCGATGGAACTCAATTCTCCACTGCTCTTCACTTCATAGTGCCAGACAGTCTCAGACTGGCCCGCTAGGGTACCAGAGGACTCTCCAGTGGGCCCAGGCTCTGACATCATAGTGTGCCCCAAAGGTACTGGAGGAAAAAACACATATGAAGCTGCCATTGCAGCCAATAAGCTCCCATTACTGTCTACTTCTTTGATACAAAACCTATTAGACTTTATTGATGATATGGGGTTTGGGACCCAAAAATTATTTCCACTGGTGGACCCAAGGAACCCCAGTCCGAAAATGACTGGAAATGCTATGAAATATCCACTCAGCCAATCACAGGCTGAGGTACGTCACCATTAAGACATTTCTGGTGTAATTGAATGGCAGCAGATGAGGATTAGTGGAGGAGGATAGGTATGACTCTTTTTTACTTTTGATAAATTTGGCTCAGCATGCCACTATACAGTTTAAAAATCTAGAAACTAATTAATTCCATAAGATTTGATTTTTAGACTGAGCACCTACACCTACTGCCACTATTTTCAGGAGCTTACCACCAGTTTACCATTGGGTTTAATGGGGACTGTCCAATTCTGTATGCAGTATTCTCCCGTTAGTGGTGGATGCAGGCAGACAGTACTTTGAAAATTCTTTGTGTTTTTTAAGCATTTATTTTATATCCAATTTAGGAGGGAATCCCAAAGCAAGAAGTAAAATTGCAAGGTACATTACTGGATGTTGGATCCATTGCCAGTTTTGGAAGAAAAAAGAAAATGCATTGAAATGCAAAGTGTGCATACAGCTCAGTTATTCGGTCAGTTATTTCGATCAGTTATTCTAAGACAAAACCAGCAGTAAAGTAAAGTCATCAGGTGTAATGATCTGATTTGCACCTATGCTGTTTTTTTGATCCACACCTGGTTTTGGCTCATGATAACTGATGGTAATAACTGACCAAATAACTGAAGTGTGTGAATTCAGCCTTAAAGGAAAATAGGGGAAAAAAAACTCAAGAAGTTTATCATTATGCTTTGCCTCTTCTGTGAATGCTGTGATCCAAACTATACAGTAAAAGAACAACCCGTTCACGCATTCTCTTGGCATAAGGGCTGCTCATTTTCTACTAAAGCACTTTCTAACATGTGGACTAGTCACTGAGAATGAAGATTGAAAGCATTGATATCATCCTTATGTTTTGTTTGGCATTAATCTACATGATAAACACATTTCCAGCCACAATATGTACAGAACCGGAGCAGTGAGGACCCGCATCCGCTGCATTTTTTAATAAACATGTTTTTTTTTTTTTTTTAAGTGAGTTGAAGCATGGCTCTGAGCTGCTTATTCTGTCTTTTTTCTGTGCTACTGATAAATTATGCAAGGCGATATCTGCACGCCATGCACTTCTCTTTTTCAATAAAGTGAAAACTCTGCAGACACTACATTAACAGCCACCAGAAGAAACTGTTCCGTTGTGATTTCCCCTCAGCCAGCATGATAGAACAAATTTGACCAATTCCATTGCACAACATAGGGTGGCGGTGAAAATGCAATTTGTTGTGAAATCCTTGCTTTGCATTTACTATTAGATGCCAAGTGTTCAGTTCCTTTGCATCTCTCCACTGGACCTCATCAGAAAACACAGTAATGTAGCTGGAGGGCAGCGGCAGTACTGATCACTCAGAAGGAAACACAGCAGCTGTGGTCCTGACATCTGGACTGGCATGACGTCCATTAATAAATATCATGTCTATCTAACAGTGTTCTCCGCAGCAGGGGGCTCCCAGAACCTGTTATGCTAAAAAACTGCTTATTCCCATGTGATAGGCCCCTCTTTACGTGTAACTGTAGAATGGAAAGGGAAGGGGGTTATCACTGGAAAATTAATTTGTAGTGCTGCATTGGGTACGGAATTACAAAAAGAGAATGTAAAATTGTTAAATCCAGACAGCTGTTTAATACAGTGTAAAACTAGCCAGGCAATACATAATACAATACAAGTCAAAATGAACTCAGCCTAAATAATTAAAGCATATTACACTGCTACACTGAACACAGCAATCTGTATAAAAAGCACAGAGGTGGCCCACTAAAACGAAAAGCCAGAAATGTGACCTGAGAGGAACTCCTCTGGTCCAGTTAGGCAATTTATGCTGTTTTCTTTATAGACTAAAACTTTGAGGCTTTGACATTTTGTCATCAGCTCTTACTATAATGTTTCCTTTATTACAGATCCTGTAACAGTGGCTAAACACCGGACTACACGTGAGTGAAATGGTTTTAGTTCTTTTCACACATTCTGTAATGTTAATTAAAGTTGCTTTTCTGTACATGAAATGGGTACATATTTCCGATATTTACTAGAAAGTCTATTAATGTTCATTACTTTATGCTGACATTTTCTATTCTGTATGGCTTAGAAAGTACTTTTAAAGAGTCCTTGTGCTTTAAAGAAGAACCCCATGATGTTTTTCTTTGCCTATAAAATGCAGAATAGACCATAGTTAAGAATATGATAGAGGCTGTTTTGTATGACTTATGTATCCTTGTTTAATGTGCCCATTTGTGGGCTGTCTGCCTTCTACCCCTCAGACATGGTATTCCTAAAAAATCTTACATTCCCTATTATGCCTGACTTTGCATAGACTGAGGGTGCAGAGTCTCACCATATTGCACTGCTCTTTGTAAGGGCAGCCATGACAAATCAGTGACAGAACTGCTGAGCCCTTACACTAGTAAGGTTTCCAATGTCTTCCAACAGCTGGCGAGGCATCTTGAGCATATCTGCCAACTCTGCCCTGTAATCTCTTTCTCGCATTTGCTCGTACATTCAGGAGGCAGGGAGACCAATGTGAAGTTACATCTCATAGAAATAAACTGAAGAGTCATCACATACAGATATTATAGGCAGTGTTAGCCAGGAGGTTTATATAACTAATCACTGTATACACTCACCTACTATATATCTGCACTGCTGATTTTTTAGATAGAGGAGACATTATATCTTCAACAGAATACAGGGTTATACAGGGGAATATGAAGGGTGATAAACGGAGGGGCCCAAGAGCTGCCAGGAGGGATTTGATAGGTGATTATGTCATCCTGTAGTTCATAAGAAGTCAGCCACAGAGGGGAGACAGAGTTCCTGTTTACACATTAAAGGAAGCTCTGGGCTTCACGTTACACTTGAGGTCACTTCCTATAATGAAAAGGTTCAAAATCTATGGATGCAACTAAGTAAAATAAAAAAATAAAAATGCTCCTTAAAAGAAAATTATATATCATAGTAACATATCAAAGGTTTTGATTGGTGGGGTCTTAGTGCTAATGCCCCCAATGATCACCAGATGGTCACCAGAATGAGGAGGAAAAACAAGCGCTCACACAGAGAGCTATCTCTCCTCCCTGCTCACTGCTGAAGATAGAGTCCATCTCCTGCAGTGAGGACAGACAGCACTCTGTGCTCCTTGTTCTAGTGATCGGTTGGGGTTTCAGCACCCAAAACCTTTGTGATCAAAAGCTGACATATGAAAAGTTTTCTTAAAGTACAGGTACACTTTAACCCCTTCGCCAAATTGTGACGTACTATTACGTCATGGAAGTGAGTGACTTCCCGCATTACGTACGTCATGGTGATTGGCAGGACCTCAGCAGTGATGTATTGTACACACAGATGTATTGCAGAAGGAATCAGACCCCCAAAAGTTGAAATCCCAGAGTGGGACAGAAATAAATTTTAAAAAAAAAAGTAAAAAAAATTTTTTTTAATAAAAAAAAATTGTTTCAAGTAAAAAAAAACGCCCCTTTCCCCAGATTTCATAAAAAAAGGAAAAAAAAAAGGAAAAACACACAAATTAGGTATTGCCACTCTGTAACGACCGGCTCTATAAATATATCACATGATCTACCCCGTCCAATAAACACCAGAAAAGAAATTAAATAAAAAGCAATTTTTGTCACCTTACATCCCAAAAAGTGCAACACCAAGCGATCAAAAAGGCGTATGTCCCACAAAATGGTACTAATAAATGAGACCCTATCTGAGACTCTTAGACAATGGAGACACAAAAATATGATTTTTTTTTTGCTTCAAAACTTCTATTATTTTGCTAAAGTGAAAAAAATGAAAAAGTAGACATATTAAGTATTGCCGCATCCGTAACAATCTGTTCGATAAAAATATCATATGACCTAACCCCTCAGGTGAACACCGTAAAAAAATAAAATGTACAGTGCCAAAAAAGCAATTTTTTGTCACCTTACATCACAAAAATTTCAACACCAAGCGATCAAAAAGGCGTATGCCCCCCAAAATAGTACCAATCAAACCTTCAGTTCATCCCGCAAAAAATGAGATCCTACCTAAGACAATTCGTCAAGAAATAAAAAAGCTATGGCTCTCAGGCTATGGAAATACTAAAACATTGTTTTTTGTCTTAAAAAATGCTATTATTGTGTAAAACTTAAATAAATAAGAAAAAGTATATCCCATGTATATCCCATGACCTAACCCCTCAGATGAACGCTGTAAAGATAAATAAATAAAAACTGTGCCAAAATTAACAATTTTTTTGTCACCTTGCCCCATAAAGTGTAATAATGAATGGTCACAAAATCATATGTACCCAAAAATAGTACCAATAAAACTGGCACCTTATCCACTAGTTTCCAAAATAGAGTCACTTTTTGAGTTTCTACTGTAAGGCCTCTTGCACACGAACTTTTTTTTGCGGGTGTACGGGCCGTTTTTATGAGTTCCGTATACGGTCCGTATACGGACCCATTCATTTCAATGGGTCCGCAAAAAAACCGGAAGTGTTTCCGTATGCATTCCGTTTCCGTGTTTCCGTTTTTCCGTTCCGTGGAAAGATAGAACATGTCCTATTATTGCCCGCAAATCACGGTCCGTGGCTCCATTCAAGTCAATGGGTCCGCAAAAAAAACAGAACGCATATGGAAATGCATCCGTATGTCTTCCGTATCCATTGAAAATTTTAAGCCCAGCCCAATTTTTTCTATGTAATTACTGTATACTGTATATGCCATATGGAAAAACGGGACGGAAAAACGGGACGGAAATGGAAACACAACGGAAACACAACGGATAAAAAAAATGGAACAACGGATCCATAAAAAACGGACCGCAAAACCATACGTTCGTGTGCAATAAGCCTAAGGGTGCCTCAGGGGAGCTTCAAATGGGACATGGTAGCTAAAAACCAGTCCAGCAAAATCTGCCTTCCAAAAACCATATGGATCTCCTTTCCTTCTGCGCCCTGCCGGGTGCCCTTACATTAGTTTACCACCACATGTGGGGTGGTTCTGTAAACCGCAGAATCAGGGTAATAAATATTGAGTTTTGTTTGGCTGTTGCATGGGTGCAATGCGATTTAATGCGATGCGATTTTCATGCAGCCCTATTTACTTCAATGGGGCCAGCATTGAATGAAAATCGCAGAATATGGAACATGCTGCGATTTTCACACAACGCACAAGTAATACATGAAAATTAACGCTCATGTACACAGACCCATTGAAATTAATAAGTCCAGATTCCGTGCGGGCACAATGCATTCACATAACGCATTGCAACTGCGTGGAATACTCGCTCGTGTAAAAGGGGCCTAAGACTGCAACATAGATTTTTATATTTTTTCATTATATATGATCATACCATAAAAATAAAAGTACGTTGCTAAAATATATCTGACAAAGCTAAAGAAAGCGACATTGACCAGTTACAACTGCTACAGGACATATTCCTGAATGGATTTGCCCAATTGGCGAATGAAGACGAAACTGTGAAAACTACTCTGTATAGCTCAGAAAAATAATTGATCTTTGACATTTGACGGCTAGTCCCAGAGCTGCCATTATGTTTTGATTGCCAATGTTTGAAAGTGCAAAAGGTCTGCAGTTGCTTTGTATTGAAAGGTGCGGAGAACTACAAACAGAGACATTTTTTCAATGAACAATTAGCATTAGCAGTGAATTAGGTAAACAGGGAGAAGAGAAAAAGCTAGGGTTGCACATTGCATGTAATTAGTTTTCTCATGCACTAATAATCAGGAGACACAGTTGTGATTTCGTATTAGGGGAAAAACAGAACAACCCAGAATGAATTGCTAACAAAATGTTCCTTTATCTAAAGTTTGCATCTAATGTTTACAGGCATTCAGAATTAATTGATCAGAAATCCTGCAGATGTAGAGTTGTCTATTTTTAAGTCATTCCCACCAGATCTTCACTGTTATGGCTCCACTTTACAATCATGATGTGTTACTATACAGATAGAATGCAATAAAATTCAGACTATAAACATGTATGTTTTTATGTTATTTAGGTAATTTATTATGTGGTTTATGCATATAGTAATGTAACAAAATAGTAAAAAGGTACTAGCCTCATGTTCAGTGATACTTGTGGACCTTCAGTCTATTGTATCCCTTATCAAAAGTCTAAATTTAAATGATGAATATATATGTTCCTTTTAAATGTGTAGAGGCATCATACTAGTATACTCCATCTTCTCCTTACCCTATTACAACTGCAAACTTACACAGTAAGTTTCAATAAAATGGTTGCTCTTGGAGTCCAGACATCCACTTTAAAGTGAAGTTGTCATCAGAAAATTAACTATTGTTTAAATCAAGTTTTTATGTTTAACATACTTTTAAAACATTTTTGGTAATGTTATTTTTAATTTTTCCTGTACCTGGTACTGCTGAGGTGTGAAGTGTTGGTTTCTCTGTGTGTTCTTTGGATTTCTTCCAAGGGTGCCCAGGAGGTCAGTCCGTGCCCTCATTTTTACCTGATCATCAGTCATGAAATAGATCTGCAGGAATGTATCTTCCTAACTCTATTGACTAGTAATCAACTTCGACAAGAAATTTGATTCTTTACTAATTAATTAGTCACAAATCGCGATAAATCAGGTATAACCAGGCCACTCTGCCTAATCATATTCATCCCACTTGGTGGCTCAATCTCAGTGTGAAGGCTTGGAAGTTAAACTGCAGGGAGATTGCAAGGAGAATGTAGCGCCGGGTGCATTACATTCTAGTACACCCACATTTATAGTTAATCCGTTCTGTAGGTACCGTGCTGTCAGTACTGTATCACAGGTGTAATTCATCGCCTTCTATATCACTGTGTACTGTACCAAGATCCATAGCTAATCCCTTCTGTTAAACAAAAAGAAAAGCCCGCAGCACCCTTTAGTAAAGCAAAAAACCTGTGCATACCCCCGCATTTCAATGGCTTCTTATTGGAACAAAATAAAGAAAAGGGGGCAGCGCCAATAAAGTGGTGGAGAAAAAAAGTTTTTTTTAATGCATGTTGTGTCAGTGCAGACACATGCTTTTTAATTCCTCCTGTTAGCTGTTGATTTACTGAGCATCAGTATAACAGGTCACTGTTACCGACAGGTATAATTTATCACCATGGACTTAACTATGCAGTGCCCCAAGATTCAAGTAGTAGCCCCACGACAGTGTGTGGAGGGTGGCAGCAGCAGTGGCAATAACAGTAACAATAGTGGCCCCATGACATAGTGGGGAGAATGCCAACAGCAGCAGTGGCAGTAACAGTGACATTAGTGGCCCTATAACAGAGTGGGGAGAGGAACAACAGCAGTGGCATACAGCATAAGATGGTGGCATATGTACCTATCAGTAGGCCAAGAAGCCCCATTGTAGGAATGGCAGTAGAGGCAGTGGACAGGTGGCAGCAGGATGTGGCCAGAAGTGCATGTAGCCAATAGTGGCCCATTTTGCAGAATATTCCGATATGACAGCAGACTACATTATGATCATTAGTGGCAGAATGATATATTCTGTTGCATCAGGCACCGGTGTCTGTAAATCCTGATTGATCCAAGCCTGGTTCATCTTTATGAAGGTTAATCTCTCAACATTTAGGGAGAAAAGGTGAGTTAACTTAGGGGTAACTATGCGCACCGCCGCACTAAACACCAGCTCTGATTTCACACTATTTGCTGGGCAGGAAAGCATGCCCATGGAAAACTCCAGTTAGTCAGTCAGGGTCATCTGCATCACCTTGGTTGTCAGCTTCCAGCTCCTTCTGCTACTCCTGCTCTTCCAGTTACTCTCCTGTGCCTTGGGCTAATAAAACACCTAGTTTTGTATAAAATTCCTGGGCGTTTATGTCCTCGTCCTCTTCTAGTTCATCCTCCTCAGGGCAAGGTGACAGCCAGTGTTCAATTTCTTTATTGATGACACTAAGCAGTTCTTCCCCAGTGTGGCTCAATTCACTGTCTGACCAGATGCAGAACCACGTGACAATGCCTAGCTTTGCATAGGTGATATGCTATAGGACCACTGTGAACTGTGCCTATAAAGGAAGGTTAAGACAAGGTGGAGGATAAGGAGGCAAAGGAGGACATTGGTGCAGAAATTCCATCACCTGGCCAAGTTGCTGCTGTGCCTAGTCCATAAGGACATTTTCCCAATGGGCTGTGAATGACATATATTGTTCTTGACCAATGTTAAAACTCAGTGCTGACTTGAACATTACCAGAATGGCTATTTCGTTGCTTTTCAGCAAACTCAGCATGTGGACATCATATTGGCTGCTGTGTTCGGCGTTCTCTCTCCTGCACGTGGTGGGAGAGGCTCGCAGACAGGCGCGCAAGTCTTGCGCGCCTGTCTGCGAGCCTCTCCCACCACGTGCAGAGAGAGAACGCCGAACACAGCAGCTCTCCTCTGCTCCCGCAGGCTGCCACAGACCACAACAAAATTTAACCCCATTTGTCTCCTGGTCCATAGAGATAACAGACTTGATAAAGGGGCCTCAAAGACCCCGAAACGCGTTGTCCATGAATAAATATTGTTGATACAATAATTCGGGTCGTGGTTTTGCGCCAATATGATGTCCACATGCTGAGTTTGCTGAAAAGCAACGAAATAGCCATTCCTGTATACTTCAAGTTACCCGAGACGGCGACCTAGCCAGACACCTAAAGGGATCTTCGGATACACCAGGCAGCAACCCCTCCCATTACCACATCTCTCTCCAGGGAATCGCCACCACAAGGCATTACTTATATGCCCGCCAGGTGAGCCCAACCGCCTTGGCCACAGAAAAAAGGCCCTATTCTATTAATACGTTTTTCACCCTATGAGCGCCTCTCTTGTTTCCTTGGCTATATTCCACTTGAACATTACCAGACACCAAGAGGTCAAAGGACTGGCCCACCTTCTGCTCAACGTATGTGTGCAGGACTGGTACAACTTTTTGGGAAATATAATGTCAGCTTGGGACTCTTCACCAGGGGTGGGCACAAGCCATCAGTTCTATGAAATGTGTAGAGTCAACTACGTGGAAAGAAAGGCACTGTAGTACCAGAAATTTGTCCAGGTGTACGTTCAGCTTCTGCACCGTTGGATGAGAGCACACATACTGTTGTCTTTTTGCAATCACCTCGATGATCGATTTCTGTTAAAGCAAGTAAAGAGGAGTAGGAGGAGCATCAGGAGCAATAGACGACATTGAAGTTGATGGGAAGGAATGACAGCTTCCTTCTGCTGACGTTGTCAAGTCCTTACTGCTGGAGAGGGGGTGCAGGCTGATAGGATATGCAGTGGTTGCTGCAGGAGGCTGTGACACTAAATGAGTGGCATGGTTTTCCCACCCCACTTTATGGTGACGCTCCATGCGTTAAAAAGAAAAATGAAGATCACAGCCCGGGAGTAATTGCAAATCATGTAGGATTTTATTGGTAAATGTGCGGCCAATACATACGCTCCATGTGTTGACGCTGGAACATCATGCCAACATTAGCACCCTGGCCGCGCCTCACCTTCTGTCCACACATCCTGCATACCACCACGCCAACATCCTCCAGTGACTTGGAGAAAAATTTCCACACTGGCGAGTATGTCATTTTCCCTCCACCACTGTGTGATGCCTGTCTGCCACTGCTTTTATGAACCCTTGCATTGCAAGTGTATTACTCACAGGTAGTCTTCTAAGTAGCAGACGGTAGACCCTCCCACGTTTGGCTGCAGATCCCCCACTGCCTCTCACGTGCACACTTCCACCTTGTCTCACAGGCATACTGCCACCCTCACCCCCTGATGATGATGTTGCCCCCTCTTCACCTGTCTCCCATTTGTGATCGGCTACATCATCATCTACATCTGTTTGGTCATTACATATGTCACCCTCACCTGTCTCTTGTCCATGTCCCTGCCCTCTTGCAACATATGCTCCCACCCGACTGGCATCATCAGTAGTTGCATGTCTAAAAGAGTACACAGCGGATCTCTCCTCTGTGCTGGCCTGTAACTGCTGACTGTCCTCACAAAGCTCATCCTGGCTGAAAAGCAGAGCATAGCTGGCAGCTATCATTAACTGGCTAGCAGAAGAAGCAGCAAAGGCAAGAGGCAGTTTCAGGATAGGTGAGTGCACAGGGGCAGTTCCTGGACCATACCAACTAAGCATGTTGTTAGAGGAACCCACTGATTCCTGGTTGTGTGTATCTTTTGTCACTTGAGATGATGTTGAAGAGTGAGTCAACCCTTCCCGTACAGCTGGATTGTTGGTCAAAACATAACCACTAGATGGCAGCATTGGCCTGTTGCTGCGGCTTCTACCACCCCCCTTTTTCACTGCCCATTCCTTTGGAGAGCACAGGCAACTGTCTTTGGCCATAGTGTACAGTAACTGTATCAGTATTGTAACGGATTGACTAAGAATGTTGCAGCAGTTGAACAAGATAAACTTGGCAATATATTAGACCGCCCTTTAATACTGAGGCACAGTAATTCTATGTGGGCAGCACAGTCACTCAGTGATTAGCACTGTTGCCTTGCAGAGCTGGGGTTCTGGGTTCGAATCCGACCAAGGACAACGTCTGCATGGAGTTTTCATGTTCTGCCCATGTTTGCGTGGGTTTCCTTCGGGAACTCCAGTTTCCTCCCACACTCCAAAGACATACCTATAGGGACCTTAGATTGTGAGCCCCATTGGAGAAAGTTGATGCTAATGTCTGTAAAGCGCTGCAGAATATAGTAGCGCTATATAAGTGCATAAAATAATAAATATGTATAAACAAATTAACAGGGAATGTGGTTAAACAATATGCACACAGTGATTACATTTAATCTGCACTGTCCCTGCTATATCCTATGTTCTCCATACAGTCTCTAAAAACTCTCCCTTTGATCTTCCTACACTGTCCCTGCACTCTCCCTATCCAAAATTCTTCAATTACCAGTTTTCAACAACACTGTCCCATGTGCATAAGCGCTTGTCACATCTCTCCCTTAGCTCAGCTTACAGTGAAATTATGGAGACCGTGCGGAATGAGTATATTTTAGGGCTGTGACATCACAGGAGATTGCTACCTGCTGATTGGCTAGCTGCACGGCATTATGGGTCATATCACATATCCAGGCTTCTTACTCTTACTTTGTAACACATGCAGAAGTCATTTTAGAAAAAAATATTACCACAAAGCGCAAGGAAATTTGGATTTTTGGCAAATCTAATTTTTTTTGAAACTTCTGTACGAATTCCACTTTGGATGCTTCGATTTGCTTAAAGGGGCTCTTCACTTTGTTCCAACTGATGATCTAACCCAGTGACGTCACGACTTGTATCAAGTGGCATGGACGGGGCTAAGCTCCATTCAGAGGACAGAGCATAGCCTCGCCCACGCCATTTGA